>OX344763.1:56462402-57182892 GCA_947034895.1 Rhytidiadelphus loreus | reverse complement strand
TCCACGTACTACAAAGTCATTCATAGTGACTCCCAATTATATATTTTCTAGATTAATTCATGAGTTTAGGAGCACTTGCAACTTGCACAACCTCTTTCCCATGTTTCTTTAAATGAATTTCATGAGATTACAATTTTATGGACTTTAAAATAGAGGGCCTGGTTCGTGCACCAATATTTCATTTCCACGTACTAGAAAGTCATTCATCGTCACTCCCAATTATATATTTTTTTGATTAATTCATGAGTTTAGGAGCACTTGCAACTTGCACAACCTCTTTCCCAAATTCCAGTACATGAATTCCATGAGATTACAATTTTGTGGACTTTAAAATAGAGGGCCAGGTTCGTGCACGAATATTTCATTTCCACGTACTAGAAAGTTATTCATCGTGACTCCCAATTATATATTTTGTTGATTAATTCATGAGTTTAGGAGCACTTGCAACTTGCACAACCTCTTTTCCATGTTTCTTTCAATGAATTTCATGAGATTACAATTTTGTGGACTTTAAAATACACTGGAAGGTTCGTGCACCAATATTTCATTTTCACGTACTAGAAAGTCATTCAACGTGACCACCAATTAAATATTTTTTAGAATAAGTCATGAGTTTAGGAGCACTTGCAACTTGCACAACCTCTTTCCCAGATTTCTGTAAATGAATTTCATGAGATTACAGTTTTGTGGACTTTAAAATACAGTGCAAGGTTCGTGCACCAATATTTCATTTTCACGTACTGGAAAGTCATTCAACGTGACCAGCAATTATATATTTTTTGGAATAATTCATGAGTTTAGGAGCACTTGCAACTTGCACAACCTCTTTTCGAGATTTCTGTAAATGAATTTCATGAGATTACAGTTTTGTGGACTTTAAAATACAGGGCCAGATTCGTGCACGAATATTTCATTTCCACGTACTAGAAAGTCATTCATCGTGACTCCCAATTATATATTTTGTTGATTAATTCATGAGTTTAGGAGCACTTGCAACTTGTACAACCTCTTTCCCAGATTTCTGTACATGAATTCCATGAGATTACAATATTTTGGACTTTAAAATAGAGGGCTAGGTTCGTGCACGAATATTGCATTTTCACGTACTAGAAAGTCATTCATCGTGACCACCAATTATATATTCTTTTGAATAATTCATGAGATTAGGAGCACTTGCAACTTGCACAACCTCTTTTCCAGATTTCTGTACATGAATTCCATGAGATTACAATCTTGTGGACTTTAAAATAGAGGGCAAGGTTCGTGCACGAATATTTCATTTCCACGTACTAGAAAGTCATTCATCGTGACCACCAATTATATATTTTTTTGATTAATTCATGAATTTAGGAGCACTTGCAACTTGCACAAGCTCTTTCCCAGATTTCTGTACATGAATTCCATGAGATTACAATATTTTGGACATTGAAATACAGGGCTAGGTTCGTGCACGAGTATTTCAGTTTCACGTACTAGAAAGTCATTCATCGTGACCACCAATTATATATTTTTTTGAATAATTCATGAGTTTAGGAGCACTTGCAACTTGCACAACCTCTTTCCCAGATTTCTTTCAATGAATTTCATGAGATTACAATTTTGTCGACTTTAAAATAGACGGCCAGGTTCGTGCACGAATATTGCATTTTCACGTACTAGAAAGTCATTCATCGTGACTCCCAATTATATATTTTCTTGAATAATTCATGAGTTTAGGAGCACTTGCAACTTGCACAACCTCTTTCCCATGTTTCTTTAAATGATTCTCATGAGATTACAATTTTATGGACTTCAAAATAGAGGGCCAGGTTCGTGCACGAATATTTCATTTCCACGTACTACAAAGTCATTCATCGTGACTCCCAATTATATATTTTCTAGATTAATTCATGAGTTTAGGAGCACTTGCAACTTGCACAACCTCTTTCCCATGTTTCTTTAAATGAATTTCATGAGATTACAATTTTATGGACTTTAAAATAGAGGGCCTGGTTCGTGCACCAATATTTCATTTCCACGTACTAGAAAGTCATTCATCGTGACCACCAATTATATATTTTTTTGAATAATTCATGAGTTTAGTAGCACTTGCAACTTTCACAACCTCTTTTCCATGTTTCTTTCAATGAATTTCATGAGATTCCAATATTGTGGCCTTTGAAATAGAAGGCCAGGTTCGTGCACGAATATTTCATTTTCACGTACTAGAAAGTTATTCATCGTGACTCCCAATTATATATTTTGTTGATTAATTCATGAGTTTAGGAGCACTTGCAACTTGCACAACCTCTTTCCCAGATTTCTATCAATGAATTTCATGAGATTACAATTTTGTGGACTTTATAATAGAGGGCCAGGTTCATGCACGAATATTTCATTTCCACGTACTAGAAAGTCATTCATCGTGACTCCCAATTATATATTTTCTTGAATAATTCATGAGTTTAGGAGCACTTGCAACTTGCACAACCTCTTTTCCATGTTTCTTTAAATGAATTTTATGAGATTACAATTTTATGGACTTTAAAATAGTGGCCAGGTTCGTACACGAATATTTCATTTCCACGTACTACAAAGTCATTCATCGTGACTCCCAATTATATATTTTCTAGATTAATTCATGAGTTTAGTAGCACTTGCAACTTTCACAACCTCTTTTCCATGTTTCTTTCAATGAATTTCATGAGATTCCAATATTGTGGCCTTTGAAATAGAAGGCCAGGTTCGTGCACGAATATTTCATTTTCACGTACTAGAAAGTCATTCATCGTGACCGCCAATTATATATTTTGTTCAATAATTCATGAATTTAGGAGCACTTGCAACTTGCACAACCTCTCCCCCAGATTTCTTTAAATGAATTTCATGGGATTATAATTTTCTGGACTTTAAAATACAGGGCCCTGTTCGTCCACCAATATTTCAGTTTCACGTACTAGAAAGTCATTCAACGTGACCACCAATTATGTATTTTGTTGAATAATTTATGAGTTTCGGAGCACTTGCAACTTGCACAACCTCTAACCCAGATTTTTGTAGATGAATTCCATGAGATTACAATTTTGTGGCTTTTAAAATAGAGGGCCATGTTAGTGCACCAATATTTCATTTTCACGTACTACAAAGTCATTCAACGTGACCATCAATTATATATTTTGTTGAATAATTCATGAATTTAGGAGCACTTGCAACTTGCACAACCTCTTTTCCAGATTTCTTTAAATGAATTTCATGAGATTACAATTTTGTAGACTTTAAAATATAGGGCACGGTTCGTGCACCATTATTTCATTTTCACATACTAGAAAATCATTCAACGTGACCACCAATTATATATTTTTTTGAATAATTCATGAATTTAGAAGCACTTGCAACTTGCACAACCTCTTTTCCATGTTTCTTTCAATTAATTTCATGAGATTACAATTTTGTGGCCTTTAAAATAGACACCATGTTAGTGCACCAATATTTCATTTTCACATATTAGAAAGTCATTCAACGTGACCATCAATTATATATTTTGTTGAATAATTCATGAATTTAGGAGCACTTGCAACTTGCACAACCTCTTTTCCAGATTTCTTTAAATGAATTTCATGAGATTACAATATTGTGGACTTTAAAATACAGGGCCACGTTCGTGCACCAATATTTCATTTTCACGTACTAGAAAGTCATTCAACGTGACCACCAATTATATATGTTTTTGAATAAGGCATGAGTTTAGTAGCACTTGCAACTTTCACAACCTCTATTCCATATTTCTTTCAATGAATTTCATGAGATTACAATTTTGTGGCTTTTAAAATAGAGGGCCATGTTAGTGCACCAATATTTCATTTTCACGTACTAGAAAGTCATTCAACGTGACCATCAATTATATATTTTATTGAATAAGTCATGAGTTTAGTAGCACTTGCAACTTGCACAACCTCTTTTCCATGTTTCTTTCAATGAATTTCATGAGATTACAATTCTGTGGCCTTGAAAATAGAGGGCCATGTTAGTGCACCAATATTTCATTTTCACATCCTAGAAAGTCATTCAACGTGACCACCAATTATATATGTTTTTGAATAAGTCATGAGTTTAGTAGCACTTGCAACTTGCACAACCTCTTTTACATGTTTCTTTCAATGAATTTCATGAGATTCCAATTTTGTGGCCTTTGAAATAGAGGGCCATGTTAGTGCACGAATATTTCATTTTCACGTACTAGAAAGCCATTCAACGTGACCATCAATTATATATTTTGTTGAATAATTCATGAATTTACGAGCACTTGCAACTTGTACAACCTCTTTCCCAAATTTCTTTAAATGAATTTCATGAGATACAATATTGTGGACTTTAAAATACAGGGCCACATTCGTGCACCAATATTTCATTTTCACGTCCTAGAAAGTCATTCAACGTGACCGTCAATTATATATTTTATTGAATAAGTCATGAGTTTAGTAGCACTTGCAACTTGCACAACCTCTTTTCCATGTTTCTTTCAATGAATTTCATGAGATTACAATTCTGTGGCCTTGAAAATAGAGGGCCATGTTAGTGCACCAATATATCATTTTCACGTACTAGAAAGTCATTCATCGTGACCACCAATTATATATTTTTTTGAATAATTCATGAGTTTAGGAGCACTTGCAACTTTCACAACCTCTTTCCAGATTTCTTTAAATGAATTTCATGAGATTACAATTTTGTGGACTTTATAATACAGTGCAAGGTTCGTGCACCAATATTTCAGTTTCACATCCTAGAAAGTCATTCAACGTGACCACGAATTATATATGTTTTTGAATAATTCATGAATGAAGGAGCACTTGCAACTTGCACAACCTCTAACCCAGATTTCGTTGAATGAATTTCATGAGATTACAATATTGTGGACTTTAAAATAGAGGGCCACGTTCGTGCACCAATATTTCATTTTCACGTCCTAGAAAGTCATTCAAAGTGACCATCAATTATATATTTTTTTGAATAAGTCATGACTTTAGTAGCACTTGCAACTTGCACAACCTCTTTTCCAGATTTCTTTAAATGAATTTCATAAGATTACAATTTTGTGGACTTTAAAATACAGTGCAAGGTTCGTGCACCAATATTTCGGTTTCACATCCTAGAAAGTCATTCAACGTGACCACCAATTATATATTTTGTTGAATAATTCATGAGTGAAGGAGCACTTGCAACTTGCACAACCTCTTTTCCAGATTTCTTTAAATGAATTTCATGAGATTACAATATTGTGGACTTTAAAATAGAGGGCCACGTTCGTGCACCAATATTTCATTTTCACGTCCTAGAAAGTCATTCAAAGTGACCATCAATTATATATTTTTTTGAATAAGTCATGACTTTAGTAGCACTTGCAACTTGCACAACCTCTTTTCCAGATTTCTTTAAATGAATTTCATGAGATTACAATTTTGTGGACTTTAAAAAATAGGGCATGGTTCGTGCACCAATATTTCATTTTCACATACTAGAAAATCATTCAACGTGACCACCAATTATATATTTTTTTGAATAATTCATGAGTGAAGGAGCACTTGCAACTTGCACAACCTCTTTCCCAAATTTCTTTGAATGAATTTCATGAGATTACAATATTAGGGACTTTTAAATACAGGGTCACATTCGTGCACCAATATTTCATTTTCACGTACTAGAAAGTCATTCAACGTGACCATCAATTATATATTTTGTTGATTAAGTCATGAGTTTAGTAGCACTTGCAACTTGCACAACCTCTTTTCCAGATTTCTTTAAATGAATTTCATGAGATTACAATATTGTGGACTTTAAAATACAGGGCCACGTTCGTGCACCAATATTTCATTTTCACATCCTAGAAAGTCATTCAACGTGACCACCAATTATATATTTTTCTGAATAAGTCATGAATTTAGGAGCACTTGCAACTTGCACAACCTCTTTTCCAGATTTCTTTGAATGAATTTCATGAGATTACAATTTTGTGGACTTTCAAATATAGGGCACGGTTTATGCACCAATATTTCATTTTCACATACTAGAAAATCATTCAACGTGACCACCAATTATATATTTTTTTGAATAATTCATGAGTGAAGGAGCACTTGCAACTTGCACAACCTCTTTCCCAAATTTCTTTGAATGAATTTCATGAGATTACAATATTAGGGACTTTTAAATACAGGGTCACATTCGTGCACCAATATTTCATTTTCACGTCCTAGAAAGTCATTCAACGTGACCGTCAGTTATATATTTTATTGAATAAGTCATGAGTTTAGTAGCACTTGCAACTTGCACAACCTCTTTTCCATGTTTCTTTCAATGAATTTCATGAGATTACAATTCTGTGGCCTTCAAAATAGAGGGCCATGTTAGTGTACGAATATTTCATTTTCACGTACTAGAAAGTCATTGAACGTGACCATCAATTATATATTTTGTTGAATAATTCATGAATTTAGGAGCACTTGCAACTTGCACAACCTCTTTCCCAGATTTCTGTACATGAATTCCATGAGATTACAATTCTGTCGACTTTAAAATAGAGGGCCAGATTCGTGCACGAATATTGCATTTTCACGTACTAGAAAGTCATTCATCGTGACCACCAATTATATGTTTTCTTGAATAATTCATGAGTTTAGGAGCACTTGCAACTTGCACAACCTCTTTCCCATGTTTCTTTAAATGAATTTCAAGAGATTACAATTTTATGGACTTTAAAATAGAGGGCCAGGTTCGTGCACGAATATTTCATTTCCACGTACTAGAAAGTCATTCATCGTGACTCCCAATTGTATATTTTCTTGATTAATTCATGAGTTTAGGAGCACTTGCAACTTGCACAACGTCTTTCCCAAATTTCTAAACATGAATTCCATGAGATTAAAGTTTTGTGGACTTTAAAATACAGGGCCACGTTCGTGCACCAATATTTCATTTTCACATCCTAGAAAGTCATTCATCCTGACCACCAATTATATATTTTTTTGAATAATTCATGAGTTTAGGAATACTTGCAACATGCACAACCTCTTTTAGAGATTTCTTTAAATGAATTTCATGAGATTAGAATATTGTGGACTTTAAAATAGAGGGCCATGTTAGTGCACGAATATTTCATTTTCACGTACTAGAAAGTCATTCATCCAGACCACCAATTATATATTTTTTTGAATAATTCATGAATTTAGGATCACTTGCAGCATGCACAACCTCTTTTCCAGATTTCTTTAAATGAATTTCATGGGATTACAATTTTGTGGACTTTAAAATAGAGGGCCAAGTTAGTGCACGAATATTTCATTTTCACGTACTAGAAAGTCATTCATCCTGACCACTAATTATATATTTTTTTGAATAATTCAAGAATTTAGGAACACTTGCAGCATGCACAACCTCTTTTCCAGATTTCTTTAAATGATCTTCATGGCATTACAATTTTGTGGACTTTAAAATATAGGGCACGGTTCGTGCACCAATATTTCATTTTCACATACTAGAAAGTCATTCATCCTGACCACCAATTATATATTTTTTTGAATAATTCATGAGTGAAGGAGCACTTGCAACTTGCACAACCTCTTTTCCATATTTCTTTCAATGAATTTCATGAGATTCCAATTTTCTGGCCTTTAAAATAGTGGACCATGTTAGTGCACGAATATTTCATTTTCACGTACTAGAAAGTCATTCAACGTGACCATCAATTATATATTCTGTTGAATAATTCATGAGTTTAGGAGCACTTGCAACTTGCACAACCTCTTTTCCAGATTTCTTTAAATGAATTTCATGAGATTACAATATTGTGGCCTTTAAAATAGTGGACCATGTTAGTGCACGAATATTTCATTTTCACGTACTAGAAAGTCAATCAACGTGACCACCAATTATATATTTTTTTGAATAAGTCATGATTTTAGTAGCACTTGCAACTTGCACAACCTCTTTTCCAGATTTCTTTATATGAATTTCATGAGATTACAATATTGTGGACTTTAAAATAGAGGGCCACGTTAGTGCACGAATATTTCATTTTCACGTACTAGAAAGTCATTCATCCTGACCACCAATTATATATTTTTTTGAATAAGTCATGATTTTAGTAGCACTTGCCACTTGCACAACCTCTTTTCCAGATTTCTTTAAATGAATTTCATGAGATTACAATATTGTGGACTTTAAAATAGAGGGCCACGTTAGTGCACGAATATTTCATTTTCACGTACTAGAAAGTCAATCAACGTGACCACCAATTATATATTTTTTTGAATAAGTCATGATTTTAGTAGCACTTGCAACTTGCACAACCTCTTTTCCAGATTTCTTTATATGAATTTCATGAGATTACAATATTGTGGACTTTAAAATAGTGGACCATGTTAGTGCACGAATATTTCATTTTCACGTACTAGAAAGTCAATCAACGTGACCACCAATTATATATTTTTTTGAATAAGTCATGATTTTAGTAGCACTTGCAACTTGCACAACCTCTTTTCCAGATTTCTTTAAATGAATTTCATGAGATTACAATATTGTGGACTTTAAAATAGAGGGCCACGTTAGTGCACGAATATTTCATTTTCACGTACTAGAAAGTCATTCATCCTGACCACCAATTATATACTTTTTTGAATAATTCATGAATTTAGGAACACTTGCAACATGCACAACCTCTTTTCGAGATTTCTTTAAATGAATTTCATGAGATTACAATATTGTGGAGTTTAAAATAGAGGGCCAAGTTCGTGCACGAATATTTCATTTTCACGTACTAGAAAGTCATTCATCGTGACCGTCAATTATATATTCTTTTGAATAATTCATGAGTTTAGGAGCACTTGCAACTTGCACAACTTCTTTTCCAGATTTCTTTATATGAATTTCATGAGATTACAATATTGTGCACTTTAAAATAGAGGACCATGTTAGTGCACCAGTATTTCATTTTCACGTACTAGAAAGTCAATCAACGTGACCACCAATTATATATTTTTTTGAATAAGTCATGACTTTAGTAGCACTTGCAACTTGCACAACCTCTTTTCCAGATTTCTTTAAATGAATTTCATGAGATTCCAATTTTGTGGCCTTTAAAATAGAGGACCATGTTAGTGCACCAATATTTCATTTTCACGTACTAGAAAGTCAATCAACGTGACCACCAATTATATATTTTTTTGAATAAGTCATGATTTTAGTAGCACTTGCAACTTGCACAACCTCTTTTCCAAATTTCTTTATATGAATTTCATGAGATTACAATATTGGGGACTTTAAAATAGAGGGCCAAATTCGTGCACGGATATTTCATTTTCACGTACTAGAAAGTCATTCATCGTGACCACCAATTATATATTTTTTTGAATAATTCATGAGTGAAGGAGCACTTGCAACTTGCACAACCTCTTTTCCAGATTTCTTTAAATGAATTTCATGAGATTACAATATTGTGGACTTTAAAATAGAGGGCCATGTTAGTGCACGAATATTTCATTTTCACGTACTTGAAAGTCATTCATCGTGACCACCAATTATATATTTTTTTGAATAATTCATGAATGAAGGAGCACTTGCAACTTGCACAACGTCTTTTCCAGATTTCTTTAAATGAATTTCATGAGATTACAATATTGGGGACTTTAAAATAGAGGGCCAAGTTCGTGCACGGATATTTCATTTTCACGTACTAGAAAGTCATTCATCGTGACCGTTAATTATATATTTTGTTGAATAATTCATGAGTTTAGGAGCACTTGCAACTTGCACAACCTCTTTTCCATGTTTCTTTCAATGAATTTCATGAGATTACAATATTGTGGACTTTAAAATAGAGGGCCATGTTAGTGCACGAATATTTCATTTTCACGTACTAGAAAGTCATTCATCGTGACCACCAATTATATATTTTTTTGAATAATTCATGAGTTTAGGAGCACTTGCAACTTGCATAACCTCTTTTCCAGATTCCTTTAAATGAATTTCATGAGATTACAATATTGTGGCCTTTAAAATAGAGGACCATGTTAGTGCACGATTATTTCATTTTCACGTACTAGAAAGTCAATCAACGTGACCACCAATTATATATTTTTTTGAATAATTCATGAGTTTAGGAGCACTTGCAACTTGCACAACCTCTTTTCCAGATTCCTTTAAATGAATTTCATGAGATTACAATATTCTGGCCTTTAAAATAGAGGACCATGTTAGTGCACGATTATTTCATTTTCACGTACTAGAAAGTCAATCAACGTGACCACCAATTATATATTTTTTTGAATAATTCATGAGTTTAGGAGCACTTGCAACTTGCACAACCTCTTTTCCAGATTCCTTTAAATGAATTTCATGAGATTACAATATTCTGGCCTTTAAAATAGAGGACCATGTTAGTGCACCAATATTTCATTTTCACGTACTAGAAAGTCAATCAACGTGACCACCAATTATATATTTTTTTGAATAAGTCATGATTTTAGTAGCACTTGCAACTTGCACAACCTCTTTTCCAGATTTCTTTATATGAATTTCATGAGATTACAATATTGTGGACTTTCAAATAGAGGGCCAAGTTAGTGCACGAATATTTCATTTTCACGTACTAGAAAGTCATTCATCCTGACCACCAATTATATATTTTTTTGAATAATTCATGAGTTTAGGAATACTTGCAACATGCACAACCTCTTTTCCAGATTTCTTTAAATGAATTTCATGAGATTAGAATATTGTGGACTTTAAAATAGAGGGCCAAGTTAGTGCACGAATATTTCATTTTCATGTACTAGAAAGTCATTCATCCTGACCACCAATTATATATTTTTTCGAATAATTCATGAATTTAGGAACACTTGCAACATGCACAACCTCTTTTCCAGATTTCTTTAAATGAATTTCATGAGATTAGAATATTGTGGACTTTAAAATATAGGGCACGGTTCGTGCACCAATATTTCATTTTCATATACTAGAAAGTCATTCAACGTGAACACCAATTATATATTTTTTTGAATAATTCATGAGTTTAGGAGCACTTGCAACTTGCACAACCTCTTTTCCAGATTTCTTTAAATGAATTTCATGAGATTACAATATTGTGGACTTTAAAATAGAGGGCCACGTTAGTGCACGAATATTTCATTTTCACGTACTAGAAAGTCATTCATCCTGACCACCAATTATATATTTTTTTGAATAAGTCATGAATTTAGGAACACTTGCAACATGCACAACCTCTTTTCGAGATTTCTTTAAATGAATTTCATGAGATTACAATATTGTGCACTTTAAAATAGAGGACCATGTTAGTGCACCAGTATTTCATTTTCACGTACTAGAAAGTCAATCAACGTGACCACCAATTATATATTTTTTTGAATAAGTCATGACTTTAGTAGCACTTGCAACTTGCACAACCTCTTTTCCAGATTTCTTTAAATGAATTTCATGAGATTCCAATTTTGTGGCCTTTAAAATAGAGGACCATGTTAGTGCACCAATATTTCATTTTCACGTACTAGAAAGTCAATCAACGTGACCACCAATTATATATTTTTTTGAATAAGTCATGATTTTAGTAGCACTTGCAACTTGCACAACCTCTTTTCCAGATTTCTTTATATGAATTTCATGAGATTACAATATTGTGGACTTTCAAATAGAGGGCCAAGTTAGTGCACGAATATTTCATTTTCACGTACTAGAAAGTCATTCATCCTGACCACCAATTATATATTTTTTTGAATAATTCATGAGTTTAGGAATACTTGCAACATGCACAACCTCTTTTCCAGATTTCTTTAAATGAATTTCATGAGATTAGAATATTGTGGACTTTAAAATAGAGGGCCAAGTTAGTGCACGAATATTTCATTTTCATGTACTAGAAAGTCATTCATCCTGACCACCAATTATATATTTTTTTGAATAATTCATGGATTTAGGAACACTAGCAACATGCACAACCTCTTTTCCAGATTTCTTTAAATGAATTTCATGAGATTAGAATATTGTGGACTTTAAAATATAGGGCACGGTTCGTGCACCAATATTTCATTTTCATATACTAGAAAGTCATTCAACGTGAACACCAATTATATATTTTTTTTAATTAATTCATGAGTTTAGGAGCACTTGCAACTTGCACAACCTCTTTTCCAGATTTCTTTAAATGAATTTCATGAGATTACAATATTGTAGACTTTAAAATAGAGGGCCACGTTAGTGCACGAATATTTCATTTTCACGTACTAGAAAGTCATTCATCCTGACCACCAATTATATATTTTTTTGAATAATTCATGAATTTAGGAACACTTGCAACATGCACAACCTCTTTTCGAGATTTCTTTAAATGAATTTCATGAGATTACAATATTGTGCACTTTAAAATAGAGGACCATGTTAGTGCACCAGTATTTCATTTTCACGTACTAGAAAGTCAATCAACGTGACCACCAATTATATATTTTTTTGAATAAGTCATGACTTTAGTAGCACTTGCAACTTGCACAACCTCTTTTCCAGATTTCTTTAAATGAATTTCATGAGATTCCAATTTTGTGGCCTTTAAAATAGAGGACCATGTTAGTGCACCAATATTTCATTTTCACGTACTAGAAAGTCAATCAACGTGACCACCAATTATATATTTTTTTGAATAAGTCATGATTTTAGTAGCACTTGCAACTTGCACAACCTCTTTTCCAGATTTCTTTATATGAATTTCATGAGATTACAATATTGGGGACTTTAAAATAGAGGGCCAAATTCGTGCACGGATATTTCATTTTCACGTACTAGAAAGTCAATCAACGTGACCACCAATTATATATTTTTTTGAATAATTCATGAATTTAGGAACACTTGCAACATGCACAACCTCTTTTCGAGATTTCTTTAAATGAATTTCATGAGATTACAATATTGTGGAGTTTAAAATAGAAGGCCAAGTTCGTGCACGAATATTTCATTTTCACGTACTAGAAAGTCATTCATCGTGACCATCAATTATATATTCTTTTGAATAATTCATGAGTTTAGGAGCACTTGCAACTTGCACAACCTCTTTTCCAGATTTCTTTATATGAATTTCATGAGATTACAGTATTGTGCACTTTAAAATAGAAGGCCAAGTTCGTGCACGAATATTTCATTTTCACGTACTAGAAAGTCATTCATCGTGACCATCAATTATATATTCTTTTGAATAATTCATGAGTTTAGGAGCACTTGCAACTTGCACAACCTCTTTTCCAGATTTCTTTAAATGAATTTCATGAGATTACAATATTGTGGACTTTAAAATAGAGGGCCAAGTTCGTGCACGGATATTTCATTTTCACGTACTAGAAAGTCATTCATCGTGACCGTTAATTATATATTTTGTTGAATAATTCATGAGTTTAGGAGCACTTGCAACTTGCACAACCTCTTTTCCATGTTTCTTTCAATGAATTTCATGAGATTAGAATATTGTGGAGTTTAAAATAGAGGGCCATGTTAGTGCACGAATATTTCATTTTCACGTACTAGAAAGTCATTCATCGTGACCACCAATTATATATTTTTTTGAATAATTCATGAGTTTAGGAGCACTTGCAACTTGCATAACCTCTTTTCCAGATTCCTTTAAATGAATTTCATGAGATTACAATATTGTGGCCTTTAAAATAGAGGACCATGTTAGTGCACGAATATTTCATTTTCACGTACTAGAAAGTCAATCAACGTGACCACCAATTATATATTTTTTTGAATAATTCATGAGTTTAGGAGCACTTGCAACTTGCACAACCTCTTTTCCAGATTCCTTTAAATGAATTTCATGAGATTACAATATTCTGGCCTTTAAAATAGAGGACCATGTTAGTGCACGATTATTTCATTTTCACGTACTAGAAAGTCAATCAACGTGACCACCAATTATATATTTTTTTGAATAATTCATGAGTTTAGGAGCACTTGCAACTTGCACAACCTCTTTTCCAGATTCCTTTAAATGAATTTCATGAGATTACAATATTCTGGCCTTTAAAATAGAGGACCATGTTAGTGCACCAATATTTCATTTTCACGTACTAGAAAGTCAATCAACGTGACCACCAATTATATATTTTTTTGAATAAGTCATGATTTTAGTAGCACTTGCAACTTGCACAACCTCTTTTCCAGATTTCTTTATATGAATTTCATGAGATTACAATATTGTGGACTTTCAAATAGAGGGCCAAGTTAGTGCACGATTATTTCATTTTCACGTACTAGAAAGTCATTCATCCTGACCACCAATTATATATTTTTTTGAATAATTCATGAGTTTAGGAATACTTGCAACATGCACAACCTCTTTTCCAGATTTCTTTAAATGAATTTCATGAGATTAGAATATTGTGGACTTTAAAATAGAGGGCCAAGTTAGTGCACGAATATTTCATTTTCATGTACTAGAAAGTCATTCATCCTGACCACCAATTATATATTTTTTCGAATAATTCATGAATTTAGGAACACTTGCAACATGCACAACCTCTTTTCCAGATTTCTTTAAATGAATTTCATGAGATTAGAATATTGTGGACTTTAAAATATAGGGCACGGTTCGTGCACCAATATTTCATTTTCATATACTAGAAAGTCATTCAACGTGAACACCAATTATATATTTTTTTGAATAATTCATGAGTTT
Organism: Rhytidiadelphus loreus; assembly: GCA_947034895.1. NCBI lineage: Eukaryota > Viridiplantae > Streptophyta > Bryopsida > Hypnales > Hylocomiaceae > Rhytidiadelphus > Rhytidiadelphus loreus. Next base: position 57,168,188 of record OX344763.1, on the reverse strand, counting down.
AGGAGCACTTGCAACTTGCACAACCTCTTTTCCAGATTTCTTTAAATGAATTTCATGAGATTACAATATTGTGGACTTTAAAATAGAGGGCCACGTTAGTGCACGAATATTTCATTTTCACGTACTAGAAAGTCATTCATCCTGACCACCAATTATATATTTTTTTGAATAATTCATGAATTTAGGAACACTTGCAACATGCACAACCTCTTTTCGAGATTTCTTTAAATGAATTTCATGAGATTACAATATTGTGCACTTTAAAATAGAGGACCATGTTAGTGCACCAGTATTTCATTTTCACGTACTAGAAAGTCAATCAACGTGACCACCAATTATATATTTTTTTGAATAAGTCATGACTTTAGTAGCACTTGCAACTTGCACAACCTCTTTTCCAGATTTCTTTAAATGAATTTCATGAGATTCCAATTTTGTGGCCTTTAAAATAGAGGACCATGTTAGTGCACCAATATTTCATTTTCACGTACTAGAAAGTCAATCAACGTGACCACCAATTATATATTTTTTTGAATAAGTCATGATTTTAGTAGCACTTGCAACTTGCACAACCTCTTTTCCAGATTTCTTTAAATGAATTTCATGAGATTACAATATTGGGGACTTTAAAATAGAGGGCCAAATTCGTGCACGGATATTTCATTTTCACGTACTAGAAAGTCAATCAACGTGACCACCAATTATATATTTTTTTGAATAAGTCATGAATTTAGGAACACTTGCAACTTGCACAACCTCTTTTCGAGATTTCTTTAAATGAATTTCATGAGATTACAATATTGTGGAGTTTAAAATAGAAGGCCAAGTTCGTGCACGAATATTTCATTTTCACGTACTAGAAAGTCATTCATCGTGACCATCAATTATATATTCTTTTGAATAATTCATGAGTTTAGGAGCACTTGCAACTTGCACAACCTCTTTTCCAGATTTCTTTATATGAATTTCATGAGATTACAGTATTGTGCACTTTAAAATAGAGGGCCAAGTTCGTGCACGGATATTTCATTTTCACGTACTAGAAAGTCATTCATCGTGACCACCAATTATATATTTTTTTGAATAATTCATGAATTTAGGAACACTTGCAACATGCACAACCTCTTTTCGAGATTTCTTGAAATGAATTTCATGAGATTACAATATTGTGCACTTTAAAATAGAGGACCATGTTAGTGCACCAGTATTTCATTTTCACGTACTAGAAAGTCAATCAACGTGACCACCAATTATATATTTTTTTGAATAAGTCATGACTTTAGCAGCACTTGCAACTTGCACAACCTCTTTTCCAGATTTCTTTAAATGAATTTCATGAGATTCCAATTTTGTGGCCTTTAAAATAGAGGACCATGTTAGTGCACCAATATTTCATTTTCACGTACTAGAAAGTCAATCAACGTGACCACCAATTATATATTTTTTTGAATAAGTCATGATTTTAGTAGCACTTGCAACTTGCACAACCTCTTTTCCAGATTTCTTTATATGAATTTCATGAGATTACAATATTGTGGACTTTCAAATAGAGGGCCAAGTTAGTGCACGAATATTTCATTTTCACGTACTAGAAAGTCATTCATCCTGACCACCAATTCTATATTTTTTTGAATAATTCATGAGTTTAGGAATACTTGCAACATGCACAACCTCTTTTCCAGATTTCTTTATATGAATTTCATGAGATTACAATATTGTGGACTTTCAAATAGAGGGCCAAGTTAGTGCACGAATATTTCATTTTCACGTACTAGAAAGTCATTCATCCTGACCACCAATTATATATTTTTTCGAATAATTCATGAATTTAGGAACACTAGCAACATGCACAACCTCTTTTCCAGATTTCTTTAAATGAATTTCATGAGATTAGAATATTGTGGACTTTAAAATATAGGGCACGGTTCGTGCACCAATATTTCATTTTCATATACTAGAAAGTCATTCAACGTGAACACCAATTATATATTTTTTTGAATAATTCATGAATTTAGGAACACTTGCAACATGCACAACCTCTTTTCGAGATTTCTTTAAATGAATTTCATGAGATTACAATATTGTGGAGTTTAAAATAGAAGGCCAAGTTCGTGCACGAATATTTCATTTTCACGTACTAGAAAGTCATTCATCGTGACCATCAATTATATATTCTTTTGAATAATTCATGAATTTAGGAGCACTTGCAACTTGCACAACCTCTTTTCCAGATTTCTTTATATGAATTTCATGAGATTACAATATTGTGGACTTTCAAATAGAGGGCCAAGTTCGTGCACGGATATTTCATTTTCACGTACTAGAAAGTCATTCATCCTGACCACCAATTATATATTTTTTTGAATAATTCATGAATTTAGGAACACTTGCAACATGCACAACCTCTTTTCGAGATTTCTTTAAATGAATTTCATGAGATTACAATATTGTGGAGTTTAAAATAGAAGGCCAAGTTCGTGCACGAATATTTCATTTTCACGTACTAGAAAGTCATTCATCGTGACCATCAATTATATATTCTTTTGAATAATTCATGAGTTTAGGAGCACTTGCAACTTGCACAACCTCTTTTCCAGATTTCTTTATATGAATTTCATGAGATTACAGTATTGTGCACTTTAAAATAGAGGGCCAAGTTCGTGCACGAATATTTCATTTTCACGTACTAGAAAGTCATTCATCGTGACCGTCAATTATATATTCTTTTGAATAATTCATGAGTTTAGGAGCACTTGCAACTTGCACAACCTCTTTTCCAGATTTCTTTAAATGAATTTCATGAGATTACAATATTGTGGACTTTAAAATAGAGGGCCATGTTAGTGCACGAATATTTCATTTTCACGTACTTGAAAGTCATTCATCGTGACCACCAATTATATATTTTTTTGAATAATTCATGAATGAAGGAGCACTTGCAACTTGCACAATGTCTTTTCCAGATTTCTTTAAATGAATTTCATGAGATTACAATATTGGGGACTTTAAAATAGAGGGCCAAGTTCGTGCACGGATATTTCATTTTCACGTACTAGAAAGTCATTCATCGTGACCGTTAATTATATATTTTGTTGAATAATTCATGAGTTTAGGAGCACTTGCAACTTGCACAACCTCTTTTCCATGTTTCTTTCAATGAATTTCATGAGATTACAATATTGTGGACTTTAAAATAGAGGGCCATGTTAGTGCACGAATATTTCATTTTCACGTACTAGAAAGTCATTCATCGTGACCACCAATTATATATTTTTTTGAATAATTCATGAGTGAAGGAGCACTTGCAACTTGCATAACCTCTTTTCCAGATTCCTTTAAATGAATTTCATGAGATTACAATATTGTGGCCTTTAAAATAGAGGACCATGTTAGTGCACGAATATTTCATTTTCACGTACTAGAAAGTCAATCAACGTGACCACCAATTATATATTTTTTTGAATAATTCATGAGTTTAGGAGCACTTGCAACTTGCACAACCTCTTTTCCAGATTCCTTTAAATGAATTTCATGAGATTACAATATTGTGGACTTTCAAATAGAGGGCCAAGTTAGTGCACGAATATTTCATTTTCACGTACTAGAAAGTCATTCATCCTGACCACCAATTATATATTTTTTTGAATAAGTCATGATTTTAGTAGCACTTGCAACTTGCACAACCTCTTTTCCAGATTTCTTTATATGAATTTCATGAGATTACAATATTGTGGACTTTCAAATAGAGGGCCAAGTTAGTGCACGAATATTTCATTTTCACGTACTTGAAAGTCATTCATCGTGACCACCAATTATATATTTTTTTGAATAATTCATGAATGAAGGAGCACTTGCAACTTGCACAACGTCTTTTCCAGATTTCTTTAAATGAATTTCATGAGATTACAATATTGTGGAGTTTAAAATAGAAGGCCAAGTTCGTGCACGAATATTTCATTTTCACGTACTAGAAAGTCATTCATCGTGACCATCAATTATATATTCTTTTGAATAATTCATGAGTTTAGGAGCACTTGCAACTTGCACAACCTCTTTTCCAGATTTCTTTATATGAATTTCATGAGATTACAGTATTGTGCACTTTAAAATAGAGGGCCAAGTTCGTGCACGGATATTTCATTTTCACGTACTAGAAAGTCATTCATCCTGACCACCAATTATATATTTTTTTGAATAATTCATGAATTTAGGAACACTTGCAACATGCACAACCTCTTTTCGAGATTTCTTTAAATGAATTTCATGAGATTACAATATTGTGCACTTTAAAATAGAGGACCATGTTAGTGCACCAGTATTTCATTTTCACGTACTAGAAAGTCAATCAACGTGACCACCAATTATATATTTTTTTGAATAAGTCATGACTTTAGCAGCACTTGCAACTTGCACAACCTCTTTTCCAGATTTCTTTAAATGAATTTCATGAGATTCCAATTTTGTGGCCTTTAAAATAGAGGACCATGTTAGTGCACCAATATTTCATTTTCACGTACTAGAAAGTCAATCAACGTGACCACCAATTATATATTTTTTTGAATAAGTCATGATTTTAGTAGCACTTGCAACTTGCACAACCTCTTTTCCAGATTTCTTTATATGAATTTCATGAGATTACAATATTGTGGACTTTCAAATAGAGGGCCAAGTTAGTGCACGAATATTTCATTTTCACGTACTAGAAAGTCATTCATCCTGACCACCAATTCTATATTTTTTTGAATAATTCATGAGTTTAGGAATACTTGCAACATGCACAACCTCTTTTCCAGATTTCTTTATATGAATTTCATGAGATTACAATATTGTGGACTTTCAAATAGAGGGCCAAGTTAGTGCACGAATATTTCATTTTCACGTACTAGAAAGTCATTCATCCTGACCACCAATTATATATTTTTTCGAATAATTCATGAATTTAGGAACACTAGCAACATGCACAACCTCTTTTCCAGATTTCTTTAAATGAATTTCATGAGATTAGAATATTGTGGACTTTAAAATATAGGGCACGGTTCGTGCACCAATATTTCATTTTCATATACTAGAAAGTCATTCAACGTGAACACCAATTATATATTTTTTTGAATAATTCATGAATTTAGGAACACTTACAACATGCACAACCTCTTTTCGAGATTTCTTTAAATGAATTTCATGAGATTACAATATTGTGGAGTTTAAAATAGAAGGCCAAGTTCGTGCACGAATATTTCATTTTCACGTACTAGAAAGTCATTCATCGTGACCATCAATTATATATTCTTTTGAATAATTCATGAATTTAGGAGCACTTGCAACTTGCACAACCTCTTTTCCAGATTTCTTTATATGAATTTCATGAGATTACAATATTGTGGACTTTCAAATAGAGGGCCAAGTTCGTGCACGGATATTTCATTTTCACGTACTAGAAAGTCATTCATCCTGACCACCAATTATATATTTTTTTGAATAATTCATGAATTTAGGAACACTTGCAACATGCACAACCTCTTTTCGAGATTTCTTTAAATGAATTTCATGAGATTACAATATTGTGGAGTTTAAAATAGAAGGCCAAGTTCGTGCACGAATATTTCATTTTCACGTACTAGAAAGTCATTCATCGTGACCATCAATTATATATTCTTTTGAATAATTCATGAGTTTAGGAGCACTTGCAACTTGCACAACCTCTTTTCCAGATTTCTTTATATGAATTTCATGAGATTACAGTATTGTGCACTTTAAAATAGAGGGCCAAGTTCGTGCACGAATATTTCATTTTCACGTACTAGAAAGTCATTCATCGTGACCGTCAATTATATATTCTTTTGAATAATTCATGAGTTTAGGAGCACTTGCAACTTGCACAACCTCTTTTCCAGATTTCTTTAAATGAATTTCATGAGATTACAATATTGTGGACTTTAAAATAGAGGGCCATGTTAGTGCACGAATATTTCATTTTCACGTACTTGAAAGTCATTCATCGTGACCACCAATTATATATTTTTTTGAATAATTCATGAATGAAGGAGCACTTGCAACTTGCACAATGTCTTTTCCAGATTTCTTTAAATGAATTTCATGAGATTACAATATTGGGGACTTTAAAATAGAGGGCCAAGTTCGTGCACGGATATTTCATTTTCACGTACTAGAAAGTCATTCATCGTGACCGTTAATTATATATTTTGTTGAATAATTCATGAGTTTAGGAGCACTTGCAACTTGCACAACCTCTTTTCCATGTTTCTTTCAATGAATTTCATGAGATTACAATATTGTGGACTTTAAAATAGAGGGCCATGTTAGTGCACGAATATTTCATTTTCACGTACTAGAAAGTCATTCATCGTGACCACCAATTATATATTTTTTTGAATAATTCATGAGTGAAGGAGCACTTGCAACTTGCATAACCTCTTTTCCAGATTCCTTTAAATGAATTTCATGAGATTACAATATTGTGGCCTTTAAAATAGAGGACCATGTTAGTGCACGAATATTTCATTTTCACGTACTAGAAAGTCAATCAACGTGACCACCAATTATATATTTTTTTGAATAATTCATGAGTTTAGGAGCACTTGCAACTTGCACAACCTCTTTTCCAGATTCCTTTAAATGAATTTCATGAGATTACAATATTGTGGACTTTCAAATAGAGGGCCAAGTTAGTGCACGAATATTTCATTTTCACGTACTAGAAAGTCATTCATCCTGACCACCAATTATATATTTTTTTGAATAAGTCATGATTTTAGTAGCACTTGCAACTTGCACAACCTCTTTTCCAGATTTCTTTATATGAATTTCATGAGATTACAATATTGTGGACTTTCAAATAGAGGGCCAAGTTAGTGCACGAATATTTCATTTTCACGTACTTGAAAGTCATTCATCGTGACCACCAATTATATATTTTTTTGAATAATTCATGAATGAAGGAGCACTTGCAACTTGCACAACGTCTTTTCCAGATTTCTTTAAATGAATTTCATGAGATTACAATATTGGGGACTTTAAAATAGAGGGCCAAGTTCGTGCACGGATATTTCATTTTCACGTACTAGAAAGTCATTCATCGTGACCGTTAATTATATATTTTTTTGAATAATTCATGAGTTTAGGAGCACTTGCAACTTGCACAACCTCTTTTCCATGTTTCTTTCAATGAATTTCATGAGATTACAATATTGTGGACTTTCAAATAGAGGGCCAAGTTAGTGCACGAATATTTCATTTTCACGTACTAGAAAGTCATTCATCCTGACCACCAATTATATATTTTTTTGAATAATTCATGAGTTTAGGAATACTTGCAACATGCACAACCTCTTTTTGAGATTTCTTTAAATGAATTTCATGAGATTAGAATATTGTGGACTTTAAAATAGAGGGCCAAGTTAGTGCACCAATATTTCATTTTCATGTACTAGAAAGTCATTCATCCTGACCACCAATTATATATTTTTTCGAATAATTCATGAATTTAGGAACACTTGCAACATGCACAACCTCTTTTCCAGATTTCTTTAAATGAATTTCATGAGATTACAATATTGTGGACTTTAAAATATAGGGCACGGTTCGTGCACCAATATTTCATTTTCATATACTAGAAAGTCATTCAACGTGAACACCAATTATATATTTTTTTGAATAATTCATGAGTTTAGGAGCACTTGCAACTTGCACAACCTCTTTTCCAGATTTCTTTAAATGAATTTCATGAGATTACAATATTGTGGACTTTAAAATAGAGGGCCACGTTAGTGCACGAATATTTCATTTTCACGTACTAGAAAGTCAATCAACGTGACCACCAATTATATATTTTTTTGAATAAGTCATGATTTTAGTAGCACTTGCAACTTGCACAACCTCTTTTCCAGATTTCTTTATATGAATTTCATGAGATTACAATATTGTGGACTTTCAAATAGAGGGCCAAGTTCGTGCACGGATATTTCATTTTCACGTACTAGAAAGTCATTCATCCTGACCACCAATTATATATTTTTTTGAATAATTCATGAATTTAGGAACACTTGCAACATGCACAACCTCTTTTCGAGATTTCTTTAAATGAATTTCATGAGATTACAATATTGTGGAGTTTAAAATAGAAGGCCAAGTTCGTGCACGAATATTTCATTTTCACGTACTAGAAAGTCATTCATCGTGACCATCAATTATATATTCTTTTGAATAATTCATGAGTTTAGGAGCACTTGCAACTTGCACAACCTCTTTTCCAGATTTCTTTATATGAATTTCATGAGATTACAGTATTGTGCACTTTAAAATAGAGGGCCAAGTTCGTGCACGAATATTTCATTTTCACGTACTAGAAAGTCATTCATCGTGACCGTCAATTATATATTCTTTTGAATAATTCATGAGTTTAGGAGCACTTGCAACTTGCACAACCTCTTTTCCAGATTTCTTTAAATGAATTTCATGAGATTACAATATTGTGGACTTTAAAATAGAGGGCCATGTTAGTGCACGAATATTTCATTTTCACGTACTTGAAAGTCATTCATCGTGACCACCAATTATATATTTTTTTGAATAATTCATGAATGAAGGAGCACTTGCAACTTGCACAATGTCTTTTCCAGATTTCTTTAAATGAATTTCATGAGATTACAATATTGGGGACTTTAAAATAGAGGGCCAAGTTCGTGCACGGATATTTCATTTTCACGTACTAGAAAGTCATTCATCGTGACCGTTAATTATATATTTTGTTGAATAATTCATGAGTTTAGGAGCACTTGCAACTTGCACAACCTCTTTTCCATGTTTCTTTCAATGAATTTCATGAGATTACAATATTGTGGACTTTAAAATAGAGGGCCATGTTAGTGCACGAATATTTCATTTTCACGTACTAGAAAGTCATTCATCGTGACCACCAATTATATATTTTTTTGAATAATTCATGAGTGAAGGAGCACTTGCAACTTGCATAACCTCTTTTCCAGATTCCTTTAAATGAATTTCATGAGATTACAATATTGTGGCCTTTAAAATAGAGGACCATGTTAGTGCACGAATATTTCATTTTCACGTACTAGAAAGTCAATCAACGTGACCACCAATTATATATTTTTTTGAATAATTCATGAGTTTAGGAGCACTTGCAACTTGCACAACCTCTTTTCCAGATTCCTTTAAATGAATTTCATGAGATTACAATATTGTGGACTTTCAAATAGAGGGCCAAGTTAGTGCACGAATATTTCATTTTCACGTACTAGAAAGTCATTCATCCTGACCACCAATTATATATTTTTTTGAATAAGTCATGATTTTAGTAGCACTTGCAACTTGCACAACCTCTTTTCCAGATTTCTTTATATGAATTTCATGAGATTACAATATTGTGGACTTTCAAATAGAGGGCCAAGTTAGTGCACGAATATTTCATTTTCACGTACTTGAAAGTCATTCATCGTGACCACCAATTATATATTTTTTTGAATAATTCATGAATGAAGGAGCACTTGCAACTTGCACAACGTCTTTTCCAGATTTCTTTAAATGAATTTCATGAGATTACAATATTGTGGACTTTAAAATAGAGGGCCAAGTTCGTGCACGGATATTTCATTTTCACGTACTAGAAAGTCATTCATCGTGACCGTTAATTATATATTTTTTTGAATAATTCATGAGTTTAGGAGCACTTGCAACTTGCACAACCTCTTTTCCATGTTTCTTTCAATGAATTTCATGAGATTACAATATTGTGGACTTTCAAATAGAGGGCCAAGTTAGTGCACGAATATTTCATTTTCACGTACTAGAAAGTCATTCATCCTGACCACCAATTATATATTTTTTTGAATAATTCATGAGTTTAGGAATACTTGCAACATGCACAACCTCTTTTTGAGATTTCTTTAAATGAATTTCATGAGATTAGAATATTGTGGACTTTAAAATAGAGGGCCAAGTTAGTGCACCAATATTTCATTTTCATGTACTAGAAAGTCATTCATCCTGACCACCAATTATATATTTTTTCGAATAATTCATGAATTTAGGAACACTTGCAACATGCACAACCTCTTTTCCAGATTTCTTTAAATGAATTTCATGAGATTACAATATTGTGGACTTTAAAATATAGGGCACGGTTCGTGCACCAATATTTCATTTTCATATACTAGAAAGTCATTCAACGTGAACACCAATTATATATTTTTTTGAATAATTCATGAGTTTAGGAGCACTTGCAACTTGCACAACCTCTTTTCCAGATTTCTTTAAATGAATTTCATGAGATTACAATATTGTGGACTTTAAAATAGAGGGCCACGTTAGTGCACGAATATTTCATTTTCACGTACTAGAAAGTCAATCAACGTGACCACCAATTATATATTTTTTTGAATAAGTCATGATTTTAGTAGCACTTGCAACTTGCACAACCTCTTTTCCAGATTTCTTTATATGAATTTCATGAGATTACAATATTGTGGACTTTCAAATAGAGGGCCAAGTTCGTGCACGGATATTTCATTTTCACGTACTAGAAAGTCATTCATCCTGACCACCAATTATATATTTTTTTGAATAATTCATGAATTTAGGAACACTTGCAACATGCACAACCTCTTTTCGAGATTTCTTTAAATGAATTTCATGAGATTACAATATTGTGGAGTTTAAAATAGAAGGCCAAGTTCGTGCACGAATATTTCATTTTCACGTACTAGAAAGTCATTCATCGTGACCATCAATTATATATTCTTTTGAATAATTCATGAGTTTAGGAGCACTTGCAACTTGCACAACCTCTTTTCCAGATTTCTTTATATGAATTTCATGAGATTACAGTATTGTGCACTTTAAAATAGAGGGCCAAGTTCGTGCACGAATATTTCATTTTCACGTACTAGAAAGTCATTCATCGTGACCGTCAATTATATATTCTTTTGAATAATTCATGAGTTTAGGAGCACTTGCAACTTGCACAACCTCTTTTCCAGATTTCTTTAAATGAATTTCATGAGATTACAATATTGTGGACTTTAAAATAGAGGGCCATGTTAGTGCACGAATATTTCATTTTCACGTACTTGAAAGTCATTCATCGTGACCACCAATTATATATTTTTTTGAATAATTCATGAATGAAGGAGCACTTGCAACTTGCACAATGTCTTTTCCAGATTTCTTTAAATGAATTTCATGAGATTACAATATTGGGGACTTTAAAATAGAGGGCCAAGTTCGTGCACGGATATTTCATTTTCACGTACTAGAAAGTCATTCATCGTGACCGTTAATTATATATTTTGTTGAATAATTCATGAGTTTAGGAGCACTTGCAACTTGCACAACCTCTTTTCCATGTTTCTTTCAATGAATTTCATGAGATTACAATATTGTGGACTTTAAAATAGAGGGCCATGTTAGTGCACGAATATTTCATTTTCACGTACTAGAAAGTCATTCATCGTGACCACCAATTATATATTTTTTTGAATAATTCATGAGTGAAGGAGCACTTGCAACTTGCATAACCTCTTTTCCAGATTCCTTTAAATGAATTTCATGAGATTACAATATTGTGGCCTTTAAAATAGAGGACCATGTTAGTGCACGAATATTTCATTTTCACGTACTAGAAAGTCAATCAACGTGACCACCAATTATATATTTTTTTGAATAATTCATGAGTTTAGGAGCACTTGCAACTTGCACAACCTCTTTTCCAGATTCCTTTAAATGAATTTCATGAGATTACAATATTGTGGACTTTCAAATAGAGGGCCAAGTTAGTGCACGAATATTTCATTTTCACGTACTAGAAAGTCATTCATCCTGACCACCAATTATATATTTTTTTGAATAAGTCATGATTTTAGTAGCACTTGCAACTTGCACAACCTCTTTTCCAGATTTCTTTATATGAATTTCATGAGATTACAATATTGTGGACTTTCAAATAGAGGGCCAAGTTAGTGCACGAATATTTCATTTTCACGTACTTGAAAGTCATTCATCGTGACCACCAATTATATATTTTTTTGAATAATTCATGAATGAAGGAGCACTTGCAACTTGCACAACGTCTTTTCCAGATTTCTTTAAATGAATTTCATGAGATTACAATATTGGGGACTTTAAAATAGAGGGCCAAGTTCGTGCACGGATATTTCATTTTCACGTACTAGAAAGTCATTCATCGTGACCGTTAATTATATATTTTTTTGAATAATTCATGAGTTTAGGAGCACTTGCAACTTGCACAACCTCTTTTCCATGTTTCTTTCAATGAATTTCATGAGATTACAATATTGTGGACTTTCAAATAGAGGGCCAAGTTAGTGCACGAATATTTCATTTTCACGTACTAGAAAGTCATTCATCCTGACCACCAATTATATATTTTTTTGAATAATTCATGAGTTTAGGAATACTTGCAACATGCACAACCTCTTTTTGAGATTTCTTTAAATGAATTTCATGAGATTAGAATATTGTGGACTTTAAAATAGAGGGCCAAGTTAGTGCACCAATATTTCATTTTCATGTACTAGAAAGTCATTCATCCTGACCACCAATTATATATTTTTTCGAATAATTCATGAATTTAGGAACACTTGCAACATGCACAACCTCTTTTCCAGATTTCTTTAAATGAATTTCATGAGATTACAATATTGTGGACTTTAAAATATAGGGCACGGTTCGTGCACCAATATTTCATTTTCATATACTAGAAAGTCATTCAACGTGAACACCAATTATATATTTTTTTGAATAATTCATGAGTTTAGGAGCACTTGCAACTTGCACAACCTCTTTTCCAGATTTCTTTAAATGAATTTCATGAGATTACAATATTGTGGACTTTAAAATAGAGGGCCACGTTAGTGCACGAATATTTCATTTTCACGTACTAGAAAGTCAATCAACGTGACCACCAATTATATATTTTTTTGAATAAGTCATGATTTTAGTAGCACTTGCAACTTGCACAACCTCTTTTCCAGATTTCTTTATATGAATTTCATGAGATTACAATATTGTGGACTTTCAAATAGAGGGCCAAGTTAGTGCACGAATATTTCATTTTCACGTACTAGAAAGTTATTCATCCTGACCACCAATTATATATTTTTTTGAATAATTCATGAGTTTAGGAATACTTGCAATATGCACAACCTCTTTTTGAGATTTCTTTAAATGAATTTCATGAGATTAGAATATTGTGGACTTTAAAATAGAGGGCCAAGTTAGTGCACGAATATTTCATTTTCATGTACTAGAAAGTCATTCATCCTGACCACCAATTATATATTTTTTCGAATAATTCATGAATTTAGGAACACTTGCAACATGCACAACCTCTTTTCCAGATTTCTTTAAATGAATTTCATGAGATTACAATATTGTGGACTTTAAAATATAGGGCACGGTTCGTGCACCAATATTTCATTTTCATATACTAGAAAGTCATTCAACGTGAACACCAATTATATATTTTTTTGAATAATTCATGAGTTTAGGAGCACTTGCAACTTGCACAACCTCTTTTCCAGATTTCTTTAAATGAATTTCATGAGATTACAATATTGTGGACTTTAAAATAGAGGGCCACGTTAGTGCACGAATATTTCATTTTCACGTACTAGAAAGTCATTCATCCTGACCACCAATTATATATTTTTTTGAATAATTCATGAATTTAGGAACACTTGCAACATGCACAACCTCTTTTTGAGATTTCTTGAAATGAATTTCATGAGATTACAATATTGTGCACTTTAAAATAGAGGACCATGTTAGTGCACCAGTATTTCATTTTCACGTACTAGAAAGTCAATCAACGTGACCACCAATTATATATTTTTTTGAATAAGTCATGACTTTAGTAGCACTTGCAACTTGCACAACCTCTTTTCCAGATTTCTTTAAATGAATTTCATGAGATTCCAATTTTGTGGCCTTTAAAATAGAGGACCATGTTAGTGCACCAATATTTCATTTTCACGTACTAGAAAGTCAATCAACGTGACCACCAATTATATATTTTTTTGAATAAGTCATGATTTTAGTAGCACTTGCAACTTGCACAACCTCTTTTCCAGATTTCTTTATATGAATTTCATGAGATTACAATATTGGGGACTTTAAAATAGAGGGCCAAATTCGTGCACGGATATTTCATTTTCACGTACTAGAAAGTCAATCAACGTGACCACCAATTATATATTTTTTTGAATAATTCATGAATTTAGGAACACTTGCAACATGCACAACCTCTTTTCGAGATTTCTTTAAATGAATTTCATGAGATTACAATATTGTGGAGTTTAAAATAGAAGGCCAAGTTCGTGCACGAATATTTCATTTTCACGTACTAGAAAGTCATTCATCGTGACCATCAATTATATATTCTTTTGAATAATTCATGAGTTTAGGAGCACTTGCAACTTGCACAACCTCTTTTCCAGATTTCTTTATATGAATTTCATGAGATTACAGTATTGTGCACTTTAAAATAGAGGGCCAAGTTCGTGCATGGATATTTCATTTTCACGTACTAGAAAGTCATTCATCCTGACCACCAATTATATATTTTTTTGAATAATTCATGAATTTAGGAACACTTGCAACATGCACAACCTCTTTTCCAGATTTCTTTAAATGAATTTCATGAGATTACAATATTGTGGAGTTTAAAATAGAGGGCCAAGTTCGTGCACGAATATTTCATTTTCACGTAGTAGAAAGTCATTCATCCTGACCACCAATTATATATTTTTTTGAATAATTCATGAGTTTAGGAATACTTGCAACATGCACAACCTCTTTTTGAGATTTCTTTAAATGAATTTCATGAGATTAGAATATTGTGGACTTTAAAATAGAGGGCCAAGTTAGTGCACGAATATTTCATTTTCATGTACTAGAAAGTCATTCATCCTGACCACCAATTATATATTTTTTCGAATAATTCATGAATTTAGGAACACTTGCAACATGCACAACCTCTTTTCCAGATTTCTTTAAATGAATTTCATGAGATTACAATATTGTGGACTTTAAAATATAGGGCACGGTTCGTGCACCAATATTTCATTTTCATATACTAGAAAGTCATTCAACGTGAACACCAATTATATATTTTTTTGAATAATTCATGAGTTTAGGAGCACTTGCAACTTGCACAACCTCTTTTCCAGATTTCTTTAAATGAATTTCATGAGATTACAATATTGTGGACTTTAAAATAGAGGGCCACGTTAGTGCACGAATATTTCATTTTCACGTACTAGAAAGTCAATCAACGTGACCACCAATTATATATTTTTTTGAATAAGTCATGATTTTAGTAGCACTTGCAACTTGCACAACCTCTTTTCCAGATTTCTTTATATGAATTTCATGAGATTACAATATTGTGGACTTTCAAATAGAGGGCCAAGTTAGTGCACGAATATTTCATTTTCACGTACTAGAAAGTTATTCATCCTGACCACCAATTATATATTTTTTTGAATAATTCATGAGTTTAGGAATACTTGCAACATGCACAACCTCTTTTTGAGATTTCTTTAAATGAATTTCATGAGATTAGAATATTGTGGACTTTAAAATAGAGGGCCAAGTTAGTGCACGAATATTTCATTTTCATGTACTAGAAAGTCATTCATCCTGACCACCAATTATATATTTTTTCGAATAATTCATGAATTTAGGAACACTTGCAACATGCACAACCTCTTTTCCAGATTTCTTTAAATGAATTTCATGAGATTACAATATTGTGGACTTTAAAATATAGGGCACGGTTCGTGCACCAATATTTCATTTTCATATACTAGAAAGTCATTCAACGTGAACACCAATTATATATTTTTTTGAATAATTCATGAGTTTAGGAGCACTTGCAACTTGCACAACCTCTTTTCCAGATTTCTTTAAATGAATTTCATGAGATTACAATATTGTGGACTTTAAAATAGAGGGCCACGTTAGTGCACGAATATTTCATTTTCACGTACTAGAAAGTCATTCATCCTGACCACCAATTATATATTTTTTTGAATAATTCATGAATTTAGGAACACTTGCAACATGCACAACCTCTTTTTGAGATTTCTTGAAATGAATTTCATGAGATTACAATATTGTGCACTTTAAAATAGAGGACCATGTTAGTGCACCAGTATTTCATTTTCACGTACTAGAAAGTCAATCAACGTGACCACCAATTATATATTTTTTTGAATAAGTCATGACTTTAGTAGCACTTGCAACTTGCACAACCTCTTTTCCAGATTTCTTTAAATGAATTTCATGAGATTCCAATTTTGTGGCCTTTAAAATAGAGGACCATGTTAGTGCACCAATATTTCATTTTCACGTACTAGAAAGTCAATCAACGTGACCACCAATTATATATTTTTTTGAATAAGTCATGATTTTAGTAGCACTTGCAACTTGCACAACCTCTTTTCCAGATTTCTTTATATGAATTTCATGAGATTACAATATTGGGGACTTTAAAATAGAGGGCCAAATTCGTGCACGGATATTTCATTTTCACGTACTAGAAAGTCAATCAACGTGACCACCAATTATATATTTTTTTGAATAATTCATGAATTTAGGAACACTTGCAACATGCACAACCTCTTTTCGAGATTTCTTTAAATGAATTTCATGAGATTACAATATTGTGGAGTTTAAAATAGAAGGCCAAGTTCGTGCACGAATATTTCATTTTCACGTACTAGAAAGTCATTCATCGTGACCATCAATTATATATTCTTTTGAATAATTCATGAGTTTAGGAGCACTTGCAACTTGCACAACCTCTTTTCCAGATTTCTTTATATGAATTTCATGAGATTACAGTATTGTGCACTTTAAAATAGAGGGCCAAGTTCGTGCATGGATATTTCATTTTCACGTACTAGAAAGTCATTCATCCTGACCACCAATTATATATTTTTTTGAATAATTCATGAATTTAGGAACACTTGCAACATGCACAACCTCTTTTCCAGATTTCTTTAAATGAATTTCATGAGATTACAATATTGTGGAGTTTAAAATAGAGGGCCAAGTTCGTGCACGAATATTTCATTTTCACGTACTAGAAAGTCATTCATCCTGACCACCAATTATATATTTTTTTGAATAATTCATGAATTTAGGAACACTTGCAACATGCACAACCTCTTTTTGAGATTTCTTTAAATGAATTTCATGAGATTACAATATTGTGCACTTTAAAATAGAGGACCATGTTAGTGCACCAGTATTTCATTTTCACGTACTAGAAAGTCAATCAACGTGACCACCAATTATATATTTTTTTGAATAAGTCATGACTTTAGTAGCACTTGCAACTTGCACAACCTCTTTTCCAGATTTCTTTAAATGAATTTCATGAGATTCCAATTTTGTGGCCTTTAAAATAGAGGACCATGTTAGTGCACCAATATTTCATTTTCACGTACTAGAAAGTCAATCAACGTGACCACCAATTATATATTTTTTTGAATAAGTCATGATTTTAGTAGCACTTGCAACTTGCACAACCTCTTTTCCAGATTTCTTTATATGAATTTCATGAGATTACAATATTGGGGACTTTAAAATAGAGGGCCAAATTCGTGCACGGATATTTCATTTTCACGTACTAGAAAGTCAATCAACGTGACCACCAATTATATATTTTTTTGAATAATTCATGAATTTAGGAACACTTGCAACATGCACAACCTCTTTTCGAGATTTCTTTAAATGAATTTCATGAGATTACAATATTGTGGAGTTTAAAATAGAGGGCCAAGTTCGTGCACGAATATTTCATTTTCACGTAGTAGAAAGTCATTCATCCTGACCACCAATTATATATTTTTTTGAATAATTCATGAGTTTAGGAATACTTGCAACATGCACAACCTCTTTTTGAGATTTCTTTAAATGAATTTCATGAGATTAGAATATTGTGGACTTTAAAATAGAGGGCCAAGTTAGTGCACGAATATTTCATTTTCATGTACTAGAAAGTCATTCATCCTGACCACCAATTATATATTTTTTCGAATAATTCATGAATTTAGGAACACTTGCAACATGCACAACCTCTTTTCCAGATTTCTTTAAATGAATTTCATGAGATTAGAATATTGTGGACTTTAAAATATAGGGCACGGTTCGTGCACCAATATTTCATTTTCATATACTAGAAAGTCATTCAACGTGAACACCAATTATATATTTTTTTGAATAATTCATGAGTTTAGGAGCACTTGCAACTTGCACAACCTCTTTTCCAGATTTCTTTAAATGAATTTCATGAGATTACAATATTGTGGACTTTAAAATAGAGGGCCACGTTAGTGCACGAATATTTCATTTTCACGTACTAGAAAGTCATTCATCCTGACCACCAATTATATATTTTTTTGAATAATTCATGAATTTAGGAACACTTGCAACATGCACAACCTCTTTTTGAGATTTCTTTAAATGAATTTCATGAGATTACAATATTGTGCACTTTAAAATAGAGGACCATGTTAGTGCACCAGTATTTCATTTTCACGTACTAGAAAGTCAATCAACGTGACCACCAATTATATATTTTTTTGAATAAGTCATGACTTTAGTAGCACTTGCAACTTGCACAACCTCTTTTCCAGATTTCTTTAAATGAATTTCATGAGATTCCAATTTTGTGGCCTTTAAAATAGAGGACCATGTTAGTGCACCAATATTTCATTTTCACGTACTAGAAAGTCAATCAACGTGACCACCAATTATATATTTTTTTGAATAAGTCATGATTTTAGTAGCACTTGCAACTTGCACAACCTCTTTTCCAGATTTCTTTATATGAATTTCATGAGATTACAATATTGGGGACTTTAAAATAGAGGGCCAAATTCGTGCACGGATATTTCATTTTCACGTACTAGAAAGTCAATCAACGTGACCACCAATTATATATTTTTTTGAATAATTCATGAATTTAGGAACACTTGCAACATGCACAACCTCTTTTCGAGATTTCTTTAAATGAATTTCATGAGATTACAATATTGTGGAGTTTAAAATAGAAGGCCAAGTTCGTGCACGAATATTTCATTTTCACGTACTAGAAAGTCATTCATCGTGACCATCAATTATATATTCTTTTGAATAATTCATGAGTTTAGGAGCACTTGCAACTTGCACAACCTCTTTTCGAGATTTCTTTAAATGAATTTCATGAGATTACAATATTGTGGAGTTTAAAATAGAGGGCCAAGTTCGTGCACGAATATTTCATTTTCACGTACTAGAAAGTCATTCATCGTGACCGTCAATTATATATTCTTTTGAATAATTCATGAGTTTAGGAGCACTTGCAACTTGCACAACCTCTTTTCCAGATTTCTTTAAATGAATTTCATGAGATTACAATATTGTGGACTTTAAAATAGAGGGCCATGTTAGTGCACGAATATTTCATTTTCACGTACTTGAAAGTCATTCATCGTGACCACCAATTATATATTTTTTTGAATAATTCATGAATGAAGGAGCACTTGCAACATGCACAACCTCTTTTTGAGATTTCTTTAAATGAATTTCATGAGATTAGAATATTGTGGAGTTTAAAATAGAGGGCCAAGTTCGTGCACGAATATTTCATTTTCACGTACTAGAAAGTCATTCATCGTGACCGTCAATTATATATTCTTTTGAATAATTCATGAGTTTAGGAGCACTTGCAACTTGCACAACCTCTTTTCCAGATTTCTTTAAATGAATTTCATGAGATTACAATATTGTGGAGTTTAAAATAGAGGGCCAAGTTCGTGCACGAATATTTCATTTTCACGTACTAGAAAGTCATTCATCGTGACCGTCAATTATATATTCTTTTGAATAATTCATGAGTTTAGGAGCACTTGCAACTTGCACAACCTCTTTTCCAGATTTCTTTAAATGAATTTCATGAGATTACAATATTGTGGACTTTAAAATAGAGGGCCATGTTAGTGCACGAATATTTCATTTTCACGTACTTGAAAGTCATTCATCGTGACCACCAATTATATATTTTTTTGAATAATTCATGAATTTAGGAACACTTGCAACATGCACAACCTCTTTTCGAGATTTCTTTAAATGAATTTCATGAGATTACAATATTGTGGAGTTTAAAATAGAGGGCCAAGTTCGTGCACGAATATTTCATTTTCACGTACTAGAAAGTCATTCATCGTGACCGTCAATTATATATTCTTTTGAATAATTCATGAGTTTAGGAGCACTTGCAACTTGCACAACCTCTTTTCCAAATTTCTTTATATGAATTTCATGAGATTACAATATTGTGGACTTTCAAATAGAGGGCCAAGTTAGTGCACGAATATTTCATTTTCACGTACTAGAAAGTCATTCATCCTGACCACCAATTATATATTTTTTTGAATAATTCATGAGTTTAGGAATACTTGCAGCATGCACAACCTCTTTTTGAGATTTCTTTAAATGAATTTCATGAGATTAGAATATTGTGGACTTTAAAATAGAGGGCCAAGTTAGTGCACGAATATTTCATTTTCATGTACTAGAAAGTCATTCATCCTGACCACCAATTATATATTTTTTCGAATAATTCATGAATTTAGGAACACTTGCAACATGCACAACCTCTTTTCCAGATTTCTTTAAATGAATTTCATGAGATTAGAATATTGTGGACTTTAAAATATAGGGCACGGTTCGTGCACCAATATTTCATTTTCATATACTAGAAAGTCATTCAACGTGAACACCAATTATATATTTTTTTGAATAATTCATGAGTTTAGGAGCACTTGCAACTTGCACAACCTCTTTTCCAGATTTCTTTAAATGAATTTCATGAGATTACAATATTGTGGACTTTAAAATAGAGGGCCACGTTAGTGCACGAATATTTCATTTTCACGTACTAGAAAGTCATTCATCCTGACCACCAATTATATATTTTTTTGAATAATTCATGAATTTAGGAACACTTGCAACATGCACAACCTCTTTTTGAGATTTCTTTAAATGAATTTCATGAGATTACAATATTGTGCACTTTAAAATAGAGGACCATGTTAGTGCACCAGTATTTCATTTTCACGTACTAGAAAGTCAATCAATGTGACCACCAATTATATATTTTTTTGAATAATTCATGAGTGAAGGAGCACTTGCAACTTGCACAACCTCTTTTCCAGATTTCTTTAAATGAATTTCATGAGATTACAATATTGTGGACTTTAAAATAGAGGGCCATGTTAGTGCACGAATATTTCATTTTCACGTACTTGAAAGTCATTCATCGTGACCACCAATTATATATTTTTTTGAATAATTCATGAATGAAGGAGCACTTGCAACTTGCACAACGTCTTTTCCAGATTTCTTTAAATGAATTTCATGAGATTACAATATTGGGGACTTTAAAATAGAGGGCCAAATTCGTGCACGGATATTTCATTTTCACGTACTAGAAAGTCAATCAACGTGACCACCAATTATATATTTTTTTGAATAATTCATGAATTTAGGAACACTTGCAACATGCACAACCTCTTTTCGAGATTTCTTTAAATGAATTTCATGAGATTACAATATTGTGGAGTTTAAAATAGAGGGCCAAGTTCGTGCACGAATATTTCATTTTCACGTACTAGAAAGTCATTCATCGTGACCGTCAATTATATATTCTTTTGAATAATTCATGAGTTTAGGAACACTTGCAACTTGCACAACCTCTTTTCCAGATTTCTTTAAATGAATTTCATGAGATTACAATATTGTGGACTTTAAAATAGAGGGCCACGTTAGTGCACGAATATTTCATTTTCACGTACTAGAAAGTCATTCATCCTGACCACCAATTATATATTTTTTTGAATAATTCATGAATTTAGGAACACTTGCAACATGCACAACCTCTTTTCGAGATTTCTTTAAATGAATTTCATGAGATTACAATATTGTGGAGTTTAAAATAGAGGGCCAAGTTCGTGCACGAATATTTTATTTTCACGTACTAGAAATTCATTCATCGTGACCGTCAATTATATATTCTTTTGAATAATTCATGAGTTTAGGAGCACTTGCAACTTGCACAACCTCTTTTCCAGATTTGTTTATATGAATTTCATGAGATTACAATATTGTGCACTTTAAAATAGAGGACCATGTTAGTGCACCAGTATTTCATTTTCACGTACTAGAAAGTCAATCAACGTGACCACCAATTATATATTTTTTTGAATAAGTCATGACTTTAGTAGCACTTGCAACTTGCACAACCTCTTTTCCAGATTTCTTTAAATGAATTTCATGAGATTCCAATTTTGTGGCCTTTAAAATAGAGGACCATGTTAGTGCACCAATATTTCATTTTCACGTACTAGAAAGTCAATCAACGTGACCACCAATTATATATTTTTTTGAATAAGTCATGATTTTAGTAGCACTTGCAACTTGCACAACCTCTTTTCCAAATTTCTTTATATGAATTTCATGAGATTACAATATTGGGGACTTTAAAATAGAGGGCCAAATTCGTGCACGGATATTTCATTTTCACGTACTAGAAAGTCATTCATCGTGACCACCAATTATATATTTTTTTGAATAATTCATGAGTGAAGGAGCACTTGCAACTTGCACAACCTCTTTTCCAGATTTCTTTAAATGAATTTCATGAGATTACAATATTGTGGACTTTAAAATAGAGGGCCATGTTAGTGCACGAATATTTCATTTTCACGTACTTGAAAGTCATTCATCGTGACCACCAATTATATATTTTTTTGAATAATTCATGAATGAAGGAGCACTTGCAACTTGCACAACGTCTTTTCCAGATTTCTTTAAATGAATTTCATGAGATTACAATATTGGGGACTTTAAAATAGAGGGCCAAGTTCGTGCACGGATATTTCATTTTCACGTACTAGAAAGTCATTCATCGTGACCGTTAATTATATATTTTGTTGAATAATTCATGAGTTTAGGAGCACTTGCAACTTGCACAACCTCTTTTCCATGTTTCTTTCAATGAATTTCATGAGATTACAATATTGTGGACTTTAAAATAGAGGGCCATGTTAGTGCACGAATATTTCATTTTCACGTACTAGAAAGTCATTCATCGTGACCACCAATTATATATTTTTTTGAATAATTCATGAGTTTAGGAGCACTTGCAACTTGCATAACCTCTTTTCCAGATTCCTTTAAATGAATTTCATGAGATTACAATATTGTGGCCTTTAAAATAGAGGACCATGTTAGTGCACGAATATTTCATTTTCACGTACTAGAAAGTCAATCAACGTGACCACCAATTATATATTTTTTTCAATAATTCATGAGTTTAGGAGCACTTGCAACTTGCACAACCTCTTTTCCAGATTCCTTTAAATGAATTTCATGAGATTACAATATTGTGGCCTTTAAAATAGAGGACCATGTTAGTGCACCAATATTTCATTTTCACGTACTAGAAAGTCAATCAACGTGACCACCAATTATATATTTTTTTGAATAAGTCATGATTTTAGTAGCACTTGCAACTTGCACAACCTCTTTTCCAGATTTCTTTATATGAATTTCATGAGATTACAATATTGTGGACTTTCAAATAGAGGGCCAAGTTAGTGCACGAATATTTCATTTTCACGTACTAGAAAGTCATTCATCGTGACCACCAATTATATATTTTTTTGAATAATTCATGAGTTTAGGAATACTTGCAACATGCACAACCTCTTTTTGAGATTTCTTTAAATGAATTTCATGAGATTAGAATATTGTGGACTTTAAAATAGAGGGCCAAGTTAGTGCACGAATATTTCATTTTCATGTACTAGAAAGTCATTCATCCCGACCACCAATTATATATTTTTTCGAATAATTCATGAATTTAGGAACACTTGCAACATGCACAACCTCTTTTCCAGATTTCTTTAAATGAATTTCATGAGATTAGAATATTGTGGACTTTAAAATATAGGGCACGGTTCGTGCACCAATATTTCATTTTCATATACTAGAAAGTCATTCAACGTGAACACCAATTATATATTTTTTTGAATAATTCATGAGTTTAGGAGCACTTGCAACTTGCACAACCTCTTTTCCAGATTTCTTTAAATGAATTTCATGAGATTACAATATTGTGGACTTTAAAATAGAGGGCCACGTTAGTGCACGAATATTTCATTTTCACGTACTAGAAAGTCATTCATCCTGACCACCAATTATATATTTTTTTGAATAATTCATGAATTTAGGAACACTTGCAACATGCACAACCTCTTTTCGAGATTTCTGTAAATGAATTTCATGAGATTACAATATTGTGCACTTTAAAATAGAGGACCATGTTAGTGCACCAGTATTTCATTTTCACGTACTAGAAAGTCAATCAACGTGACCACCAATTATATATTTTTTTGAATAAGTCATGACTTTAGTAGCACTTGCAACTTGCACAACCTCTTTTCCAGATTTCTTTAAATGAATTTCATGAGATTCCAATTTTGTGGCCTTTAAAATAGAGGACCATGTTAGTGCACCAATATTTCATTTTCACGTACTAGAAAGTCAATCAACGTGACCACCAATTATATATTTTTTTGAATAAGTCATGATTTTAGTAGCACTTGCAACTTGCACAACCTCTTTTCCAGATTTCTTTATATGAATTTCATGAGATTACAATATTGGGGACTTTAAAATAGAGGGCCATGTTAGTGCACGAATATTTCATTTTCACGTACTTGAAAGTCATTCATCGTGACCACCAATTATATATTTTTTTGAATAATTCATGAATGAAGGAGAACATGCATCTTGCACAACCTCTTTCCCATGTTTCTATAAATGAATTTCATGAGATTACAATTTTGTGGACTTTAAAATAGAGGGCCAGGTTCGTGCACGAATATTTCATTTCCACGTACTAGAAAGTCATTCATCGTGACCACCAATTATATATTTTTTTGAATAATTCATGAGTTTAGGAGCACTTGCAACTTGCACAACCTCTTTCCCAGATTTCTTTCAATGAATTTCATGAGATTACAATTTTGTGGACTTTAAAATAGAGGGCCAGGTTCGTGCACGAATATTTCATTTCCACGTACTAGAAAGTCATTCATCGTGACCACCAATTATATTTTTTTTTGAATAATTCATGAGTTTAGGAGCACTTGCAACTTGCACAACCTCTTTCCCAGATTTCTTTGAATGAATTTCATGAGATTACAATTTTGTGGACTTTAAAATAGACGGCCAGGTTCGTGCACGAATATTTCATTTCCACGTACTAGAAAGTCATTCATCGTGACCACCAATTATATTTTTTTTTGAATAATTCATGAGTTTAGGAGCACTTGCAACTTGCACAACCTCTTTCCCAGATTTCTTTGAATGAATTTCATGAGATTACAATTTTGTGGACTTTAAAATAGACGGCCAGGTTCGTGCACGAATATTTCATTTTCACGTACTAGAAAGTCATTCATCGTGACCACCAATTACATATGTTTTTGATTAATTCATGAATGAAGGAGCACTTGCGACTTGCACAACCTCTTTCCCAGATTTGTTTAAATGAATTTCATGAGATTACAGTTTTGTGGACTTTAAAATAGAGGACCAGGTTCGTGCACGAATATTGCATTTTCACGTACTAGAAAGTCATTCATCGTGATCACCAATTACATATGTTTTTGATTAATTCATGAATTTAGGAGCACTTGCAACTTGCACAACCTCTTTTCCAGATTTCTTTCAATGAATTCCATGAGATTACAATATTGTGGACTTTAAAATACAGGGAAGGGTTCGTGCAACAATATTTCATTTTCACGTACTAGAAAGTCATTCATCGTGACCACCAATTATATATTTTCTTGAATAATTCATGAGTTTAGGAGCACTTGCAACTTGCCCAACCTCTTTCCCAAATTCCTGTACATGAACTCCTTGAGATTACAATTTTGTCGACTTTAAAATACAGGGCAAGGTTCGTGAACCAATATTTCATTTCCACGTACTAGAAAGTCATTCATCGTGACTCCCAATTATATATTTTCTTGATTAATTCATGAATTTAGGAGCACTTGCAACTTGCACAACCTCTTTCCCAGATTTCTTTCAATGAATTCCATGAGATTACAATATTGTGGACTTTAAAATAGAGGGCCAGGTCGTGCACGAATATTTCATTTTCATGTACTAGAAAGTCATTCATCGTGACCACCAATTACATATGTTTTTGATTAATTCATGAGTTTAGGAGCACTTGCAACTTGCACAACCTCTTTCCCAAATTCCTGTACATGAACTCCATGAGATTACAATTTTGTCGACTTTAAAATACAGGGCAAGGTTCGTGAACCAATATTTCATTTCCACGTACTAGAAAGTCATTCATCGTGAACACCAATTACATATGTTTTTGATTAATTCATGAGTTTAGGAGCACTTGCAACTTGCACAACCTCTTTTCCAGATTTCTTTCAATGAATTACATGAGATTACAATTTTGTCGACTTTAAAATACAGGGCCACGTTCGTGCACGAATATTTCAGTTTCACGTACTAGAAAGTCATTCAACGTGACCACCAGTTATATATTTTCTTGAATAATTCATGAGTTTAGGAGCACTTGCAAATTGCACAACCTCTTTCCCATGTTTCTTTAAATGAATTTTATGAGATTACAATTTTATGGACTTTAAAATAGAGGGTCAGGTTCGTGCACGAATATTTCATTTCCACGTACTAGAAAGACATTCATCGTGACTCCCAATTATATATTTTCTAGATTAATTCATGAGTTTAGGAGCACTTGCAACTTGCACAACCTCTTTCCCAGATTTCTTTCAATGAATTTCATGAGATTACAATATTGTAGACTTTAAAATAGAAGGCCAGGTTCGTGCACGAATATTTCATTTTCACGTACTAGAAAGTCATTCATCGTGACCACCAATTACATATGTTTTTGATTAATTCATGAGTTTAGGAGCACTTGCAACTTGCACAACGTCTTTCCCAAATTTCTAAACATGAATTCCATGAGATTAAAGTTTTGTGGACTTTAAAATAGAGGGCCAGATTCGTGCACGAATATTTCATTTTCACGTACTAGAAAGTCATTCATCGTGACCACCAATTATATGTTTTCTTGAATAATTCATGAGTTTAGGAGCACTTGCAACTTGCACAACCTCTTTCCCATGTTTCTTTAAATGAATTTCAAGAGATTACAATTTTATGGACTTTAAAATAGAGGGCCAGGTTCGTGCACGAATATTTCATTTCCACGTACTAGAAAGTCATTCATCGTGACTCCCAATTATATATTTTCTTGATTAATTCATGAGTTTAGGAGCACTTGCAACTTGCACAACCTCTTTCCCATGTTTCTTTAAATGAATTTCATGAGATTACAATTTTATGGACTTTAAAATAGAGGGCCAGGTTCGTGCACGAATATTTCACTTCCACGTACTAGAAAGACATTCATCGTGACTCCCAATTATATATTTTCTAGATTAACTCATGAGTTTAGGAGCACTTGCAACTTGCACAACCTCTTTCCCAAATTTCTAAACATGAATTCCATGAGATTAAAGTTTTGTGGACTTTAAAATAGAGGGCCAGGTTCGTGCACGAATATTACATTTTCACGTACTAGAAAGTCATTCATCGTGACCACCAATTATATATTCTTTTGATTAATTCATGAGTTTAGGAGCACTTGCAACTTGCACAACCTCTTTCCCATGTTTCTTTAAATGAATTTCATGAGATTACAATTTTATGGACTTTAAAATAGAGGGCCAGGTTCGTGCACGAATATTTCACTTCCACGTACTAGAAAGACATTCATCGTGACTCCCAATTATATATTTTCTAGATTAACTCATGAGTTTAGGAGCACTTGCAACTTGCACAACCTCTTTCCCATGTTTCTTTAAATGAATTTCATGAGATTACAATTTTATGGACTTTAAAATAGAGGGCCAGGTTCGTGCACGAATATTTCATTTCCACGTACTAGAAAGTCATTCATCGTGACTCCCAATTATATATTTTCTTGATTAATTCATGAGTTTAGGAGCACTTGCAACTTGCACAACGTCTTTTCCAAATTTCTAAACATGAATTCCATGAGATTAAAGTTTTGTGGACTTTAAAATAGGGGGCCAGGTTCGTGCACGAATATTTCATTTTCACATATTAGAAAGTCATTCAACGTGACCACCAATTATATATTTTTTGGAATAATTCATGACTTTAGGAGCACTTGCAACTTGCACAACCTCGTTCCCAAATTTCTTTAAATGAATTTCATGGGATTACAATTTTGTGGACTTTAAAATAGAGGGCCATGTTCGTGAACCAATATTTCATTTTGACGTACTAGAAAGTCATTCAACGTGACCACCAATTATATATTTTCTTGAATAATTCATGAGTTTAGGAGCACTTGCAACTTGCACAACCTCTTTCCCAAATTTCAGTACATGAATTCCATGAGATTACAGTTTTGTGGACTTTAAAATAGAGGGCCATGTTCGTGAACCAATATTTCATTTTCACGTACCAGAAAGTCATGCATCGTGACCGTTAATTATATTTTTTTTTGATTAATTCATGAATTTAGGAGCACTTGCATCTTGCACAACCTCTTTCCCAGATTTCTGTACATGAATTCCATGAGATTACAATTTTGTGGACTTTAAAATAGGGGGCCATGTTCGTGAACCAATATTTCATTTTCACGTACTAGAAAGTCATTCATCGTGACCACCAATAATATATTTTTTTGATTAATTCATGAATTTAGGAGCACTTGCAACTTGCACAACCTCTTTCCCAGATTTCTTTCAATGAATTTCATGAGATTACAATATTGTGTACTTTAAAATACAGGGCCATGTTCGTGCACGAATATTTCATTTTCACGTACTAGAAAGTCATTCAACGTGACCACCAATTATATATTTTTTTGAATAAGTCATGAGTTTAGTAGCACTAGCAACTTGCACAACGTCTTTCCCATGTTTCTATAAATGAATTTCATGAGATTACAATATTTTGGACTTTAAAATAGAGGGCCAGGTTCGTGCACGAATATTTCATTTTGACGTAGTAGAAAGTCATTCAACGTGACCACCAATTACAGATTTTTTAGAATAAGTCATGAGTTTAGTAGCACTAGCAACTTGCACAACCTCTTTCTCATGTTTCTATAAATGAATTTCATGAGATTACAATATTTTGGACTTTAAAATAGAGGGCCAGGTTCGTGCACGAATATTTCATTTTCATGTACTAGAAAGTCATTCATCGTGACCACCAATTATATATTTTCTTGAATAATTCATGAGTTTAGGAGCACTTGCAACTTGCCCAACCTCTTTCCCAAATTCCTGTACATGAACTCCTTGAGATTACAATTTTGTCGACTTTAAAATACAGGGCAAGGTTCGTGAACCAATATTTCATTTCCACGTACTAGAAAGTCATTCATCGTGACTCCCAATTATATATTTTCTTGATTAATTCATGAATTTAGGAGCACTTGCAACTTGCACAACCTCTTTCCCAGATTTCTTTCAATGAATTCCATGAGATTACAATATTGTGGACTTTAAAATAGAGGGCCAGGTCGTGCACGAATATTTCATTTTCATGTACTAGAAAGTCATTCATCGTGACCACCAATTACATATGTTTTTGATTAATTCATGAGTTTAGGAGCACTTGCAACTTGCACAACCTCTTTCCCAAATTCCTGTACATGAACTCCATGAGATTACAATTTTGTCGACTTTAAAATACAGGGCAAGGTTCGTGAACCAATATTTCATTTCCACGTACTAGAAAGTCATTCATCGTGAACACCAATTACATATGTTTTTGATTAATTCATGAGTTTAGGAGCACTTGCAACTTGCACAACCTCTTTTCCAGATTTCTTTCAATGAATTACATGAGATTACAATTTTGTCGACTTTAAAATACAGGGCCACGTTCGTGCACGAATATTTCAGTTTCACGTACTAGAAAGTCATTCAACGTGACCACCAGTTATATATTTTCTTGAATAATTCATGAGTTTAGGAGCACTTGCAAATTGCACAACCTCTTTCCCATGTTTCTTTAAATGAATTCTATGAGATTACAATTTTATGGACTTTAAAATAGAGGGTCAGGTTCGTGCACGAATATTTCATTTCCACGTACTAGAAAGACATTCATCGTGACTCCCAATTATATATTTTCTAGATTAATTCATGAGTTTAGGAGCACTTGCAACTTGCACAACCTCTTTCCCAGATTTCTTTCAATGAATTTCATGAGATTACAATATTGTAGACTTTAAAATAGAAGGCCAGGTTCGTGCACGAATATTTCATTTTCACGTACTAGAAAGTCATTCATCGTGACCACCAATTATATATTTTCTTGAATAATTCATGAGTTTAGGAGCACTTGCAACTTGCACAACCTCTTTCCCATGTTTCTTTAAATGAATTTCATGAGATTACAATTTTATGGACTTTAAAATAGAGGGCCAGGTTCGTGCACGAATATTTCACTTCCACGTACTAGAAAGACATTCATCGTGACTCCCAATTATATATTTTCTTGATTAATTCATGAGTTTAGGAGCACTTGCAACTTGCACAACTTCTTTCCCAGATTTCAGTACATGAATTCCATGAGATGACAATTTTGTGGACTTTCAGATAGAGGGCCAAGTTTGTGCAGGAATATTTCATTTTCAAGTACTAGGAAGTCATTCATCCTGACTCCCAATTATATATTTTGTTGATTAATTCATGAGTTTAGGAGCACTTGCAACTTGCACAACTTCTTTCCCAGATTTCAGTACATGAATTCCATGAGATGACAATTTTGTGGACTTTCAGATAGAGGGCCAAGTTTGTGCAGGAATATTTCATTTTCAAGTACTAGGAAGTCATTCATCGTGACTCCCAATTATATATTTTGTTGATTAATTCATGAGTTTAGGAGCACTTGCAACTTGCACAACTTCTTTCCCAAATTTCAGTACATGAATTCCATGAGATTACAATTTTGTGGACTTTAAAATAGAGGGCCAGGTTCGTGCACGAATATTTCATTTCCACGTACCAGAAAGTTATTCATCGTGACTCCCAATTATATATTTTTTTGATTAATTCATGAGTTTAGGAGCACTTGCAACTTGCACAACCTCTTTCCCAGATTTCTGTACATGAATTCCATGAGATTACAATTTTGTGGACTTTAAAATACAGGGCAAGGTTCGTGCACGAATATTTCATTTCCACGTACTATAAAGTCATTCATCGTGACTCCCAATTATATATTTTTTTGATTAATTCATAAGTTTAGGAGCACTTGCAACTTGCACAACCTCTTTCCCAAATTTCTGTACATGAAATCCATGAGATTACAATATTCTGGACTTTAAAATAGAGGGCTAGGTTCGTGCACGAATATTTCATTTTCACGTACTAGAAAGTCATTCATCGTGACTCCCAATTATATATTTTTTTGATTAATTCATGAGTTTAGGAGCACTTGCAACTTGCACAACCTCTTTCCCAGATTTCTGTACATGAATTCTATGAGATTACAATATTTTGGACTTTAAAATAGAGGGCTAGGTTCGTGCACGAATATTGCATTTTCACGTACTAGAGAGTCATTCATCGTGACCACCAATTATATATTTTTTTGAATAATTCATGAGTTTAGGAGCACTTGCAACTTGCACAACCTCTTTCCCAGATTTCTGTAAGTGAATTCCATGAGATTACAATATTTTGGACATTAAAATAGAGGGCTAGGTTCGTGCACGAATATTGCATTTTCACGTATTAGAAAGTCATTCATCGTGACCACCAATTATATATTTCTTTGAATAATTCATGAGTTTAGGAGCACTGGCAACTTGCACAACCTCTTTCCCAGATTTCTGCACATGAATTCCATGAGATTACAATTTTGTCGACTTTAAAATACAGGGCAAGGTTCGTGCACGAATATTTCATTTCCACGTACTAGAAAGTCATTCATCGTGACCACCAATTATATATTTTTTTCATTAATTAATGAATTTAGGAGCACTTGCAACTTGCACAAACTCTTTTCCAGATTTCTTTCAGTGAATTTCATGCGATTACAATTTTGTCGACTTTAAAATACAGGGAAGGGTTCGTGCAACAATATTTCATTTTCACGTACTAGAAAGTCATTCATCGTGACCACCAATTATATATTTTCTTGAATAATTCATGAGTTTAGGAGCACTTGCAACTTGCCCAACCTCTTTCCCAAATTCCTGTACATGAACTCCATGAGATTACAATTTTGTGGACTTTAAAATAGAGGGCCAGGTTCGTGCACGAATATTTCATTTCCACGTACTAGAAAGTCATTCATCGTGACCACCAATTATATTTTTTTTTGAATAATTCATGAGTTTAGGAGCACTTGCAACTTGCACAACCACTTTCCCAGATTTCTTTAAATGAATTTCATGAGATTACAATTTTGTGGACTTTAAAATAGACGGCCAGGTTCGTGCACGAATATTTCATTTTCACGTACTAGAAAGTCATTCATCGTGACCACCAATTACATATGTTTTTGATTAATTCATGAATGAAGGAGCACTTGCGACTTGCACAACCTCTTTCCCAGATTTGTTTAAATGAATTTCATGAGATTACAATTTTGTGGACTTTAAAATAGAGGACCAGGTTCGTGCACGAATATTTCATTTTCACGTACTAGAAAGTCATTCATCGTGACCACCAATTACATATGTTTTTGATTAATTCATGAATTTAGGAGCACTTGCAACTTGCACAACCTCTTTCCCAGTTTTCTTTCAATGAATTCCATGAGATTACAATATTGTGGACTTTAAAATAGAGGGCCAGGTCGTGCACGAATATTTCATTTTCACGTACTAGAAAGTCATTCATCGTGACCACCAATTATATATTTTCTTGAATAATTCATGAGTTTCGGAGCACTTGCAACTTGCACAACCTCTTTTCCAGATTTCTTTCAATGAATTACATGAGATTACAATTTTGTCGACTTTAAAATACAGGGCCACGTTCGTGCACGAATATTTCCGTTTCACGTACTAGAAAGTCATTCAACGTGACCACCAGTTATATATTTTCTTGATTAATTCATGAGTTTAGGAGCACTTGCAAATTGCACAACCTCTTTCCCATGTTTCTTTAAATGAATTTTATGAGATTACAATTTTATGGACTTTAAAATAGAGGGCCAGGTTCGTGCACGAATATTTCATTTCCACGTACTAGAAAGACATTCATCGTGACTCCCAATTATATATTTTCTAGATTAATTCATGAGTTTAGGAGCACTTGCAACTTGCACAACCTCTTTCCCAGATTTCTTTCAATGAATTTCATGAGATTACAATATTGTAGACTTTAAAATAGAGGGCCAGGTTCGTGCACGAATATTTCATTTTCACGTACTAGAAAGTCATTCATCGTGACCACCAATTATATATTTTCTTGAATAATTCATGAGTTTAGGAGCACTTGCAACTTGCACAACCTCTTTCCCAGATTTTATTCAATGAATTTCATGAGATTACAATATTGTGTACTTTAAAATACAGGGCCATGTTCGTACACGAATATTTCATTTTCACGTACTAGAAAGTCATTCAACGTGACCACCATTTACATATTTCTTTGAATAAGTCATGAGTTTAGTAGCACTAGCAACTTGCACAACGTCTTTCCCATGTTTCTAGAAATGAATTTCATGAGATTACAATTTTGTGGACTTTAAAATAGAGGGCCAGATTCGTGCACGAATATTTCATTTTCACGTACTAGAAAGTCATTCATCGTGACCACCAATTATATGTTTTCTTGAATAATTCATGAGTTTAGGAGCACTTGCAACTTGTACAACGTCTTTCCCAAATTTCTAAACATGAATTCCATGAGATTAAAGTTTTGTGGACTTTAAAATAGAGGGCCAGGTTCGTGCACGAATATTACATTTTCACGTACTAGAAAGTCATTCATCGTGACCACCAATTATATATTCTTTTGATTAATTCATGAGTTTAGAAGCACTTGCAACTTGCACAACCTCTTTCCCATGTTTCTTTAAATGAATTTCATGAGATTACAATTTTATGGACTTTAAAATAGAGGGCCAGGTTCGTGCACGAATATTTCACTTCCACGTACTAGAAAGACATTCATCGTGACTCCCAATTATATATTTTCTAGATTAACTCATGAGTTTAGGAGCACTTGCAACTTGCACAACCTCTTTCCCATGTTTCTTTAAATGAATTTCATGAGATTACAATTTTATGGACTTTAAAATAGAGGGCCAGGTTCGTGCACGAATATTTCATTTCCACGTACTAGAATGTCATTCATCGTGACTCCCAATTATATATTTTCTTGATTAATTCATGAGTTTAGGAGCACTTGCAACTTGCACACCGTCTTTTCCAAATTTCTAAACATGAATTCCATGAGATTAAAGTTTTGTGGACTTTAAAATAGAGGGCCAGGTTCGTGCACGAATATTACATTTTCACGTACTAGAAAGTCATTCATAGTGACCACCAATTATATATTTTCTTGAATAATTCATGAGTTTAGGAGCTTTTGCAACTTGCACAACCTCTTTCCCAGATTTCTTTAAATGAATTTCATGAGATTACAATTTTGTGGACTTTAAAATACAGGGCAAGGTTCGTGCACGAATATTTCATTTCCACGTACTAGAAAGTCATTCATCGTGACCACCAATTATATATTTTCTTGAATAATTCATGAGTTTAGTAGCACTTGCAACTTGCACAACGTCTTTCCCAAATTTCTAAACATGAATTCCATGAGATTAAAGTTTTGTGGACTTTAAAATAGAGGGCCATGTTCGTGAACCAATATTTCATTTTCACGTACTAGAAAGTCATTCATCGTGACCACCAATTATATATTTTCTTGAATAATTCATGAATTTAGGAGCACTTGCAACTTGCACAACCTCTTTTCGAGATTTCTTTGAATGAATTTCATGAGATTACAATATTGTGTACTTTAAAATACAGGGCCATGTTCGTGCACGAATATTTCATTTTGACGTATTAGAAAGTCATTCATCGTGACCACCAATTATATATTTTTTGGAATAATTCATGACTTTAGGAGCACTTGCAACTTGCACAACCTCGTTCCCAAATTTCTTTAAATGAATTTCATGGGATTACAATTTTGTGGACTTTAAAATAGAGGGCCATGTTCGTGAACCAATATTTCATTTTGACGTACTAGAAAGTCATTCAACGTGACCACCAATTATATATTTTCTTGAATAATTCATGAGTTTAGGAGCACTTGCAACTTGCACAACTTCTTTCCCAGATTTCTTTAAATGAATTTCATGAGATTACAATTTTGTGGACTTTAAAATAGAGGGCCAGGTTCGTGCACGAATATTTCATTTTCAGGTACTAGAAAGTCATTCATCGTGACCACCAATTATATATTTTTTGGAATAATTCATGAATTTAGGAGCACTTGCAACTTGCACAACCTCTTTCCCATGTTTCTAGAAATGAATTTCATGAGATTACAATATTTTGAACTTTAAAATAGGGGGCCAGGTTCGTGCACGAATATTTCATTTTGACGTACTAGAAAGTCATTCATCGTGACCACCAATTATATATTTTTTTGAATAATTCATGAGTTTAGGAGCACTTGCAACTTGCACAACCTCTTTCCCAGATTTCTTTAAATGAATTTCATGAGATTAAAATTTTGTGGACTTTAAAATAGAGGGCCAGGTTCGTGCACGAATATTTCATTTTCAGGTACTAGAAAGTCATTCAACGTGACCACCAATTATATATTTTTTTGAATAATTCATGAGTTTAGGAGCACTTGCAACTTGCACAACCTCTTTCCCAGATTTCTTTAAATGAATTTCATGAGATTAAAATTTTGTGGACTTTAAAATAGAGGGCCAGGTTCGTGCACGAATATTTCATTTTCAGGTACTAGAAAGTCATTCATCGTGACCACCAATTATATATTTTTTGGAATAATTCATGAATTTAGGAGCACTTGCAACTTGCACAACCTCTTTCCCATGTTTCTAGAAATGAATTTCATGAGATTACAATATTTTGAACTTTAAAATAGGGGGCCAGGTTCGTGGACGAATATTTCATTTCCACGTACCAGAAAGTTATTCATCGTGACTCCCAATTATATATTTTTTTGATTAATTCATGAGTTTAGGAGCACTTGCAACTTGCACAACCTCTTTCCCAAATTTCTGTACATGAAATCCATGAGATTACAATATTCTGGACTTTAAAATAGAGGGCTAGGTTCGTGCACGAATATTTCATTTTCACGTACTAGAAAGTCATTCATCGTGACTCCCAATTATATATTTTTTTGATTAATTCATGAGTTTAGGAGCACTTGCAACTTGCACAACCTCTTTCCCAGATTTCTGTACATGAATTCTTTGAGATTACAATATTTTGGACTTTAAAATAGAGGGCTAGGTTCGTGCACGAATATTGCATTTTCACGTACTAGAGAGTCATTCATCGTGACCACCAATTATATATTTTTTTGAATAATTCATGAGTTTAGGAGCACTTGCAACTTGCACAACCTCTTTCCCAGATTTCTGTAAGTGAATTCCATGAGATTACAATATTTTGGACATTAAGATAGAGGGCTAGGTTCGTGCACGAATATTGCATTTTCACGTATTAGAAAGTCATTCATCGTGACCACCAATTATATATTTCTTTGAATAATTCATGAGTTTAGGAGCACTGGCAACTTGCACAACCTCTTTCCCAGATTTCTGTACATGAATTTCATGGGATTACAATTTTGTGGACTTTAAAATAGAGGGCCATGTTCGTGAACCAATATTTCATTTTGACGTACTAGAAAGTCATTCAACGTGACCACCAATTATATATTTTCTTGAATAATTCATGAGTTTAGGAGCACTTGTAACTTGCACAACCTCTTTCCCAGATTTCTTTAAATGAATTTCATGAGATTACAATTTTGTGGACTTTAAAATACAGGGCCATGTTCGTGCACGAATATTTCATTTTCACGTACTAGAAAGTCATTCAACGTGACCACCAATTACATATTTTTTTGAATAAGTCATGAGTTTAGTAGCACTAGCAACTTGCACAACATCTTTCCCATGTTTCTAGAAATGAATTTCATGAGATTACAATATTTTGAACTTTAAAATAGGGGGCCAGGTTCGTACACGAATATTTCATTTTGACGTACTAGAAAGTCATTCATCGTGACCACCAATTATATATTTTTTGGAATAATTCATGACTTTAGGAGCACTTGCAACTTGCACAACCTCGTTCCCAAATTTCTTTAAATGAATTTCATGGGATTACAATTTTGTGGACTTTAAAATACAGTGCAAGGTTCGTGCACCAATATTTCATTTTCACGTCCTGGAAAGTCATTCAACGTGACCACCAATTATATATTTTTTGGAATAATTCATGACTTTAGGAGCACTTGCAACTTGCACAACCTCTTTCCCAGATTTCTTTCAATGAATTTCATGAGATTACAATATTGTGTACTTTAAAATACAGGGCCATGTTCGTGCACGAATATTTCATTTTCACGTACTAGAAAGTCATTCAACCTGACCACCAATTACATATTTTTTTGAATAAGTCATGAGTTTAGTAGCACTAGCAACTTGCACAACGTCTTTCCCATGTTTCTAGAAATGAATTTCATGAGATTACAATATTTTGAACTTTAAAATAGGGGTCCAGGTTCGTGCACGAATATTTCATTTTGACGTACTAGAAAGTCATTCATCGTGACCACCAATTATATATTTTCTTGAATAATTCATGAGTTTAGGAGCACTTGCAACTTGCACAACCTCTTTCCCAGATTTCTTTAAATGAATTTCATGAGATTAAAATTTTGTGGACTTTAAAATAGAGGGCCAGGTTCGTGCACGAATATTTCATTTTCAGGTACTAGAAAGTCATTCAACGTGACCACCAATTATATATTTTTTTGAATAATTCATGAGTTTAGGAGCACTTGCAACTTGCACAACCTCTTTCCCAGATTTCTTTAAATGAATTTCATGAGATTAAAATTTTGTGGACTTTAAAATAGAGGGCCAGGTTCGTGCACGAATATTTCATTTTCAGGTACTAGAAAGTCATTCATCGTGACCACCAATTATATATTTTTTGGAATAATTCATGAATTTAGGAGCACTTGCAACTTGCACAACCTCTTTCCCATGTTTCTAGAAATGAATTTCATGAGATTACAATATTTTGAACTTTAAAATAGGGGGCCAGGTTCGTGCACGAATATTTCATTTTGACGTACTAGAAAGTCATTCATCGTGACCACCAATTATATATTTTTTTGAATAATTCATGAGTTAAGAAGCACTTGCAACTTGCACAACCTCTTTCCCAGATTTTATTCAATGAATTTCATGAGATTACAATATTGTGTACTTTAAAATACAGGGCCATGTTCGTACACGAATATTTCATTTTCACGTACTAGAAAGTCATTCAACGTGACCACCATTTACATATTTCTTTGAATAAGTCATGAGTTTAGTAGCACTAGCAACTTGCACAACGTCTTTCCCATGTTTCTAGAAATGAATTCCATGAGATTACAATTTTGTGGACTTTAAATTAGAGGGCCAGGTTCGTGCACGAATATTTCATTTTGACGTACTAGAAAGTCATTCAACGTGACCACCAATTATATATTTTTTTGAATAATTCATGAGTTTAGGAGCACTTGCAACTTGCACAACCTCTTTCCCAGATTTCTTTAAATGAATTTCATGAGATTAAAATTTTGTGGACTTTAAAATAGAGGGCCAGGTTCGTGCACGAATATTTCATTTCCACGTACTAGAAAGTCATTCATCGTGACCACCAATTATATATTTTTTGGAATAATTCATGAATTTAGGAGCACTTGCAACTTGCACAACCTCTTTCCCAGATTTCTTTCAATGAATTTCATGAGATTACAATATTGTGTACTTTAAAATACAGGGCCATGTTCGTGCACGAATATTTCATTTTCACGTACTAGAAAGTCATTCAACGTGACCACCAATTACATATTTTTTTGAATAAGTCATGAGTTTAGTACCACTAGCAACTTGCACAACGACTTTCCCATGTTTCTAGAAATGAATTTCATGAGATTACAATATTTTGAATTTTAAAATAGGGGGCCAGGTTCGTGCACGAATATTTCATTTTGACGTACTAGAAAGTCATTCATCGTGACCACCAATTATATATTTTTTTGAATAATTCATGAGTTTAGAAGCACTTGCAACTTGCACAACCTCTTTCCCAGATTTCATTCAATGAATTTCATGAGATTACAATATTGTGTACTTTAAAATACAGGGCCATGTTCGTACACGAATATTTCATTTTCACGTACTAGAAAGTCATTCAACGTGACCACCATTTACATATTTTTTTGAATAAGTCTTGAGTTTAGTAGCACTAGCAACTTGCACAACGTCTTTCCCATGTTTCTAGAAATGAATTCCATGAGATTACAATTTTGTGGACTTTAAATTAGAGGGCCAGGTTCGTGCACGAATATTTCATTTTGACGTACTAGAAAGTCATTCAACGTGACCACCAATTATATATTTTTTTGAATAATTCATGAGTTTAGGAGCACTTGCAACTTGCACAACTTCTTTCCCAGATTTCTTTAAATGAATTTCATGAGATTACAATTTTGTGGACTTTAAAATAGAGGGCCAGGTTCGTGCACGAATATTTCATTTTCAGGTACTAGAAAGTCATTCATCGTGACCACCAATTATATATTTTTTGGAATAATTCATGAATTTAGGAGCACTTGCAACTTGCACAACCTCTTTCCCATGTTTCTAGAAATGAATTTCATGAGATTACAATATTTTGAACTTTAAAATAGGGGGCCAGGTTCGTGCACGAATATTTCATTTTGACGTACTAGAAAGTCATTCATCGTGACCACCAATTATATATTTTTTTGAATAATTCATGAGTTTAGGAGCACTTGCAACTTGCACAACCTCTTTCCCAGATTTCTT
Source organism: Rhytidiadelphus loreus (assembly GCA_947034895.1). Lineage (NCBI taxonomy): Eukaryota > Viridiplantae > Streptophyta > Bryopsida > Hypnales > Hylocomiaceae > Rhytidiadelphus > Rhytidiadelphus loreus. Next base: position 57,127,889 of record OX344763.1, on the reverse strand, counting down.
TAAATGAATTTCATGAGATTAAAATTTTGTGGACTTTAAAATAGAGGGCCAGGTTCGTGCACGAATATTTCATTTTCAGGTACTAGAAAGTCATTCAACGTGACCACCAATTATATATTTTTTTGAATAATTCATGAGTTTAGGAGCACTTGCAACTTGCACAACCTCTTTCCCAGATTTCTTTAAATGAATTTCATGAGATTAAAATTTTGTGGACTTTAAAATAGAGGGCCAGGTTCGTGCACGAATATTTCATTTTCAGGTACTAGAAAGTCATTCATCGTGACCACCAATTATATATTTTTTGGAATAATTCATGAATTTAGGAGCACTTGCAACTTGCACAACCTCTTTCCCATGTTTCTAGAAATGAATTTCATGAGATTACAATATTTTGAACTTTAAAATAGGGGGCCAGGTTCGTGCACGAATATTTCATTTCCACGTACCAGAAAGTTATTCATCGTGACTCCCAATTATATATTTTTTTGATTAATTCATGAGTTTAGGAGCACTTGCAACTTGCACAACCTCTTTCCCAGATTTCTGTACATGAATTCCATGAGATTACAATTTTGTGGACTTTAAAATACAGGGCAAGGTTCGTGCACGAATATTTCATTTCCACGTACTATAAAGTCATTCATCGTGACTCCCAATTATATATTTTTTTGATTAATTCATAAGTTTAGGAGCACTTGCAACTTGCACAACCTCTTTCCCAAATTTCTGTACATGAAATCCATGAGATTACAATATTCTGGACTTTAAAATAGAGGGCTAGGTTCGTGCACGAATATTTCATTTTCACGTACTAGAAAGTCATTCATCGTGACTCCCAATTATATATTTTTTTGATTAATTCATGAGTTTAGGAGCACTTGCAACTTGCACAACCTCTTTCCCAGATTTCTGTACATGAATTCTTTGAGATTACAATATTTTGGACTTTAAAATAGAGGGCTAGGTTCGTGCACGAATATTGCATTTTCACGTACTAGAGAGTCATTCATCGTGACCACCAATTATATATTTTTTTGAATAATTCATGAGTTTAGGAGCACTTGCAACTTGCACAACCTCTTTCCCAGATTTCTGTAAGTGAATTCCATGAGATTACAATATTTTGGACATTAAAATAGAGGGCTAGGTTCGTGCACGAATATTGCATTTTCACGTATTAGAAAGTCATTCATCGTGACCACCAATTATATATTTCTTTGAATAATTCATGAGTTTAGGAGCACTGGCAACTTGCACAACCTCTTTCCCAGATTTCTGTACATGAATTCCATGAGATTACAATTTTGTCGACTTTAAAATACAGGGCAAGGTTCGTGCACGAATATTTCATTTCCACGTACTAGAAAGTCATTCATCGTGACCACCAATTATATATTTTTTTCATTAATTAATGAATTTAGGAGCACTTGCAACTTGCACAAACTCTTTTCCAGATTTCTTTCAGTGAATTTCATGCGATTACAATTTTGTCGACTTTAAAATACAGGGAAGGGTTCGTGCAACAATATTTCATTTTCACGTACTAGAAAGTCATTCATCGTGACCACCAATTATATATTTTCTTGAATAATTCATGAGTTTAGGAGCACTTGCAACTTGCCCAACCTCTTTCCCAAATTCCTGTACATGAACTCCATGAGATTACAATTTTGTGGACTTTAAAATAGAGGGCCAGGTTCGTGCACGAATATTTCATTTCCACGTACTAGAAAGTCATTCATCGTGACCACCAATTATATTTTTTTTTGAATAATTCATGAGTTTAGGAGCACTTGCAACTTGCACAACCTCTTTCCCAGATTTCTTTAAATGAATTTCATGAGATTACAATTTTGTGGACTTTAAAATAGACGGCCAGGTTCGTGCACGAATATTTCATTTTCACGTACTAGAAAGTCATTCATCGTGACCACCAATTACATATGTTTTTGATTAATTCATGAATGAAGGAGCACTTGCGACTTGCACAACCTCTTTCCCAGATTTGTTTAAATGAATTTCATGAGATTACAATTTTGTGGACTTTAAAATAGAGGACCAGGTTCGTGCACGAATATTTCATTTTCACGTACTAGAAAGTCATTCATCGTGACCACCAATTACATATGTTTTTGATTAATTCATGAATTTAGGAGCACTTGCAACTTGCACAACCTCTTTCCCAGTTTTCTTTCAATGAATTCCATGAGATTACAATATTGTGGACTTTAAAATAGAGGGCCAGGTCGTGCACGAATATTTCATTTTCACGTACTAGAAAGTCATTCATCGTGACCACCAATTATATATTTTCTTGAATAATTCATGAGTTTCGGAGCACTTGCAACTTGCACAACCTCTTTTCCAGATTTCTTTCAATGAATTACATGAGATTACAATTTTGTCGACTTTAAAATACAGGGCCACGTTCGTGCACGAATATTTCCGTTTCACGTACTAGAAAGTCATTCAACGTGACCACCAGTTATATATTTTCTGGAATAATTCATGAGTTTAGGAGCACTTGCAAATTGCACAACCTCTTTCCCATGTTTCTTTAAATGAATTTTATGAGATTACAATTTTATGGACTTTAAAATAGAGGGCCAGGTTCGTGCACGAATATTTCATTTCCACGTACTAGAAAGACATTCATCGTGACTCCCAATTATATATTTTCTAGATTAATTCATGAGTTTAGGAGCACTTGCAACTTGCACAACCTCTTTCCCAGATTTCTTTCAATGAATTTCATGAGATTACAATATTGTAGACTTTAAAATAGAGGGCCAGGTTCGTGCACGAATATTTCATTTTCACGTACTAGAAAGTCATTCATCGTGACCACCAATTATATATTTTCTTGAATAGTTCATGAGTTTAGGAGCACTTGCAACTTGCACAACCTCTTTCCCATGTTTCTTTAAATGAATTTCATGAGATTACAATTTTATGGACTTTAAAATAGACGGCCAGGTTCGTGCACGAATATTTCACTTCCACGTACTAGAAAGACATTCATCGTGACTCCCAATTATATATTTTCTTGATTAATTCATGAGTTTAGGAGCACTTGCAACTTGCACAACGTCTTTCCCAAATTTCTAAACATGAATTCCATGAGATTAAAGTTTTGTGGACTTTAAAATAGAGGGCCAGATTCGTGCACGAATATTTCATTTTCACGTACTAGAAAGTCATTCATCGTGACCACCAATTATATGTTTTCTTGAATAATTCATGAGTTTAGGAGCACTTGCAACTTGTACAACGTCTTTCCCAAATTTCTAAACATGAATTCCATGAGATTAAAGTTTTGTGGACTTTAAAATAGAGGGCCAGGTTCGTGCACGAATATTACATTTTCACGTACTAGAAAGTCATTCATCGTGACCACCAATTATATATTCTTTTGATTAATTCATGAGTTTAGGAGCACTTGCAACTTGCAGAACCTCTTTCCCATGTTTCTTTAAATGAATTTCATGAGATTACAATTTTATGGACTTTAAAATAGAGGGCCAGGTTCGTGCACGAATATTTCATTTCCACGTACTAGAAAGACATTCATCGTGACTCCCAATTATATATTTTCTAGATTAACTCATGAGTTTAGGAGCACTTGCAACTTGCACAACCTCTTTCCCATGTTTCTTTAAATGAATTTCATGAGATTACAATTTTATGGACTTTAAAATAGAGGGCCAGGTTCGTGCACGAATATTTCATTTCCACGTACTAGAATGTCATTCATCGTGACTCCCAATTATATATTTTCTTGATTAATTCATGAGTTTAGGAGCACTTGCAACTTGCACAACGTCTTTTCCAAATTTCTAAACATGAATTCCATGAGATTAAAGTTTTGTGGACTTTAAAATAGAGGGCCAGGTTCGTGCACGAATATTACATTTTCACGTACTAGAAAGTCATTCATAGTGACCACCAATTATATATTTTCTTGAATAATTCATGAGTTTAGGAGCTTTTGCAACTTGCACAACCTCTTTCCCAGATTTCTTTAAATGAATTTCATGAGATTACAATTTTGTGGACTTTAAAATACAGGGCAAGGTTCGTGCACGAATATTTCATTTCCACGTACTAGAAAGTCATTCATCGTGACCACCAATTATATATTTTCTTGAATAATTCATGAGTTTAGGAGCACTTGCAACTTGCACAACGTCTTTCCCAAATTTCTAAACATGAATTCCATGAGATTAAAGTTTTGTGGACTTTAAAATAGAGGGCCATGTTCGTGAACCAATATTTCATTTTCACGTACTAGAAAGTCATTCATCGTGACCACCAATTATATATTTTCTTGAATAATTCATGAATTTAGGAGCACTTGCAACTTGCACAACCTCTTTTCGAGATTTCTTTGAATGAATTTCATGAGATTACAATATTGTGTACTTTAAAATACAGGGCCATGTTCGTGCACGAATATTTCATTTTCACGTACTAGAAAGTCATTCAACGTGACCACCAATTACATATTTTTTTGAATAAGTCATGAGTTTAGTAGCACTAGCAACTTGCACAACGTCTTTCCCATGTTTCTAGAAATGAATTTCATGAGATTACAATATTTTGAACTTTAAAATAGGGGGCCAGGTTCGTGCACGAATATTTCATTTTGACGTATTAGAAAGTCATTCATCGTGACCACCAATTATATATTTTTTGGAATAATTCATGACTTTAGGAGCACTTGCAACTTGCACAACCTCGTTCCCAAATTTCTTTAAATGAATTTCATGGGATTACAATTTTGTGGACTTTAAAATAGAGGGCCATGTTCGTGAACCAATATTTCATTTTGACGTACTAGAAAGTCATTCAACGTGACCACCAATTATATATTTTCTTGAATAATTCATGAGTTTAGGAGCACTTGCAACTTGCACAACCTCTTTCCCAAATTTCAGTACATGAATTCCATGAGATTACAGTTTTGTGGACTTTAAAATAGAGGGCCATGTTCGTGAACCAATATTTCATTTTCACGTACCAGAAAGTCATGCATCGTGACTGTTAATTATATTTTTTTTTGATTAATTCATGAATTTAGGAGCACTTGCATCTTGCACAACCTCTTTCCCAGATTTCTTTAAATGAATTTCATGAGATTACAATTTTGTGGACTTTAAAATACAGGGCCATGTTCGTGCACGAATATTTCATTTTCAGGTACTAGAAAGTCATTCAACGTGACCACCAATTACATATTTTTTTGAATAAGTCATGAGTTTAGTAGCACTAGCAACTTGCACAACATCTTTCCCATGTTTCTAGAAATGAATTTCATGAGATTACAATATTTTGAACTTTAAAATAGGGGGCCAGGTTCGTGCACGAATATTTCATTTTGACGTACTAGAAAGTCATTCATCGTGACCACCAATTATATATTTTTTGGAATAATTCATGACTTTAGGAGCACTTGCAACTTGCACAACCTCGTTCCCAAATTTCTTTAAATGAATTTCATGGGATTACAATTTTGTGGACTTTAAAATACAGTGCAAGGTTCGTGCACCAATATTTCATTTTCACGTCCTGGAAAGTCATTCAACGTGACCACCAATTATATATTTTTTGGAATAATTCATGACTTTAGGAGCACTTGCAACTTGCACAACCTCTTTCCCAGATTTCTTTCAATGAATTTCATGAGATTACAATATTGTGTACTTTAAAATACAGGGCCATGTTCGTGCACGAATATTTCATTTTCACGTACTAGAAAGTCATTCAACCTGACCACCAATTACATATTTTTTTGAATAAGTCATGAGTTTAGTAGCACTAGCAACTTGCACAACGTCTTTCCCATGTTTCTAGAAATGAATTTCATGAGATTACAATATTTTGAACTTTAAAATAGGGGGCCAGGTTCGTGCACGAATATTTCATTTTGACGTACTAGAAAGTCATTCATCGTGACCACCAATTATATATTTTTTTGAATAATTCATGAGTTTAGGAGCACTTGCAACTTGCACAACCTCTTTCCCAGATTTCTTTAAATGAATTTCATGAGATTAAAATTTTGTGGACTTTAAAATAGAGGGCCAGGTTCGTGCACGAATATTTCATTTCCACGTACTAGAAAGTCATTCAACGTGACCACCAATTATATATTTTTTTGAATAATTCATGAGTTTAGGAGCACTTGCAACTTGCACAACCTCTTTCCCAGATTTCTTTAAATGAATTTCATGAGATTAAAATTTTGTGGACTTTAAAATAGAGGGCCAGGTTCGTGCACGAATATTTCATTTTCAGGTACTAGAAAGTCATTCATCGTGACCACCAATTATATATTTTTTGGAATAATTCATGAATTTAGGAGCACTTGCAACTTGCACAACCTCTTTCCCATGTTTCTAGAAATGAATTTCATGAGATTACAATATTTTGAACTTTAAAATAGGGGGCCAGGTTCGTGCACGAATATTTCATTTTCACGTACTAGAAAGTCATTCATCGTGACCACCAATTATATATTTTTTTGAATAATTCATGAGTTTAGAAGCACTTGCAACTTGCACAACCTCTTTCCCAGATTTTATTCAATGAATTTCATGAGATTACAATATTGTGTACTTTAAAATACAGGGCCATGTTCGTACACGAATATTTCATTTTCACGTACTAGAAAGTCATTCAACGTGACCACCATTTACATATTTCTTTGAATAAGTCATGAGTTTAGTAGCACTAGCAACTTGCACAACGTCTTTCCCATGTTTCTAGAAATGAATTCCATGAGATTACAATTTTGTGGACTTTAAATTAGAGGGCCAGGTTCGTGCACGAATATTTCATTTTGACGTACTAGAAAGTCATTCAACGTGACCACCAATTATATATTTTTTTGAATAATTCATGAGTTTAGGAGCACTTGCAACTTGCACAACCTCTTTCCCAGATTTCTTTAAATGAATTTCATGAGATTAAAATTTTGTGGACTTTAAAATAGAGGGCCAGGTTCGTGCACGAATATTTCATTTCCACGTACTAGAAAGTCATTCAACGTGACCACCAATTATATATTTTTTTGAATAATTCATGAGTTTAGGAGCACTTGCAACTTGCACAACCTCTTTCCCAGATTTCTTTAAATGAATTTCATGAGATTAAAATTTTGTGGACTTTAAAATAGAGGGCCAGGTTCGTGCACGAATATTTCATTTTCAGGTACTAGAAAGTCATTCATCGTGACCACCAATTATATATTTTTTGGAATAATTCATGAATTTAGGAGCACTTGCAACTTGCACAACCTCTTTCCCATGTTTCTAGAAATGAATTTCATGAGATTACAATATTTTGAACTTTAAAATAGGGGGCCAGGTTCGTGCACGAATATTTCATTTTGACGTACTAGAAAGTCATTCATCGTGACCACCAATTACATATTTTTTTGAATAATTCATGAGTTTAGAAGCACTTGCAACTTGCACAACCTCTTTCCCAGATTTTATTCAATGAATTTCATGAGATTACAATATTGTGTACTTTAAAATACAGGGCCATGTTCGTACACGAATATTTCATTTTCACGTACTAGAAAGTCATTCAACGTGACCACCATTTACATATTTCTTTGAATAAGTCATGAGTTTAGTAGCACTAGCAACTTGCACAACGTCTTTCCCATGTTTCTAGAAATGAATTCCATGAGATTACAATTTTGTGGACTTTAAATTAGAGGGCCAGGTTCGTGCACGAATATTTCATTTTGACGTACTAGAAAGTCATTCAACGTGACCACCAATTATATATTTTTTGGAATAATTCATGAGTTTAGGAGCACTTGCAACTTGCACAACCTCTTTCCCAGATTTCTTTAAATGAATTTCATGAGATTAAAATTTTGTGGACTTTAAAATAGAGGGCCAGGTTCGTGCACGAATATTTCATTTCCACGTACTAGAAAGTCATTCATCGTGACCACCAATTATATATTTTTTGGAATAATTCATGAATTTAGGAGCACTTGCAACTTGCACAACCTCTTTCCCAGATTTCTTTCAATGAATTTCATGAGATTACAATATTGTGTACTTTAAAATACAGGGCCATGTTCGTGCACGAATATTTCATTTTCACGTACTAGAAAGTCATTCAACGTGACCACCAATTACATATTTTTTTGAATAAGTCATGAGTTTAGTACCACTAGCAACTTGCACAACGACTTTCCCATGTTTCTAGAAATGAATTTCATGAGATTACAATATTTTGAATTTTAAAATAGGGGGCCAGGTTCGTGCACGAATATTTCATTTTGACGTACTAGAAAGTCATTCATCGTGACCACCAATTATATATTTTTTTGAATAATTCATGAGTTTAGAAGCACTTGCAACTTGCACAACCTCTTTCCCAGATTTCATTCAATGAATTTCATGAGATTACAATATTGTGTACTTTAAAATACAGGGCCATGTTCGTACACGAATATTTCATTTTCACGTACTAGAAAGTCATTCAACGTGACCACCATTTACATATTTTTTTGAATAAGTCATGAGTTTAGTAGCACTAGCAACTTGCACAACGTCTTTCCCATGTTTCTAGAAATGAATTCCATGAGATTACAATTTTGTGGACTTTAAATTAGAGGGCCAGGTTCGTGCACGAATATTTCATTTTGACGTACTAGAAAGTCATTCAACGTGACCACCAATTATATATTTTTTAGAATAATTCATGAGTTTAGGAGCACTTGCAACTTGCACAACCTCTTTCCCAGATTTCTTTAAATGAATTTCATGAGATTACAATTTTGTGGACTTTAAAATAGAGGGCCAGGTTCGTGCACGAATATTTCATTTCCACGTACTAGAAAGTCATTCATCGTGACCACCAATTATATTTTTTTTTGAATAATTCATGAGTTTAGGAGCACATGCAACTTGCACAACCTCTTTCCCAGATTTCTTTCAATGAATTTCATGAGATTTCAATTTTGTGGACTTTAAAATACACGGCAAGGTTCGTGCACCAATATTTCATTTTCACATCCTGGAAAGTCATTAAACGTGACCAGCAATTATATATTTTCTTGAATAAGTCATGAGTGAAGGAGCACTTGCAACTTGCACAACCTCTTTTCCATGTTTCTTTCAATGAATTTCATGAGATTACAATATTGTGGACTTTGAAATAGAGGGCAAGGTTTGTGCACAATGATTTCATTTTCACGTACTAGAAAGTCATTCATCGTGACCACCAATTATATATTTTCTTGAATAATTCATGAGTTTAGGAGCACTTGCAACTTGCACAACTTCTTTTCCTGATTTCTTTAAATGAATTTCATGAGATTACAATTTTGTGGACTTTAAAATAGAGGGCCAGGTTCGTGCACGAATATTTCATTTCCACGTACTAGAAAGTCATTCAACGTGACCACCAATTATATATTTTTTTGAATAATTCATGAGTTTAGGAGCACTTGCAACTTGCACAACCTCTTTCCCAGATTTCTTTAAATGAATTTCATGAGATTAAAATTTTGTGGACTTTAAAATAGAGGGCCAGGTTCGTGCACGAATATTTCATTTCCACGTACTAGAAAGTCATTCAACGTGACCACCAATTATATATTTTTTTGAATAATTCATGAGTTTAGGAGCACTTGCAACTTGCACAACCTCTTTCCCAGATTTCTTTAAATGAATTTCATGAGATTAAAATTTTGTGGACTTTAAAATAGAGGGCCAGGTTCGTGCACGAATATTTCATTTCCACGTACTAGAAAGTCATTCAACGTGACCACCAATTATATATTTTTTTGAATAATTCATGAGTTTAGGAGCACTTGCAACTTGCACAACCTCTTTCCCAGATTTCTTTAAATGAATTTCATGAGATTAAAATTTTGTGGACTTTAAAATAGAGGGCCAGGTTCGTGCACGAATATTTCATTTTCAGGTACTAGAAAGTCATTCATCGTGACCACCAATTATATATTTTTTGGAATAATTCATGAATTTAGGAGCACTTGCAACTTGCACAACCTCTTTCCCATGTTTCTAGAAATGAATTTCATGAGATTACAATATTTTGAACTTTAAAATAGGGGGCCAGGTTCGTGCACGAATATTTCATTTTCACGTACTAGAAAGTCATTCATCGTGACCACCAATTATATATTTTTTTGAATAATTCATGAGTTTAGAAGCACTTGCAACTTGCACAACCTCTTTCCCAGATTTTATTCAATGAATTTCATGAGATTACAATATTGTGTACTTTAAAATACAGGGCCATGTTCGTACACGAATATTTCATTTTCACGTACTAGAAAGTCATTCAACGTGACCACCATTTACATATTTCTTTGAATAAGTCATGAGTTTAGTAGCACTAGCAACTTGCACAACGTCTTTCCCATGTTTCTAGAAATGAATTCCATGAGATTACAATTTTGTGGACTTTAAATTAGAGGGCCAGGTTCGTGCACGAATATTTCATTTTGACGTACTAGAAAGTCATTCAACGTGACCACCAATTATATATTTTTTTGAATAATTCATGAGTTTAGGAGCACTTGCAACTTGCACAACCTCTTTCCCAGATTTCTTTAAATGAATTTCATGAGATTAAAATTTTGTGGACTTTAAAATAGAGGGCCAGGTTCGTGCACGAATATTTCATTTCCACGTACTAGAAAGTCATTCAACGTGACCACCAATTATATATTTTTTTGAATAATTCATGAGTTTAGGAGCACTTGCAACTTGCACAACCTCTTTCCCAGATTTCTTTAAATGAATTTCATGAGATTAAAATTTTGTGGACTTTAAAATAGAGGGCCAGGTTCGTGCACGAATATTTCATTTTCAGGTACTAGAAAGTCATTCATCGTGACCACCAATTATATATTTTTTGGAATAATTCATGAATTTAGGAGCACTTGCAACTTGCACAACCTCTTTCCCATGTTTCTAGAAATGAATTTCATGAGATTACAATATTTTGAACTTTAAAATAGGGGGCCAGGTTCGTGCACGAATATTTCATTTTGACGTACTAGAAAGTCATTCATCGTGACCACCAATTATATATTTTTTTGAATAATTCATGAGTTTAGAAGCACTTGCAACTTGCACAACCTCTTTCCCAGATTTTATTCAATGAATTTCATGAGATTACAATATTGTGTACTTTAAAATACAGGGCCATGTTCGTACACGAATATTTCATTTTCACGTACTAGAAAGTCATTCAACGTGACCACCATTTACATATTTCTTTGAATAAGTCATGAGTTTAGTAGCACTAGCAACTTGCACAACGTCTTTCCCATGTTTCTAGAAATGAATTCCATGAGATTACAATTTTGTGGACTTTAAATTAGAGGGCCAGGTTCGTGCACGAATATTTCATTTTGACGTACTAGAAAGTCATTCAACGTGACCACCAATTATATATTTTTTGGAATAATTCATGAGTTTAGGAGCACTTGCAACTTGCACAACCTCTTTCCCAGATTTCTTTAAATGAATTTCATGAGATTACAATATTGTGTACTTTAAAATACAGGGCCATGTTCGTGCACGAATATTTCATTTTCACGTACTAGAAAGTCATTCAACGTGACCACCAATTACATATTTTTTTGAATAAGTCATGAGTTTAGTACCACTAGCAACTTGCACAACGACTTTCCCATGTTTCTAGAAATGAATTTCATGAGATTACAATATTTTGAATTTTAAAATAGGGGGCCAGGTTCGTGCACGAATATTTCATTTTGACGTACTAGAAAGTCATTCATCGTGACCACCAATTATATATTTTTTTGAATAATTCATGAGTTTAGAAGCACTTGCAACTTGCACAACCTCTTTCCCAGATTTCATTCAATGAATTTCATGAGATTACAATATTGTGTACTTTAAAATACAGGGCCATGTTCGTACACGAATATTTCATTTTCACGTACTAGAAAGTCATTCAACGTGACCACCATTTACATATTTTTTTGAATAAGTCATGAGTTTAGTAGCACTAGCAACTTGCACAACGTCTTTCCCATGTTTCTAGAAATGAATTCCATGAGATTACAATTTTGTGGACTTTAAATTAGAGGGCCAGGTTCGTGCACGAATATTTCATTTTGACGTACTAGAAAGTCATTCAACGTGACCACCAATTATATATTTTTTTGAATAATTCATGAGTTTAGGAGCACTTGCAACTTGCACAACCTCTTTCCCAGATTTCTTTAAATGAATTTCATGAGATTACAATTTTGTGGACTTTAAAATAGAGGGCCAGGTTCGTGCACGAATATTTCATTTCCACGTACTAGAAAGTCATTCATCGTGACCACCAATTATATTTTTTTTTGAATAATTCATGAGTTTAGGAGCACATGCAACTTGCACAACCTCTTTCCCAGATTTCTTTCAATGAATTTCATGAGATTTCAATTTTGTGGACTTTAAAATACACGGCAAGGTTCGTGCACCAATATTTCATTTTCACATCCTGGAAAGTCATTAAACGTGACCAGCAATTATATATTTTCTTGAATAAGTCATGAGTGAAGGAGCACTTGCAACTTGCACAACCTCTTTTCCATGTTTCTTTCAATGAATTTCATGAGATTACAATATTGTGGACTTTGAAATAGAGGGCAAGGTTTGTGCACAATGATTTCATTTTCACGTACTAGAAAGTCATTCATCGTGACCACCAATTATATATTTTCTTGAATAATTCATGAGTTTAGGAGCACTTGCAACTTGCACAACTTCTTTTCCTGATTTCTTTAAATGAATTTCATGAGATTACAATTTTGTGGACTTTAAAATAGAGGGCCAAGTTCGTGCACGAATATTGCATATTCACGTACTAGAAAGTCATTTATTGTGACCACCAATTACATATGTTTTTGATTAATTCATGAATTTAGAAGCACATGCAACTTGCACAACCTCTTTCCCAAATTTCTTTCAATGAATTTCATGAGATTACAATTTTGTGGACTTTAAAATAGAGGGCCAGGTTCGTGCACGAATATTTCATTTCCACGTACTAGAAAGTCATTCATCGTGACTACCAATTATATATTTTCTTGATTAATTCATGAGTTTAGGAGCACTTGCAACTTGCACAACCACTTTCCCAAATTTCAGTACATGAATTCCATGAGATTACAATTTTGTGGACTTTAAAATAGAGGGCCATGTTTGTGCACGAATATTTGATTTTGACGTACTAGAAAATCATTCAACGTGACCACCAATTATATATTTTTTTGAATAATTCATGAGTTTAGAAGCACTTGCAACTTGCACAACCTCTTTCCCAGATTTCTTTCGATGAATTCCATGAGATTACAATTTTGTGGACTTTAAAATAGAGGGCCACGTTCGTGCACGAATATTTCATTTTGACGTCCAGGAAAGTCATTCAACGTGACCACCAATTATATATTTTTCTGAATAATTCATGAGTTTAGGAGCACTTGCAACTTGCACAACCTCTTTCCCAGATTTCTTTCAATGAATTTCATGAGATTACAGTTTTGTAGACTTTAAAATACAGTGCAAGGTTCGTGCACGAATATTTCATTTTCACGTCCTGGAAAGTCATTGAACGTGACCAGCAATTATATATTTTCTTAAATAAGTCATGAGTGAAGGAGCACTTGCAACTTACACAACCTTTTTTCCAGATTTCTTTTAATGAATTTCATGAGATTACAATATTGTGGACTTTGAAATAGAGGGCCAGGTTCGTGCACAAATATTTCATTTTCACGAACTAGAAAGTCATTCATCGTGACCACCAATTATATATTTCCTTGAATAATTTATTAGTTTAGGAGCACTTGCAACTTGCACAACCTCTTTCCCAGATTTCTTTAAATGAATTTCATGAGATTAAAATTCTGTGGACTTTAAAATAGAGGGCCAGGTTCGTGCACAAATATTTCATTTTCAAGTATTAGGAAGTCATTCATCGTGACCACCAATTACATATGTTTTTGAATAATTCATGAGTTTAGGAGCACTTGCAACTTGCACAACCTCTTTCCCAGATTTCTTTTAATGAATTTCATGAGATTACAATTTTGTGGACTTTAAAATAGGGGGCCTGGTTCGTGCACGAATATTGCGTTTTCACGTACTAGAAAGTCATTCATCGTGACCACCAATTACATATGTTTTTGATAAATTCATGAATGAAGGAGCATTTGCGACTTGCACAACCCCTTTCCCAGATTTCTTTAAATGAATTTCATGACATTACAGTTTTGTGGACTTTAAAATAGAGGGCCAGGTTCGTGCACGAATATTGCATTTTCACGTACTAGAAAGTCATTCATCGTGACCACCAATTACATATGTTTTTGATTAATTCATGAATGAAGGAGCACTTGCGACTTGCACAACCTCTTTCCCAGATTTCTTTAAATGAATTTCATGAGATTACAATTTTGTGAACTTTAAAATAGTGGGCCATGTTCGTGCACGAATATTTCATTTCAACGTACTAGAAAGTCATTCATCGTGACCACCAATTATATATTTTTATGATTAATTCATGAGTTTAGGAGCACTTGCAACTTGCACAACCTCTTTCCCATGTTTCTTTAAATGAATTTCATGAGATTACAATTTTATGGACTTTAAAATAGAGGGCCAGGTTCGTGCACGAATATTTCATTTCCACGTACTAGAAAGTCATTCAACGTGACCACCAATTACATATTTTTTTAAATAAGTCATGAGTTTAGTAGCACTTGCAACTTGCACAACCTCTTTTCCAGATTTCTTTAAATAAATTTCATGAGATTACAATTTTGTGGACTTTAAAATACAGTGCAAGGTTCGTGCACGAATATTTCATTTTCATGTACTAGAAAGTCATTCATCGTGACCACCAATTATATATTTTTTGGAATAATTCATGAATTTAGGAGCACTTGCAACTTGCACAACTTCTTTCCCAAATTTCTTTCAATGAATTTCATGAGATTACAATTTTGTGGACTTTAAAATACAGGGCCAGGTTTCTGCACGAATATTTCATTTTCACGTACTAGAAAGTCATTCAACGTGACCACCAATTACATATTTTTCTAAATAAGTCATGAGTTTAGTAGCACTTGCAACTTGCACAACCTCTTTTCCAGATTCTTTTAAATGAATTTCATGAGATTACAATTTTGTGGACTTTAAAATAGAGGGCCAGGTTCGTGCACGAATATTTCATTTCCACGTACTAGAAAGTCATTCATCGTGACACCCAATTATATATTTTCTTGATTAATTCATGAGTTTAGGAGCACTTGCAACTTGCACAACCTCTTTCCCATGTTTCTTTAAATGAATTTCATGAGATTACAATTTTATGGACTTTAAAATAGAGGGCCAGGTTCGTGCACGAATATTGCATTTTCACATACTAGAAAGTCATTCATCGTGACCACCAATTACATATGTTTTTGATTAATTCATGAATTTAGGAGCACTTGCAACTTGCACAACCTCTTTCCCAGATTTCTTAAATGAATTTCATGAGATTACAATTTTGTGGACTTTAAAATAGAGGGCCAGGTTCGTGCACGAATATTGCATTTTCACATACTAGAAAGTCCTTCATCGTGACCACCAATTACATATGTTTCTGATTAATTCATGAATGAAGGAGCACTTGCGACTTGTACAACCTCTTTCCCAGATTTCTTTCAATGAATTACATGAGATTACAATTTTGTGGACTTTAAAATAGAGGGCCAGGTTCGTGCACGAATATTTCATTTCCACGTACTAGAAAGTCATTCAACGTGACCACCAATTACATATTCTTTTAAATAAGTCATGAGTTTAGTAGCACTTGCAACTTGCACAACCTCTTTTCCAGATTTTTTTAAATGAATTTCATGAGATTACAATTTTGTGGACTTTAAAATAGACGGCCAGGTTCGTGCACGAATATTTCATTTCCACGTACTAGAAAGTCATTCATCGTGACACCCAATTATATATTTTCTTGATTAATTCATGAGTTTAGGAGCACTTGCAACTTGCACAACCTCTTTCCCATGTTTCTTTAAATGAATTTCAAGAGATTACAATTTTGTGGACTTTAAAATAGACGGCCAGGTTCGTGCACGAATATTTCATTTCCACGTACTAGAAAGTCATTCATCGTGACACCCAATTATATATTTTCTTGATTAATTCATGAGTTTAGGAGCACTTGCAACTTGCACAACCTCTTTCCCATGTTTCTTTAAATGAATTTCAAGAGATTACAATTTTATGGACTTTAAAATAGAGGGCCAGGTTCGTGCACGAATATTTCATTTCCACGTACTAGAAAGTCATTCAACGTGACCACCAATTACATATTTTTTTAAATAAGTCATGAGTTTAGTAGCACTTTCAATTTGCACAACGTCTTTTCCAGATTTCTTTAAATGAATTTCATGAGATTACAATTTTGTGGACTTTAAAATAGAGGGCCAGGTTCGTGCACGAATATTTCATTTCCACGTACTAGAAAGTCATTCATCGTGACTCCCAATTATATATTTTCTTGATTAATTCATGAGTTTAGGAGCACTTGCAACTTGCACAACGTCTTTCCCAAATTTCTAAACATGAATTCCATGAGATTAAAGTTTTGTAGACTTTAAAATAGAGGGCCAGGTTCGTGCACGAATATTACATTTTCACGTACTAGAAAGTCATTCATCGTGACCACCAATTATATATTTTTTTGATTAATTCATGAGTTTAGTAGCACTTGCAACTTGCACAACCTCTTTTCCAGATTTCTTTAAATAAATTTCATGAGATTACAATTTTGTGGACTTTAAAATAGAGGGCCAGGTTCGTGCACGAATATTTCATTTCCACGTACTAGAAAGTCATTCATCGTGACTCCCAATTATATATTTTCTTAAATAAGTCATGAGTTTAGTAGCACTTGCAACTTGCACAACCTCTTTTCCAGATTTCTTTAAATGAATTTCATGAGATTACAATTTTGTGGACTTTAAAATACAGTGCAAGGTTCGTGCACGAATATTTCATTTTCATGTACTAGAAAGTCATTCATCGTGACCACCAATTCTATATTTTCTTGTTTAATTCATGAGTTTAGTAGCACTTGCAACTTGCACAACCTCTTTTCCAGATTTCTTTAAATAAATTTCATGAGATTACAATTTTGTGGACTTTAAAATAGAGGGCCAGGTTCGTGCACGAATATTTCATTTCCACGTACTAGAAAGTCATTCATCGTGACTCCCAATTATATATTTTCTTAAATAAGTCATGAGTTTAGTAGCACTTGCAACTTGCACAACCTCTTTTCCAGATTTCTTTAAATGAATTTCATGAGATTACAATTTTGTGGACTTTAAAATACAGTGCAAGGTTCGTGCACGAATATTTCATTTTCATGTACTAGAAAGTCATTCATCGTGACCACCAATTCTATATTTTCTTGTTTAATTCATGAGTTTAGTAGCACTTGCAACTTGCACAACCTCTTTTCCAGATTTCTTTAAATAAATTTCATGAGATTACAATTTTGTGGACTTTAAAATAGAGGGCCAGGTTCGTGCACGAATATTTCATTTCCACGTACTAGAAAGTCATTCATCGTGACACCCAATTATATATTTTCTTGATTAATTCATGAGTTTAGGAGCACTTGCAACTTGCACAACCTCTTTCCCATGTTTCTTTAAATGAATTTCAAGAGATTACAATTTTATGGACTTTAAAATAGAGGGCCAGGTTCGTGCACGAATATTTCATTTCCACGTACTAGAAAGTCATTCAACGTGACCACCAATTACATATTTTTTTAAATAAGTCATGAGTTTAGTAGCACTTTCAATTTGCACAACCTCTTTCCCAGATTTCTTAAATGAATTTCATGAGATTACAATTTTGTGGACTTTAAAATAGAGGGCCAGGTTCGTGCACGAATATTGCATTTTCACATACTAGAAAGTCCTTCATCGTGACCACCAATTACATATGTTTCTGATTAATTCATGAATGAAGGAGCACTTGCGACTTGCACAACCTCTTTCCCAGATTTCTTTCAATGAATTACATGAGATTACAATTTTATGGACTTTAAAATAGAGGGCCAGGTTCGTGCACGAATATTTCATTTCCACGTACTAGAAAGTCATTCAACGTGACCACCAATTACATATTTTTTTAAATAAGTCATGAGTTTAGTAGCACTTTCAATTTGCACAACGTCTTTTCCAGATTTCTTTAAATGAATTTCATGAGATTACAATTTTGTGGACTTTAAAATAGAGGGCCAGGTTCGTGCACGAATATTTCATTTCCACGTACTAGAAAGTCATTCATCGTGACTCCCAATTATATATTTTCTTGATTAATTCATGAGTTTAGGAGCACTTGCAACTTGCACAACGTCTTTCCCAAATTTCTAAACATGAATTCCATGAGATTAAAGTTTTGTAGACTTTAAAATAGAGGGCCAGGTTCGTGCACGAATATTACATTTTCACGTACTAGAAAGTCATTCATCGTGACCACCAATTATATATTTTTTTGATTAATTCATGAGTTTAGTAGCACTTGCAACTTGCACAACCTCTTTTCCAGATTTCTTTAAATAAATTTCATGAGATTACAATTTTGTGGACTTTAAAATAGAGGGCCAGGTTCGTGCACGAATATTTCATTTCCACGTACTAGAAAGTCATTCATCGTGACTCCCAATTATATATTTTCTTAAATAAGTCATGAGTTTAGTAGCACTTGCAACTTGCACAACCTCTTTTCCAGATTTCTTTAAATGAATTTCATGAGATTACAATTTTGTGGACTTTAAAATACAGTGCAAGGTTCGTGCACGAATATTTCATTTTCATGTACTAGAAAGTCATTCATCGTGACCACCAATTCTATATTTTCTTGTTTAATTCATGAGTTTAGTAGCACTTGCAACTTGCACAACCTCTTTTCCAGATTTCTTTAAATAAATTTCATGAGATTACAATTTTGTGGACTTTAAAATAGAGGGCCAGGTTCGTGCACGAATATTTCATTTCCACGTACTAGAAAGTCATTCATCGTGACTCCCAATTATATATTTTCTTAAATAAGTCATGAGTTTAGTAGCACTTGCAACTTGCACAACCTCTTTTCCAGATTTCTTTAAATGAATTTCATGAGATTACAATTTTGTGGACTTTAAAATACAGTGCAAGGTTCGTGCACGAATATTTCATTTTCATGTACTAGAAAGTCATTCATCGTGACCACCAATTCTATATTTTCTTGTTTAATTCATGAGTTTAGTAGCACTTGCAACTTGCACAACCTCTTTTCCAGATTTCTTTAAATAAATTTCATGAGATTACAATTTTGTGGACTTTAAAATAGAGGGCCAGGTTCGTGCACGAATATTTCATTTCCACGTACTAGAAAGTCATTCATCGTGACACCCAATTATATATTTTCTTGATTAATTCATGAGTTTAGGAGCACTTGCAACTTGCACAACCTCTTTCCCATGTTTCTTTAAATGAATTTCAAGAGATTACAATTTTATGGACTTTAAAATAGAGGGCCAGGTTCGTGCACGAATATTTCATTTCCACGTACTAGAAAGTCATTCAACGTGACCACCAATTACATATTTTTTTAAATAAGTCATGAGTTTAGTAGCACTTTCAATTTGCACAACCTCTTTCCCAGATTTCTTAAATGAATTTCATGAGATTACAATTTTGTGGACTTTAAAATAGAGGGCCAGGTTCGTGCACGAATATTGCATTTTCACATACTAGAAAGTCCTTCATCGTGACCACCAATTACATATGTTTCTGATTAATTCATGAATGAAGGAGCACTTGCGACTTGCACAACCTCTTTCCCAGATTTCTTTCAATGAATTACATGAGATTACAATTTTGTGGACTTTAAAATAGAGGGCCAGGTTCGTGCACGAATATTTCATTTCCACGTACTAGAAAGTCATTCAACGTGACCACCAATTACATATTCTTTTAAATAAGTCATGAGTTTAGTAGCACTTGCAACTTGCACAACCTCTTTTCCAGATTCTTTTAAATGAATTTCATGAGATTACAATTTTGTGGACTTTAAAATAGAGGGCCAGGTTCGTGCACGAATATTTCATTTCCACGTACTAGAAAGTCATTCATCGTGACACCCAATTATATATTTTCTTGATTAATTCATGAGTTTAGGAGCACTTGCAACTTGCACAACCTCTTTCCCATGTTTCTTTAAATGAATTTCAAGAGATTACAATTTTATGGACTTTAAAATAGAGGGCCAGGTTCGTGCACGAATATTTCATTTCCACGTACTAGAAAGTCATTCAACGTGACCACCAATTACATATTTTTTTAAATAAGTCATGAGTTTAGTAGCACTTTCAATTTGCACAACGTCTTTTCCAGATTTCTTTAAATGAATTTCATGAGATTACAATTTTGTGGACTTTAAAATAGAGGGCCAGGTTCGTGCACGAATATTTCATTTCCACGTACTAGAAAGTCATTCATCGTGACTCCCAATTATATATTTTCTTGATTAATTCATGAGTTTAGGAGCACTTGCAACTTGCACAACGTCTTTCCCAAATTTCTAAACATGAATTCCATGAGATTAAAGTTTTGTAGACTTTAAAATAGAGGGCCAGGTTCGTGCACGAATATTACATTTTCACGTACTAGAAAGTCATTCATCGTGACCACCAATTATATATTTTTTTGATTAATTCATGAGTTTAGTAGCACTTGCAACTTGCACAACCTCTTTTCCAGATTTCTTTAAATAAATTTCATGAGATTACAATTTTGTGGACTTTAAAATAGAGGGCCAGGTTCGTGCACGAATATTTCATTTCCACGTACTAGAAAGTCATTCATCGTGACTCCCAATTATATATTTTCTTAAATAAGTCATGAGTTTAGTAGCACTTGCAACTTGCACAACCTCTTTTCCAGATTTCTTTAAATGAATTTCATGAGATTACAATTTTGTGGACTTTAAAATACAGTGCAAGGTTCGTGCACGAATATTTCATTTTCATGTACTAGAAAGTCATTCATCGTGACCACCAATTCTATATTTTCTTGTTTAATTCATGAGTTTAGTAGCACTTGCAACTTGCACAACCTCTTTTCCAGATTTCTTTAAATAAATTTCATGAGATTACAATTTTGTGGACTTTAAAATAGAGGGCCAGGTCGTGCACGAATATTTCATTTTCACGTACTAGTAAGTCATTCATCGTGACCACCAATTATATATTTTTTTAAATAATTCATGAGTTTAGGAGCACTTGCAACTTGCACAACCTCTTTTCGAGAGTTCTTTAAATGTATTTCATGAGATTACAATTTTATGGACTTTAAAATAGAGGGCCAGGTTCGTGCACGAATATTTCATTTCCACGTACTAGAAAGTCATTCAACGTGACCACCAATTACATATTTTTTTAAATAAGTCATGAGTTTAGTAGCACTTGCAACTTGCACAACCTCTTTTCCAGATTTCTTTAAATAAATTTCATGAGATTACAATATTGTGGCCTTTAAAATAGAGGGCAATGTTCGTGCACGAATATTGCATTTTCACATACTAGAAAGTCATTCATCGTGACCACCAATTATATATTTTTTTGATTAATTCATGAGTTTAGGAGCACTTGCAACTTGCACAACCTCTTTTCCAGATTTCTTTAAATGAATTTCATGAGATTACAATATTGTGGCCTTTAAAATAGAGGGCCAGGTTCGTGCAAGAATATTGCATTTTCACATACTAGAAAGTCATTCATCGTGACCACCAATTATATATTTTTTGGAAAAATTCATGAATTTAGGAGCACTTGCAACTTGCACAACTTCTTTCCCAAATTTCTTTCAATGAATTTCATGAGATTACAATTTTGTGGACTTTAAAATACAGGGCCAGGTTTCTGCACGAATATTTCATTTTCACGTACTAGAAAGTCATTCAACGTGACCACCAATTACATATTTTTTTAAATAAGTCATGAGTTTAGTAGCACTTGCAACTTGCACCACCTCTTTTCCAGATTTCTTTAAATGTATTTCATGAGATTACAATTTTGTGGACTTTAAAGTACAGTGCAAGGTTCGTGCACCAATATTTCATTTCCACGTCCTGGAAAGTCATTCAACGTGACCCCCAATTATATATTTTTTTGAATAATTCATAAGTTTAGGAGCACTTGCAACTTGCCCAACCTCTTTCCCAAATTTCTGTACATGAATTCCATGAGATTACAGATTTGTGGACTTTAAAATAGAGGGCCAGGTTCGTGCACGAATATTTCATTTCCACGTACTAGAAAGTCATTCATCGTGACTCCCAATTATATATTTTCTTGAATAATTCATGAGTTTAGGAGCACTTGCAACTTGCACAACCTCTTTTCGAGATCTCTTCAAATGAATTTCATGAGATTACAATATTGTGGCCTTTAAAATAGAGGACCATGTTAGTGCACGAATATTTCATTTTCACGTACTAGTAAGTCATTCATCGTGTCCACCAATTATATATTTTCTTGACTAATTCATGAGTTTAGGAGCACTTGCAACTTGCACAACCTCTTTTCGAGATCTCTTCAAATGAATTTCATGAGATTACAATTTTGTGGACTTTAAAATACAGTGCAAGGTTCGTGCACCAATATTTCATTTTCACGTACTAGAAAGTCATTCATCGTGACCACCAATTATATATTTTCTTGAATAATTCACGAGTTTAGGAGCACTTGCAACTTGCACAACCTCTTTTCGAGATTTCTTTAAATGAATTTCATGAGATTACAATTTTGTGGACTTTAAAATAGAGGGCCAGGTCGTGCACGAATATTTCATTTTCACGTACTAGTAAGTCATTCATCGTGACCACCAATTATATATTTTTTTAAATAATTCATGAGTTTAGGAGCACTTGCAACTTGCACAACCTCTTTTCGAGAGTTCTTTAAATGTATTTCATGAGATTACAGTTTTGTGGAGTTTAAAATACAGGGCCACGTTCGTGCACGAATATTTCATTTCCACATACTAGAAAGTCATTTTACGTGACCACCAATTATGTATTTTCTTCAATAATTCATGAATTTAGGAGCACTAGCAACTTGCACAACCTCTTTCCCATGTTTCTTTCAATAAATTTCATGAGATTTCAATATTGTGGACTTTAAAATATAGGCCAAGGTTCGTGCACAAATATTTCATTTTGACGTACTAGAAAGTCATTCAACGTGACCACCAATTACATATTTTTTTGAATAAGTCATGACTTTAGGAGCACTTGCAACTTGCACAACCTCGTTCCCAAATTTCTTTAAATGAATTTCATGGGATTACAATTTTGTGGACTTTAAAATACAGGGCAAGGTTCGTGCACCAATATTTCATTTTCACGTCCTGGAAAGTCATTCAACGTGACCAGCAATTATATATTTTTTGGAATAATTCATGAGTTTAGGAACACTTGCAACTTGCACAACCTCTTTTCGAGATTTCTTTAAATGAATTTCATGAGATTACAGTTTTGTGGACTTTAAAATACAGTGCAAGGTTCGTGCACGAATATTTCATTTTCACGTACTGGAAAGTCATTCAACGTGACCAGCAATTATATATTTTTTTAAATAATTCATGAGTTTAGGAGCACTTGCAACTTGCACAACGTCTTTTCGAGATTTCTTTAAATGAATTTCATGAGATTACAAGATTGTGGAATTTAAAATACAGGCCAAGGTCCGTGCACGAATATTTCATTTTGACGTACTAGAAAGTCATTCAACGTGACCACCAATTACATTTTTTTTTGAATAAGTCATGAGTTTAGTTGCACTAGCAACTTGCACAACCTCTTTCCCATGTTTCTATAAATGAATTTCATGAGAGTACAATTTTGTGGAGTTTAATATACAGGGCCACGTTCGTGCACGAATATTTCATTTCCACATACTAGAAAGTCATTCAACGTGACCACCAATTATGTATTTTCTTGAATAATTCATGAATTTAGAAGCACTAGCAACTTGCACAACCTCTTTTCCATGTTTCTTTCAATGAATTTCATGAGATTACAATTTTGTGGACTTTAAAATACACTGGAAGGTTCGTGCACCAATATTTCATTTTCACGTACTAGAAAGTCATTCAACGTGACCACGAATTACATATTTTTTAGAATAAGTCATGAGTTTAGTACCACTAACAACTTGCACAACCTCTTTCCCATGTTTCTATAAATAAATTTCATGAGATTACAATATTTTGGACTTTAAAATAGAGGGCCATGTTCGTGCACGAATATTACATTTTCACGTACTAGAAAGTCATTCATCGTGACCACCAATTATATATTTTTTTGATTAATTCATGAGTTTAGGAGCACTTGTAACTTACACAACCTCTTTTCGAGATCTCTTTAAATGAATTTTATGAGATTACAATTTTGTGGACTTTAAAATACAGTGCAAGGTTCGTGCACGAATATTTCATTTCCACGTACTAGAAAGTCATTCATCGTGACCACCAATTATATATTTCCTTGAATAAGTCATGAGTTTAGGAGCACTTGCAACTTGCACAACCTCTTTTCCATGTTTCTTTCAATGAATTTCATGTGATTACAATTCTGTGGCCTTTAAAATAGACACCATGTTAGTGCACCAATATTTCATTTTCACATATTAGAAAGTCATTCAACGTGACCATCAATTATATATTTTGTTGAATAATTCATGAATTTAGGAGCACTTGCAACTTGCCCAACCTCTTTCCCAAATTTCTGTACATGAATTCCATGAGATTACTATTTTGTGGACTTTAAAATAGAGGGCCAGGTTCGTGCACGAATATTTCATTTCCACCTACTAGAAAGTCATTCAACGTGACCACCAATTATATATTTTTTTGAATAATTCATGAGTTAGGAGCACTTGCAACTTGCACAACCTCTTTCCCAGATTTCTTTAAATGAATTTCATGAGATTACAATTTTGTAGACTTTAAAATAGAGGGCCAGGTTCGTGCACCAATATTTCATTTTCACGTACTGGAAAGTCATTCAACGTGACCAGCAATTATATATTTTTTGGAATAATTCATGAGTTTAGTAGCACTAGCAACTTGCAGAACCTCTTTCCCATGTTTCTATAAATGAATTTCATGAGATTACAATTTTGTGGACTTTAAAATACAGGGCAAGGTTCGTGCACCAATATTTTATTTCCACGTACTAGAAAGTCATTCAACGTGACCAACAATTATATATTTTTTGGAATAATTCATGAGTTTAGGAGCACTTGCAACTTGCACAACCTCTTTTCGAGATTTCTTTAAATGAATTTCATGAGATTACAGTTTTGTGGACTTTAAAATACAGTGCAAGGTTCGTGCACGAATATTTCATTTTCACGTACTGGAAAGTCATTCAACGTGACCAGCAATTATATATTTTTTTAAATAATTCATGAGTTTAGGAGCACTTGCAACTTGCACAACCTCTTTTCCAGATTTCTTTAAATGAATTTCATGAGATTACAATTTTGTGGACTTTAAAATACAGTGCAAGGTTCGTGCACCAATATTTCATTTTCACGTACTAGAAAGTCATTCATCGTGACCACCAATTATATATTTTCTTGAATAATTCATGAATTTAGGAGCACTTCGA
Source organism: Rhytidiadelphus loreus (assembly GCA_947034895.1). Classification (NCBI taxonomy): domain Eukaryota; kingdom Viridiplantae; phylum Streptophyta; class Bryopsida; order Hypnales; family Hylocomiaceae; genus Rhytidiadelphus; species Rhytidiadelphus loreus. Next base: position 57,102,123 of record OX344763.1, on the reverse strand, counting down.
ACTTGCCGAACCTCTTTCCCAAATTTCTCTACATGAATTCCATGAGATTACTATTTTGTGGACTTTAAAATAAAGGGCCAGGTTCGTGCACCAATATTTTATTTCCACGTACTAGAAAGTCATTCATCGTGACTCCCAATTATATATTTTCTTGAATAAGTCATGAATTTAGGAGCACTAACAACTTTCACAACTTCTTTTCCATATTTCTTTCAATGAATTTCATGAGATTACAATTTTGTGGCCTTTGAAATAGAGGGCCATGTTAGTGCACCAATATTTCATTTTCACGTACTAGAAAGTCATTCAACGTGACCACCAATTATATATTTTCTTGAATAAGTCATCAGTGAAGGAGCACTTGCAACTTGTACAACGTGTCTTCCATGTTTCATTCAATGAATTTCATGAGATTACAATTCTGTGGCCTTTGAAATAGAGGGCCATGTTAGTGCACCAATATTTCATTTTCACGTACTAGAAAGTCATTCATCGTGACCATCAATTATATATTTTCTTGAATAAGTCATGAATTTAGGAGCACTAACAACTTGCACAACCTCTTTCCCAGATTTCTTTCATTGAACTTCATGAGATTACAATATTGTGGCCTTTAAAATACAGGGCAAGGTTCGTGCACCAATATTTCATTTTCACGTACTAGAAAGTCATTCAACGTAACCATCAATTATATATTTTCTTGAATATGTCATGAATGAAGGAGCACTTGCAACTTGCACAACGTGTCTTCCATGTTTCATTCAATGAATTTCATGAGATTACAATTCTGTGGCCTTTAAAATAGACACCATGTTAGTGCACCAATATTTCATTTTCACATATTAGAAAGTCATTCAACGTGACCAACAATTATATATTTTGTTGAATAATTCATGAATTTAGGAGCACTTGCAACTTGCACAACCTCTTTTCCAGATTTCTTTAAATGAATTTCATGAGATTACAATATTGTGGACTATAAAATACAGGGCCACGTTCGTGCACCAATATTTCATTTTCACATCCTAGAAAGTCATTCAACGTGACCACCAATTATATATGTTTTTGAATAAGGAATGAGTTTAGTAGCACTTGCAACTTTCAGAACCTCTATTCCATATTTCTTTCAATGATATTCATGAGATTACAATTTTGTGGCTTTTAAAATAGAGGACCATGTTAGTGCACCAATATTTCATTTTCACGTACTAGAAAGTCATTCAACGTGACCATCAATTTTATATTTTGTTGAATAATTCATGAATTTAGGAGCACTTGCAACTTGCACAACCTCTTTTCCAGATTTCTTTAAATGAATTTCATGAGATTACAATATTGTGGACTTTAAAATACAGGGCCACGTTCGTGCACCAATATTTCATTTTCACATCCTAGAAAGTCATTCAACGTGACCACCAATTATATATGTTATTGAATAAGGCATGAGTTTAGTAGCACTTGCAACTTTCACAACCTCTTTTCCATATTTCTTTCAATGAATTTCATGAGATTACAATTTTGTGGCTTTTAAAATAGAGGGCCATGTTAGTGCACCAATATTTCATTTTCACGTACTAGAAAGTCATTCATCGTGACCACCAATTATATATTTTGTTGAATAATTCATGAATTTAGGAGCACTTGGAACTTGCACAACCTCTTTCCCAAATTTCTTTAAATGAATTTCATGAAATTACAATTTTGTGGCCTTTAAAATAGACACCATGTTAGTGCACCAATATTTCATTTTCACATCCTAGAAAGTCATTCAACGTGACCACCAAGTATATATTTTTTTGAATAAGTCATGAGTTTAGGAGCACTTCCAACTTTCACAACCTCTTTTCAAGATTTCTTTAAATGAATTTCATGAGATTACAATTTTGTGGACTTTAAAATACAGTGCAAGGTTCGTGAACCAATATTTCAGTTTCACATCCTAGAAAGTCATTCAACGTGACCACCAATTATATATGTTTTTGAATAATTCATGAATGAAGGAGCACTTGCAACTTGCACAACCTCTATTCCATATTTCTTTCAATGAATTTCATGAGATTACAATTTTGTGGCTTTTAAAATAGAGGGCCATGTTAGTGCACCAATATTTCATTTTCACGTACTAGAAAGTCATTCAACGTGACCATCAATTATATATTTTGTTGAATAATTCATGAGTTTAGGAGCACTTGCAACTTTCACAACCTCTTTTCCAGATTTCTTTAAATGAATTTCATGAGATTACAATTTTGTGGACTTTAAAATACAGTGCAAGGTTCGTGAACCAATATTTCAGTTTCACATCCTAGAAAGTCATTCAACGTGACCACCAATTATATATGTTTTTGAATAATTCATGAATGAAGGAGCACTTGCAACTTGCACAACCTCTTTTCCAGATTTCGTTGAATGAATTTCATGAGATTACAATATTGTGGACTTTAAAATACAGGGCAAGGTTCGTGCACCAATATTTCATTTTCACGTACTAGAAAGTCATTGAAAGTGACCATCAATTATATATTTTTTTGAATAATTCATGAGTTTAGGAGCACTTGCAACTTTCACAACCTCTTTTCCAGATTTCTTTAAATGAATTTCATGAGATTACAATTTTGTGGACTTTAAAATACAGTGCAAGGTTCGTGCACCAATATTTCATTTTCACGTCCTAGAAAGTCATTCAACGTGACCGTCAATTATATATTTTATTGAATAAGTCATGAGTTTAGTAGCACTTGCAACTTGCACAACCTCTTTTCCATGTTTCTTTCAATGAATTTCATGAGATTACAATTCTGTGGCCTTGAAAATAGAGGGCCATGTTAGTGCACCAATATTTCATTTTCACATCCTAGAAAGTCATTCAACGTGACCACCAATTATATATTTTCTTGAATAAGTCATCAGTTTAGTAGCACTTGCAACTTGCACAATCTCTTTTCCATGTTTCTTTCAATGAATTTCATGAGATTCCAATTTTGTGGCCTTTGAAATAGAGGGCCATGTTAGTGCACGAATATTTCATTTTCACGTACTAGAAAGCCATTCAACGTGACCATCAATTATATATTTTGTTGAATAATTCATGAATTTACGAGCACTTGCAACTTGTACAACCTCTTTTCCATGTTTCTTTCAATGAATTTCATGAGATTACAATTCTGTGGCCTTGAAAATAGAGGGCCATGTTAGTGCACCAATGTATCATTTTCAAGTACTAGAAAGTCATTCATCGTGACCACCAATTATATATTTTTTTGAATAATTCATGAGTTTAGTAGCACTTGCAACTTTCACAACCTCTTTTCCAGATTTCTTTAAATGAATTTCATGAGATTACAATTTTGTGGACTTTATAATACAGTGCAAGGTTCGTGCACCAATATTTCATTTTCACGTACTAGAAAGTCATTCATCGTGACCATCAATTATATATTTTCTTGAATAAGTCATGAATTTAGGAGCACTAACAACTTGCACAACCTCTTTCCCAGATTTCTGTAAGTGAATTCCATGAGATTACAATATTTTGGACATTAAAATAGAGGGCTAGGTTCGTGCACGAATATTTCATTTTCACATACCAGAAAGTCATTCAACGTGACCACCAATTATATATTTTGTTGAATAATTCATGAGTGAAGGAGCACTTGCAACTTGCACAACCTCTTTTCCAGATTTCTTCAAATGAATTTCATGAGATTACAATATTGTGGACTTTAAAATAGAGGGCCACGTTCGTGCACCAATATTTCATTTTCACGTCCTAGAAAGTCATTCAAAGTGACCATCAATTATATATTTTTTTGAATAAGTCATGACTTTAGTAGCACTTGCAACTTGCACAACCTCTTTTCCAGATTTCTTGAAATGAATTTCATGAGATTACAATTTTGTGGACTTTAAAAAATAGGGCATGGTTCGTGCACCAATATTTCATTTTCACATCCTAGAAAGTCATTCAACGTGACCACCAATTATATATTTTTCTGAATAAGTCATGAATTTAGGAGCACTTGCAACTTGCACAACCTCTATTCCAGATTTCTTTAAATGAATTTCATGAGATTACAATTTTGTGGACTTTCAAATATAGGGCACGGTTCATGCACCAATATTTCATTTTCACATACTAGAAAATCATTCAACGTGACCACCAATTACATATTTCTTTGAATAATTCATGAGTGAAGGAGCACTTGCAACTTGCACAACCTCTTTCGCAAATTTCTTTGAATGAATTTCATGAGATTACAATATTAGGGACTTTTAAATACAGGGTCACATTCGTGCACCAATATTTCATTTTCACGTCCTCGAAAGTCATTCAACGTGACCGTCAGTTATATATTTTATTGAATGAGTCATGAGTTTAGGAGCACTTGCAACTTGCACAACCTCTTTTCCATGTTTCTTTCAATGAATTTCATGATATTACAATTCTGTGGCCTTGAAAATAGAGGGCCATGTTAGTGCACGAATATTTCATTTTCACGTACTAGAAAGTCATTGAACGTGACCATCAATTATATATTTTGTTGAATAATTCATGAATTTAGGAGCACTTGCAACTTGCACAACCTCTTTCCCAGATTTCTGTACATGAATTCCATGAGATTACAATTTTGTCGACTTTAAAATAGAGGGCCAGATTCGTGCACGAATATTGCATTTTCACATCCTAGAAAGTCATTCAAAGTGACCATCAATTATATTTTTTTTTGAATAAGTCATGATTTTAGTAGCACTTGCAACTTGCACAACCTCTTTTCCAGATTTCTTTATATGAATTTCATGAGATTACAATATTGTGCACTTTAAAATAGAGGGCCAAGTTCGTGCACCAATATTTCATTTTCACGTCCTAGAAAGTCATTCACAGTGACCATCATTTATATATTTTTTTGAATAAGTCATGACTTTAGTAGCACTTGCAACTTGCACAACCTCTTTTCGAGATTTCTTTAAATGAATTTCATGAGATTACAATATTGTGGCCTTTAAAATAGAGGGCCAAGTTAGTGCACGAATATTTCATTTCCACGTACTAGAAAGTCATTCATCCTGACCACCAATTATATATTTTTTTGAATAATTCATGAGTTTAGGAACACTTGCAGCATGCACAACCTCTTTTCCAGATTTCTTTAAATGAATTTCATGAGATTACAATTTTGTGGACTTTAAAATATAGGGCACGGTTCGTGCACCAATATTTCATTTTCACATACTAGAAAGTCATTCAACATGACCACCAATTATATATTTTTTGGAATAATTCATGAGTGAAGGAGCACTTGCAACTTGCACAACCTCTTTTCCAGATTTCTTTGAATGAATTTCATGAGATTACAATATTGTGGACTTTAAAATAGAGGGCCATGTTAGTGCACGAATATTTCATTTTCACGTACTAGAAAGTCATTCATCCTGACCACCAATTATATATTTTTTTGAATAATTCATGAATTTAGGAACACTTGCAACATGCACAACCTCTTTTCGAGATTTCTTTAAATGAATTTCATGAGATTACAATATTGTGGAGTTTAAAATAGAAGGCCAAGTTCGTGCACTAATATTTCATTTTCACATACTAGAAAGTCATTCATCGTGACCGTCAATTATATATTCTTTTGAATAATTCATGAGTTTAGGAGCACTTGCAACTTGCACAACGTCTTTTCCAGATTTCTTTAAATGAATTTCATGAGATTACAATATTGGGGACTTTAAAATAGAGGGCCAAGTTCGTGCACCAATATTTCATTTTCATGTACTAGAAAGTCATTCATCCTGACCACCAATTATATATTTTTTTGAATAATTCATGAATTTAGGAACACTTGCAGCATGCACAACCTCTTTTCCAGATTTCTTTAAATGAATTTCATGAGATTACAATTTTGTGGACTTTAAAATATAGGGCACGGTTCGTGCACCAATATTTCATTTTCACATACTAGAAAGTCATTCAACGTGACCACCAATTATATATTTTTTGGAATAATTCATGAGTGAAGGAGCACTTGCAACTTGCACAACCTCTTTTCCAGATTTCTTTGAATGAATTTCATGAGATTACAATATTGTGGACTTTAAAATAGAGGGCCATGTTAGTGCACGAATATTTCATTTTCACGTACTAGAAAGTCATTCATCCTGACCACCAATTATATATTTTTTTGAATAATTCATGAATTTAGGAACACTTGCAACATGCACAACCTCTTTTCGAGATTTCTTTAAATGAATTTCATGAGATTACAATATTGTGGAGTTTAAAATAGAAGGCCAAGTTCGTGCACGAATATTTCATTTTCACGTACTAGAAAGTCATTCATCGTGACCGTCAATTATATATTCTTTTGAATAATTCATGAGTTTAGGAGCACTTGCAACTTGCACAACGTCTTTTCCAGATTTCTTTAAATGAATTTCATGAGATTACAATATTGGGGACTTTAAAATAGAGGGCCAAGTTCGTGCACCAATATTTCATTTTCACGTACTAGAAAGTCATTCATCGTGACCGTTAATTATATATTTTTTTGAATAATTCATGAGTTTAGGAGCACTTGCAACTTGCACAACCTCTTTTCCATGTTCCTTTCAATGAACTTCATGAGATTACAATATTGTGGACTTTAAAATAGAAGGCCATGTTAGTGCACGAATATTTCATTTTCACGTACTAGAAAGTCATTCATCGTGACCACCAATTATATATTTTTTTGAATAATTCATGAATGAAGGAGCAATAGCAACTTGCACAATCTCTTTTCCAGATTTCTTTAAATGAATTTCATCAGATTACAGTTTTGTGGACTTTAAAATACAGTGCAAGGTTCATGCACCAATATTTCATTTTCACATTCTAGAAAGTCATTCAACGTGACCACCAATTATATATTTTTTTAAATAATTCATGAATTTAGAAGCACTTGCAACTTTCACAACCTCTTTTCAGATTTCTCTACATGAATTCCATGAGATTACAATTTTATGGACTTTAAAATACAGGGCCAGGTTCGTGCACGAATATTTCATTTTCACGTACTAGAAAGTCATTCATCGTGACCACCAATTATATATTTTTTTGAATAATTCATGAATGAAGGAGCACTTGCAACTTGCACAACCTCTTTTCCATGTTTCTTTCAATGAATTTCATGAGATTACAATATTGTGGCCTTTAAAATAGTGGACCATGTTAGTGCACAAATATTTCATTTTCACGTACTAGAAAGTCAACCAACGTGACCACCAATTATATATTTTTTTGAATAAGTCATGATTTTAGTAGCACTTGCAACTTGCACAACCTCTTTTCGAGATTTCTTTAAATGAATTTCATGAGATTACAATATTGTGGACTTTAAAATAGAGGGCCAAGTTAGTGCACGAATATTTCATTTTCACGTACTAGAAAGTCATTCATCCTGACCACCAATTATATATTTTTTGAATAATTTATGAGTTTAGGAATACTTGCAACATGCACAACCTCTTTTTGAGATTTCTTTAAATGAATTTCATGAGATTAGAATATTGTGCACTTTAAAATATAGGGCACGGTTCGTGCACCAATATTTCATTTTCACATACTAGAAAGTCATTCAACGTGACCACCAATTATATATTTTTTTGAATAATTCATGAGTGAAGGAGCACTTGCAACTTGCACAACCTCTTTTCCAGATTTCTTTGAATGAATTTCATGAGATTACAATATTGTGGACTTTAAAATAGAGGGCCATGTTAGTGCACGAATATTTCATTTTCACGTACTAGAAAGTCATTCATCCTGACCACCAATTATATATTTTTTTGAATAATTCATGAATTTAGGAACACTTGCAACATGCACAACCTCTTTTCCAGATTTCTTTAAATGAATTTCATGAGATTACAATATTGTGCACTTTAAAATAGAGGACCATGTTAGTGCACCAGTATTTCATTTTCACGTACTAGAAAGTCAATCAACGTGACCACCAATTATATATTTTTTTGAATAAGTCATGACTTTAGTAGCACTTGCAACTTGCACAACCTCTTTTCCAGATTTCTTTAAATGAATTTCATGAGATTCCAATTTTGTGGCCTTTAAAATAGAGGACCATGTTAGTGCACGAATATTTTATTTTCACGTACTAGAAAGTCAATCAACGTGACCACCAATTATATATTTTTTTCAATAAGTCATGATTTTAGTAGCACTTGCAAGTTACACAACCTCTTTTCCAGATTTCTTTATATGAATTTCATGAGATTACAATATTGGGGACTTTAAAATAGAGGGCCAAATTAGTGCACGAATATTTCATTTTCACGTACTAGAAAGTCATTCATCGTGACCACCAATTATATATTTTTTTGAATAATTCATGAGTGAAGGAGCACTTGCAACTTGCACAACCTCTTTTCCAGATTTCTTTAAATGAATTTCATGAGATTACAATATTGTGGACTTTAAAATAGAGGGCCATGTTAGTGCACGAATATTTCATTTTCACGTACTAGAAAGTCATTCATCCTGACCACCAATTATATATTTTTTTGAATAATTCATGAGTTTACGAATACTTGCAACATGCACAACCTCTTTTGGAGATTTCTTTAAATGAATTTCATGAGATTAGAATATTGTGGACTTTAAAATAGAAGGCCAAGTTAGTGCACGAATATTTCATTTTCACGTACTAGAAAGTCATTCATCGTGACCGTCAATTATATATTCTTTTGAATAATTCATGAGTTTAGGAGCACTTGCAACTTGCACAACGTCTTTTCCAGATTTCTTTAAATGAATTTCATGAGATTACAATATTGGGGACTTTAAAATAGAGGGCCAAGTTCGTGCACCAATATTTCATTTTCACGTACTAGAAAGTCATTCATCGTGACCGTTAATTACATATTTTTTTGAATAATTCATGAGTTTAGGAGCACTTGCAACTTGCACAACCTCTTTTCCATGTTTCTTTCAATGAACTTCATGAGATTACAATATTGTGCACTTTAAAATAGAGGACCATGTTAGTGCACCAGTATTTCATTTTCACGTACTAGAAAGTCAATCAACGTGACCACCAATTATATATTTTTTTGAATAAGTCATGATTTTAGTAGCACTTGCAACTTGCACAACCTCTTTTCCAGATTTCTTTATATGAATTTCATGAGATTACAATATTGGGGACTTTAAAATAGAGGGCCAAATTCGTGCACGGATATTTCATTTTCATGTACTAGAAAGTCATTCATCGTGACCACCAATTATATATTTTTTTGAATAATTCATGAGTGAAGGAGCACTTGCAACTTGCACAACCTCTTTTCCAGATTTCTTTAAATGAATTTCATGAGATTACAATATTGTGGACTTTAAAATAGAGGGCCATGTTAGTGCACGAATATTTCATTTTCACGTACTAGAAAGTCATTCAACGTGACCACCAATTATATATTTTTTTGAATAATTCATGAATGAAGGAGCACTTGCAACTTGCACAACGTCTTTTCCAGATTTCTTTAAATGAATTTCATGAGATTACAATATTGGGGACTTTAAAATAGAGGGCCAAGTTCGTGCACGGATATTTCATTTTCACGTACTAGAAAGTCATTCATCGTGACCGTTAATTATATATTTTGTTGAATAATTCATGAGTTTAGGAGCACTTGCAACTTGCACAACCTCTTTTCCATGTTTCTTTCAATGAATTTCATGAGATTAGAATATTGTGGACTTTAAAATAGAGGGCCATGTTAGTGCACGAATATTTCATTTTCACGTACTAGAAAGTCATTCATCGTGACCACCAATTATATATTTTTTTGAATAATTCATGAGTTTAGGAGCACTTGCAACTTGCACAACCTCTTTTCCAGATTCCTTTAAATGAATTTCATGAGATTACAATATTGTGGCCTTTAAAATAGAGGACCATGTTAGTGCACGAATATTTCATTTTCACGTACTAGAAAGTCAATCAACGTGACAACCAATTATATATTTTTTTGAATAATTCATGAGTTTAGGAGCACTTGCAACTTGCACAACCTCTTTTCCAGATTCCTTTAAATGAATTTCATGAGATTACAATATTGTGGCCTTTAAAATAGAGGACCATGTTAGTGCACCAATATTTCATTTTCACGTACTAGAAAGTCAATCAACGTGACCACCAATTATTTATTCTTCTGAATAAGTCATGATTTTAGTAGCACTTGCAACTTGCACAACCTCTTTTCCAGATTCCTTTAAATGAATTTCATGAGATTACAATATTGTGGCCTTTAAAATAGAGGACCATGTTAGTGCACGAATATTTCATTTTCACGTACTAGAAAGTCAATCAACGTGACAACCAATTATATATTTTTTTGAATAATTCATGAGTTTAGGAGCACTTGCAACTTGCACAACCTCTTTTCCAGATTCCTTTATATGAATTTCATGAGATTACAATATTGTGGACTTTAAAATAGAGGGCCAAGTTAGTGCACGAATATTTCATTTTCACGTACTAGAAAGTCATTCATCCTGACCACCAATTATATATTTTTTTGAATAATTCATGAGTTTACGAATACTTGCAACATGCACAACCTCTTTTTGAGATTTCTTTAAATGAATTTCATGAGATTACAATTTTGTGGACTTTAAAATATAGGGCACGGTTCGTGCACCAATATTTCATTTTCACATACTTGAAAGTCATTCAACGTGACCACCAATTATATATTTTTTGGAATAATTCATGAGTGAAGGAGCACTTGCAACTTGCACAACCTCTTTTCCAGATTTCTTTAAATGAATTTCATGAGATTACAATATTGTGGACTTTAAAATAGAGGGCCATGTTAGTGCACGAATATTTCATTTTCACGTACTAGAAAGTCATTCATCCTGACCACCAATTATATATTTTTTTGAATAATTCATGAATTTAGGAACACTTGCAACATGCACAACCTCTTTTCGAGATTTCTTTAAATGAATTTCATGAGATTACAATATTGTAGAGTTTAAAACAGAAGGCCAAGTTCGTGCACGAATATTTCATTTTCACGTACTAGAAAGTCATTCATCGTGACCGTCAATTATATATTCTTTTGAATAATTCATGAGTTTAGGAGCACTTGCAACTTGCACAACGTCTTTTCCAGATTTCTTTAAATGAATTTCATGAGATTACAATATTGGGGACTTTAAAATAGAGGGCCAAGTTCGTGCACCAATATTTCATTTTCACGTACTAGAAAGTCATTCATCGTGACCGTTAATTATATATTTTTTTGAATAATTCATGAGTGAAGGAGCACTTGCAACTTGCACAACCTCTTTTCCATGTTTCTTTCAATGAACTTCATGAGATTACAATATTGTGCACTTTAAAATAGAGGACCATGTTAGTGCACCAGTATTTCATTTTCACGTACTAGAAAGTCAATCAACGTGACCACCAATTATATATTTTTTTGAATAAGTCATGACTTTAGTAGCACTTGCAACTTGCACAACCTCTTTTCCAGATTTCTTTAAATGAATTTCATGAGATTCCAATCTTGTGGCCTTTAAAATAGAGGACCATGTTAGTGCACCAATATTTCATTTTCACGTACTAGAAAGTCAATCAACGTGACCACCAATTATATATTTTTTTGAATAAGTCATGATTTTAGTAGCACTTGCAACTTGCACAACCTCTTTTCCAGATTTCTTTATATGAATTTCATGAGATTACAATATTGGGGACTTTAAAATAGAGGGCCATGTTAGTGCACCAATATTTCATATTCACGTACTAGAAAGTCATTCATCGTGACCACCAATTATATATTTTTTTGAATAATTCATGAGTGAAGGAGCACTTGCAACTTGCACAACCTCTTTTCCAGATTTCTTTAAATGAATTTCATGAGATTACAATATTGTGGACTTTAAAATAGAGGGCCATGTTAGTGCACGAATATTTCATTTTCACGTACTAGAAAGTCATTCAACGTGACCACCAATTATATATTTTTTTGAATAATTCATGAATGAAGGAGCACTTGCAACTTGCACAACGTCTTTTCCAGATTTCTTTAAATGAATTTCATGAGATTACAATATTGTGGACTTTAAAATAGAGGGCCATGTTAGTGCACGAATATTTCATTTTCACGTACTAGAAAGTCATTCAACGTGACCACCAATTATATATTTTTTTGAATAATTCATGAGTGAAGGAGCACTTGCAACTTGCACAACCTCTTTTCCAGATTTCTTTAAATGAATTTCATGAGATTACAATATTGTGGACTTTAAAATAGAGGGCCATGTTAGTGCACGAATATTTCATTTTCACGTACTAGAAAGTCATTCATCCTGACCACCAATTATATATTTTTTTGAATAATTCATGAGTTTACGAATACTTGCAACATGCACAACCTCTTTTGGAGATTTCTTTAAATGAATTTCATGAGATTAGAATATTGTGGACTTTAAAATAGAAGGCCAAGTTAGTGCACGAATATTTCATTTTCACGTACTAGAAAGTCATTCATCGTGACCGTCAATTATATATTCTTTTGAATAATTCATGAGTTTAGGAGCACTTGCAACTTGCACAACGTCTTTTCCAGATTTCTTTAAATGAATTTCATGAGATTACAATATTGGGGACTTTAAAATAGAGGGCCAAGTTCGTGCACCAATATTTCATTTTCACGTACTAGAAAGTCATTCATCGTGACCGTTAATTATATATTTTTTTGAATAATTCATGAGTTTAGGAGCACTTGCAACTTGCACAACCTCTTTTCCATGTTTCTTTCAATGAACCTCATGAGATTACAATATTGTGCACTTTAAAATAGAGGACCATGTTAGTGCACCAGTATTTCATTTTCACGTACTAGAAAGTCAATCAACGTGACCACCAATTATATATTTTTTTGAATAAGTCATGATTTTAGTAGCACTTGCAACTTGCACAACCTCTTTTCCAGATTTCTTTATATGAATTTCATGAGATTACAATATTGGGGACTTTAAAATAGAGGGCCAAATTCGTGCACGGATATTTCATTTTCACGTACTAGAAAGTCATTCATCGTGACCACCAATTATATATTTTTTTGAATAATTCATGAGTGAAGGTGCACTTGCAACTTGCACAACCTCTTTTCCAGATTTCTTTAAATGAATTTCATGAGATTACAATATTGTGGACTTTAAAATAGAGGGCCATGTTAGTGCACGAATATTTCATTTTCACGTACTAGAAAGTCATTCAACGTGACCACCAATTATATATTTTTTTGAATAATTCATGAATGAAGGAGCACTTGCAACTTGCACAACGTCTTTTCCAGATTTCTTTAAATGAATTTCATGAGATTACAATATTGGGGACTTTAAAATAGAGGGCCAAGTTCGTGCACGGATATTTCATTTTCACGTACTAGAAAGTCATTCATCGTGACCGTTAATTATATATTTTGTTGAATAATTCATGAGTTTAGGAGCACTTGCAACTTGCACAACCTCTTTTCCATGTTTCTTTCAATGAATTTCATGAGATTAAAATATTGTGGACTTTAAAATAGAGGGCCATGTTAGTGCACGAATATTTCATTTTCACGTACTAGAAAGTCATTCATCGTGACCACCAATTATATATTTTTTTGAATAATTCATGAGTTTAGGAGCACTTGCAACTTGCACAACCTCTTTTCCAGATTCCTTTAAATGAATTTCATGAGATTACAATATTGTGGCCTTTAAAATAGAGGACCATGTTAGTGCACGAATATTTCATTTTCACGTACTAGAAAGTCAATCAACGTGACAACCAATTATATATTTTTTTGAATAATTCATGAGTTTAGGAGCACTTGCAACTTGCACAACCTCTTTTCCAGATTCCTTTAAATGAATTTCATGAGATTACAATATTGTGGCCTTTAAAATAGAGGACCATGTTAGTGCACCAATATTTCATTTTCACGTACTAGAAAGTCAATCAACGTGACCACCAATTATTTATTCTTCTGAATAAGTCATGATTTTAGTAGCACTTGCAACTTGCACAACCTCTTTTCCAGATTCCTTTAAATGAATTTCATGAGATTACAATATTGTGGCCTTTAAAATAGAGGACCATGTTAGTGCACGAATATTTCATTTTCACGTACTAGAAAGTCAATCAACGTGACAACCAATTATATATTTTTTTGAATAATTCATGAGTTTAGGAGCACTTGCAACTTGCACAACCTCTTTTCCAGATTCCTTTATATGAATTTCATGAGATTACAATATTGTGGACTTTAAAATAGAGGGCCAAGTTAGTGCACGAATATTTCATTTTCACGTACTAGAAAGTCATTCATCCTGACCACCAATTATATATTTTTTTGAATAATTCATGAGTTTACGAATACTTGCAACATGCACAACCTCTTTTTGAGATTTCTTTAAATGAATTTCATGAGATTACAATTTTGTGGACTTTAAAATATAATGCACGGTTCGTGCACCAATATTTCATTTTCACATACTAGAAAGTCATTCAACGTGACCACCAATTATATAATTTTTTGAATAATTCATGAGTTTAGGAGCACTTGCAACTTGCACAACCTCTTTTCCAGATTCCTTTAAATGAATTTCATGAGATTACAATATTGTGGCCTTTAAAATAGAGGACCATGTTAGTGCACCAATATTTCATTTTCACGTACTAGAAAGTCAATCAACGTGACCACCAATTATATATTTTTTTGAATAAGTCATGATTTTAGTAGCACTTGCAACTTGCACAACCTCTTTTCCAGATTTCTTTATATGAATTTCATGAGATTACAATATTGTGGACTTTAAAATAGAGGGCCAAGTTAGTGCACGAATATTTCATTTTCACGTACTAGAAAGTCATTCATCCTGACCACCAATTATATATTTTTTTGAATAATTCATGAGTTTAGGAATACTTGCAACATGCACAACCTCTTTTTGAGATTTCTTTAAATGAATTTCATGAGATTAGAATATTGTGGACTTTAAAATAGAGGGCCAAGTTAGTGCACGAATATTTCATTTTCATGTACTAGAAAGTCATTCATCCTGACCACCAATTATATATTTTTTTGAATAATTCATGAGTTTAGGAGCACTTGCAACTTGCACAACGTCTTTTCCAGATTTCTTTAAATGAATTTCATGAGATTACAATATTGGGGACTTTAAAATAGAGGGCCAAGTTCGTGCACCAATATTTCATTTTCACGTACTAGAAAGTCATTCATCGTGACCGTTAATTATATATTTTTTTGAATAATTCATGAGTTTAGGAGCACTTGCAACTTGCACAACCTCTTTTCCATGTTTCTTTCAATGAACTTCATGAGATTACAATATTGTGCACTTTAAAATAGAGGACCATGTTAGTGCACCAGTATTTCATTTTCACGTACTAGAAAGTCAATCAACGTGACCACCAATTATATATTTTTTTGAATAATTCATGAATTTAGGAACACTTGCAGCATGCACAACCTCTTTTCCAGATTTCTTTAAATGAATTTCATGAGATTACAATTTTGTGGACTTTAAAATATAGGGCACGGTTCGTGCACCAATATTTCATTTTCACATACTTGAAAGTCATTCAACGTGACCACCAATTATATATTTTTTGGAATAATTCATGAGTGAAGGAGCACTTGCAACTTGCACAACCTCTTTTCCAGATTTCTTTAAATGAATTTCATGAGATTACAATATTGTGGACTTTAAAATAGAGGGCCATGTTAGTGCACGAATATTTCATTTTCACGTACTAGAAAGTCATTCATCCTGACCACCAATTATATATTTTTTTGAATAATTCATGAATTTAGGAACACTTGCAACATGCACAACCTCTTTTCGAGATTTCTTTAAATGAATTTCATGAGATTACAATATTGTGGAGTTTAAAATAGAAGGCCAAGTTCGTGCACGAATATTTCATTTTCACGTACTAGAAAGTCATTCATCGTGACCGTCAATTATATATTCTTTTGAATAATTCATGAGTTTAGGAGCACTTGCAACTTGCACAACGTCTTTTCCAGATTTCTTTAAATGAATTTCATGAGATTACAATATTGGGGACTTTAAAATAGAGGGCCAAGTTCGTGCACCAATATTTCATTTTCACGTACTAGAAAGTCATTCATCGTGACCGTTAATTATATATTTTTTTGAATAATTCATGAGTTTAGGAGCACTTGCAACTTGCACAACCTCTTTTCCATGTTTCTTTCAATGAACTTCATGAGATTACAATATTGTGCACTTTAAAATAGAGGACCATGTTAGTGCACCAGTATTTCATTTTCACGTACTAGAAAGTCAATCAACGTGACCACCAATTATATATTTTTTTGAATAAGTCATGACTTTAGTAGCACTTGCAACTTGCACAACCTCTTTTCCAGATTTCTTTAAATGAATTTCATGAGATTCCAATTTTGTGGGCTTTAAAATAGAGGACCATGTTAGTGCACCAATATTTCATTTTCACGTACTAGAAAGTCAATCAACGTGACCACCAATTATATATTTTTTTGAATAAGTCATGATTTTAGTAGCACTTGCAACTTGCACAACCTCTTTTCCAGATTTCTTTATATGAATTTCATGAGATTACAATATTGGGGACTTTAAAATAGAGGGCCATGTTAGTGCACCAATATTTCATTTTCACGTACTAGAAAGTCATTCATCGTGACCACCAATTATATATTTTTTTGAATAATTCATGAGTGAAGGAGCACTTGCAACTTGCACAACCTCTTTTCCAGATTTCTTTAAATGAATTTCATGAGATTACAATATTGTGGACTTTAAAATAGAGGGCCATGTTAGTGCACGAATATTTCATTTTCACGTACTAGAAAGTCATTCAACGTGACCACCAATTATATATTTTTTTGAATAATTCATGAATGAAGGAGCACTTGCAACTTGCACAACGTCTTTTCCAGATTTCTTTAAATGAATTTCATGAGATTACAATATTGTGGACTTTAAAATAGAGGGCCATGTTAGTGCACGAATATTTCATTTTCACGTACTAGAAAGTCATTCAACGTGACCACCAATTATATATTTTTTTGAATAATTCATGAGTGAAGGAGCACTTGCAACTTGCACAACCTCTTTTCCAGATTTCTTTAAATGAATTTCATGAGATTACAATATTGTGGACTTTAAAATAGAGGGCCATGTTAGTGCACGAATATTTCATTTTCACGTACTAGAAAGTCATTCATCCTGACCACCAATTATATATTTTTTTGAATAATTCATGAGTTTACGAATACTTGCAACATGCACAACCTCTTTTTGAGATTTCTTTAAATGAATTTCATGAGATTAGAATATTGTGGACTTTAAAATAGAAGGCCAAGTTAGTGCACGAATATTTCATTTTCATGTACTAGAAAGTCATTCATCCTGACCACCAATTATATATTTTTTTGAATAATTCATGAATTTAGGAACACTTGCAGCATGCACAACCTCTTTTCCAGATTTCTTTAAATGAATTTCATGAGATTACAATTTTGTGGACTTTAAAATATAGGACACGGTTCGTGCACCAATATTTCATTTTCACATACTAGAAAGTCATTCAACGTGACCACCAATTATATATTTTTTTGAATAATTCATGAGTGAAGGAGCACTTGCAACTTGCGCAACCTCTTTTCCAGATTTCTTTCAATGAATTTCATGAGATTACAATATTGTGGCCTTTAAAATAGAGGACCATGTTAGTGCACGAATATTTTATTTTCACGTACTAGAAAGTCAATCAACGTGACCACCAATTATATAATTTTTTGAATAATTCATGAATTTAGGAGCACTTGCAACTTGCACAACCTCTTTTCCAGATTCCTTTAAATGAATTTCATGAGATTACAATATTGTGGCCTTTAAAATAGAGGACCATGTTAGTGCACCAATATTTCATTTTCACGTACTAGAAAGTCAATCAACGTGACCACCAATTATATATTTTTTTGAATAAGTCATGATTTTAGTAGCACTTGCAACTTGCACAACCTCTTTTCCAGATTTCTTTATATGAATTTCATGAGATTACAATATTGTGGACTTTAAAATAGAGGGCCAAGTTAGTGCACGAATATTTCATTTTCACGTACTAGAAAGTCATTCATCCTGACCACCAATTATATATTTTTTTGAATAATTCATGAGTTTAGGAATACTTGCAACATGCACAACCACTTTTTGAGATTTCTTTAAATGAATTTCATGAGATTAGAATATTGTGGACTTTAAAATAGAGGGCCAAGTTAGTGCACGAATATTTCATTTTCATGTACTAGAAAGTCATTCATCCTGACCACCAATTATATATTTTTTTGAATAATTCATGAATTTAGGAACACTTGCAGCATACACAACCTCTTTTCCAGATTTCTTTAAATGAATTTCATGAGATTACAATTTTGTGGACTTTAAAATATAGGGCACGGTTCGTGCACCAATATTTCATTTTCACATACTAGAAAGTCATTCAACGTGACCACCAATTATATATTTTTTGGAATAATTCATGAGTGAAGGAGCACTTGCAACTTGCACAACCTCTTTTCCAGATTTCTTTAAATGAATTTCATGAGATTACAATATTGTGGACTTTAAAATAGAGGGCCATGTTAGTGCACGAATATTTCATTTTCACGTACTAGAAAGTCATTCATCCTGACCACCAATTATATATTTTTTTGAATAATTCATGAATTTAGGAACACTTGCAACATGCACAACCTCTTTTCGAGATTTCTTTAAATGAATTTCATGAGATTACAATATTGGGGACTTTAAAATAGAGGGCCATGTTAGTCCACCAATATTTCATTTTCATGTACTAGAAAGTCATTCAACGTGACCACCAATTATATATTTTGTTGAATAAGTCATGAGTTTAGTAGCACTTGCAACTTGCACAACCTCTTTTCCATGTTTCTTTAAATGAATTTCATCAGATTACAGTTTTGTGGACTTTAAAATACAGTGCAAGGTTCATGCACCAATATTTCATTTTCACATTCTAGAAAGTCATTCAACGTGACCACCAATTATATATTTTTTTAAATAATTCATGAATTTAGAAGCACTTGCAACTTTCACAACCTCTTTTCAGATTTCTCTACATGAATTCCATGAGATTACAATTTTGTGGACTTTAAAATACAGGGCCAGGTTCGTGCACGAATATTTCATTTTTACGTACTAGAAAGTCATTCATCGTGACCACCAATTATATATTTTTTTGAATAATTCATGAATGAAGGAGCACTTGCAACTTGCACAACCTCTTTTCCAGATTTCTTTAAATGAATTTCATCAGATTCCAATTTTGTGGCCTTTAAAATAGAGGACCATGTTAGTGCACCAATATTTCATTTTCACGTCCTAGAAAGTCAATCAAAGTGACCATCAATTATATATTTTTTTGAATAAGTCATGAGTTTAGTAGCACTTGCAACTTGCACAACCTCTTTCCCATATTTCTGTAAGTGAATTCCATGAGATTACAATATTGTGGACTTTCAAATTGAGGGCCAGGTTCGTGCACGAATATTTCATTTTCACGTACTGGAAAGTCATTCATCGTGACCACCAATTATATATTTTTTTGAATAATTCATGAATGAAGGAGCACATGCATCTTGCACAACCTCTTTCCCATGTTTCTATAAATGAATTTCATGAGATTTCAATATTTTGGACTTTAAAATAGAGGGCCAAGTTCATGCACGTATATTTGATTTTCACGTCCTAGAAAGTCATTCAAAGTGACCATCAATTATATATTTTTTTGAATAAGTCATGACTTTAGTAGCACTTGCAACTTGCACAACCTCTTTCCCATATTTCTGTAAGTGAATTCCATGAGATTACAATATTGTGGACTTTCAAATAGAGGGCCAGGTTCGTGCACGAATATTTCATTTTCACGTACTAGAAAGTCATTCATCGTGACCACCAATTATATATTTTTTTGATTAATTCATGAGTTTAGGAGCACTTGCAACTTGCACAACCTCTTTCCCAGATTTCTTTCAATGAATTCCATGAGATTACAATATTGTGGACTTTCAAATAGAGGGCCAGGTTCGTGCACGAATATTTCATTTTCACGTACTAGAAAGTCATTCATCGTGACCACCAATTATATATTTTTTTGATTAATTCATGAGTTTAGGAGCACTTGCAACTTGCACAACCTCTTTCCCAGATTTCTTTCAATGAATTCCATGAGATTACAATATTGTGGACTTTCAAATAGAGGGCCAGGTTCGTGCACGAATATTTCATTTTCACGTACTAGAAAGTCATTCATCGTGACCACCAATTATATATTTTTTTGATTAATTCATGAATTTAGGAGCACTTGCAACTTGCACAAATTCTTTTCCAGATTTCTTTCAGTGAATTTCATGCGATTACAATTTTGTCGACTTTAAAATACAGGGCAAGGTTCGTGAAACAATATTTCATTTTCACGTACTAGAAAGTCATTCATCGTGACCACCAATTATATTTTCTTTTGAATAATTCATGAGTTTAGGAGCACTTGCAACTTGCACAACCTCTTTCCCAGATTTCTTTAAATGAATTTCATGAGATTACAATTTTGTGGACTTTAAAATAGACGGCCAGGTTCGTGCACGAATATTTCATTTCCACGTACTAGAAAGTCATTCATCGTGACCACCAATTATATATTTTTTTGATTAATTCATGAATTTAGGAGCACTTGCAACTTGCACAACCTCTTTTCCAGATTTCTTTAAATGAATTTCATGAGATTACAATTTTGTGGACTTTCAAATATAGGGCACGGTTCATGCACCAATGTTTCATTTTCACATACTAGAAAATCATTCAACGTGACCACCAATTACATATTTTTTTGAATAATTCATGAGTGAAGGAGCACTTGCAACTTGCACAACCTCTTTCCCAAATTTCTTTGAATGAATTTCATGAGATTACAATATTAGGGACTTTTAAATACAGGGTCACATTCGTGCACCAATATTTCATTTTCACGTCCTAGAAAGTCATTCAACGTGACCGTCAGTTATATATTTTATTGAATAAGTCATGAGTCTAGGAGCACTTGCAACTTGCACAACCTCTTTTCCATGTTTCTTTCAATGAATTTCATGAGATTACAATTCTGTGGCCTTGAAAATAGAGGGCCCTGTTAGTGCACGAATATTTCATTTTCACGTACTAGAAAGTCATTGACCGTGACCATCAATTATATATTTTGTTGAATAATTCATGAATTTAGGAGCACTTGCAACTTGCACAACCTCTTTCCCAGATTTCTGTACATGAATTCCATGAGATTACAATTTTGTCGGTTTTAAAATAGAGGGCCAGATTCGTGCACGAATATTGCATTTTCACATCCTAGAAAGTCATTCAAAGTGACCATCAATTATATTTTTTTTTGAATAAGTCATGATTTTAGTAGCACTTGCAACTTGCACAACCTCTTTTCCAGATTTCTTTATATGAATTTCATGAGATTACAATATTGTGCACTTTAAAATAGAGGGCCAAGTTCGTGCACCAATATTTCATTTTCACGTCCTAGAAAGTCATTCACAGTGACCATCAATTATATATTTTTTTGAATAAGTCATGACTTTAGTAGCACTTGCAACTTGCACAACCTCTTTTCCAGATTTCTTTAAATGAATTTCATGAGATTACAATATTGTGGCCTTTAAAATAGAGGGCCAAGTTAGTGCACGAATATTTCATTTTCACGTACTAGAAAGTCATTCATCCTGACCACCAATTATATATTTTTTTGATTAATTCATGAATTTAGGAGCACTTGCAACTTGCACAACCTCTTTTCCAGATTTCTTTAAATGAATTTCATGAGATTACAATTTTGTGGACTTTCAAATATAGGGCACGGTTCATGCACCAATGTTTCATTTTCACATACTAGAAAATCATTCAACGTGACCACCAATTACATATTTTTTTGATTAATTCATGAATTTAGGAGCACTTGCAACTTGCACAACCTCTTTTCCAGATTTCTTTAAATGAATTTCATGAGATTACAATTTTGTGGACTTTCAAATATAGGGCACGGTTCATGCACCAATGTTTCATTTTCACATACTAGAAAATCATTCAACGTGACCACCAATTACATATTTTTTTGAATAATTCATGAGTGAAGGAGCACTTGCAACTTGCACAACCTCTTTCCCAAATTTCTTTGAATGAATTTCATGAGATTACAATATTAGGGACTTTTAAATACAGGGTCACATTCGTGCACCAATATTTCATTTTCACGTCCTAGAAAGTCATTCAACGTGACCGTCAGTTATATATTTTATTGAATAAGTCATGAGTCTAGGAGCACTTGCAACTTGCACAACCTCTTTTCCATGTTTCTTTCAATGAATTTCATGAGATTACAATTCTGTGGCCTTGAAAATAGAGGGCCCTGTTAGTGCACGAATATTTCATTTTCACGTACTAGAAAGTCATTGACCGTGACCATCAATTATATATTTTGTTGAATAATTCATGAATTTAGGAGCACTTGCAACTTGCACAACCTCTTTCCCAGATTTCTGTACATGAATTCCATGAGATTACAATTTTGTCGGTTTTAAAATAGAGGGCCAGATTCGTGCACGAATATTGCATTTTCACATCCTAGAAAGTCATTCAAAGTGACCATCAATTATATTTTTTTTTGAATAAGTCATGATTTTAGTAGCACTTGCAACTTGCACAACCTCTTTTCCAGATTTCTTTATATGAATTTCATGAGATTACAATATTGTGCACTTTAAAATAGAGGGCCAAGTTCGTGCACCAATATTTCATTTTCACGTCCTAGAAAGTCATTCACAGTGACCATCAATTATATATTTTTTTGAATAAGTCATGACTTTAGTAGCACTTGCAACTTGCACAACCTCTTTTCCAGATTTCTTTAAATGAATTTCATGAGATTACAATATTGTGGCCTTTAAAATAGAGGGCCAAGTTAGTGCACGAATATTTCATTTTCACGTACTAGAAAGTCATTCATCCTGACCACCAATTATATATTTTTTTGAATAATTCATGAGTTTAGGAATACTTGCAACATGCACAACCTCTTTTCGAGATTTCTTTAAATGAATTTCATGAGATTAGAATATTGTGGACTTTAAAATAGAGGGCCATGTTAGTGCACGAATATTTCATTTTCACGTACTAGAAAGTCATTCATCCAGACCACCAATTATATATTTTTTTGAATAATTCATGAATTTAGGAACACTTGCAGCATGCACAACCTCTTTTCCAGATTTCTTTAAATGAATTTCATGGGATTACAATTTTGTGGACTTTAAAATAGAGGGCCAAGTTAGTGCACGAATATTTCATTTTCACGTACTAGAAAGTCATTCATCCTGACCACCAATTATATATTTTTTTGAATAATTCATGAGTTTAGGAATACTTGCAACATGCACAACCTCTTTTTGAGATTTCTTTAAATGAATTTCATGAGATTACAATATTGTGGACTTTAAAATAGAGGGCCAAGTTAGTGCACGAATATTTCATTTTCACGTACTAGAAAGTCATTCATCCTGACCACTAATTATATATTTTTTTGAATAATTCATGAATTTAGGAACACTTGCAGCATGCACAACCTCTTTTCCAGATTTCTTTAAATGAATTTCATGGCATTACAATTTTGTGGACTTTAAAATATAGGGCACGGTTCGTGCACCAATATTTCATTTTCACATACTAGAAAGTCATTCATCCTGACCACCAATTATATATTTTTTTGAATAAGTCATGACTTTAGTAGCACTTGCAACTTGCACAACCTCTTTTCCAGATTTCTTTAAATGAATTTCATGGGATTACAATTTTGTGGATTTTAAAATATAGGGCACGGTTCGTGCACCAATATTTCATTATCACATACTAGAAAGTCAGTCAACGTGACCACCAATTATATATTTTCTTGAATAATTCATGAGTGAAGGAGCACTTGCAACTTGCACAACCTCTTTTCCAGATTTCTTTCAATGAATTTCATGAGATTCCAATTTTGTGGCCTTTAAAATAGTGGACCATGTTAGTGCACGAATATTTCATTTTCACGTACTAGAAAGTCATTCAACGTGACCATCAATTATATATTCTTTTGAATAATTCATGAGTGAAGGAGCACTTGCAACTTGCACAACCTCTTTTCTATGTTTCTTTCAATGAATTTCATGAGATTACAATTTTGTGGACTTTAAAATACAGGACAAGGTTCGTGCACCAATATTTCATTTTCACGTACTAGAAAGTCATTCATCGTGACCGCCAATTATATATTTTGTTGAATAATTCATGAGTTTCGGAGCACTTGCAACTTGCACAACCTCTTTTCCATATACCTTTGAATGAATTCCATGAGATTACAAATTTGTGGACTTTGAAATAGAGGGCCATGTTAGTGCACCAATATTTCATTTTGACGTACTAGAAAGTCATTCAACGTGACCACCAATTATATATTTTCTTGAATAAGTCATGAGTTTAGTAGCACTTGCAACTTGCACAACCTCTTTTCTATGTTTCTTTCAATGAATTTCATGAGATTACAATTTTGTGGACTTTAAAATACAGGACAAGGTTCGTGCACCAATATTTCATTTTCACGTACTAGAAAGTCATTCATCGTGACCGCCAATTATATATTTTGTTGAATAATTCATGAGTTTCGGAGCACTTGCAACTTGCACAACCTCTTTTCCATATACCTTTGAATGAATTCCATGAGATTACAAATTTGTGGACTTTGAAATAGAGGGCCATGTTAGTGCACCAATATTTCATTTTGACGTACTAGAAAGTCATTCAACGTGACCACCAATTATATATTTTCTTGAATAAGTCATGAGTGAAGGAGCACTTGCAACTTGCACAACGTGTCTTCCATGTTTCATTCAATGAATTTCATGAGATTACAATTCTGTGGCCTTTGAAATAGAGGGCCATGTTCGTGCACGAATATTTCATTTTGACGTACTAGAAAGTCATTCATCGTAACCACCAATTATATATTTTTTTGAATAATTCATGAATTTAGGAGTACTTGCAACTTGCACAACCTCTTTTCCATGTTTCTATAAATGAATTTCATGAGATTACAATTCTGTGGACATTGAAATAGAGGGTCATGTTAGTGCACGAATATTTCATTTTGACGTACTAGAAAGTCATTCAACGTGACCACCAATTACTTATTTTTATGAATAAGTCATGAGTTTAGTAGCACTAGCAACTTGCACAATTTCCTTCCCATGTTTCTATAAATGAATTTCATGAGATTACAATATTGTGGACTTTAAAATACAGGGCAAGGTTCGTGCACCAATATTTCATTTTCACGTACTAGAAAGTCATTCATCGTGACCGCCAATTATATATTTTGTTGAATAATTCATGAGTTTCGGAGCACTTGCAACTTGCACAACCTCTTTTCCATATTCCTTTAAATGAATTCCATGGGATTACAATTTTGTGGACTTTAAAATACAGGGCAAGGTTCGTGCACCAATATTTCATTTTGACGTACTAGAAAGTCATTCAACGTGACCATCAATTATATATTTTCTTGAATAAGTCATGAGTGAAGGAGCACTTGCAACTTGCACAACCTGTCTTCCATGTTTCGTTCAATGAATTTCATGAGATTACAATTTTGTTGCCTTTAAAATAGACGGCCATGTAAGTGCACGAATATTTCATTCTGACGTACTAGAAAGTCATTCACATGACCAGCAATTATATATTTTTTTGAATAAGTCATGAGTTTAGTAGCACTTGCAACTTGCACAACCTCTTTTCCATGTTTCTTTCAATGAATTTCATGAGATTACAATTTTGTGGCCTTTGAAATAGAGGGCCATGTTAGTGCACCAATATTTCATTTTGACGTACTAGAAAGTCATTCAACGTGACCACCAATTATATATTTTCTTGAATAAGTCATGAGTGAAGGAGCACTTGCAACTTGCACAACGTGTCTTCCATGTTTCATTCAATGAATTTCATGAGATTACAATTCTGTGGCCTTTGAAATAGAGGGCCATGTTCGTGCACGAATATTTCATTTTGACGTACTAGAAAGTCATTCATCGTAACCACCAATTATATATTTTTTTGAATAATTCATGAATTTAGGAGTACTTGCAACTTGCACAACCTCTTTTCCATGTTTCTATAAATGAATTTCATGAGATTACAATTTTGTGGACTTTAAAATACAGGACAAGGTTCGTGCACCAATATTTCATTTTCACGTACTAGAAAGTCATTCATCGTGACCGCCAATTATATATTTTGTTGAATAATTCATGAGTTTCGGAGCACTTGCAACTTGCACAACCTCTTTTCCATATACCTTTAAATGAATTCCATGAGATTACAAATTTGTGGACTTTAAAATACAGGGCAAGGTTCGTGCACCAATATTTCATTTTCACGTACTAGAAAGTCATTCAACGTGACCATCAATTATATATTTTCTTGAATAAGTCATGAGTGAAGGAGCACTTGCAACTTGCACAACCTGTCTTCCATGTTTCGTTCAATGAATTTCATGAGATTACAATTTTGTTGCCTTTAAAATAGACGGGCATGTTAGTGCACGAATATTTCATTCTGACGTACTAGAAAGTCATTCACATAACCACCAATTATATATTTTTTTGAATAAGTCATGAGTTTAGTAGCACTTGCAACTTGCACAACCTCTTTTCTATGTTTCTTTCAATGAATTTCATGAGATTACAATTTTGTGGCCTTTGAAATAGAGGGCCATGTTAGTGCACCAATATTTCATTTTGACGTACTAGAAAGTCATTCAACGTGACCACCAATTATATATTTTCTTGAATAAGTCATGAGTGAAGGAGCACTTGCAACTTGCACAACGTGTCTTCCATGTTTCATTCAATGAATTTCATGAGATTACAATTCTGTGGCCTTTGAAATAGAGGGCCATGTTCGTGCACGAATATTTCATTTTGACGTACTAGAAAGTCATTCATCGTAACCACCAATTATATATTTTTTTGAATAATTCATGAATTTAGGAGTACTTGCAACTTGCACAACCTCTTTTCCATGTTTCTATAAATGAATTTCATGAGATTACAATTTTGTGGACTTTAAAATACAGGACAAGGTTCGTGCACCAATATTTCATTTTCACGTACTAGAAAGTCATTCATCGTGACCGCCAATTATATATTTTGTTTAATAATTCATGAGTTTAGTAGCACTTGCAACTTGCACAACCTCTTTTCCATGTTTCTTTCAATGAATTTCATGAGATTACAATTTTGTGGCCTTTGAAATAGAGGGCCATGTTAGTGCACGAATATTTCATTTTCATGTACTAGAAAGTCATTCAACGTGACCACCAATTACTTATTTTTATGAATAAGTCATGAGTTTAGTAGCACTAGCAACTTGCACAATTTCCTTCCCATGTTTCTATAAATAAATTTCATGAGATTACAATATTGTGGACTTTAAAATACAGGGCAAGGTTCGTGCACCAATATTTCATTTTCACGTACTAGAAAGTCATTCATCGTGACCGCCAATTATATATTTTGTTGAATAATTCATGAGTTTCGGAGCACTTGCAACTTGCACAACCTCTTTTCCATATTCCTTTAAATGAATTCCATGAGATTACAATTTTGTGGACTTTAAAATACAGGGCAAGGTTCGTGCACCAATATTTCATTTTGACGTACTAGAAAGTCATTCAACGTGACCATCAATTATATATTTTCTTGAATAAGTCATGAGTGAAGGAGCACTTGCAACTTGCACAACCTGTCTTCCATGTTTCGTTCAATGAATTTCATGAGATTACAATTTTGTTGCCTTTAAAATAGACGGCCATGTTAGTGCACGAATATTTCATTCTGACGTACTAGAAAGTCATTCACATGACCACCAATTATATATTTTTTTGAATAAGTCATGAGTTTAGTAGCACTTGCAACTTGTACAACCTCTTTTCCATGTTTCTTTCAATGAATTTCATGAGATTACAATTTTGTGGCCTTTGAAATAGAGGGCCATGTTAGTGCACCAATATTTCATTTTGACGTACTAGAAAGTCATTCAACGTGACCACCAATTATATATTTTCTTGAATAAGTCATGAGTGAAGGAGCACTTGCAACTTGCACAACGTGTCTTCCATGTTTCATTCAATGAATTTCATGAGATTACAATTCTGTGGCCTTTGAAATAGAGGGCCATATTCGTGCACGAATATTTCATTTTGACGTACTAGAAAGTCATTCATCGTAACCACCAATTATATATTTTTTTGAATAATTCATGAATTTAGGAGTACTTGCAACTTGCACAACCTCTTTTCCATGTTTCTATAAATGAATTTCATGAGATTACAATTTTGTGGACTTTAAAATACAGGACAAGGTTCGTGCACCAATATTTCATTTTCACGTACTAGAAAGTCATTCATCGTGACCGCCAATTATATATTTTGTTGAATAATTCATGAGTTTCGGAGCACTTGCAACTTGCACAACCTCTTTTCCATATACCTTTAAATGAATTCCATGAGATTACAAATTTGTGGACTTTAAAATACAGGGCAAGGTTCGTGCACCAATATCTCATTTTCACGTACTAGAAAGTCATTCAACGTGACCATCAATTATATATTTTCTTGAATAAGTCATGAGTGAAGGAGCACTTGCAACTTGCACAACCTGTCTTCCATGTTTCGTTCAATGAATTTCATGAGATTACAATTTTGTTGCCTTTAAAATAGACGGCCATGTTAGTGCACGAATATTTCATTCTGACGTACTAGAAAGTCATTCACATGACCACCAATTATATATTTTCTTGAATAAGTCATGAGTTTAGTAGCACTTGCAACTTGCACAACCTCTTTTCCATGTTTCTTTCAATGAATTTCATGAGATTACTATTTTGTGGCCTTTGAAATAGAGGGCCATGTTAGTGCACGAATATTTCATTCTGACGTACTAGAAAGTCATTCACATGACCACCAATTATATATTTTCTTGAATAAGTCATGAGTGAAGGAGCACTTGCAACTTGCACAACCTCTTTTCCATGTTTCTTTCAATGAATTTCATGAGATTACAATTTTGTGGCCTTTGAAATAGAGGGCCATGTTAGTGCACGAATATTTCATTTTCATGTACTAGAAAGTCATTCAACGTGACCACCAATTACTTATTTTTATGAATAAGTCATGAGTTTAGTAGCACTAGCAACTTGCACAATTTCCTTCCCATGTTTCTATAAATAAATTTCATGAGATTACAATATTGTGGACTTTAAAATACAGGGCAAGGTTCGTGCACCAATATTTCATTTTCACGTACTAGAAAGTCATTCATCGTGACCGCCAATTATATATTTTGTTGAATAATTCATGAGTTTCGGAGCACTTGCAACTTGCACAACCTCTTTTCCATATACCTTTAAATGAATTCCATGAGATTACAAATTTGTGGACTTTAAAATACAGGGCAAGGTTCGTGCACCAATATTTCATTTTCACGTACTAGAAAGTCATTCAACGTGACCATCAATTATATATTTTCTTGAATAAGTCATGAGTGAAGGAGCACTTGCAACTTGCACAACCTGTCTTCCATGTTTCGTTCAATGAATTTCATGAGATTACAATTTTGTTGCCTTTAAAATAGACGGCCATGTTAGTGCACGAATATTTCATTCTGACGTACTAGAAAGTCATTCACATGACCACCAATTATATATTTTCTTGAATAAGTCATGAGTTTAGTAGCACTTGCAACTTGCACAACCTCTTTTCCATGTTTCTTTCAATGAATTTCATGAGATTACTATTTTGTGGCCTTTGAAATAGAGGGCCATGTTAGTGCACCAATATTTCATTCTGACGTACTAGAAAGTCATTCACATGACCACCAATTATATATTTTTTTGAATAAGTCATGAGTTTAGTAGCACTTGCAACTTGCACAACCTCTTTTCCATGTTTCTTTCAATGAATTTCATGAGATTACTATTTTGTGGCCTTTGAAATAGAGGGCCATGTTAGTGCACCAATATTTCATTTTGACGTACTAGAAAGTCATTCAACGTGACCACCAATTATATATTTTCTTGAATAAGTCATGAGTGAAGGAGCACTTGCAACTTGCACAACCTGTCTTCCATGTTTCGTTCAATGAATTTCATGAGATTACAATTTTGTTGCCTTTAAAATAGACGGCCATGTTAGTGCACGAATATTTCATTCTGACGTACTAGAAAGTCATTCACATGACCACCAATTATATATTTTCTTGAATAAGTCATGAGTTTAGTAGCACTTGCAACTTGCACAACCTCTTTTCCATGTTTCTTTCAATGAATTTCATGAGATTACTATTTTGTGGCCTTTGAAATAGAGGGCCATGTTAGTGCACGAATATTTCATTCTGACGTACTAGAAAGTCATTCACATGACCACCAATTATATATTTTTTTGAATAAGTCATGAGTTTAGTAGCACTTGCAACTTGCACAACCTCTTTTCCATGTTTCTTTCAATGAATTTCATGAGATTACTATTTTGTGGCCTTTGAAATAGAGGGCCATGTTAGTGCACCAATATTTCATTTTGACGTACTAGAAAGTCATTCAACGTGACCACCAATTATATATTTTCTTGAATAAGTCATGAGTGAAGGAGCACTTGCAACTTGCACAACCTCTTTTCCATGTTTCTTTCAATGAATTTCATGAGATTACAATTTTGTGGCCTTTGAAATAGAGGGCCATGTTAGTGCACCAATATTTCATTTTGACGTACTAGAAAGTCATTCAACGTGACCACCAATTATATATTTTCTTGAATAAGTCATGAGTGAAGGAGCACTTGCAACTTGCACAACGTGTCTTCCATGTTTCATTCAATGAATTTCATGAGATTACAATTCTGTGGCCTTTGAAATAGAGGGCCATGTTCGTGCACGAATATTTCATTTTGACGTACTAGAAAGTCATTCATCGTAACCACCAATTATATATTTTTTTGAATAATTCATGAATTTAGGAGTACTTGCAACTTGCACAACCTCTTTTCCATGTTTCTATAAATGAATTTCATGAGATTACAATTTTGTGGACTTTAAAATACAGAACAAGGTTCGTGCACCAATATTTCATTTTCACGTACTAGAAAGTCATTCATCGTGACCGCCAATTATATATTTTGTTGAATAATTCATGAGTTTCGGAGCACTTGCAACTTGCACAACCTCTTTTCCATATACCTTTAAATGAATTCCATGAGATTACAAATTTGTGGACTTTAAAATACAGGGCAAGGTTCGTGCACCAATATTTCATTTTCACGTACTAGAAAGTCATTCAACGTGACCATCAATTATATATTTTCTTGAATAAGTCATGAGTGAAGGAGCACTTGCAACTTGCACAACGTGTCTTCCATGTTTCATTCAATGAATTTCATGAGATTACAATTCTGTGGCCTTTAAAATAGACGGCCATGTTAGTGCACGAATATTTCATTCTGACGTACTAGAAAGTCATTCACATGACCACCAATTATATATTTTTTTGAATAAGTCATGAGTTTAGTAGCACTTGCAACTTGCACAACCTCTTTTCCATGTTTCTTTCAATGAATTTCATGAGATTACAATTTTGTGGCCTTTGAAATAGAGGGCCATGTTCGTGCACCAATATTTCATTTTCACGTACTAGAAAGTCATTCAACGTGACCACCAATTATATATTTTTTTGAATAATTCATGAGTTTAGGAGCACTTGCAACTTGCACAACCTCTTTCCCAGATTTCTTTAAATGAATTTCATGAGATTACAATTTTGTGGACTTTAAAATAGAGGGCCAGGTTCGTGCACGAATATTTCATTTTCATGTACTAGAAAGTCATTCATCGTGACCACTAATTATATATTTTTTGGAATAATTCATGAATTTAGGAGCACTTGCAACTTGCACAACTTCTTTCCCAAATTTCTTTCAATGAATTTCATGAGATTACAATTTTGTGGACTTTAAAATACAGGGCCAGGTTTCTGCACGAATATTTCATTTTCACGTACTAGAAAGTCATTCAACGTGACCACCAATTACATATTTTTTTAAATAAGTCATGAGTTTAGTAGCACTTGCAACTTGCACAACCTCTTTTCCAGATTTCTTTAAATGTATTTCATGAGATTACAATTTTGTGGACTTTAAAGTACAGTGCAAGGTTCGTGCACCTATATTTCATTTTCACGTCCTGGAAAGTCATTCAACGTGACCAGTTATTATATATTTTTTTGAATAATTCATAAGTTTAGGAGCCCTTGCAACTTGCCCAACCTCTTTCCCCAATTTCTGTACATGAATTCCATGAGATTACAGATTTGTGCACTTTAAAATAGAGGGCCAGGTTCGTGCACGAATATTTCATTTCCACGTACTAGAAAGTCATTCATCGTGACTCCCAATTATATATTTTCTTGAATAATTCATGAGTTTAGGAGCACTTGCAACTTGCACAACGTCTTTCCCAAATTTCTTTCAATGAATTCCATGAGATTACAAATTTGTGGACTTTAAAATACAGGGCAAGGTTCGTGCACCAATATTTCATTTTCACGTACTAGAAAGTCATTCAACGTGACCATCAATTATATATTTTCTTGAATAAGTCATGAGTGAAGGAGCACTTGCAACTTGCACAACGTGTCTTCCATGTTTCATTCAATGAATTTCATGAGATTACAATTCTGTGGCCTTTAAAATAGACGGCCATGTTAGTGCACGAATATTTCATTCTGACGTACTAGAAAGTCATTCACATGACCACCAATTATATATTTTTTTGAATAAGTCATGAGTTTAGTAGCACTTGCAACTTGCACAACTTCTTTTCCATGTTTCTTTCAATGAATTTCATGAGATTACAATTTTGTGGCCTTTGAAATAGAGGGCCATGTTCGTGCACCAATATTTCATTTTCACGTACTAGAAAGTCATTCAACGTGACCACCAATTACATATTTTTTTAAATAAGTCATGAGTTTAGTAGCACTTGCAACTTGCACAACCTCTTTTCCAGATTTCTTTAAATGTATTTCATGAGATTACAATTTTGTGGACTTTAAAGTACAGTGCAAGGTTCGTGCACCTATATTTCATTTTCACGTCCTGGAAAGTCATTCAACGTGACCAGTTATTATATATTTTTTTGAATAATTCATAAGTTTAGGAGCCCTTGCAACTTGCCCAACCTCTTTCCCCAATTTCTGTACATGAATTCCATGAGATTACAGATTTGTGCACTTTAAAATAGAGGGCCAGGTTCGTGCACGAATATTTCATTTCCACGTACTAGAAAGTCATTCATCGTGACTCCCAATTATATATTTTCTTGAATAATTCATGAGTTTAGGAGCACTTGCAACTTGCACAACGTCTTTCCCAAATTTCTTTCAATGAATTACATGAGATTACAATTTTGTCGACTTTAAAATAGAGGGCCACGTTCGTGCACGAATATTTCATTTTCACGTACTAGTAAGTCATTCATCGTGACCACCAATTATATATTTTCTTGAATAAGTCATGAGTGAAGGAGCACTTGCAACTTGCACAACCTCTTTTCGAGATCTCTTTAAATGAATTTCGTGAGATTACAATTTTGTGGACTTTAAAATACAGTGCAAGGTTCGTGCACCAATATTTCATTTTCACGTACTAGAATGTCATTCATCGTGACCACCAATTATATATTTTCTTGAATAATTCATGAGTTTAGGAACACTTGCAACTTGCACAACCTCTTTTCGAGATTTCTTTAAATGAATTTCATGAGATTACAATTTTGTGGACTTTAAAATACACTGCACGGTTCGTGCACCAATATTTCATTTTCATGTACTAGAAAGTCATTCATCGTGACCACCAATTATATATTTTTTTAAATAATTCATGAGTTTAGGAGCACTTGCAACTTGCACAACCTCTTTTCGAGAGTTCTTTAAATGTATTTCATGAGATTACAGTTTTGTGGAGTTTAAAATACAGGGCCACGTTCGTGCACGAATATTTCATTTCCACATACTAGAAAGTCATTTAACGTGACCACCAATTATGTATTTTCTTCAATAATTCATGAATTTAGGAGCACTAGCAACGTGCACAACCTCTTTCCCATGTTTCTTTCAATAAATTTCATGAGATTACAATATTGTGGACTTTAAAATATAGGCCAAGGTTCGTGCACAAATATTTCATTTTGACGTACTAGAAAGTCATTCAACGTGACCACCAATTACATATTTTTTTAAATAAGTCATGAGTTTAGTAGCACTAGCAACTTGCAGAACCTCTTTCCCATATTTCTATAAATGAATTTCATGAGATTACAATTTTGTGGACTTTAAAATACAGGGCAAGGTTCGTGCACCAATATTTCATTTTCACGTCCTGGAAAGTCATTCAACGTGACCAGCAATTATATATTTTTTGGAATAATTCATGAGTTTAGGAGCACTTGCAACTTGCACAACCCCTTTTCGAGATTTCTTTAAATGAATTTCATGAGATTACAGTTTTGTGGACTTTAAAATACAGTGCAAGGTTCGTGCACGAATATTTCATTTTCACGTACTGGAAAGTCATTCAACGTGACCAGCAATTATATATTTTTTTAAATAATTCATGAGTTTAGGAGCACTTGCAACTTGCACAACGACTTTTCGAGATTTCTTTAAATGAATTTCATGAGATTACAAGATTGTGGAATTTAAAATACAGGCCAAGGTCCGTACACGAATATTTCATTTTGACGTACTAGAAAGTCATTCAACGTGACCACCAATTACATTTTTTTTTGAATAAGTCATCAGTTTAGTTGCACTAGCAACTTGCACAAACTCTTTCCCATGTTTCTATAAATGAATTTCATGAGATTACAATTTTGTGGACTTTAAAATAGAGGTCCAGGTTCGTGCACCAATATTTCATTTTCACGTACTAGAAAGTCATTCATCGTGACTCCCAATTATATATTTTCTTGAATAATTCATGAGTTTAAGAGCACTTGCAAGTTGCACAACTTCTTTTCGAGATTTCTTTAAATGTATTTCATGAGAGTACAATTTTGTGGAGTTTAATATACAGGGCCACGTTCGTGCACGAATATTTCATTTCCACATACTAGAAAGTCATTCAACGTGACCACCAATTATGTATTTTCTTGAATAATTCATGAATTTAGAAGCACTAGCAACTTGCACAACCTCTTTTCCATGTTTCTTTCAATGAATTTCATGAGATTACAATTTTGTGGACTTTAAAATACACTGGAAGGTTCGTGCACCAATATTTCATTTTCACGTACTAGAAAATCATTCAACGTGAGCACCAATTATATATTTTTTTGATTAATTCATGAATTTAGGAGCACTTGCAACTTGCACAACCTCTTTCCCAGATTTCTTTCAATGAATTTCATGAGATTACAATTTTGTGGACTTTAAAATACAGGGCAAGGTTCGTGCACCAATATTTCATTTCCACGTACTAGAAAGTCATTCATCGTGACCACCAATTATATATTTTCTTGAATAAGTCATGAGTTTAGGAACACTTGCAACTTGCACAACCTCTTTTCCATGTTTCTTTCAATGAATTTCATGAGATTACAATTCTGTGGCCTTTAAAATAGACACCATGTTAGTGCACCAATATTTCATTTTCACATATTAGAAAGTCATTCAACGTGACCATCAATTATATATTTTTTTTAATAATTCATGAGTTAGGAGCACTTGCAACTTGCACAACCACTTTCCCAGATTTCTTTAAATGAATTTCATGAGATTACAATTTTGTAGACTTTAAAATAGAGGGCCAGGTTCGTGCACCAATATTTCATTTTCACATACTGGAAAGTCATTCAACGTGACCAGCAATTATATATTTTTTGGAATAATTCATGAGTTTAGTAGCACTAGCAACTTGCAGAACCTCTTTCCCATGTTTCTATAAATGAATTTCATGAGATTACAATTTTGTGGACTTTAAAATACAGGGCAAGGTTCGTGCACCAATATTTCATTTCGACGTACTAGAAAGTCATTCAACGTGACCAACAATTATATATTTTTTGGAATAATTCATGAGTTTAGGAGCACTTGCAACTTGCACAACCTCTTTTCGAGATTTCTTTAAATGAATTTCATGAGATTACAGTTTTGTGGACTTTAAAATACAGTGCAAGGTTCGTGCACGAATATTTCATTTTCACGTACTGGAAAGTCATTCAACGTGACCAGCAATTATATATTTTTTTAAATAATTCATGAGTTTAGGAGCACTTGCAACTTGCACAACCTCTTTTCGAGATTTCTTTAAATGAATTTCATGAGATTACATTTCTGTGGCCTTTGAAATAGAGGGCCATGTTAGTGCACCAATATTTCATTTTCACGTACTAGAAAGTCATTCATCGTGACCACCAATTATATATTTTCTTGAATAATTCATGAGTTAGGAGCACTTGCAACTTGCCGAACCTCTTTCCCAAATTTCTCTACATGAATTCCATGAGATTACTATTTTGTGGACTTTAAAATAGAGGGCCAGGTTCGTGCACCAATATTTTATTTCCACGTACTAGAAAGTCATTCATCGTGACTCCCAATTATATATTTTCTTGAATAATTCATGAGTGAAGGAGCACTTGCAACTTGTACAACGTGTCTTCCATGTTTCTTTCAATGAATTTCATGAGATTACAATTTTGTGGCCTTTGAAATAGAGGGCCATGTTAGTGCACCAATATTTCATTTAGACGTACTAGAAAGTCATTCAACGTGACCACCAATTATATATTTTCTTGAATAAGTCATCAGTGAAGGAGCACTTGCAACTTGTACAACGTGTCTTCCATGTTTCTTTCAATGAATTTCATGAGATTACTATTTTGTGGCCTTTGAATTAGAGGGCCATGTTAGTGCACCAATATTTCATTTTGACGTACTAGAAAGTCATGCAACGTGACCACCAATTATATATTTTCTTGAATAAGTCATCAGTGAAGGAACACTTGCAACTTGTACAACGTGTCTTCCATGTTTCATTCAATGAATTTCATGAGATTACATTTCTGTGGCCTTTGAAATAGAGGGCCATGTTAGTGCACCAATATTTCATTTTCACGTACTAGAAAGTCATTCATCGTGACCACCAATTATATATTTTGTTTAATAATTCATTAATTTAGGGGCACTTGCAACTTGCACAACCTCTTTTCCATGTTTCTTTCAATGAATTTCATGAGATTACAATTCTGTGGACATTGAAATAGAGGGCCATGTTAGTGCACCAATATTTCATTTTCACGTCCTAGAAAGTCATTCAACGTGACCACCAATTATATATTTTCTTGAATAAGTCATGAGTGAAGGAGCACTTGCAACTTGCACAACGTGTCTTCCATGTTTCATTCAATGAATTTCATGAGATTACAATTCTGTGGCCTTTAAAATAGAGGGCCATGTTAGTGCACCAATATTTCATTTTCACGTACTAGAAAGTCATTCATCGTGACCGCCAATTATATATTTTGTTGAATAATTCATGAGTTTCGGAGCACTTGCAACTTGCACAACCTCTTTTCCAGATTCCTTTAAATGAATTTCATGAGATTACAATATTGTGGACTTTAAAATAGAGGGCCATGTTAGTGTACCAATATTTCATTTTCACGTCCTAGAAAGTCATTCAACGTGACCACCAATTATATATTTTCTTGAATAAGTCAGGAATGAAGGAGCACTTGCAACTTGCACAGCCTGTCTTCCATGTTTCGTTCAATAAATTTCATGAGATTACAATTTTGTGGCCTTTAAAATAGAGGGCCATGTTAGTGCACGAATATTTCATTTTCACGTACTAGAAAGTCATTCAACGTAACCATCAATTATATATTTTCTTGAATAAGTCATGAGTGAAGGAGCACTTGCAACTTGCACAACCTCTTTTCCATGTTTCTTTCAATGAATTTCATAAGATTACAATTCTGTAGCCTTCAAAATAGAGGGCCATGTTAGTGCACCAATATTTCATTTTCACATACTGGAAAGTCATTCAACGTGACCAGCAATTATATATTTTTTGGAATAATTCATGAGTTTAGTAGCACTAGCAACTTGCAGAACCTCTTTCCCATGTTTCTATAAATGAATTTCATGAGATTACAATTTTGTGGACTTTAAAATACAGGGCAAGGTTCGTGCACCAATATTTCATTTCGACGTACTAGAAAGTCATTCAACGTGACCAACAATTATATATTTTTTGGAATAATTCATGAGTTTAGGAGCACTTGCAACTTGCACAACCTCTTTTCGAGATTTCTTTAAATGAATTTCATGAGATTACAGTTTTGTGGACTTTAAAATACAGTGCAAGGTTCATGCACGAATATTTCATTTTCACGTACTGGAAAGTCATTCAACGTGACCAGCAATTATATATTTTTTTAAATAATTCATGAGTTTAGGAGCACTTGCAACTTGCACAACCTCTTTTCGAGATTTCTTTAAATGAATTTCATGAGATTACATTTCTGTGGCCTTTGAAATAGAGGGCCATGTTAGTGCACCAATATTTCATTTTCACGTACTAGAAAGTCATTCATCGTGACCACCAATTATATATTTTCTTGAATAATTCATGAGTTAGGAGCACTTGCAACTTGCCGAACCTCTTTCCCAAATTTCTCTACATGAATTCCATGAGATTACTATTTTGTGGACTTTAAAATAGAGGGCCAGGTTCGTGCACCAATA
Source organism: Rhytidiadelphus loreus (assembly GCA_947034895.1). Lineage (NCBI taxonomy): Eukaryota > Viridiplantae > Streptophyta > Bryopsida > Hypnales > Hylocomiaceae > Rhytidiadelphus > Rhytidiadelphus loreus. Next base: position 57,063,068 of record OX344763.1, on the reverse strand, counting down.
TTTTATTTCCACGTACTAGAAAGTCATTCATCGTGACTCCCAATTATATATTTTCTTGAATAATTCATGAGTGAAGGAGCACTTGCAACTTGTACAACGTGTCTTCCATGTTTCTTTCAATGAATTTCATGAGATTACAATTTTGTGGCCTTTGAAATAGAGGGCCATGTTAGTGCACCAATATTTCATTTAGACGTACTAGAAAGTCATTCAACGTGACCACCAATTATATATTTTCTTGAATAAGTCATCAGTGAAGGAGCACTTGCAACTTGTACAACGTGTCTTCCATGTTTCTTTCAATGAATTTCATGAGATTACTATTTTGTGGCCTTTGAATTAGAGGGCCATGTTAGTGCACCAATATTTCATTTTGACGTACTAGAAAGTCATGCAACGTGACCACCAATTATATATTTTCTTGAATAAGTCATCAGTGAAGGAACACTTGCAACTTGTACAACGTGTCTTCCATGTTTCATTCAATGAATTTCATGAGATTACATTTCTGTGGCCTTTGAAATAGAGGGCCATGTTAGTGCACCAATATTTCATTTTCACGTACTAGAAAGTCATTCATCGTGACCACCAATTATATATTTTGTTTAATAATTCATTAATTTAGGGGCACTTGCAACTTGCACAACCTCTTTTCCATGTTTCTTTCAATGAATTTCATGAGATTACAATTCTGTGGACATTGAAATAGAGGGCCATGTTAGTGCACCAATATTTCATTTTCACGTCCTAGAAAGTCATTCAACGTGACCACCAATTATATATTTTCTTGAATAAGTCATGAGTGAAGGAGCACTTGCAACTTGCACAACGTGTCTTCCATGTTTCATTCAATGAATTTCATGAGATTACAATTCTGTGGCCTTTAAAATAGAGGGCCATGTTAGTGCACCAATATTTCATTTTCACGTACTAGAAAGTCATTCATCGTGACCGCCAATTATATATTTTGTTGAATAATTCATGAGTTTCGGAGCACTTGCAACTTGCACAACCTCTTTTCCAGATTCCTTTAAATGAATTTCATGAGATTACAATATTGTGGACTTTAAAATAGAGGGCCATGTTAGTGTACCAATATTTCATTTTCACGTCCTAGAAAGTCATTCAACGTGACCACCAATTATATATTTTCTTGAATAAGTCAGGAATGAAGGAGCACTTGCAACTTGCACAGCCTGTCTTCCATGTTTCGTTCAATAAATTTCATGAGATTACAATTTTGTGGCCTTTAAAATAGAGGGCCATGTTAGTGCACGAATATTTCATTTTCACGTACTAGAAAGTCATTCAACGTAACCATCAATTATATATTTTCTTGAATAAGTCATGAGTGAAGGAGCACTTGCAACTTGCACAACCTCTTTTCCATGTTTCTTTCAATGAATTTCATAAGATTACAATTCTGTAGCCTTCAAAATAGAGGGCCATGTTAGTGCACCAATATTTGATTTTCACGTACTAGAAAGTCATTCATTGTGACCAGCAATTATATATTTTGTTGAATAATTCATGAATTTCGGAGCACTTGCAACTTGCACGACCTCTTTTCCAGATTCCTTTAAATGAATTCCATGAGATTACAATTTTGTGGACTTTAAAATACAAGGCAAGGTTCGTGCACCAATATTTCATTTTCACGTACTAGAAAGTCATTCAATGTGACCACCAATTATATATTTTCTTGAATAAGTCTTGAGTTTCGGAGCACTTGCAACTTGCACAACGTGTCTTCTTTGTTTCTTTGAATGAATTTCATGAGATTACAATTCTGTGGCCTTTGAAATAGAGGGCCATGTTAGTGCACCAATATTTCATTTTCACGTACTAGAAAGTCATTCATCGTAACCACCAATTATATATTTTTTTGGATAATTCATGAATTTAGGAGCACTTGCAACTTGCACAACCTCTTTTCCATGTTTCTATAAATGAATTTCATGAGATTACAATTTTGTGGCATTTAAAATAGAGGGCCATGTTAGTGCACCAATATTTCATTTTCACGTACTAGAAAGTCATTCATCGTGACCGCCAATTATATATTTTGTTGAATAATTCATGAGTTTCGGAGCACTTGCAACTTGCACAACCTCTTTTCCAGATTCCTTTAAATGAATTTCATGAGATTACAATATTGTGGACTTTAAAATAGAGGGCCATGTTAGTGTACCAATATTTCATTTTCACGTCCTAGAAAGTCATTCAACGTGACCACCAATTATATATTTTCTTGAATAAGTCAGGAATGAAGGAGCACTTGCAACTTGCACAACCTGTCTTCCATGTTTCGTTCAATGAATTTCATGAGATTACCATTTTGTGGACTTTAAAATACAGGGCCATGTTAGTGCACTAATATTTCATTTTCACGTACTAGAAAGTCATTCAATGTGACCACCAATTATATATTTTATTGAATAAGTCCTGAATTTAGGACCACTTGCAACTTGCACAACCTCTTTTCTATGTTTCATTCAATGAATTTCATGAGATTACAATTTTGTGGACTTTAAAATACAGGGCAATGTTCGTGCACCAATATTTCATTTTCACGTACTAGAAAGTCATTCAATGTGACCACCAATTATATATTTTCTTGAATAAGTCATGAATGAAGGAGCACTTGCAACTTGCACAACCTGTCTTCCATGTTTCGTTCAATGAATTTCATGAGATTACAATTTTGTGGACTTTAAAATACAGGGCAAGGTTCGTTGACCAATATTTCATTTTCACGTACTAGAAAGTCATTCAATGTGACCACCAATTATATATTTTCTTGAATAAGTCATGAATGAAGGAGCACTTGCAACTTGCACAACCTGTCTTCCATGTTTCTATAAATGAATTTCATGAGATTACAATTTTGTGGACTTTAAAATACAGGGCAAGGTTCGTGCACCAATATTTTATTTTCACGTACTAGAAAGTCATTCAATGTGACCACCAATTATATATTTTCTTGAATAAGTCATGAATGAAGGAGCACTTGCAACTTGCACAACCTGTCTTCCATGTTTCTATAAATGAATTTCATGAGATTACAATTTTGTGGACTTTAAAATACAGGGCAAGGTTCGTGCACCAATATTTCATTTTCACGTACTAGAAAGTCATTCAATGTGACCACCAATTATATATTTTCTTGGATAAGTCATGAGTTTAGTGGCACTTGCAACTTGCACAACCTCTTTTCCATGTTTCTATAAATGAATTTCATGAAATTACAATTTTGTGGACTTTAAAATACAGGTCAAGGTTCGTGCACCAATATTTCATTTTCACGTACTAGAAAGTCATTCAATGTGACCACCAATTATATATTTTCTTGAATAAGTCATGAGTGAAGGAGCACTTGCAACTTGCACAACCTGTCTTCCATGTTTCGTTCAATGAATTGCATGAGATTACAATTTTGTGGACTTTAAAATACAGGGCAAGGTTCGTGCACCAATATTTCATTTTCACGTACTAGAAAGTCATTCATCGTGACCGCCAATTATATATTTTGTTCAATAATTCATGAGTTTAGTAGCACTTGCAACTTGCACAACCTCTTTTCCATGTTTCTATAAATGAATTTCATGAGATTACAATTTTGTGGACTTTAAAATAGAGGGCCATGTAAGTGCACCAATATTTCATTTTCACGTACTAGAAAGTCATTCAATGTGACCACCAATTATATATTTTCTTGAATAATTCATGAGTTAGGAGCACTTGCAACTTGCACAACGTGTCTTCCATGTTTCTATAAATGAATTTCATGAGATTACAATTTTGTGGACTTTAAAATACAGGGCAAGGTTCGTGCACCAATATTTCATTTTCACGTACTAGAAAGTCATTCAATGTGACCACCAATTATATATTTTCTTGGATAAGTCATGAGTTTAGTGGCACTTGCAACTTGCACAACCTCTTTTCCATGTTTCTATAAATGAATTTCATGAAATTACAATTTTGTGGACTTTAAAATACAGGTCAAGGTTCGTGCACCAATATTTCATTTTCACGTACTAGAAAGTCATTCAATGTGACCACCAATTATATATTTTCTTGAATAAGTCATGAGTGAAGGAGCACTTGCAACTTGCACAACCTGTCTTCCATGTTTCGTTCAATGAATTGCATGAGATTACAATTTTGTGGACTTTAAAATACAGGGCAAGGTTCGTGCACCAATATTTCATTTTCACGTACTAGAAAGTCATTCATCGTGACCGCCAATTATATATTTTGTTCAATAATTCATGAGTTTAGTAGCACTTGCAACTTGCACAACCTCTTTTCCATGTTTCTATAAATGAATTTCATGAGATTACAATTTTGTGGCCTTTAAAATAGAGGGCCATGTAAGTGCACCAATATTTCATTTTCACGTACTAGAAAGTCATTCAATGTGACCACCAATTATATATTTTCTTGAATAATTCATGAGTTAGGAGCACTTGCAACTTGCACAACCTGTCTTCCATGTTTCTATAAATGAATTCCATGAGATTACATATTTGTGGACTTTAAAATACAGGGCAAGGTTCGTGCACCAATATTTCATTTTCACGTACTAGAAAGTCATTCAATGTGACCACCAATTATATATTTTCTTGAATAAGTCATGAATGAAGGAGCACTTGCAACTTGCACAACGTGTCTTCCATGTTTCGTTCAATGAATTTCATGAGATTACAATTTTGTGGACTTTAAAATACAGGGCAAGGTTCGTGCACCAATATTTCATTTTCACGTACTAGAAAGTCATTCAATGTGACCACCAATTATATATTTTCTTGGATAAGTCATGAGTTTAGTGGCACTTGCAACTTGCACAACCTCTTTTCCATGTTTCTATAAATGAATTTCATGAAATTACAATTTTGTGGACTTTAAAATACAGGTCAAGGTTCGTGCACCAATATTTCATTTTCACGTACTAGAAAGTCATTCAATGTGACCACCAATTATATATTTTCTTGAATAAGTCATGAGTGAAGGAGCACTTGCAACTTGCACAACCTGTCTTCCATGTTTCGTTCAATGAATTGCATGAGATTACAATTTTGTGGACTTTAAAATACAGGGCAAGGTTCGTGCACCAATATTTCATTTTCACGTACTAGAAAGTCATTCATCGTGACCGCCAATTATATATTTTGTTCAATAATTCATGAGTTTAGTAGCACTTGCAACTTGCACAACCTCTTTTCCATGTTTCTATAAATGAATTTCATGAGATTACAATTTTGTGGCCTTTAAAATAGAGGGCCATGTAAGTGCACCAATATTTCATTTTCACGTACTAGAAAGTCATTCAATGTGACCACCAATTATATATTTTCTTGAATAATTCATGAGTTAGGAGCACTTGCAACTTGCCGAACCTCTTTCCCAAATTTCTCTACATGAATTCCATGAGATTACTATTTTGTGGACTTTAAAATAGAGGGCCAGGTTCGTGCACCAATATTTCATTTTCACGTACTAGAAAGTCATTCAATGTGACCACCAATTATATATTTTCTTGAATAAGTCATGAATGAAGGAGCACTTGCAACTTGCACAACGTGTCTTCCATGTTTCGTTCAATGAATTTCATGAGATTACAATTCTGTGGCCTTTGAAATAGAGGGCCATGTTAGTGCACCAATATTTCATTTTCACGTACTAGAGAGTCATTCATCGTGACCACCAATTATATATTTTTTTGAATAATTCATGAATTTAGGAGCACTTGCAACTTGTACAACCTCTTTTCCATGTTTCTATAAATGAATTTCATGAGATTACAATTTTGTAGACTTTAAAATACAGGGCAAGGTTCATGCACCAATATTTCATTTTCATGTACTAGAAAGTCATTCATCGTGACCGCCAATTATATATTTTGTTGAATAAGTCATGAATGAAGGAGCACTTGCAACTTGCACAACCTGTCTTCCATGTTTCGTTCAATGAATTTCATGAGATTACAATTTTGTGGACTTTAAAATACAGGGCAAGGTTCGTGCACCAATATTCCATTTCCACATACTAAAAAGTCATTTAACGTGACTACCAATTATGTATTTTCTTAAATAATTCATGAAATTAGGAGCACTTGCAACTTGCACAACCTCTTTTCCATGTTTCTATAAATGAATTTCATGAGATTACAATTTTGTGGACTTAAAAATATAGGGCAAAGTTCGTGCACCAATATTTCAGATTCACATACTAGAAAGTCATTCAACGTGACCACCAATTATATATTTTTTTGAATAATTCATGAGTGAAGGAGCACTTGCAACTTGCACAACCTCTTTTTCATATTCCTTTAAATGAATTTCATGAGATTAGAATTTTGTGGCCTTTAAAATAGAGGGCCATGTTAGTGCACGAATATTTCATTTTCACGTACTAGAAAGTCATTCAACGTTACCACCAATTATATATTTTCTTGAATAAGTCATGAGTGAAGGAGCACTTGCAACTTGTACAACCTATTTTCCATGTTTCTTTCAAGGGATTTCATGAGATTACAATTTTGTGGCCTTTAAAATAGAGGGTCATGTTAGTGCACCAATATTTCATTTTCACGTACTAGAAGGTCATTCAAAGTGACCATCAATTATATATTTTCTTGAATAAGTCATGAGTGAAGGAGCACTTGCAACTTGCACAACCTCTTTTCCAGATTCCTTTAAATGAATTCCATGAGATTATTATTTTTTGGACTTTAAAATAGAGGGTCATGTTAGTGCACCAATATTTCATTTTCACGTACTAGAAAGTCATTCAACGTTACCACCAATTATATATTTTCATGAATAAGTCATGAGTTTAGGAGCACTTGCAACTTGCACATCTTCTTTTCCATGTTTCATTCAATGAATTTCATGAGATTACAATGTTGTGGCCTTTAAAATAGAGGGCCATGTTAGTGCACCAATATTTCATTTTCACATACTAGAAAGTCATTCAACTTGACCACCAATTATATATTTTCTTGAATAAGTCATGAGTGAAGGAGCACTTGCAACTTGCACAACCTCTTTTCCATGTTTCTTTCAATTAATTTCATGAGATTACAATTCTGTGGCCTTTGAAATAGAGGGCAAGGTTAGTGCACCAATATTTCATTTTCACATACTAGAAAGTCATTCAACTTGACCACCAATTATATATTTTCTTGAATAAGTCATGAGTGAAGGAGCACTTGCAACTTGCACAACCTCTTTTCTATGTTTCTTGCAATGAACTTCATGAGATTACAATTTTGTGGACTTTAAAATACAGGGCAAGGTTCGTGGACCAATATTTTCATTTTCACGTACTAGAAAGTCATTCAACGTTACCACCAATTATATATTTTCTTGAATAAGTCATGAATGAAGAAGCACTTGCAACTTGCACAACCTGTCTTCCATCTTTCGTTCAAGGAATTTCATGAGATTACAATTTTGTGGACTTTAAAATACAGGGCAAGGTTCGTGCACCAATATTTCATTTTCACGTACTAGAAAGTCATTCATCGTGACCGCCAATTATATATTTTGTTCAATAATTCATGAGTTTCGGAGCACTTGCAACTTGCACAACCTCTTTTCCATGTTTCTTTCAATTAATTTCATGAGATTACAATTCTGTGGCCTTTGAAATAGAGGGCAAGGTTAGTGCACCAATATTTCATTTTCACGTACTAGAAAGTCATTCAATGTGACCACCAATTATATATTTTCTTGGATAAGTCATGAGTTTAGTAGCACTTGCAACTTGCACAACCTCTTTTCCATGTTTCTATAAATGAATTTCATGAGATTACAATTTTGTGGCCTTTAAAATAGACGGCCATGTAAGTGCACCAATATTTCATTTTCACGTACTAGAAAGTCATTCAATGTGACCACCAATTATATATTTTCTTGAATAAGTCATGAATGAAGGAGCACTTGCAACTTGCACAACGTGTCTTCCATGTTTCGTTCAATGAATTTCATGAGATTACAATTCTGTGGCCTTTGAAATAGAGGGCCATGTTAGTGCACCAATATTTCATTTTCACGTACTAGAGAGTCATTCATCGTGACCACCAATTATATATTTTTTTGAATAATTCATGAATTTAGGAGCACTTGCAACTTGTACAACCTCTTTTCCATGTTTCTATAAATGAATTTCATGAGATTACAATTTTGTAGACTTTAAAATACAGGGCAAGGTTCGTGCACCAATATTTCATTTTCACGTACTAGAAAGTCATTCATCGTGACCGCCAATTATATATTTTGTTGAATAAGTCATGAATGAAGGAGCACTTGCAACTTGCACAACCTGTCTTCCATGTTTCGTTCAATGAATTTCATGAGATTACAATTTTGTGGACTTTAAAATACAGGGCAAGGTTCGTGCACCAATATTCCATTTCCACATACTAAAAAGTCATTTAACGTGACTACCAATTATGTATTTTCTTAAATAATTCATGAAATTAGGAGCACTTGCAACTTGCACAACCTCTTTTCCATGTTTCTATAAATGAATTTCATGAGATTACAATTTTGTGGACTTAAAAATACACGGCAAGGTTCGTGCTCCAATATTTCATTTTCACGTACTAGAAAGTCATTCAACGTGACCACCAATTATATATTCTTTTGAATAATTCATGAGTGAAGGAGCACTTGCAACTTGCACAACCTCTTTTTCATATTCCTTTAAATGAATTTCATGAGATTAGAATTTTGTGGCCTTTAAAATAGAGGGTCATGTTAGTGCACCAATATTTCATTTTCACGTACTAGAAAGTCATTCAACGTGACCATCAATTATATATTTTTTTTAATAAGTCATGAGTGAAGGAGCACTTGCAACTTGTACAACCTCTTTTCTATGTTTCTTTCAAGGGATTTCATGAGATTACAATTTTGTGGCCTTTAAAATAGAGGGTCATGTTAGTGCACCAATATTTCATTTTCACGTACTAGAAGGTCATTCAAAGTGACCATCAATTATATATTTTCTTGAATAAGTCATGAATGAAGGAGCACTTGCAACTTGCACAACGTGTCTTCCATGTTTCGTTCAATGAATTTCATGAGATTACAATTCTGTGGCCTTTGAAATAGAGGGCCATGTTAGTGCACCAATATTTCATTTTCACGTACTAGAGAGTCATTCATCGTGACCACCAATTATATATTTTTTTGAATAATTCATGAATTTAGGAGCACTTGCAACTTGTACAACCTCTTTTCCATGTTTCTATAAATGAATTTCATGAGATTACAATTTTGTAGACTTTAAAATACAGGGCAAGGTTCATGCACCAATATTTCATTTTCATGTACTAGAAAGTCATTCATCGTGACCGCCAATTATATATTTTGTTGAATAAGTCATGAATGAAGGAGCACTTGCAACTTGCACAACCTGTCTTCCATGTTTCGTTCAATGAATTTCATGAGATTACAATTTTGTGGACTTTAAAATACAGGGCAAGGTTCGTGCACCAATATTCCATTTCCACATACTAAAAAGTCATTTAACGTGACTACCAATTATGTATTTTCTTAAATAATTCATGAAATTAGGAGCACTTGCAACTTGCACAACCTCTTTTCCATGTTTCTATAAATGAATTTCATGAGATTACAATTTTGTGGACTTAAAAATACACGGCAAGGTTCGTGCTCCAATATTTCATTTTCACGTACTAGAAAGTCATTCAACGTGACCACCAATTATATATTCTTTTGAATAATTCATGAGTGAAGGAGCACTTGCAACTTGCACAACCTCTTTTTCATATTCCTTTAAATGAATTTCATGAGATTAGAATTTTGTGGCCTTTAAAATAGAGGGTCATGTTAGTGCACCAATATTTCATTTTCACGTACTAGAAAGTCATTCAACGTGACCATCAATTATATATTTTTTTTAATAAGTCATGAGTGAAGGAGCACTTGCAACTTGTACAACCTCTTTTCTATGTTTCTTTCAAGGGATTTCATGAGATTACAATTTTGTGGCCTTTAAAATAGAGGGTCATGTTAGTGCACCAATATTTCATTTTCACGTACTAGAAGGTCATTCAAAGTGACCATCAATTATATATTTTCTTGAATAAGTCATGAATGAAGGAGCACTTGCAACTTGCACAACGTGTCTTCCATGTTTCGTTCAATGAATTTCATGAGATTACAATTCTGTGGCCTTTGAAATAGAGGGCCATGTTAGTGCACCAATATTTCATTTTCACGTACTAGAGAGTCATTCATCGTGACCACCAATTATATATTTTTTTGAATAATTCATGAATTTAGGAGCACTTGCAACTTGTACAACCTCTTTTCCATGTTTCTATAAATGAATTTCATGAGATTACAATTTTGTAGACTTTAAAATACAGGGCAAGGTTCATGCACCAATATTTCATTTTCATGTACTAGAAAGTCATTCATCGTGACCGCCAATTATATATTTTGTTGAATAAGTCATGAATGAAGGAGCACTTGCAACTTGCACAACCTGTCTTCCATGTTTCGTTCAATGAATTTCATGAGATTACAATTTTGTGGACTTTAAAATACAGGGCAAGGTTCGTGCACCAATATTCCATTTCCACATACTAAAAAGTCATTTAACGTGACTACCAATTATGTATTTTCTTAAATAATTCATGAAATTAGGAGCACTTGCAACTTGCACAACCTCTTTTCCATGTTTCTATAAATGAATTTCATGAGATTACAATTTTGTGGACTTAAAAATACACGGCAAGGTTCGTGCTCCAATATTTCATTTTCACGTACTAGAAAGTCATTCAACGTGACCACCAATTATATATTCTTTTGAATAATTCATGAGTGAAGGAGCACTTGCAACTTGCACAACCTCTTTTTCATATTCCTTTAAATGAATTTCATGAGATTAGAATTTTGTGGCCTTTAAAATAGAGGGTCATGTTAGTGCACCAATATTTCATTTTCACGTACTAGAAAGTCATTCAACGTGACCATCAATTATATATTTTTTTTAATAAGTCATGAGTGAAGGAGCACTTGCAACTTGTACAACCTCTTTTCTATGTTTCTTTCAAGGGATTTCATGAGATTACAATTTTGTGGCCTTTAAAATAGAGGGTCATGTTAGTGCACCAATATTTCATTTTCACGTACTAGAAGGTCATTCAAAGTGACCATCAATTATATATTTTCTTGAATAAGTCATGAATGAAGGAGCACTTGCAACTTGCACAACGTGTCTTCCATGTTTCGTTCAATGAATTTCATGAGATTACAATTCTGTGGCCTTTGAAATAGAGGGCCATGTTAGTGCACCAATATTTCATTTTCACGTACTAGAGAGTCATTCATCGTGACCACCAATTATATATTTTTTTGAATAATTCATGAATTTAGGAGCACTTGCAACTTGTACAACCTCTTTTCCATGTTTCTATAAATGAATTTCATGAGATTACAATTTTGTAGACTTTAAAATACAGGGCAAGGTTCATGCACCAATATTTCATTTTCATGTACTAGAAAGTCATTCATCGTGACCGCCAATTATATATTTTGTTGAATAAGTCATGAATGAAGGAGCACTTGCAACTTGCACAACCTGTCTTCCATGTTTCGTTCAATGAATTTCATGAGATTACAATTTTGTGGACTTTAAAATACAGGGCAAGGTTCGTGCACCAATATTCCATTTCCACATACTAAAAAGTCATTTAACGTGACTACCAATTATGTATTTTCTTAAATAATTCATGAAATTAGGAGCACTTGCAACTTGCACAACCTCTTTTCCATGTTTCTATAAATGAATTTCATGAGATTACAATTTTGTGGACTTAAAAATACACGGCAAGGTTCGTGCTCCAATATTTCATTTTCACGTACTAGAAAGTCATTCAACGTGACCACCAATTATATATTCTTTTGAATAATTCATGAGTGAAGGAGCACTTGCAACTTGCACAACCTCTTTTTCATATTCCTTTAAATGAATTTCATGAGATTAGAATTTTGTGGCCTTTAAAATAGAGGGTCATGTTAGTGCACCAATATTTCATTTTCACGTACTAGAAAGTCATTCAACGTGACCATCAATTATATATTTTTTTTAATAAGTCATGAGTGAAGGAGCACTTGCAACTTGTACAACCTCTTTTCTATGTTTCTTTCAAGGGATTTCATGAGATTACAATTTTGTGGCCTTTAAAATAGAGGGTCATGTTAGTGCACCAATATTTCATTTTCACGTACTAGAAGGTCATTCAAAGTGACCATCAATTATATATTTTCTTGAATAAGTCATGAATGAAGGAGCACTTGCAACTTGCACAACGTGTCTTCCATGTTTCGTTCAATGAATTTCATGAGATTACAATTCTGTGGCCTTTGAAATAGAGGGCCATGTTAGTGCACCAATATTTCATTTTCACGTACTAGAGAGTCATTCATCGTGACCACCAATTATATATTTTTTTGAATAATTCATGAATTTAGGAGCACTTGCAACTTGTACAACCTCTTTTCCATGTTTCTATAAATGAATTTCATGAGATTACAATTTTGTAGACTTTAAAATACAGGGCAAGGTTCATGCACCAATATTTCATTTTCATGTACTAGAAAGTCATTCATCGTGACCGCCAATTATATATTTTGTTGAATAAGTCATGAATGAAGGAGCACTTGCAACTTGCACAACCTGTCTTCCATGTTTCGTTCAATGAATTTCATGAGATTACAATTTTGTGGACTTTAAAATACAGGGCAAGGTTCGTGCACCAATATTCCATTTCCACATACTAAAAAGTCATTTAACGTGACTACCAATTATGTATTTTCTTAAATAATTCATGAAATTAGGAGCACTTGCAACTTGCACAACCTCTTTTCCATGTTTCTATAAATGAATTTCATGAGATTACAATTTTGTGGACTTAAAAATACACGGCAAGGTTCGTGCTCCAATATTTCATTTTCACGTACTAGAAAGTCATTCAACGTGACCACCAATTATATATTCTTTTGAATAATTCATGAGTGAAGGAGCACTTGCAACTTGCACAACCTCTTTTTCATATTCCTTTAAATGAATTTCATGAGATTAGAATTTTGTGGCCTTTAAAATAGAGGGTCATGTTAGTGCACCAATATTTCATTTTCACGTACTAGAAAGTCATTCAACGTGACCATCAATTATATATTTTTTTTAATAAGTCATGAGTGAAGGAGCACTTGCAACTTGTACAACCTCTTTTCTATGTTTCTTTCAAGGGATTTCATGAGATTACAATTTTGTGGCCTTTAAAATAGAGGGTCATGTTAGTGCACCAATATTTCATTTTCACGTACTAGAAGGTCATTCAAAGTGACCATCAATTATATATTTTCTTGAATAAGTCATGAGTGAAGGAGCACTTGCAACTTGCACAACCTCTTTTCCAGATTCCTTTAAATGAATTCCATGAGATTATTATTTTTTGGACTTTAAAATAGAGGGTCATGTTAGTGCACCAATATTTCATTTTCACGTACTAGAAAGTCATTCAACGTTACCACCAATTATATATTTTCATGAATAAGTCATGAGTTTAGGAGCACTTGCAACTTGCACATCTTCTTTTCCATGTTTCATTCAATGAATTTCATGAGATTACAATTTTGTGGCCTTTAAAATAGAGGGTCATGTTAGTGCACCAATATTTCATTTTCACGTACTAGAAGGTCATTCAAAGTGACCACCAATTATATATTTTCTTGAATAAGTCATGAGTGAAGGAGCACTTGCAACTTGCACAACCTCTTTTCCATGTTTCTTTCAATGAATTTCATGAGATTACAATTTTGTGGCCTTTGAAATAGAGGGTCATGTTAGTGCACCAATATTTCATTTTCACGTACTAGAAAGTCATTCATCGTGACCACCAATTATATATTTTGTTAAATAATTCATGAATTTAGGAGCACTTGCAACTTGCACATCTTCTTTTCCATGTTTCTTTCAATGAATTTCATGAGATTACAATTTTGTGGCCTTTGAAATAGAGGGTCATGTTAGTGCACCAATATTTCATTTTCACGTACTAGAAAGTCATTCAACGTTACCACCAATTATATATTTTCTTGAATAAGTCATGAGTGAAGGAGCACTTGCAACTTGCACAACCTCTTTTCCATGTTTCATTCAATGAATTTCATGAGATTACAATGTTGTGGCCTTTAAAACAGAGGGCCATGTTAGTGCACCAATATTTCATTTTCACGTACTAGAAAGTCATTCATCGTGACCACCAATTATATATTTTGTTGAATAAGTCATGAATTTAGGAGCACTTGCAACTTGCACATCTCCTTTTCCATGTTTCGTTCAATGAATTTCATGAAATTACAATTTTGTGGACTTTAAAATACAGGGCCACGTATGTGCACCAATATTTCATTCTCACATCCTAGAAAGTCATTCAACGTGACCACCAATTATATATTTTCTTGAATAAGTCATGAGTGAAGGAGCACTTGCAACTTGCACAACCTGTCTTCCATCTTTCGTTCAATGAATTTCATGAGATTACAATTTTGTGGACTTTAAAATACAGGGCAAGGTTCGTGGACCAATATTTCATTTTCACGTACTAGAAAGTCATTCAATGTGACCACCAATTATATATTTTCTTGGATAAGTCATGAGTTTAGTAGCACTTGCAACTTGCACAACCTCTTTTCTATGTTTCTATAAATGAATTTCATGAGATTACAATTTTGTGGACTTTAAAATACAGGGCAAGGTTCGTGCACCAATATTTCATTTTCACGTACTAGAAAGTCATTCATCGTGACCGCCAATTATATATTTTGTTCAATAATTCATGAGTTTCGGAGCACTTGCAACTTGCACAACCTCTTTTCCATGTTTCTTTCAATTAATTTCATGAGATTACAATTCTGTGGCCTTTGAAATAGAGGGCAAGGTTAGTGCACCAATATTTCATTTTCACGTACTAGAAAGTCATTCAATGTGACCACCAATTATATATTTTCTTGGATAAGTCATGAGTTTAGTAGCACTTGCAACTTGCACAACCTCTTTTCCATGTTTCTATAAATGAATTTCATGAGATTACAATTTTGTGGCCTTTAAAATAGACGGCCATGTAAGTGCACCAATATTTCATTTTCACGTACTAGAAAGTCATTCAATGTGACCACCAATTATATATTTTCTTGAATAAGTCATGAATGAAGGAGCACTTGCAACTTGCACAACGTGTCTTCCATGTTTCGTTCAATGAATTTTATGAGATTACAATTCTGTGGCCTTTGAAATAGAGGGCCATGTTAGTGCACCAATATTTCATTTTCACATACTAGAGAGTCATTCATCGTGACCACCAATTATATATTTTTTTGAATAATTCATGAATTTAGGAGCACTTGCAACTTGTACAACCTCTTTTCCATGTTTCTATAAATGAATTTCATGAGATTACAATTTTGTAGACTTTAAAATACAGGGCAAGGTTCATGCACCAATATTTCATTTTCATGTACTAGAAAGTCATTCATCGTGACCGCCAATTATATATTTTGTTGAATAAGTCATGAATGAAGGAGCACTTGCAACTTGCACAACCTGTCTTCCATGTTTCGTTCAATGAATTTCATGAGATTACAATTTTGTGGACTTTAAAATACAGGGCAAGGTTCGTGCACCAATATTCCATTTCCACATACTAAAAAGTCATTTAACGTGACTACCAATTATGTATTTTCTTAAATAATTCATGAAATTAGGAGCACTTGCAACTTGCACAACCTCTTTTCCATGTTTCTATAAATGAATTTCATGAGATTACAATTTTGTGGACTTAAAAATACACGGCAAGGTTCGTGCTCCAATATTTCATTTTCACGTACTAGAAAGTCATTCAACGTGACCACCAATTATATATTTTTTTGAATAATTCATGAGTGAAGGAGCACTTGCAACTTGCACAACCTCTTTTTCATATTCCTTTAAATGAATTTCATGAGATTAGAATTTTGTGGCCTTTAAAATAGAGGGTCATGTTAGTGCACCAATATTTCATTTTCACGTACTAGAAAGTCATTCAACGTGACCATCAATTATATATTTTTTTTAATAAGTCATGAGTGAAGGAGCACTTGCAACTTGTACAACCTCTTTTCCATGTATCTTTCAAGGGATTTCATGAGATTACAATTTTGTGGCCTTTAAAATAGAGGGTCATGTTAGTGCACCAATATTTCATTTTCACGTACTAGAAGGTCATTCAAAGTGACCACCAATTATATATTTTCTTGAATAAGTCATGAATTTAGGAGCACTTGCAACTTGTACAACCTCTTTTCCATGTTTCTATAAATGAATTTCATGAGATTACAATTTTGTGGACTTAAAAATACACGGCAAGGTTCGTGCTCCAATATTTCATTTTCACGTACTAGAAAGTCATTCAACGTGACCACCAATTATTTATTTTTTTGAATAATTCATGAGTGAAGGAGCACTTGCAACTTGCACAACCTCTTTTTCATATTCCTTTAAATGAATTTCATGAGATTAGAATTTTGTGGCCTTTAAAATAGAGGGTCATGTTAGTGCACCAATATTTCATTTTCACGTACTAGAAAGTCATTCAACGTGACCATCAATTATATATTTTTTTTAATAAGTCATGAGTGAAGGAGCACTTGCAACTTGTACAACCTCTTTTCCATGTTTCTTTCAAGGGATTTCATGAGATTACAATTTTGTGGCCTTTAAAATAGAGGGTCATGTTAGTGCACCAATATTTCATTTTCACGTACTAGAAGGTCATTCAAAGTGACCATCAATTATATATTTTCTTGAATAAGTCATGAGTGAAGGAGCACTTGCAACTTGCACAACCTCTTTTCCAGATTCCTTTAAATGAATTCCATGAGATTATTATTTTTTGGACTTTAAAATAGAGGGTCATGTTAGTGCACCAATATTTCATTTTCACGTACTAGAAAGTCATTCAACGTTACCACCAATTATATATTTTCATGAATAAGTCATGAGTTTAGGAGCACTTGCAACTTGCACATCTTCTTTTCCATGTTTCATTCAATGAATTTCATGAGATTACAATTTTGTGGCCTTTAAAATAGAGGGTCATGTTAGTGCACCAATATTTCATTTTCACGTACTAGAAGGTCATTCAAAGTGACCACCAATTATATATTTTCTTGAATAAGTCATGAGTGAAGGAGCACTTGCAACTTGCACAACCTCTTTTCCATGTTTCTTTCAATGAATTTCATGAGATTACAATTTTGTGGCCTTTGAAATAGAGGGTCATGTTAGTGCACCAATATTTCATTTTCACGTACTAGAAAGTCATTCATCGTGACCACCAATTATATATTTTGTTAAATAATTCATGAATTTAGGAGCACTTGCAACTTGCACATCTTCTTTTCCATGTTTCTTTCAATGAATTTCATGAGATTACAATTTTGTGGCCTTTGAAATAGAGGGTCATGTTAGTGCACCAATATTTCATTTTCACGTACTAGAAAGTCATTCAACGTTACCACCAATTATATATTTTCTTGAATAAGTCATGAGTGAAGGAGCACTTGCAACTTGCACAACCTCTTTTCCATGTTTCATTCAATGAATTTCATGAGATTACAATGTTGTGGCCTTTAAAACAAAGGGCCATGTTAGTGCACCAATATTTCATTTTCACGTACTAGAAAGTCATTCATCGTGACCACCAATTATATATTTTGTTGAATAAGTCATGAATTTAGGAGCACTTGCAACTTGCACATCTCCTTTTCCATGTTTCGTTCAATGAATTTCATGAGATTACAATTTTGTGGACTTTAAAATACAGGGCCACGTATGTGCACCAATATTTCATTCTCACATCCTAGAAAGTCATTCAACGTGACCACCAATTATATATTTTCTTGAATAAGTCATGAGTGAAGGAGCACTTGCAACTTGCACAACCTGTCTTCCATGTTTCGTTCAATAAATTTCATGAGATTACAATTTTGTGGCCTTTAAAATAGAGGGCCATGTTAGTGCACGAATATTTCATTTTCACGTACTAGAAAGTCATTCAACGTTACCACCAATTATATATTTTCTTGAATAAGTCATGAGTGAAGGAGCACTTGCAACTTGCACAACCTCTTTTCCATGTTTCATTCAATGAATTTCATGAGATTACAATGTTGTGGCCTTTAAAACAGAGGGCCATGTTAGTGCACCAATATTTCATTTTCACGTACTACAAAGTCATTCATCGTGACCACCAATTATATATTCTGTTGAATAATTCATGAATTTAGGAGCACTTGCAACTTGCACATCTCCTTTTCCATGTTTCGTTCAATGAATTTCATGAGATTACGATTTTGTCAACTTTAAAATACAGGGCCACGTATGTGCACCAATATTTCATTCTCACATCCTAGAAAGTCATTCAACTTGACCACCAATTATATATTTCTTGAATAAGTCATGAGTGAAGGAGCACTTGCAACTTGCACAACCTCTTTTCCATGTTTCTTTCAATGAATTTCATGAGATTACAATTTTGTGGCCTTTGAAATAGAGGGTCATGTTAGTGCACCAATATTTCATTTTCACGTACTAGAAAGTCATTCAACGTCACCACCAATTATATATTTTCTTGAATAAGTCATGAGTGAAGGAGCACTTGCAACTTGCACAACCTCTTTTCCAGATTCCTTTAAATGAATTCCATGGGATTATAATTTTGTGGACTTTAGAAAAAAGGGCAAGGTTCGTGAACCAATAGTTCATTTTCACATACTAGAAAGTCATTCAATGTGACCACCAATTATATATTTTCTTGAATAAGTCATGAGTGAAGGAGCACTTGCAACTTGCACAACCTCTTTTCCATGTTTCATTCAATGAATTTCATGAGATTACAATGTTGTGGCCTTTAAAACAGAGGGCCATGTTCGTGCACCAATATTTCATTTTCACGTACTAGAAAGTCATTCAACGTGACCACCAATTATATATTTTCTTGAATAAGTCATGAGTGAAGGAGCACTTGCAACTTGCACAACGTGTCTTCCATGTTTCATTCAATGAATTTCATGAGATTACAATTTTGTGGCCTTTAAAATAGAGGGCCATGTTAGTGCACGAATATTTCATTTTGACGTACTAGAAAGTCATTCAACGTGACCACCAATTACTTATTTTTATGAATAAGTCATGAGTTTTGTAGCACTAGCAACTTCCACAATTTCTTTCCCATGTTTCTATAAATGAATTTCATGAGATTACAATATTGTGGACTTTAAAATACACGGCAAGGTTCGTGCACCAATATTTCATTTTCACGTACTAATAAGTCATTCAATGTGACCACCAATTATATATTTTATTGAATAAGTCATGAGTTTCGGAGCACTTGCAACTTGCACAACCTCTTTCCCAGATTCCTTTAAATGAATTCCATGAGATTACAATTTGTGGACTTTAAAATACAGGGCAAGGTTCGTGCACCAATATTTCATTTTCACGTACTAGAAAGTCATTCAATGTGACCACCAATCATATATTTTTTTGAAATAAGTCATGAGTGAAGGAGCACTTGCAACTTGCACAACCTGTCTTCCATGTTTCGTTCAATGAATTTCATGAGATTACAATTTTGTGGCCTTTAAAATAGAGGGCCATGTTAGTGCACCAATATTTCATTTTCACGTACTAGAAAGTCATTCAATGTGACCACCAATCATATATTTTTTTGAAATAAGTCATGAGTGAAGGAGCACTTGCAACATGCACAACCTGTCTTCCATGTTTCGTTCAATGAATTTCATGAGATTACAATGTTGTGGCCTTTAAAATAGAGGGCCATGTTAGTGCACCAATATTTCATTTTCACGTACTAGAAAGTCATTCATCGTGACCACCAATTATATATTTTGTTGAATAATTCATGAATTTAGGAGCACTTGCAACTTGCACAACCTCTTTCCCAGATTTCTGTAAATGAATTTTATGAGATTACAATTTTGTGGACTTTAAAATACACGGCAAGGTTCGTGCACCAATATTTCATTTTCATGTACTAGAAAGTCATTCAACGTGACCACCAATTATATATTTTTTTGAATAATTCATGAGTGAAGGAGCACTTGCAACTTGCACAACCTCTTTTTCATATTCCTTTAAATGAATTTCATGAGATTAGAATTTTGTGGCCTTTAAAATAGAGGGTCATGTTAGTGCACCAATATTTCATTTTCACGTACTAGAAAGTCATTCAACGTTACCACCAATTATATATTTTCATGAATAAGTCATGAGTTTCGGAGCACTTGCAACTTGCACATCTTCTTTTCCATGTTTCATTCAATGAATTTCATGAGATTACAATTTTGTGGCCTTTAAAATAGAGGGTCATGTTAGTGCACCAATATTTCATTTTCACGTACTAGAAGGTCATTCAAAGTGACCATCAATTATATATTTTCTTGAATAAGTCATGAGTGAAGGAGCACTTGCAACTTGCACAACCTCTTTTCCAGATTCCTTTAAATGAATTCCATGAGATTATTATTTTTTGGACTTTAAAATAGAGGGTCATGTTAGTGCACCAATATTTCATTTTCACGTACTAGAAAGTCATTCAACGTTACCACCAATTATATATTTTCATGAATAAGTCATGAGTTTAGGAGCACTTGCAACTTGCACATCTTCTTTTCCATGTTTCATTCAATGAATTTCATGAGATTACAATTTTGTGGCCTTTAAAATAGAGGGTCATGTTAGTGCACCAATATTTCATTTTCACGTACTAGAAGGTCATTCAAAGTGACCACCAATTATATATTTTCTTGAATAAGTCATGAGTGAAGGAGCACTTGCAACTTGCACAACCTCTTTTCCATGTTTCTTTCAATGAATTTCATGAGATTACAATTTTGTGGCCTTTGAAATAGAGGGTCATGTTAGTGCACCAATATTTCATTTTCACGTACTAGAAAGTCATTCATCGTGACCACCAATTATATATTTTGTTAAATAATTCATGAATTTAGGAGCACTTGCAACTTGCACATCTTCTTTTCCATGTTTCTTTCAATGAATTTCATGAGATTACAATTTTGTGGCCTTTGAAATAGAGGGTCATGTTAGTGCACCAATATTTCATTTTCACGTACTAGAAAGTCATTCAACGTTACCACCAATTATATATTTTCTTGAATAAGTCATGAGTGAAGGAGCACTTGCAACTTGCACAACCTCTTTTCCATGTTTCATTCAATGAATTTCATGAGATTACAATGTTGTGGCCTTTAAAACAGAGGGCCATGTTAGTGCACCAATATTTCATTTTCACGTACTAGAAAGTCATTCATCGTGACCACCAATTATATATTTTGTTGAATAAGTCATGAATTTAGGAGCACTTGCAACTTGCACATCTCCTTTTCCATGTTTCGTTCAATGAATTTCATGAGATTACAATTTTGTGGACTTTAAAATACAGGGCCACGTATGTGCACCAATATTTCATTCTCACATCCTAGAAAGTCATTCAACGTGACCACCAATTATATATTTTCTTGAATAAGTCATGAGTGAAGGAGCACTTGCAACTTGCACAACCTGTCTTCCATGTTTCGTTCAATAAATTTCATGAGATTACAATTTTGTGGCCTTTAAAATAGAGGGCCATGTTAGTGCACGAATATTTCATTTTCACGTACTAGAAAGTCATTCAACGTTACCACCAATTATATATTTTCTTGAATAAGTCATGAGTGAAGGAGCACTTGCAACTTGCACAACCTCTTTTCCATGTTTCATTCAATGAATTTCATGAGATTACAATGTTGTGGCCTTTAAAACAGAGGGCCATGTTAGTGCACCAATATTTCATTTTCACGTACTAGAAAGTCATTCATCGTGACCACCAATTATATATTTTGTTGAATAATTCATGAATTTAGGAGCACTTGCAACTTGCACATCTCCTTTTCCATGTTTCGTTCAATGAATTTCATGAGATTACGATTTTGTCAACTTTAAAATACAGGGCCACGTATGTGCACCAATATTTCATTCTCACATCCTAGAAAGTCATTCAACTTGACCACCAATTATATATTTTCTTGAATAAGTCATGAGTGAAGGAGCACTTGCAACTTGCACAACCTCTTTTCCATGTTTCTTTCAATGAATTTCATGAGATTACAATTTTGTGGCCTTTGAAATAGAGGGTCATGTTAGTGCACCAATATTTCATTTTCACGTACTAGAAAGTCATTCAACGTGACCACCAATTATATATTTTCTTGAATAAGTCATGAGTGAAGGAGCACTTGCAACTTGCACAACGTGTCTTCCATGTTTCATTCAATGAATTTCATGAGATTACAATTTTGTGGCCTTTAAAATAGAGGGCCATGTTAGTGCACGAATATTTCATTTTGACGTACTAGAAAGTCATTCAACGTGACCACCAATTATATATTTTCTTGAATAAGTCATGAGTGAAGGAGCACTTGCAACTTGCACAACCTCTTTTCCAGATTCCTTTAAATGAATTCCATGAGATTATTATTTTTTGGACTTTAAAATAGAGGGTCATGTTAGTGCACCAATATTTCATTTTCACGTACTAGAAAGTCATTCAACGTTACCACCAATTATATATTTTCATGAATAAGTCATGAGTTTAGGAGCACTTGCAACTTGCACAACCTCTTTTCCATGTTTCATTCAATGAATTTCATGAGATTACAATGTTGTGGCCTTTAAAATAGAGGGCCATGTTAGTGCACCAATATTTCATTTTCACATACTAGAAAGTCATTCAACTTGACCACCAATTATATATTTTCTTGAATAAGTCATGAGTGAAGGAGCACTTGCAACTTGCACAACCTCTTTTCCATGTTTCTTTCAATGAACTTCATGAGATTACAATATTGTGGCCTTTAAAATACAGGGCAAGGTTCGTGTACCAATATTTCATTTTCACGTACTAGAAAGTCATTCAACGTAACCATCAATTATATATTTTCTTGAATAAGTCATGAATGAAGGAGCACTTGCAACTTGCACAACGTGTCTTCCATGTTTCGTTCAATGAATTTCATGAGATTACAATTCTGTGGCCTTTGAAATAGAGGGCCATGTTAGTGCACCAATATTTCATTTTCACGTACTAGAGAGTCATTCATCGTGACCACCAATTATATATTTTTTTGAATAATTCATGAATTTAGGAGCACTTGCAACTTGTACAACCTCTTTTCCATGTTTCTATAAATGAATTTCATGAGATTACAATTTTGTAGACTTTAAAATACAGGGCAAGGTTCATGCACCAATATTTCATTTTCACGTACTAGAAAGTCATTCATCGTGACCGCCAATTATATATTTTGTTGAATAAGTCATGAATGAAGGAGCACTTGCAACTTGCACAACCTGTCTTCCATGTTTCGTTCAATGAATTTCATGAGATTACAATTTTGTGGACTTTAAAATACAGGGCAAGGTTCGTGCACCAATATTCCATTTCCACATACTAAAAAGTCATTTAACGTGACTACCAATTATGTATTTTCTTAAATAATTCATGAAATTAGGAGCACTTGCAACTTGCACAACCTCTTTTCCATGTTTCTATAAATGAATTTCATGAGATTACAATTTTGTGGACTTAAAAATATAGGGCAAAGTTCGTGCACCAATATTTCAGATTCACATACTAGAAAGTCATTCAACGTGACCACCAATTATATATTTTTTTGAATAATTCATGAGTGAAGGAGCACTTGCAACTTGCACAATCTCTTTTTCATATTCCTTTAAATGAATTTCATGAGATTAGAATTTTGTGGCCTTTAAAATAGAGGGTCATGTTAGTGCACCAATATTTCATTTTCACGTACTAGAAAGTCATTCAACGTGACCATCAATTATATATTTTTTTTAATAAGTCATGAGTGAAGGAGCACTTGCAACTTGTACAACCTCTTTTCCATGTTTCTTTCAAGGGATTTCATGAGATTACAATTTTGTGGCCTTTAAAATAGAGGGTCATGTTAGTGCACCAATATTTCATTTTCACGTACTAGAAGGTCATTCAAAGTGACCATCAATTAAATATTTTCTTGAATAAGTCATGAGTGAAGGAGCACTTGCAACTTGCACAACCTCTTTTCCAGATTCCTTTAAATGAATTCCATGAGATTATTATTTTTTGGACTTTAAAATAGAGGGTCATGTTAGTGCACCAATATTTCATTTTCACGTACTAGAAAGTCATTCAACGTTACCACCAATTATATATTTTCATGAATAAGTCATGAGTTTAGGAGCACTTGCAACTTGCACATCTTCTTTTCCATGTTTCATTCAATGAATTTCATGAGATTACAATTTTGTGGCCTTTAAAATAGAGGGTCATGTTAGTGCACCAATATTTCATTTTCACGTACTAGAAGGTCATTCAAAGTGACCACCAATTATATATTTTCTTGAATAAGTCATGAGTGAAGGAGCACTTGCAACTTGCACAACCTCTTTTCCATGTTTCTTTCAATGAATTTCATGAGATTACAATTTTGTGGCCTTTGAAATAGAGGGTCATGTTAGTGCACCAATATTTCATTTTCACGTACTAGAAAGTCATTCATCGTGACCACCAATTATATATTTTGTTAAATAATTCATGAATTTAGGAGCACTTGCAACTTGCACATCTTCTTTTCCATGTTTCTTTCAATGAATTTCATGAGATTACAATTTTGTGGCCTTTGAAATAGAGGGTCATGTTAGTGCACCAATATTTCATTTTCACGTACTAGAAAGTCATTCAACGTTACCACCAATTATATATTTTCTTGAATAAGTCATGAGTGAAGGAGCACTTGCAACTTGCACAACCTCTTTTCCATGTTTCATTCAATGAATTTCATGAGATTACAATGTTGTGGCCTTTAAAACAGAGGGCCATGTTAGTGCACCAATATTTCATTTTCACGTACTAGAAAGTCATTCATCGTGACCACCAATTATATATTTTGTTGAATAAGTCATGAATTTAGGAGCACTTGCAACTTGCACATCTCCTTTTCCATGTTTCGTTCAATGAATTTCATGAGATTACAATTTTGTGGACTTTAAAATACAGGGCCACGTATGTGCACCAATATTTCATTCTCACATCCTAGAAAGTCATTCAACGTGACCACCAATTATATATTTTCTTGAATAAGTCATGAGTGAAGGAGCACTTGCAACTTGCACAACCTGTCTTCCATGTTTCGTTCAATAAATTTCATGAGATTACAATTTTGTGGCCTTTAAAATAGAGGGCCATGTTAGTGCACGAATATTTCATTTTCACGTACTAGAAAGTCATTCAACGTTACCACCAATTATATATTTTCTTGAATAAGTCATGAGTGAAGGAGCACTTGCAACTTGCACAACCTCTTTTCCATGTTTCATTCAATGAATTTCATGAGATTACAATGTTGTGGCCTTTAAAACAGAGGGCCATGTTAGTGCACCAATATTTCATTTTCACGTACTAGAAAGTCATTCATCGTGACCACCAATTATATATTTTGTTGAATAATTCATGAATTTAGGAGCACTTGCAACTTGCACATCTCCTTTTCCATGTTTCGTTCAATGAATTTCATGAGATTACGATTTTGTCAACTTTAAAATACAGGGCCACGTATGTGCACCAATATTTCATTCTCACATCCTAGAAAGTCATTCAACTTGACCACCAATTATATATTTTCTTGAATAAGTCATGAGTGAAGGAGCACTTGCAACTTGCACAACCTCTTTTCCATGTTTCTTTCAATGAATTTCATGAGATTACAATTTTGTGGCCTTTGAAATAGAGGGTCATGTTAGTGCACCAATATTTCATTTTCACGTACTAGAAAGTCATTCAACGTGACCACCAATTATATATTTTCTTGAATAAGTCATGAGTGAAGGAGCACTTGCAACTTGCACAACGTGTCTTCCATGTTTCATTCAATGAATTTCATGAGATTACAATTTTGTGGCCTTTAAAATAGAGGGCCATGTTAGTGCACGAATATTTCATTTTGACGTACTAGAAAGTCATTCAACGTGACCACCAATTATATATTTTCTTGAATAAGTCATGAGTGAAGGAGCACTTGCAACTTGCACAACCTCTTTTCCAGATTCCTTTAAATGAATTCCATGAGATTATTATTTTTTGGACTTTAAAATAGAGGGTCATGTTAGTGCACCAATATTTCATTTTCACGTACTAGAAAGTCATTCAACGTTACCACCAATTATATATTTTCATGAATAAGTCATGAGTTTAGGAGCACTTGCAACTTGCACAACCTCTTTTCCATGTTTCATTCAATGAATTTCATGAGATTACAATGTTGTGGCCTTTAAAATAGAGGGCCATGTTAGTGCACCAATATTTCATTTTCACATACTAGAAAGTCATTCAACTTGACCACCAATTATATATTTTCTTGAATAAGTCATGAGTGAAGGAGCACTTGCAACTTGCACAACCTCTTTTCCATGTTTCTTTCAATGAACTTCATGAGATTACAATATTGTGGCCTTTAAAATACAGGGCAAGGTTCGTGTACCAATATTTCATTTTCACGTACTAGAAAGTCATTCAACGTAACCATCAATTATATATTTTCTTGAATAAGTCATGAATGAAGGAGCACTTGCAACTTGCACAACGTGTCTTCCATGTTTCGTTCAATGAATTTCATGAGATTACAATTCTGTGGCCTTTGAAATAGAGGGCCATGTTAGTGCACCAATATTTCATTTTCACGTACTAGAGAGTCATTCATCGTGACCACCAATTATATATTTTTTTGAATAATTCATGAATTTAGGAGCACTTGCAACTTGTACAACCTCTTTTCCATGTTTCTATAAATGAATTTCATGAGATTACAATTTTGTAGACTTTAAAATACAGGGCAAGGTTCATGCACCAATATTTCATTTTCATGTACTAGAAAGTCATTCATCGTGACCGCCAATTATATATTTTGTTGAATAAGTCATGAATGAAGGAGCACTTGCAACTTGCACAACCTGTCTTCCATGTTTCGTTCAATGAATTTCATGAGATTACAATTTTGTGGACTTTAAAATACAGGGCAAGGTTCGTGCACCAATATTCCATTTCCACATACTAAAAAGTCATTTAACGTGACTACCAATTATGTATTTTCTTAAATAATTCATGAAATTAGGAGCACTTGCAACTTGCACAACCTCTTTTCCATGTTTCTATAAATGAATTTCATGAGATTACAATTTTGTGGACTTAAAAATATAGGGCAAAGTTCGTGCACCAATATTTCAGATTCACATACTAGAAAGTCATTCAACGTGACCACCAATTATATATTTTTTTGAATAATTCATGAGTGAAGGAGCACTTGCAACTTGCACAATCTCTTTTTCATATTCCTTTAAATGAATTTCATGAGATTAGAATTTTGTGGCCTTTAAAATAGAGGGTCATGTTAATGCACCAATATTTCATTTTCACGTACTAGAAAGTCATTCAACGTGACCATCAATTATATATTTTTTTTAATAAGTCATGAGTGAAGGAGCACTTGCAACTTGTACAACCTCTTTTCCATGTTTCTTTCAAGGGATTTCATGAGATTACAATTTTGTGGCCTTTAAAATAGAGGGTCATGTTAGTGCACCAATATTTCATTTTCACGTACTAGAAGGTCATTCAAAGTGACCATCAATTAAATATTTTCTTGAATAAGTCATGAGTGAAGGAGCACTTGCAACTTGCACAACCTCTTTTCCAGATTCCTTTAAATGAATTCCATGAGATTATTATTTTTTGGACTTTAAAATAGAGGGTCATGTTAGTGCACCAATATTTCATTTTCACGTACTAGAAAGTCATTCAACGTTACCACCAATTATATATTTTCATGAATAAGTCATGAGTTTAGGAGCACTTGCAACTTGCACATCTTCTTTTCCATGTTTCATTCAATGAATTTCATGAGATTACAATTTTGTGGCCTTTAAAATAGAGGGTCATGTTAGTGCACCAATATTTCATTTTCACGTACTAGAAGGTCATTCAAAGTGACCACCAATTATATATTTTCTTGAATAAGTCATGAGTGAAGGAGCACTTGCAACTTGCACAACCTCTTTTCCATGTTTCTTTCAATGAATTTCATGAGATTACAATTTTGTGGCCTTTGAAATAGAGGGTCATGTTAGTGCACCAATATTTCATTTTCACGTACTAGAAAGTCATTCAACGTTACCACCAATTATATATTTTCTTGAATAAGTCATGAGTGAAGGAGCACTTGCAACTTGCACAACCTCTTTTCCATGTTTCATTCAATGAATTTCATGAGATTACAATTTTGTGGCCTTTGAAATAGAGGGTCATGTTAGTGCACCAATATTTCATTTTCACGTACTAGAAAGTCATTCATCGTGACCACCAATTATATATTTTGTTAAATAATTCATGAATTTAGGAGCACTTGCAACTTGCACATCTTCTTTTCCATGTTTCTTTCAATGAATTTCATGAGATTACAATTTTGTGGCCTTTGAAATAGAGGGTCATGTTAGTGCACCAATATTTCATTTTCACGTACTAGAAAGTCATTCATCGTGACCACCAATTATATATTTTGTTAAATAATTCATGAATTTAGGAGCACTTGCAACTTGCACATCTTCTTTTCCATGTTTCTTTCAATGAATTTCATGAGATTACAATTTTGTGGCCTTTGAAATAGAGGGTCATGTTAGTGCACCAATATTTCATTTTCACGTACTAGAAAGTCATTCAACGTTACCACCAATTATATATTTTCTTGAATAAGTCATGAGTGAAGGAGCACTTGCAACTTGCACAACCTCTTTTCCATGTTTCATTCAATGAATTTCATGAGATTACAATGTTGTGGCCTTTAAAACAGAGGGCCATGTTAGTGCACCAATATTTCATTTTCACGTACTAGAAAGTCATTCATCGTGACCACCAATTATATATTTTGTTGAATAAGTCATGAATTTAGGAGCACTTGCAACTTGCACATCTCCTTTTCCATGTTTCGTTCAATGAATTTCATGAGATTACAATTTTGTGGACTTTAAAATACAGGGCCACGTATGTGCACCAATATTTCATTCTCACATCCTAGAAAGTCATTCAACGTGACCACCAATTATATATTTTCTTGAATAAGTCATGAGTGAAGGAGCACTTGCAACTTGCACAACCTGTCTTCCATGTTTCGTTCAATAAATTTCATGAGATTACAATTTTGTGGCCTTTAAAATAGAGGGCCATGTTAGTGCACGAATATTTCATTTTCACGTACTAGAAAGTCATTCAACGTTACCACCAATTATATATTTTCTTGAATAAGTCATGAGTGAAGGAGCACTTGCAACTTGCACAACCTCTTTTCCATGTTTCATTCAATGAATTTCATGAGATTACAATGTTGTGGCCTTTAAAACAGAGGGCCATGTTCGTGCACCAATATTTCATTTTCACGTACTAGAAAGTCATTCAACGTGACCACCAATTATATATTTTCTTGAATAAGTCATGAGTGAAGGAGCACTTGCAACTTGCACAACCTCTTTTCCAGATTCCTTTAAATGAATTCCATGGGATTATAATTTTGTGGACTTTAGAAAAAAGGGCAAGGTTCGTGCACCAATATTTCATTTTCACATACTAGAAAGTCATTCAATGTGACCACCAATTATATATTTTCTTGAATAAGTCATGAGTGAAGGAGCACTTGCAACTTGCACAACCTCTTTTCCATGTTTCATTCAATGAATTTCATGAGATTACAATGTTGTGGCCTTTAAAACAGAGGGCCATGTTCGTGCACCAATATTTCATTTTCACGTACTAGAAAGTCATTCAACGTGACCACCAATTATATATTTTCTTGAATAAGTCATGAGTGAAGGAGCACTTGCAACTTGCACAACGTGTCTTCCATGTTTCATTCAATGAATTTCATGAGATTACAATTTTGTGGCCTTTAAAATAGAGGGCCATGTTAGTGCACGAATATTTCATTTTGACGTACTAGAAAGTCATTCAACGTGACCACCAATTACTTATTTTTATGAATAAGTCATGAGTTTTGTAGCACTAGCAACTTCCACAATTTCTTTCCCATGTTTCTATAAATGAATTTCATGAGATTACAATATTGTGGACTTTAAAATACACGGCAAGGTTCGTGCACCAATATTTCATTTTCACGTACTAATAAGTCATTCAATGTGACCACCAATTATATATTTTATTGAATAAGTCATGAGTTTCGGAGCACTTGCAACTTGCACAACCTCTTTCCCAGATTCCTTTAAATGAATTCCATGAGATTACAATTTGTGGACTTTAAAATACAGGGCAAGGTTCGTGCACCAATATTTCATTTTCACGTACTAGAAAGTCATTCAATGTGACCACCAATCATATATTTTTTTGAAATAAGTCATGAGTGAAGGAGCACTTGCAACTTGCACAACCTGTCTTCCATGTTTCGTTCAATGAATTTCATGAGATTACAATTTTGTGGCCTTTAAAATAGAGGGCCATGTTAGTGCACCAATATTTCATTTTCACGTACTAGAAAGTCATTCAATGTGACCACCAATCATATATTTTTTTGAAATAAGTCATGAGTGAAGGAGCACTTGCAACATGCACAACCTGTCTTCCATGTTTCGTTCAATGAATTTCATGAGATTACAATGTTGTGGCCTTTAAAATAGAGGGCCATGTTAGTGCACCAATATTTCATTTTCACGTACTAGAAAGTCATTCATCGTGACCACCAATTATATATTTTGTTGAATAATTCATGAATTTAGGAGCACTTGCAACTTGCACAACCTCTTTCCCAGATTTCTGTAAATGAATTTTATGAGATTACAATTTTGTGGACTTTAAAATACACGGCAAGGTTCGTGCACCAATATTTCATTTTCACGTACTAGAAAGTCATTCAACGTGACCACCAATTATATATTTTTTTGAATAATTCATGAGTGAAGGAGCACTTGCAACTTGCACAACCTCTTTTTCATATTCCTTTAAATGAATTTCATGAGATTAGAATTTTGTGGCCTTTAAAATAGAGGGTCATGTTAGTGCACCAATATTTCATTTTCACGTACTAGAAAGTCATTCAACGTGACCATCAATTATATATTTTTTTTAATAAGTCATGAGTGAAGGAGCACTTGCAACTTGTACAACCTCTTTTCCATGTTTCTTTCAAGGGATTTCATGAGATTACAATTTTGTGGCCTTTAAAATAGAGGGTCATGTTAGTGCACCAATATTTCATTTTCACGTACTAGAAGGTCATTCAAAGTGACCATCAATTATATATTTTCTTGAATAAGTCATGAGTGAAGGAGCACTTGCAACTTGCACAACCTCTTTTCCAGATTCCTTTAAATGAATTCCATGAGATTATTATTTTTTGGACTTTAAAATAGAGGGTCATGTTAGTGCACCAATATTTCATTTTCACGTACTAGAAAGTCATTCAACGTTACCACCAATTATATATTTTCATGAATAAGTCATGAGTTTAGGAGCACTTGCAACTTGCACATCTTCTTTTCCATGTTTCATTCAATGAATTTCATGAGATTACAATTTTGTGGCCTTTAAAATAGAGGGTCATGTTAGTGCACCAATATTTCATTTTCACGTACTAGAAGGTCATTCAAAGTGACCACCAATTATATATTTTCTTGAATAAGTCATGAGTGAAGGAGCACTTGCAACTTGCACAACCTCTTTTCCATGTTTCTTTCAATGAATTTCATGAGATTACAATTTTGTGGCCTTTGAAATAGAGGGTCATGTTAGTGCACCAATATTTCATTTTCACGTACTAGAAAGTCATTCTTCGTGACCACCAATTATATATTTTGTTGAATAATTCATGAATTTAGGAGCACTTGCAACTTGCACATCTTCTTTTCCATGTTTCGTTCAATGAATTTCATGAGATTATTATTTTTTGGACTTTAAAATAGAGGGCCATGTTAGTGCACGAATATTTCATTTTGACGTTCTAGAAAGTCATTCAACGTGACCACCAATTACTTATTTTTATGAATAAGTCATGAGTTTTGTAGCACTAGCAACTTCCACAATTTCTTTCCCATGTTTCTATAAATGAATTTCATGAGATTACAATATTGTGGACTTTAAAATACACGGCAAGGTTCGTGCACCAATATTTCATTTTCACGTACTAGAAAGTCATTCAATGTGACCACCAATTATATATTTTATTGAATAAGTCATGAGTTTCGGAGCACTTGCAACTTGCACAACCTCTTTCCCAGATTCCTTTAAATGAATTCCATGAGATTACAATTTGTGGACATTAAAATACAGGGCAAGGTTCGTGCACCAATATTTCATTTTCACGTACTAGAAAGTCATTCAATGTGACCACCAATCATATATTTTTTTGAAATAAGTCATGAGTGAAGGAGCACTTGCAACTTGCACAACCTGTCTTCCATGTTTCGTTGAATGAATTTCATGAGATTACAATTTTGTGGCCTTTAAAATAGAGGGCCATGTTAGTGCACCAATATTTCATTTTCACGTACTAGAAAGTCATTCAACGTGACCACCAATTATATATTTTCTTGAATAATTCATGAATGAAGGAGCACTTGCAACTTGTACAACTTCTTTCCCAGATTCCTTTAAATGAATTCCATGAGATTACAATTTGAGGACTTTAAAATACAGGGCAAGGTTCGTGCACCAATATTTCATTTTCACGTACTAGAAAGTCATTCAATGTGACCACCAATCATATATTTTTTTGAAATAAGTCATGAGTGATGGAGCACTTGCAACTTGCACAACCTGTCTTCCATGATTCGTTCAATGAATTTCATGAGATTACAATTTTGTGGCCTTTAAAATAGAGGGCCATGTTAGTGCACCAATATTTCATTTTCACTTACTCGAAAGTCATTCAACTTGACCACCAATTATATATTTTCTTGAATAAGTCATGAGTTTAGTAGCACTTGCAACCTGTACAACCTCTTTTCCATGTTTCTTTTAATGAATTCCATGAGATTTCAATTTTGTGGACTTTAAAATACAAGGCAGCGTTCGTGCACCAATATTTCATTTTCACGTACTAGAAAGTCATTGAATGGGACCACCAATTATATATTTTCTTGAATAAGTCATGAATGAAGGACCACTTCCAACTTGTACAACCTCTTTTCTTGATTTCTTTAAATGAATTTCATAAGATTAGAATATTGTGGACTTTAAAATACAGGGCAACTTTCGTGCACCAATATTTCATTTTCACGTACTAGGAAGTCATTCAACGTGACCACCAATTATATATTTTTCTGAAATAAATCATGAATTTACTATCATTTCCAACTTCGACAACCTCTTTCCCAGATTTCTTTAAATGAATTTCATAAGATTACAATATTGTGGACTTTAAAATACAGGGCAACGTTCGTGCACCAATATTTCATTTTCACGTACTAGAAAGTCATTCAATGTGACCACCAATTATATATTTTCTTGAATAAGTCATGAATGAAGGAGCACTTGCAACTTGTACAACCACTTTTCCTTGTTTCTTTCAATGAATTTCATGAGATTACAATATTGTGGACTTTAAAATAGACGGCCATGTTAGTGCACCAATATTTCATTTTCAGGTACTAGAGAGTCATTCATCGTGACCACCAATTATATATTTTTTTTAATAATTCATGAATTTAGGAGCACTTGCAACTTGCACAACCTCTTTCCATGTTTCTATAAATGAATTTCATCAGATTACAATTTTGTGGACTTTAAAATACAGGGCAAGGTTCGTGCACCAATATTTCATTTTCACGTACTAGAAAGTCATTCAATGTGACCACCAATTATATATTTTCTTGAATAAGTCATGAATGAAGGAGCACTTGCAACTTGCACAACCTGTCTTCCATGTTTCATTCAATGAATTTCATGAGATTACAATTTTGTGGCCTTTAAAATAGAGGGCCATGTTAGTGCACCAATATTTCATTTTGACGTACTAGAAAGTCATTCAACGTCACCACCAATTATATATTTCGTTGAATAATTCATGAGTTTAGGAGCACTTGCAACTTGCACAACCTCTTTTCCATGTTTCTATAAATGAATTTCATGAGATTACAATTTTGTGGACTTTTAAATACAGGGCAAGGTTCGTGCACCAATAATTCATTTTGACGTACTAGAAAGTCATTCAATGTGACCGCCAATTATATATTTTCTTGAATAAGTCATGAATGAAGGAGCACTTGCAACTTGCACAACGTGTCTTCCATGTTTCGTTCAATGAATTTCATGAGATTACAATTTTGTGGACTTTAAAATACAGGGCAAGGTTAGTGCACCAATATTTCATTTTGACGTACTAGAAAGTCATTCATCGTGACCACCAATTATATATTTTCTTGAATAAGTCATGAGTGAAGGAGCACTTGCAATTTGCACAACCTCTTTTCCAGATTTCTTTAAATGAATTTCATGAGATTACAATTTTGTGGACTTTTAAATAGAAGGCCATGTTAGTGCACCAATATTTCATTTTGACGTACTAGAAAGTCAATCAACGTTACCACCAATTATATATTTTCTTGAATAAGTAATGAATGAAGGAGCACTTGCAACTTGCACAACCTGTCTTCCATGTTTCGTTCAATGAATTTCATGAGATTACAATTTTGTGGACTTTAAAATACAGGGCAAGGTTCGTGCACCAATATTTCATTTTCACGTACTAGAAAGTCATTCAATGTGACCACCAATTATATATTTTCTTGAATAAGTCATGAATGAAGGAGCACTTGCAACTTGCACAACCTCTTTTCCATGTTTCTATAAATGAATTTCATCAGATTACAATTTTGTGGACTTTAAAATACAGGGCAAGGTTCGTGCACCAATATTTCATATTCACGTACTAGAAAGTCATTCATCGTGACCGCCAATTATATATTTTGTTGAATAACTCATGAATTTCGGAGCACTTGCAACTTGCACAACCTCTTTTCCATATTCCTTTAAATGAATTCCATGAGATTACAATTTTGTGGCCTTTGAAATAGACGGCCATGTTAGTGCACCAATATTTCATTTTCACGTACTAGAGAGTCATTCATCGTGACCACCAATTATATATTTTTTTTAATAATTCATGAATTTAGGAGCACTTGCAACTTGCACAACCTCTTTCCATGTTTCTATAAATGAATTTCATGAGATTACAATTTTGTGGACTTTAAAATACAGGGCAAGGTTCGTGCACCAATATTTCATTTTCACGTACTAGAAAGTCATTCATCGTGACCGCCAATTATATATTTTGTTGAATAATTCATGAGTTTCGGAGCACTTGCAACTTGCACAACCTCTTTTCCATATTCCTTTAAATGAATTCCATGAGATTACAATTTTGTGGACTATAAAATACAGGGCAAGGTTCGTGCACCAATATTTCATTTTCACGTACTAGAAAGTCATTCAATGTGACCACCAATTATATATTTTCTTGAATAAGTCATGAATGAAGGAGCACTTGCAACTTGCACAACCTGTCTTCCATGTTTCATTCAATGAATTTCATCAGATTACAATTTTGTGGACTATAAAATACAGGGCAAGGTTAGTGCACCAATACTTCATTTTCATGTACTAGAAAGTCATCCATCGTGACCGCCAATTATATATTTTGTTGAATAATTCATGAGTTTCGGAGCACTTGCAACTTGCACAACCTCTTTGCCATGTTTCTTTCAATGAATTCCATGAGATTACAATTTTGTGGACTTTAAAATACACGGCAAGGTTCGTGCACCAATATTTCATTTTCACGTACTAGAAAGTCATTCAATGTGACCACCAATTATATATTTTCTTGAATAAGTCATGAATGAAGGACCACTTGCAACTTGCACAACCTCTTTTCTATGTTTCTATAAATGAATTTCATCAGATTACAATTTTGTGGACTTTAAAATACAGGGCAAGGTTCGTGCACCAATATTTCATTTTCACGTACTAGAAAGTCATTCATCGTGACCGCCAATTATATATTTTGTTGAATAATTCATGAGTTTCGGAGCACTTGCAACTTGCACAACCTCTTTTCCATATTCCTTTAAATGAATTCCATGAGATTACAGTATTGTGGACTTTAAAATACAGGGCAAGGTTCGTGCACCAATATTTCATTTTCACGTACTAGAAAGTCATTCAATGTGACCACCAATTATATATTTTCTTGAATAAGTCATGAATGAAGGAGCACTTGCAACTTCCACAACCTCTTTTCTTTGTTTCTATAAATGAATTTCATCAGATTACAATTTTGTGGACTATAAAATACAGGACAAGGTTAGTGCACCAATACTTCATTTTCATGTACTAGAAAGTCATTCATCGTGACCGCCAATTATATATTTTGTGGAATAATTCATGAGTTTCGGAGCACTTGCAACTTGCACAACCTCTTTGCCATGTTTCTTTCAATGAATTCCATGAGATTACAATTTTGTGGACTTTAAAATACAGGGCAAGGTTCGTGCACCAATATTTCATTTTCACGTACTAGAAAGTCATTCAATGTGACCACCAATTATATATTTTCTTGAATAAGTCATGAATGAAGGACCACTTGCAACTTGCACAACCTCTTTTCTATGTTTCTATAAATGAATTTCATCAGATTACAATTTTGTGGACTTTAAAATACAGGGCAAGGTTCGTGCACCAATATTTCATTTTCACGTATTAGAAAGTCATTCATCGTGACCGCCAATTATATATTTTGTGGAATAATTCATGAGTTTCGGAGCACTTGCAACTTGCACAACCTCTTTTCCATATTCCTGTAAATGAATTCGATGAGATTACAATTTTGTGCACTTTAAAATACAGGGCAAGGTTCGTGCACCAATATTTCATTTTCACGTACTAGAAAGTCATTCAATGTGACCACCAATTATATATTTTCTTGAATAAGTCATGAATGAAGGAGCACTTGCAACTTGCACAACCTCTTTTCTATGTTTCTATAAATGAATTTCATCAGATTACAATTTTGTGGACTATAAAATACAGGGCAAGGCTAGTGCACCAATACTTCATTTTCATGTACTAGAAAGTCATTCATCGTGACCGCCAATTATATATTTTGTTGAATAATTCATGAGTTTCGGAGCACTTGCAACTTGCACAACCTCTTTTCCATGTTTCTTTCAATGAATTCCATGAGATTACAATTTTGTGGACTTTAAAATACAGGGCAAGGTTCGTGCACCAATATTTCATTTTCACGTACTAGAAAGTCATTCAATGTGACCACCAATTATATATTTTCTTGAATAAGTCATGAATGAAGGACCACTTGCAACTTGTACAACCTCTTTTCTATGTTTCTATAAATGAATTTCATCAGATTACAATTTTGTGGACTTTAAAATACACGGCAAGGTTCGTGCACCAATATTTCATTTTCACGTACTAGAAAGTCATTCATCGTGACCGCCAATTATATATTTTCTTGGATAAGTCATGAATTTAGTAGCACTTGCAACTTGCACAACCTCTTTTCCATGTTTCTATAAATGAATTCCATGAGATTACAATTTTGTGGATTTTAAAATACAGGGCAAGGTTCGTGCACCAATATTTCATTTTCACGTACTAGAAAGTCATTCAATGTGACCACCAATTATATATTTTCTTGAATAAGTCATGAATGAAGGAGCACTTGCAACTTGCACAACCTCTTTTCTATGTTTCTATAAATGAATTTCATCAGATTACAATTTTGTGGACTTTAAAATACAGGGCAAGGTTCGTGCACCAATATTTCATTTTCACGTACTAGAAAGTCATTCATCGTGACCGCCAATTATATATTTTGTTGAATAATTCATGAGTTTCGGAGCACTTGCAACTTGCACAACCTCTTTTCCATATTCCTTTAAATGAATTCCATGAGATTACAATTTTGTGGACTTTAAAATACAGGGCAAGGTTCGTGCACCAGTATTTCATTTTCACGTACTAGAAAGTCATTCAATGTGACCACCAATTATATATTTTCTTGAATAAGTCATGAATGAAGGAGCACTTGCAACTTGCACAACCTGTCTTCCATGTTTCATTCAATGAATTTCATCAGATTACAATTTTGTGGACTATAAAATACAGGGCAAGGTTAGTGCACCAATACTTCATTTTCATGTACTAGAAAGTCATTCATCGTGACCGCCAATTATATATTTTGTTGAATAATTCATGAGTTTCGGAGCACTTGCAACTTGCACAACCTCTTTGCCATGTTTCTTTCAATGAATTCCATGAGATTACAATTTTGTGGACTTTAAAATACAGGGCAAGGTTCGTGCACCAATATTTCAATTTCACGTACTAGAAAGTCATTCAATGTGACCACCAATTATATATTTTCATTGATAAGTCATGAGTTTAGTAGCACTTGCAACTTGCACAACCTCTTTTCCATGTTTCTATAAATGAATTACATGAGATTACAATTCTGTGGACTTTAAAATACAGGGCAAGGTTCGTGCACCAATATTTCATTTTCACGTACTAGAAAGTCATTCATCGTGACCGCGAATTATATATTTTGTTGAATAATTCATGAGTTTCGGAGCACTTGCAACTTGCACAACCTCTTTTCCATATTCCTTTAAATGAATTCCATGAGATTACAATTTTGTGGACTTTAAAATACACGGCAAGGTTCGTGCACCAATATTTCATTTTCACGTACTAGAAAGTCATTCAATGTGACCACCAATTATATATTTTCTTGAATAAGTCATGAATGAAGGAGCACTTGCAACTTGCACAACCTGTCTTCCATGTTTCATTCAATGAATTTCATCAGATTACAATTTTGTGGACTTTAAAATACAGGGCAAGGTTAGTGCACCAATACTTCATATTCATGTACTAGAAAGTCATTCATCGTGACCGCCAATTATATATTTTGTTGAATAATTCATGAGTTTCGGAGCACTTGCAACTTGCACAACCTCTCTGCCATGTTTCTTTCAATGAATTCCATGAGATTACAATTTTGTGGACTTTAAAATACAGGGCAAGGTTCGTGCACCAATATTTCATTTTCACGTACTAGAAAGTCATTCAATGTGACCACCAATTATATATTTTCTTGAATAAGTCATGAATGAAGGAGCACTTGCAACTTGCACAACCTCTTTTCTATGTTTCTATAAATGAATTTCATCAGATTACAATTTTGTGGACTATAAAATACAGGACAAGGTTAGTGCACCAATACTTCATTTTCATGTACTAGAAAGTCATTCATCGTGACCGCCAATTATATATTTTGTTGAATAATTCATGAGTTTCGGAGCACTTGCAACTTGCACAACCTCTCTGCCATGTTTCTTTCAATGAATTCCATGAGATTACAATTTTGTGGACTTTAAAATACAGGGCAAGGTTCGTGCACCAATATTTCATTTTCACGTACTAGAAAGTCATTCAATGTGACCACCAATTATATATTTTCTTGGATAAGTCATGAGTTTAGTAGCACTTGCAACTTGCACAACCTCTTTTCCATGTTTCTATAAATGAATTCCATAAGATTACAATTTTGTGGACTTTAAAATACAGGGCAAGGTTCGTGCACCAATATTTCATTTTCACGTACTAGAAAGTCTTTCATCGTGACCGCCAATTATATATTTTGTTGAATAATTCATGAGTTTCGGAGCACTTGCAACTTGAACAACCTCTTTTCCATATTCCTTTAAATGAATTCCATGAGATTACAATTTTGTGGACTTTAAAATACACGGCAAGGTTCGTGCACCAATATTTCATTTTCACGTACTAGAAAGTCATTCAATGTGACCACCAATTATATATTTTCTTGAATAAGTCATGAATGAAGGAGCACTTGCAACTTGCACAACCTCTTTTCCATGTTTCTTTCAATGAATTTCATGAGATTACAATTTTGTGGCCTTTGAAATAGAGGGTCATGTTAGTGTACCAATATTTCATTTTCACGTACTAGAAAGTTATTCAACGTGACCATCAATTATATATTTTCTTGAATAAGTCATGAGTGAAGGAGCACTTGCAACTTGCACAACCTCTTTTCCAGATTCCTTTAAATGAATTCCATGAGATTATAATTTTGTGGACTTTAAAATACAGGGCAAGGTTCGTGCACCAATATTTCATTTTCACGTACTAGAGAGTCATTCATCGTGACCACCAATTATATATTTTTTTGAATAATTCATGAATTTAGGAGCACTTGCAACTTGCATAACCTCTTTTCCATGTTTCTATAAATGAATTTCATGAGATTACAATTTTGTGGACTTTTAAATACAGGGCAAGGTTCGTGCACCAATATTTCATTTTGACGTACTAGAAAGTCATTCAATGTGACCACCAATTATATATTTTCTTGAATAAGTAATGAATGAAGGAGCACTTGCAACTTGCACAACCTCTTTTCCATATTCCTTTAAATGAATTTCATGAGATTACAATTTTGTGGACTTTAAAATACAGGGCAAGGTTCGTGCACCAATATTTCATTTTCACGTACTAGAAAGTCATTCAATGTGACCACCAATTATATATTTTCTTGAATAAGTCATGAATGAAGGAGCACTTGCAACTTGCACAACCTCTTTTCCATGTTTCTATAAATGAATTTCATCAGATTACAATTTTGTGGACTTTAAAATACAGGGCAAGGTTCGTGCACCAATATTTCATTTTCACGTACTAGAAAGTCATTCATCGTGACCGCCAATTATATATTTTGTTGAATAACTCATGAATTTCGGAGCACTTGCAACTTGCACAACCTCTTTTCCATATTCCTTTAAATGAATTCCATGAGATTACAATTTTGTGGCCTTTGAAATAGACGGCCATGTTAGTGCACCAATATTTCATTTTCACGTACTAGAGAGTCATTCATCGTGACCACCAATTATATATTTTTTTTAATAATTCATGAATTTAGGAGCACTTGCAACTTGCACAACCTCTTTCCATGTTTCTATAAATGAATTTCATGAGATTACAATTTTGTGGACTTTAAAATACAGGGCAAGGTTCGTGCACCAATATTTCATTTTCACGTACTAGAAAGTCATTCATCGTGACCGCCAATTATATATTTTGTTGAATAATTCATGAGTTTCGGAGCACTTGCAACTTGCACAACCTCTTTTCCATATTCCTTTAAATGAATTCCATGAGATTACAATTTTGTGGACTATAAAATACAGGGCAAGGTTCGTGCACCAATATTTCATTTTCACGTACTAGAAAGTCATTCAATGTGACCACCAATTATATATTTTCTTGAATAAGTCATGAATGAAGGAGCACTTGCAACTTGCACAACCTGTCTTCCATGTTTCATTCAATGAATTTCATCAGATTACAATTTTGTGGACTATAAAATACAGGGCAAGGTTAGTGCACCAATACTTCATTTTCATGTACTAGAAAGTCATCCATCGTGACCGCCAATTATATATTTTGTTGAATAATTCATGAGTTTCGGAGCACTTGCAACTTGCACAACCTCTTTGCCATGTTTCTTTCAATGAATTCCATGAGATTACAATTTTGTGGACTTTAAAATACAGGGCAAGGTTCGTGCACCAATATTTCATTTTCACGTACTAGAAAGTCATTCAATGTGACCACCAATTATATATTTTCTTGAATAAGTCATGAATGAAGGACCACTTGCAACTTGCACAACCTCTTTTCTATGTTTCTATAAATGAATTTCATCAGATTACAATTTTGTGGACTTTAAAATACAGGGCAAGGTTCGTGCACCAATATTTCATTTTCACGTACTAGAAAGTCATTCATCGTGACCGCCAATTATATATTTTGTTGAATAATTCATGAGTTTCGGAGCACTTGCAACTTGCACAACCTCTTTTCCATATTCCTTTAAATGAATTCCATGAGATTACAATATTGTGGACTTTAAAATACAGGGCAAGGTTCGTGCACCAATATTTCATTTTCACGTACTAGAAAGTCATTCAATGTGACCACCAATTATATATTTTCTTGAATAAGTCATGAATGAAGGAGCACTTGCAACTTCCACAACCTCTTTTCTTTGTTTCTATAAATGAATTTCATCAGATTACAATTTTGTGGACTATAAAATACAGGACAAGGTTAGTGCACCAATACTTCATTTTCATGTACTAGAAAGTCATTCATCGTGACCGCCAATTATATATTTTGTGGAATAATTCATGAGTTTCGGAGCACTTGCAACTTGCACAACCTCTTTGCCATGTTTCTTTCAATGAATTCCATGAGATTACAATTTTGTGGACTTTAAAATACAGGGCAAGGTTCGTGCACCAATATTTCATTTTCACGTACTAGAAAGTCATTCAATGTGACCACCAATTATATATTTTCTTGAATAAGTCATGAATGAAGGACCACTTGCAACTTGCACAACCTCTTTTCTATGTTTCTATAAATGAATTTCATCAGATTACAATTTTGTGGACTTTAAAATACAGGGCAAGGTTCGTGCACCAATATTTCATTTTCACGTATTAGAAAGTCATTCATCGTGACCGCCAATTATATATTTTGTGGAATAATTCATGAGTTTCGGAGCACTTGCAACTTGCACAACCTCTTTTCCATATTCCTGTAAATGAATTCGATGAGATTACAATTTTGTGGACTTTAAAATACAGGGCAAGGTTCGTGCACCAATATTTCATTTTCACGTACTAGAAAGTCATTCAATGTGACCACCAATTATATATTTTCTTGAATAAGTCATGAATGAAGGAGCACTTGCAACTTGCACAACCTCTTTTCTATGTTTCTATAAATGAATTTCATCAGATTACAATTTTGTGGACTATAAAATACAGGACAAGGCTAGTGCACCAATACTTCATTTTCATGTACTAGAAAGTCATTCATCGTGACCGCCAATTATATATTTTGTTGAATAATTCATGAGTTTCGGAGCACTTGCAACTTGCACAACCTCTTTTCCATTTTTCTTTCAATGAATTCCATGAGATTACAATTTTGTGGACTTTAAAATACAGGGCAAGGTTCGTGCACCAATATTTCATTTTCACGTACTAGAAAGTCATTCAATGTGACCACCAATTATATATTTTCTTGAATAAGTCATGAATGAAGGACCACTTGCAACTTGCACAACCTCTTTTCTATGTTTCTATAAATGAATTTCATCAGATTACAATTTTGTGGACTTTAAAATACACGGCAAGGTTCGTGCACCAATATTTCATTTTCACGTACTAGAAAGTCATTCATCGTGACCGCCAATTATATATTTTCTTGGATAAGTCATGAATTTAGTAGCACTTGCAACTTGCACAACCTCTTTTCCATGTTTCTATAAATGAATTCCATGAGATTACAATTTTGTGGATTTTAAAATACAGGGCAAGGTTCGTGCACCAATATTTCATTTTCACGTACTAGAAAGTCATTCAATGTGACCACCAATTATATATTTTCTTGAATAAGTCATGAATGAAGGAGCACTTGCAACTTGCACAACCTCTTTTCTATGTTTCTATAAATGAATTTCATCAGATTACAATTTTGTGGACTTTAAAATACAGGGCAAGGTTCGTGCACCAATATTTCATTTTCACGTACTAGAAAGTCATTCATCGTGACCGCCAATTATATATTTTGTTGAATAATTCATGAGTTTCGGAGCACTTGCAACTTGCACAACCTCTTTTCCATATTCCTTTAAATGAATTCCATGAGATTACAATTTTGTGGACTTTAAAATACAGGGCAAGGTTCGTGCACCAGTATTTCATTTTCACGTACTAGAAAGTCATTCAATGTGACCACCAATTATATATTTTCTTGAATAAGTCATGAATGAAGGAGCACTTGCAACTTGCACAACCTGTCTTCCATGTTTCATTCAATGAATTTCATCAGATTACAATTTTGTGGACTATAAAATACAGGGCAAGGTTAGTACACCAATACTTCATTTTCATGTACTAGAAAGTCATTCATCGTGACCGCCAATTATATATTTTGTTGAATAATTCATGAGTTTCGGAGCACTTGCAACTTGCACAACCTCTTTGCCATGTTTCTTTCAATGAATTCCATGAGATTACAATTTTGTGGACTTTAAAATACAGGGCAAGGTTCGTGCACCAATATTTCAATTTCACGTACTAGAAAGTCATTCAATGTGACCACCAATTATATATTTTCATTGATAAGTCATGAGTTTAGTAGCACTTGCAACTTGCACAACCTCT
Source organism: Rhytidiadelphus loreus (assembly GCA_947034895.1). Taxonomy (NCBI): domain Eukaryota; kingdom Viridiplantae; phylum Streptophyta; class Bryopsida; order Hypnales; family Hylocomiaceae; genus Rhytidiadelphus; species Rhytidiadelphus loreus. The sequence continues at coordinate 57,018,500 of OX344763.1, read as the reverse complement.
TTTCCATGTTTCTATAAATGAATTACATGAGATTACAATTCTGTGGACTTTAAAATACAGGGCAAGGTTCGTGCACCAATATTTCATTTTCACGTACTAGAAAGTCATTCATCGTGACCGCGAATTATATATTTTGTTGAATAATTCATGAGTTTCGGAGCACTTGCAACTTGCACAACCTCTTTTCCATATTCCTTTAAATGAATTCCATGAGATTACAATTTTGTGGACTTTAAAATACACGGCAAGGTTCGTGCACCAATATTTCATTTTCACGTACTAGAAAGTCATTCAATGTGACCACCAATTATATATTTTCTTGAATAAGTCATGAATGAAGGAGCACTTGCAACTTGCACAACCTCTTTTCTATGTTTCTATAAATGAATTTCATCAGATTACAATTTTGTGGACTATAAAATACAGGACAAGGTTAGTGCACCAATACTTCATTTTCATGTACTAGAAAGTCATTCATCGTGACCGCCAATTATATATTTTGTTGAATAATTCATGAGTTTCGGAGCACTTGCAACTTGCACAACCTCTCTGCCATGTTTCTTTCAATGAATTCCATGAGATTACAATTTTGTGGACTTTAAAATACAGGGCAAGGTTCGTGCACCAATATTTCATTTTGACGTACTAGAAAGTCATTCAATGTGACCACCAATTATATATTTTCTTGGATAAGTCATGAGTTTAGTAGCACTTGCAACTTGCACAACCTCTTTTCCATGTTTCTATAAATGAATTCAATAAGATTACAATTTTGTGGACTTTAAAATACAGGGCAAGGTTCGTGCACCAATATTTCATTTTCACGTACTAGAAAGTCTTTCATCGTGACCGCCAATTATATATTTTGTTGAATAATTCATGAGTTTCGGAGCACTTGCAACTTGAACAACCTCTTTTCCATATTCCTTTAAATGAATTCCATGAGATTACAATTTTGTGGACTTTAAAATACACGGCAAGGTTCGTGCACCAATATTTCATTTTCACGTACTAGAAAGTCATTCAATGTGACCACCAATTATATATTTTCTTGAATAAGTCATGAATGAAGGAGCACTTGCAACTTGCACAACCTCTTTTCCATGTTTCTTTCAATGAATTTCATGAGATTACAATTTTGTGGCCTTTGAAATAGAGGGTCATGTTAGTGTACCAATATTTCATTTTCACGTACTAGAAAGTTATTCAACGTGACCATCAATTATATATTTTCTTGAATAAGTCATGAGTGAAGGAGCACTTGCAACTTGCACAACCTCTTTTCCAGATTCCTTTAAATGAATTCCATGAGATTATAATTTTGTGGACTTTAAAATACAGGGCAAGGTTCGTGCACCAATATTTCATTTTCACGTACTAGAGAGTCATTCATCGTGACCACCAATTATATATTTTTTTGAATAATTCATGAATTTAGGAGCACTTGCAACTTGTATAACCTCTTTTCCATGTTTCTATAAATGAATTTCATGAGATTACAATTTTGTGGACTTTTAAATACAGGGCAAGGTTCGTGCACCAATATTTCATTTTGACGTACTAGAAAGTCATTCAATGTGACCACCAATTATATATTTTCTTGAATAAGTCATGAATGAAGGAGCACTTGCAACTTGCACAACCTGTCTTCCATATTTCGTTCAATGAATTTCATGAGATTACAATTTTGTGGACTTTAAAATACAGGGCAAGGTTAGTGCACCAATATTTCATTTTGACGTACTAGAAAGTCATTCATCGTGACCACCAATTATATATTTTCTTGAATAAGTCATGAGTGAAGGAGCACTTGCAATTTGCACAACCTCTTTTCCTGATTTCTTTAAATGAATTTCATGAGATTACAATTTTGTGGACTTTAAAATAGAAGGACATGTTAGTGCACCAATATTTCATTTTGACGTACTAGAAAGTCAATCAACGTTACCACCAATTATATATTTTCTTGAATAAGTCATGAATGAAGGAGCACTTGCAACTTGCACAACCTCTTTTCTATGTTTCTATAAATGAATTTCATCAGATTACAATTTTGTGGACTATAAAATACAGGACAAGGCTAGTGCACCAATACTTCATTTTCATGTACTAGAAAGTCATTCATCGTGACCGCCAATTATATATTTTGTGGAATAATTCATGAGTTTCGGAGCACTTGCAACTTGCACAACCTCTTTGCCATGTTTCTTTCAATGAATTCCATGAGATTACAATTTTGTGGACTTTAAAATACAGGGCAAGGTTCGTGCACCAATATTTCATTTTCACGTACTAGAAAGTCATTCAATGTGACCACCAATTATATATTTTCTTGAATAAGTCATGAATGAAGGACCACTTGCAACTTGCACAACCTCTTTTCTATGTTTCTATAAATGAATTTCATCAGATTACAATTTTGTGGACTTTAAAATACACGGCAAGGTTCGTGCACCAATATTTCATTTTCACGTACTAGAAAGTCATTCATCGTGACCGCCAATTATATATTTTCTTGGATAAGTCATGAATTTAGTAGCACTTGCAACTTGCACAACCTCTTTTCCATGTTTCTATAAATGAATTCCATGAGATTACAATTTTGTGGATTTTAAAATACAGGGCAAGGTTCGTGCACCAATATTTCATTTTCACGTACTAGAAAGTCATTCAATGTGACCACCAATTATATATTTTCTTGAATAAGTCATGAATGAAGGAGCACTTGCAACTTGCACAACCTCTTTTCTATGTTTCTATAAATGAATTTCATCAGATTACAATTTTGTGGACTTTAAAATACAGGGCAAGGTTCGTGCACCAATATTTCATTTTCACGTACTAGAAAGTCATTCATCGTGACCGCCAATTATATATTTTGTTGAATAATTCATGAGTTTCGGAGCACTTGCAACTTGCACAACCTCTTTTCCATATTCCTTTAAATGAATTCCATGAGATTACAATTTTGTGGACTTTAAAATACAGGGCAAGGTTCGTGCACCAATATTTCATTTTCACGTACTAGAAAGTCATTCAATGTGACCACCAATTATATATTTTCTTGAATAAGTCATGAATGAAGGAGCACTTGCAACTTGCACAACCTGTCTTCCATGTTTCATTCAATGAATTTCATCAGATTACAATTTTGTGGACTATAAAATACAGGGCAAGGTTAGTACACCAATACTTCATTTTCATGTACTAGAAAGTCATTCATCGTGACCGCCAATTATATATTTTGTTGAATAATTCATGAGTTTCGGAGCACTTGCAACTTGCACAACCTCTTTGCCATGTTTCTTTCAATGAATTCCATGAGATTACAATTTTGTGGACTTTAAAATACAGGGCAAGGTTCGTGCACCAATATTTCAATTTCACGTACTAGAAAGTCATTCAATGTGACCACCAATTATATATTTTCATTGATAAGTCATGAGTTTAGTAGCACTTGCAACTTGCACAACCTCTTTTCCATGTTTCTATAAATGAATTACATGAGATTACAATTCTGTGGACTTTAAAATACAGGGCAAGGTTCGTGCACCAATATTTCATTTTCACGTACTAGAAAGTCATTCATCGTGACCGCGAATTATATATTTTGTTGAATAATTCATGAGTTTCGGAGCACTTGCAACTTGCACAACCTCTTTTCCATATTCCTTTAAATGAATTCCATGAGATTACAATTTTGTGGACTTTAAAATACACGGCAAGGTTCGTGCACCAATATTTCATTTTCACGTACTAGAAAGTCATTCAATGTGACCACCAATTATATATTTTCTTGAATAAGTCATGAATGAAGGAGCACTTGCAACTTGCACAACCTCTTTTCTATGTTTCTATAAATGAATTTCATCAGATTACAATTTTGTGGACTATAAAATACAGGACAAGGTTAGTGCACCAATACTTCATTTTCATGTACTAGAAAGTCATTCATCGTGACCGCCAATTATATATTTTGTTGAATAATTCATGAGTTTCGGAGCACTTGCAACTTGCACAACCTCTCTGCCATGTTTCTTTCAATGAATTCCATGAGATTACAATTTTGTGGACTTTAAAATACAGGGCAAGGTTCGTGCACCAATATTTCATTTTGACGTACTAGAAAGTCATTCAATGTGACCACCAATTATATATTTTCTTGGATAAGTCATGAGTTTAGTAGCACTTGCAACTTGCACAACCTCTTTTCCATGTTTCTATAAATGAATTCCATAAGATTACAATTTTGTGGACTTTAAAATACAGGGCAAGGTTCGTGCACCAATATTTCATTTTCACGTACTAGAAAGTCTTTCATCGTGACCGCCAATTATATATTTTGTTGAATAATTCATGAGTTTCGGAGCACTTGCAACTTGAACAACCTCTTTTCCATATTCCTTTAAATGAATTCCATGAGATTACAATTTTGTGGACTTTAAAATACACGGCAAGGTTCGTGCACCAATATTTCATTTTCACGTACTAGAAAGTCATTCAATGTGACCACCAATTATATATTTTCTTGAATAAGTCATGAATGAAGGAGCACTTGCAACTTGCACAACCTCTTTTCCATGTTTCTTTCAATGAATTTCATGAGATTACAATTTTGTGGCCTTTGAAATAGAGGGTCATGTTAGTGTACCAATATTTCATTTTCACGTACTAGAAAGTTATTCAACGTGACCATCAATTATATATTTTCTTGAATAAGTCATGAGTGAAGGAGCACTTGCAACTTGCACAACCTCTTTTCCAGATTCCTTTAAATGAATTCCATGAGATTATAATTTTGTGGACTTTAAAATACAGGGCAAGGTTCGTGCACCAATATTTCATTTTCACGTACTAGAGAGTCATTCATCGTGACCACCAATTATATATTTTTTTGAATAATTCATGAATTTAGGAGCACTTGCAACTTGTATAACCTCTTTTCCATGTTTCTATAAATGAATTTCATGAGATTACAATTTTGTGGACTTTTAAATACAGGGCAAGGTTCGTGCACCAATATTTCATTTTGACGTACTAGAAAGTCATTCAATGTGACCACCAATTATATATTTTCTTGAATAAGTCATGAATGAAGGAGCACTTGCAACTTGCACAACCTGTCTTCCATATTTCGTTCAATGAATTTCATGAGATTACAATTTTGTGGACTTTAAAATACAGGGCAAGGTTAGTGCACCAATATTTCATTTTGACGTACTAGAAAGTCATTCATCGTGACCACCAATTATATATTTTCTTGAATAAGTCATGAGTGAAGGAGCACTTGCAATTTGCACAACCTCTTTTCCTGATTTCTTTAAATGAATTTCATGAGATTACAATTTTGTGGACTTTAAAATAGAAGGACATGTTAGTGCACCAATATTTCATTTTGACGTACTAGAAAGTCAATCAACGTTACCACCAATTATATATTTTCTTGAATAAGTAATGAATGAAGGAGCACTTGCAACTTGCACAACCTCTTTTCTATGTTTCTATAAATGAATTTCATCAGATTACAATTTTGTGGACTATAAAATACAGGGCAAGGTTAGTGCACCAATACTTCATATTCATGTACTAGAAAGTCATTCATCGTGACCGCCAATTATATATTTTGTTGAATAATTCATGAGTTTCGGAGCACTTGCAACTTGCACAACCTCTTTTCCATGTTTCTTTCAATGAATTCCATGAGATTACAATTTTGTGGACTTTAAAATACAGGGCCACGTATGTGCACCAATATTTCATTCTCACATCCTAGAAAGTCATTCAACGTGACCACCAATTATATATTTTCTTGAATAAGTCATGAGTGAAGGAGCACTTGCAACTTGCACAACCTCTTTTCCAGATTCCTTTAAATGAATTCCATGAGATTATAATTTTGTGGACTTTAAAATACAGGGCAAGGTTCGTGCACCAATATTTCATTTTCACGTACTAGAGAGTCATTCATCGTGACCACCAATTATATATTTTTTTGAAAAATTCATGAATTTAGGAGCACTTGCAACTTGCACAACCTCTTTTGCATGTTTCTATAAATGAATTTCATGAGATTACGATTTTGTGGACTTTAAAATACAGGGCAAGGTTCGTGCACCAATATTTCATTTTCACGTACTAAAAAGTCATTCAATGTAACCACCAATTATATATTTTCTTGAATAAGTCATGAATGAAGGAGCACTTGCAACTTGCACAACCTGTCTTACATGTTTCGTTCAATGAATTTCATGAGATTACAATTTTGTGGACTTTAAAATACAGGGCAAGGTTCGTGCACCAATATTTCATTTTCACGTACTAGAAAGTCCATCAATGTGACCACCAATTATATATTTTTTTGAATAAGTCATGAATGAAGGAGCACTTGCAACATGCACAACCTGTCTTCCATGTTTCATTCAATGAATTTCATGAGATTACAATTTTGTGGACTTTAAAATACAGGGCAAGGTTCGTGCACCAATATTTCATTTTCACGTACTAGAAAGTCATTCAATGTGACCACCAATTATATATTTTCTTGAATAAGTCATGAATGAAGGAGCACTTGCAACTTGCACAACCTGTCTTACATGTTTCGTTCAATGAATTTCATGAGATTACAATTTTGTGGACTTTAAAATACAGGGCAAGGTTCGTGCACCAATATTTCATTTTGACGTACTAGAAAGTCATTCAATGTGACCACCAATTATATATTTTCTTGAATAAGTCATGAGTGAAGGGGCACTTGCAACTTGCACAACGTGTCTTCCATGTTTTGTTCAATGAATTCCATGAGATTACAATTTTGTGGACTTTAAAATACAGGGCAAGGTTCGTGCACCAATATTTCATTTTGACGTACTAGAAAGTCATTCAATGTGACCACCAATTATATATTTTCTTGAATAAGTCATGAGTGAAGGGGCACTTGCAACTTGCACAACGTGTCTTCCATGTTTTGTTCAATGAATTCCATGAGATTACAATTTTGTGGACTTTAAAATACAGGGCAAGGTTCGTGCACCAATATTTCATTTTCACGTACTAGAAAGTCATTCAATGTGACCACCAATTATATATTTTCTTGAATAAGTCATGAGTGAAGGGGCACTTGCAACTTGCACAACGTGTCTTCCATGTTTTGTTCAATGAATTCCATGAGATTACAATTTTGTGGACTTTAAAATACAGGGCAAGGTTAGTGCACCAATATTTCATTTTCACGTACTAGAAAGTCATTCAATGTGACCACCAATTATATATTTTCTTGAATAAGTCATGAGTGAAGGGGCACTTGCAACTTGCACAACGTGTCTTCCATGTTTTGTTCAATGAATTCCATGAGATTACAATTTTGTGGACTTTAAAATACAGGGCAAGGTTCGTGCACCAATATTTCATTTTCACGTACTAGAAAGTCATTCAATGTGACCACCTATTATATATTTTCTTGAATAAGTCATGAATGAAGGAGCACTTGCAACATGCACAACCTGTCTTCCATGTTTCATTCAATGAATTTCATGAGATTACAATTTTGTGGACTTTAAAATACAGGGCAAGGTTCGTGCACCAATATTTCATTTTCACGTACTAGAAAGTCATTCAATGTGACCACCAATTATATATTTTCTTGGATAAGTCATGAGTTTAGTAGCACTTGCAACTTGAACAACCTGTCTTCCATGTTTCATTCAATGAATTTCATCAGATTACAATTTTGTGGACTATAAAATACAGGGCAAGGTTAGTGCACCAATACTTCATATTCATGTACTAGAAAGTCATTCAATGTGACCACCAATTATATATTTTCTTGGATAATTCATGAGTTTCGGAGCACTTGCAACTTGCACATCCTCTTTTCCATGTTTCTTTCAATGAATTCCATGAGATTACAATTTTGTGGACATTAAAATACAGGGCAAGGTTCGTTCACCAATATTTCATTTTCACGTACTAGAAAGTCATTCAATGTGACCACCAATTATATATTTTCTTGGATAAGTCATGAGTTTAGTAGCACTTGCAACTTGCACAACCTCTTTTCTATGTTTCTATAAATGAATTTCATCAGATTACAATTTTGTGGACTTTAAAATACAGGGCAAGGTTCGTGCAGCAATATTTCATTTTCACGTACTAGAAAGTCCATCAATGTGACCACCAATTGTATATTTTTTTGAATAAGTCATGAATGAAGGAGCACTTGCAACATGCACAACCTGTCTTCCATGTTTCATTCAATGAATTTCATGAGATTACAATTTTGTGGACTTTAAAATACAGGGCAAGGTTCGTGCACCAATATTTCATTTTCACGTACTAGAAAGTCATTCAATGTGACCACCAATTATATATTTTCTTGAATAAGTCATGAATGAAGGAGCACTTGCAACTTGCACAACCTGTCTTACATGTTTCGTTCAATGAATTTCATGAGATTACAATTTTGTGGACTTTAAAATACAGGGCAAGGTTCGTGCACCAATATTTCATTTTGACGTACTAGAAAGTCATTCAATGTGACCACCAATTATATATTTTCTTGAATAAGTCATGAGTGAAGGGGCACTTGCAACTTGCACAACGTGTCTTCCATGTTTTGTTCAATGAATTCCATGAGATTACAATTTTGTGGACTTTAAAATACAGGGCAAGGTTCGTGCACCAATATTTCATTTTGACGTACTAGAAAGTCATTCAATGTGACCACCAATTATATATTTTCTTGAATAAGTCATGAGTGAAGGGGCACTTGCAACTTGCACAACGTGTCTTCCATGTTTTGTTCAATGAATTCCATGAGATTACAATTTTGTGGACTTTAAAATACAGGGCAAGGTTCGTGCACCAATATTTCATTTTCACGTACTAGAAAGTCATTCAATGTGACCACCAATTATATATTTTCTTGAATAAGTCATGAGTGAAGGGGCACTTGCAACTTGCACAACGTGTCTTCCATGTTTTGTTCAATGAATTCCATGAGATTACAATTTTGTGGACTTTAAAATACAGGGCAAGGTTCGTGCACCAATATTTCATTTTCACGTACTAGAAAGTCATTCAATGTGACCACCAATTATATATTTTCTTGAATAAGTCATGAGTGAAGGGGCACTTGCAACTTGCACAACGTGTCTTCCATGTTTTGTTCAATGAATTCCATGAGATTACAATTTTGTGGACTTTAAAATACAGGGCAAGGTTCGTGCACCAATATTTCATTTTCACGTACTAGAAAGTCATTCAATGTGACCACCTATTATATATTTTCTTGAATAAGTCATGAATGAAGGAGCACTTGCAACTTGCACAACCTGTCTTCCATGTTTCGTTCAATGAATTTCATGAGATTACAATTTTGTGGACTTTAAAATACAGGGCAAGGTTCGTGCACCAATATTTCATTTTGACGTACTAGAAAGTCATTCAATGTGACCACCAATTATATATTTTCTTGGATAAGTCATGAGTTTAGTAGCACTTGCAACTTGTACAACCTCTTTTCTATGTTTCTATAAATGAATTTCATCAGATTACAATTTTGTGGACTTTAAAATACAGGGCAAGGTTTATGCACCAATATTTCATTTTCACGTACTAGAAAGTCATTCATCGTGACCGCCAATTATATATTTTGTTGAATAATTCATGAGTTTCGGAGCACTTGCAACTTGAACAACCTGTCTTCCATGTTTCATTCAATGAATTTCATCAGATTACAATTTTGTGGACTATAAAATACAGGGCAAGGTTAGTGCACCAATACTTCATATTCATGTACTAGAAAGTCATTCAATGTGACCACCAATTATATATTTTCTTGGATAATTCATGAGTTTCGGAGCACTTGCAACTTGCACATCCTCTTTTCCATGTTTCTTTCAATGAATTCCATGAGATTACAATTTTGTGGACATTAAAATACAGGGCAAGGTTCGTGCACCAATATTTCATTTTCACGTACTAGAAAGTCATTCAATGTGACCACCAATTATATATTTTCTTGGATAAGTCATGAGTTTAGTAGCACTTGCAACTTGCACAACCTCTTTTCTATGTTTCTATAAATGAATTTCATCAGATTACAATTTTGTGGACTTTAAAATACAGGGCAAGGTTCGTGCAGCAATATTTCATTTTCACGTACTAGAAAGTCCATCAATGTGACCACCAATTATATATTTTTTTGAATAAGTCATGAATGAAGGAGCACTTGCAACATGCACAACCTGTCTTCCATGTTTCATTCAATGAATTTCATGAGATTACAATTTTGTGGACTTTAAAATACAGGGCAAGGTTCGTGCACCAATATTTCATTTTCACGTACTAGAAAGTCATTCAATGTGACCACCAATTATATATTTTCTTGAATAAGTCATGAGTGAAGGGGCACTTGCAACTTGCACAACGTGTCTTCCATGTTTTGTTCAATGAATTCCATGAGATTACAATTTTGTGGACTTTAAAATACAGGGCAAGGTTCGTGCACCAATATTTCATTTTCACGTACTAGAAAGTCATTCAATGTGACCACCAATTATATATTTTCTTGGATAAGTCATGAGTTTAGTAGCACTTGCAACTTGTACAACCTCTTTTCTATGTTTCTATAAATGAATTTCATCAGATTACAATTTTGTGGACTTTAAAATACAGGGCAAGGTTTGTGCACCAATATTTCATTTTCACGTACTAGAAAGTCATTCATCGTGACCGCCAATTATATATTTTGTTGAATAATTCATGAGTTTCGGAGCACTTGCAACTTGAACAACCTGTCTTCCATGTTTCATTCAATGAATTTCATCAGATTACAATTTTGTGGACTATAAAATACAGGGCAAGGTTAGTGCACCAATACTTCATATTCATGTACTAGAAAGTCATTCAATGTGACCACCAATTATATATTTTCTTGGATAATTCATGAGTTTCGGAGCACTTGCAACTTGCACATCCTCTTTTCCATGTTTCTTTCAATGAATTCCATGAGATTACAATTTTGTGGACATTAAAATACAGGGCAAGGTTCGTGCACCAATATTTCATTTTCACGTACTAGAAAGTCATTCAATGTGACCACCAATTATATACTTTCTTGGATAAGTCATGAGTTTAGTAGCACTTGCAACTTGCACAACCTCTTTTCTATGTTTCTATAAATGAATTTCATCAGATTACAATTTTGTGGACTTTAAAATACAGGGCAAGGTTCGTGCAGCAATATTTCATTTTCACGTACTAGAAAGTCCATCAATGTGACCACCAATTATATATTTTCTTGAATAAGTCATGAATGAAGGAGCACTTGCAACTTGCACAACCTGTCTTACATGTTTCGTTCAATGAATTTCATGAGATTACAATTTTGTGGACTTTAAAATACAGGGCAAGGTTCGTGCACCAATATTTCATTTTCACGTACTAGAAAGTCATTCAATGTGACCACCAATTATATATTTTCTTGAATAAGTCATGAATGAAGGAGCACTTGCAACTTGCACAACCTGTCTTACATGTTTCGTTCAATGAATTTCATGAGATTACAATTTTGTGGACTTTAAAATACAGGGCAAGGTTCGTGCACCAATATTTCATTTTGACGTACTAGAAAGTCATTCAATGTGACCACCAATTATATATTTTCTTGAATAAGTCATGAGTGAAGGGGCACTTGCAACTTGCACAACGTGTCTTCCATGTTTTGTTCAATGAATTCCATGAGATTACAATTTTGTGGACTTTAAAATACAGGGCAAGGTTCGTGCACCAATATTTCATTTTCACGTACTAGAAAGTCATTCAATGTGACCACCAATTATATATTTTCTTGAATAAGTCATGAGTGAAGGGGCACTTGCAACTTGCACAACGTGTCTTCCATGTTTTGTTCAATGAATTCCATGAGATTACAATTTTGTGGACTTTAAAATACAGGGCAAGGTTCGTGCACCAATATTTCATTTTCACGTACTAGAAAGTCATTCAATGTGACCACCAATTATATATTTTCTTGAATAAGTCATGAGTGAAGGGGCACTTGCAACTTGCACAACGTGTCTTCCATGTTTTGTTCAATGAATTCCATGAGATTACAATTTTGTGGACTTTAAAATACAGGGCAAGGTTCGTGCACCAATATTTCATTTTCACGTACTAGAAAGTCATTCAATGTGACCACCAATTATATATTTTCTTGGATAAGTCATGAGTTTAGTAGCACTTGCAACTTGCACAACCTCTTTTCTATGTTTCTATAAATGAATTTCATCAGATTACAATTTTGTGGACTTTAAAATACAGGGCAAGGTTCGTGCAGCAATATTTCATTTTCACGTACTAGAAAGTCCATCAATGTGACCACCAATTATATATTTTTTTGAATAAGTCATGAATGAAGGAGCACTTGCAACATGCACAACCTGTCTTCCATGTTTCATTCAATGAATTTCATGAGATTACAATTTTGTGGACTTTAAAATACAGGGCAAGGTTCGTGCACCAATATTTCATTTTCACGTACTAGAAAGTCATTCAATGTGACCACCAATTATATATTTTCTTGAATAAGTCATGAATGAAGGAGCACTTGCAACTTGCACAACCTGTCTTACATGTTTCGTTCAATGAATTTCATGAGATTACAATTTTGTGGACTTTAAAATACAGGGCAAGGTTCGTGCACCAATATTTCATTTTGACGTACTAGAAAGTCATTCAATGTGACCACCAATTATATATTTTCTTGAATAAGTCATGAGTGAAGGGGCACTTGCAACTTGCACAACGTGTCTTCCATGTTTTGTTCAATGAATTCCATGAGATTACAATTTTGTGGACTTTAAAATACAGGGCAAGGTTCGTGCACCAATATTTCATTTTGACGTACTAGAAAGTCATTCAATGTGACCACCTATTATATATTTTCTTGAATAAGTCATGAGTGAAGGGGCACTTGCAACTTGCACAACGTGTCTTCCATGTTTTGTTCAATGAATTCCATGAGATTACAATTTTGTGGACTTTAAAATACAGGGCAAGGTTCGTGCACCAATATTTCATTTTCACGTACTAGAAAGTCATTCAATGTGACCACCAATTATATATTTTCTTGAATAAGTCATGAGTGAAGGGGCACTTGCAACTTGCACAACGTGTCTTCCATGTTTTGTTCAATGAATTCCATGAGATTACAATTTTGTGGACTTTAAAATACAGGGCAAGGTTCGTGCACCAATATTTCATTTTCACGTACTAGAAAGTCATTCAATGTGACCACCAATTATATATTTTCTTGAATAAGTCATGAATGAAGGAGCACTTGCAACTTGCACAACCTGTCTTACATGTTTCGTTCAATGAATTTCATGAGATTACAATTTTGTGGACTTTAAAATACAGGGCAAGGTTCGTGCACCAATATTTCATTTTGACGTACTAGAAAGTCATTCAATGTGACCACCAATTATATATTTTCTTGAATAAGTCATGAGTGAAGGGGCACTTGCAACTTGCACAACGTGTCTTCCATGTTTTGTTCAATGAATTCCATGAGATTACAATTTTGTGGACTTTAAAATACAGGGCAAGGTTCGTGCACCAATATTTCATTTTGACGTACTAGAAAGTCATTCAATGTGACCACCAATTATATATTTTCTTGAATAAGTCATGAGTGAAGGGGCACTTGCAACTTGCACAACGTGTCTTCCATGTTTTGTTCAATGAATTCCATGAGATTACAATTTTGTGGACTTTAAAATACAGGGCAAGGTTCGTGCACCAATATTTCATTTTCACGTACTAGAAAGTCATTCAATGTGACCACCAATTATATATTTTCTTGGATAAGTCATGAGTTTAGTAGCACTTGCAACTTGCACAACCTCTTTTCTATGTTTCTATAAATGAATTTCATCAGATTACAATTTTGTGGACTTTAAAATACAGGGCAAGGTTCGTGCAGCAATATTTCATTTTCACGTACTAGAAAGTCCATCAATGTGACCACCAATTATATATTTTTTTGAATAAGTCATGAATGAAGGAGCACTTGCAACATGCACAACCTGTCTTCCATGTTTCATTCAATGAATTTCATGAGATTACAATTTTGTGGACTTTAAAATACAGGGCAAGGTTCGTGCACCAATATTTCATTTTCACGTACTAGAAAGTCATTCAATGTGACCACCAATTATATATTTTCTTGAATAAGTCATGAATGAAGGAGCACTTGCAACTTGCACAACCTGTCTTACATGTTTCGTTCAATGAATTTCATGAGATTACAATTTTGTGGACTTTAAAATACAGGGCAAGGTTCGTGCACCAATATTTCATTTTGACGTACTAGAAAGTCATTCAATGTGACCACCAATTATATATTTTCTTGAATAAGTCATGAGTGAAGGGGCACTTGCAACTTGCACAACGTGTCTTCCATGTTTTGTTCAATGAATTCCATGAGATTACAATTTTGTGGACTTTAAAATACAGGGCAAGGTTCGTGCACCAATATTTCATTTTGACGTACTAGAAAGTCATTCAATGTGACCACCTATTATATATTTTCTTGAATAAGTCATGAGTGAAGGGGCACTTGCAACTTGCACAACGTGTCTTCCATGTTTTGTTCAATGAATTCCATGAGATTACAATTTTGTGGACTTTAAAATACAGGGCAAGGTTCGTGCACCAATATTTCATTTTCACGTACTAGAAAGTCATTCAATGTGACCACCAATTATATATTTTCTTGAATAAGTCATGAGTGAAGGGGCACTTGCAACTTGCACAACGTGTCTTCCATGTTTTGTTCAATGAATTCCATGAGATTACAATTTTGTGGACTTTAAAATACAGGGCAAGGTTCGTGCACCAATATTTCATTTTCACGTACTAGAAAGTCATTCAATGTGACCACCAATTATATATTTTCTTGAATAAGTCATGAATGAAGGAGCACTTGCAACTTGCACAACCTGTCTTACATGTTTCGTTCAATGAATTTCATGAGATTACAATTTTGTGGACTTTAAAATACAGGGCAAGGTTCGTGCACCAATATTTCATTTTCACGTACTAGAAAGTCATTCAATGTGACCACCAATTATATATTTTCTTGAATAAGTCATGAGTGAAGGGGCACTTGCAACTTGCACAACGTGTCTTCCATGTTTTGTTCAATGAATTCCATGAGATTACAATTTTGTGGACTTTAAAATACAGGGCAAGGTTCGTGCACCAATATTTCATTTTCACGTACTAGAAAGTCATTCAATGTGACCACCAATTATATATTTTCTTGAATAAGTCATGAGTGAAGGGGCACTTGCAACTTGCACAACGTGTCTTCCATGTTTTGTTCAATGAATTCCATGAGATTACAATTTTGTGGACTTTAAAATACAGGGCAAGGTTCGTGCACCAATATTTCATTTTCACGTACTAGAAAGTCATTCAATGTGACCACCAATTATATATTTTCTTGAATAAGTCATGAGTGAAGGGGCACTTGCAACTTGCACAACGTGTCTTCCATGTTTCGTTCAATGAATTCCATGAGATTACAATTTTGTGGACTTTAAAATACAGGGCAAGGTTCGTGCACCAATATTTCATTTTCACGTACTAGAAAGTCATTCAATGTGACCACCAATTATATATTTTCTTGGATAAGTCATGAGTTTAGTAGCACTTGCAACTTGCACAACCTCTTTTCTATGTTTCTATAAATGAATTTCATCAGATTACAATTTTGTGGACTTTAAAATACAGGGCAAGGTTCGTGCAGCAATATTTCATTTTCACGTACTAGAAAGTCCATCAATGTGACCACCAATTATATATTTTTTTGAATAAGTCATGAATGAAGGAGCACTTGCAACATGCACAACCTGTCTTCCATGTTTCATTCAATGAATTTCATGAGATTACAATTTTGTGGACTTTAAAATACAGGGCAAGGTTCGTGCACCAATATTTCATTTTCACGTACTAGAAAGTCATTCAATGTGACCACCAATTATATATTTTCTTGAATAAGTCATGAATGAAGGAGCACTTGCAACTTGCACAACCTGTCTTACATGTTTCGTTCAATGAATTTCATGAGATTACAATTTTGTGGACTTTAAAATACAGGGCAAGGTTCGTGCACCAATATTTCATTTTCACGTACTAGAAAGTCATTCAATGTGACCACCAATTATATATTTTCTTGAATAAGTCATGAGTGAAGGGGCACTTGCAACTTGCACAACGTGTCTTCCATGTTTTGTTCAATGAATTCCATGAGATTACAATTTTGTGGACTTTAAAATACAGGGCAAGGTTCGTGCACCAATATTTCATTTTCACGTACTAGAAAGTCATTCAATGTGACCACCTATTATATATTTTCTTGAATAAGTCATGAGTGAAGGGGCACTTGCAACTTGCACAACGTGTCTTCCATGTTTTGTTCAATGAATTCCATGAGATTACAATTTTGTGGACTTTAAAATACAGGGCAAGGTTCGTGCACCAATATTTCATTTTCACGTACTAGAAAGTCATTCAATGTGACCACCAATTATATATTTTCTTGAATAAGTCATGAGTGAAGGGGCACTTGCAACTTGCACAACGTGTCTTCCATGTTTTGTTCAATGAATTCCATGAGATTACAATTTTGTGGACTTTAAAATACAGGGCAAGGTTCGTGCACCAATATTTCATTTTCACGTACTAGAAAGTCATTCAATGTGACCACCAATTATATATTTTCTTGAATAAGTCATGAGTGAAGGGGCACTTGCAACTTGCACAACGTGTCTTCCATGTTTTGTTCAATGAATTCCATGAGATTACAATTTTGTGGACTTTAAAATACAGGGCAAGGTTCGTGCACCAATATTTCATTTTCACGTACTAGAAAGTCATTCAATGTGACCACCTATTATATATTTTCTTGAATAAGTCATGAATGAAGGAGCACTTGCAACATGCACAACCTGTCTTCCATGTTTCATTCAATGAATTTCATGAGATTACAATTTTGTGGACTTTAAAATACAGGGCAAGGTTCGTGCACCAATATTTCATTTTCACGTACTAGAAAGTCATTCAATGTGACCACCAATTATATATTTTCTTGAATAAGTCATGAATGAAGGAGCACTTGCAACTTGCACAACCTGTCTTCCATGTTTCGTTCAATGAATTTCATGAGATTACAATTTTGTGGACTTTAAAATACAGGGCAAGGTTCGTGCACCAATATTTCATTTTCACGTACTAGAAAGTCATTCAATGTGACCACCAATTATATATTTTCTTGAATAAGTCATGAGTGAAGGGGCACTTGCAACTTGCACAACGTGTCTTCCATGTTTTGTTCAATGAATTCCATGAGATTACAATTTTGTGGACTTTAAAATACAGGGCAAGGTTCGTGCACCAATATTTCATTTTCACGTACTAGAAAGTCATTCAATGTGACCACCTATTATATATTTTCTTGAATAAGTCATGAATGAAGGAGCACTTGCAACTTGCACAACCTGTCTTCCATGTTTCGTTCAATGAATTTCATGAGATTACAATTTTGTGGACTTTACAATACAGGGCAAGGTTCGTGCACCAATATTTCATTTTCACGTACTAGAAAGTCATTCAATGTGACCACCAATTATATATTTTCTTGGATAAGTCATGAGTTTAGTAGCACTTGCAACTTGTACAACCTCTTTTCTATGTTTCTATAAATGAATTTCATCAGATTACAATTTTGTGGACTTTAAAATACAGGGCAAGGTTTGTGCACCAATATTTCATTTTCACGTACTAGAAAGTCATTCATCGTGACCGCCAATTATATATTTTGTTGAATAATTCATGAGTTTCGGAGCACTTGCAACTTGAACAACCTGTCTTCCATGTTTCATTCAATGAATTTCATCAGATTACAATTTTGTGGACTATAAAATACAGGGCAAGGTTAGTGCACCAATACTTCATATTCATGTACTAGAAAGTCATTCAATGTGACCACCAATTATATATTTTCTTGGATAATTCATGAGTTTCGGAGCACTTGCAACTTGCACATCCTCTTTTCCATGTTTCTTTCAATGAATTCCATGAGATTACAATTTTGTGGACATTAAAATACAGGGCAAGGTTCGTGCACCAATATTTCATTTTCACGTACTAGAAAGTCATTCAATGTGACCACCAATTATATATTTTCTTGGATAAGTCATGAGTTTAGTAGCACTTGCAACTTGCACAACCTCTTTTCTATGTTTCTATAAATGAATTTCATCAGATTACAATTTTGTGGACTTTAAAATACAGGGCAAGGTTCGTGCAGCAATATTTCATTTTCACGTACTAGAAAGTCCATCAATGTGACCACCAATTATATATTTTTTTGAATAAGTCATGAATGAAGGAGCACTTGCAACATGCACAACCTGTCTTCCATGTTTCATTCAATGAATTTCATGAGATTACAATTTTGTGGACTTTAAAATACAGGGCAAGGTTCGTGCACCAATATTTCATTTTCACGTACTAGAAAGTCATTCAATGTGACCACCAATTATATATTTTCTTGAATAAGTCATGAATGAAGGAGCACTTGCAACTTGCACAACCTGTCTTACATGTTTCGTTCAATGAATTTCATGAGATTACAATTTTGTGGACTTTAAAATACAGGGCAAGGTTCGTGCACCAATATTTCATTTTGACGTACTAGAAAGTCATTCAATGTGACCACCAATTATATATTTTCTTGAATAAGTCATGAGTGAAGGGGCACTTGCAACTTGCACAACGTGTCTTCCATGTTTTGTTCAATGAATTCCATGAGATTACAATTTTGTGGACTTTAAAATACAGGGCAAGGTTCGTGCACCAATATTTCATTTTGACGTACTAGAAAGTCATTCAATGTGACCACCAATTATATATTTTCTTGAATAAGTCATGAGTGAAGGGGCACTTGCAACTTGCACAACGTGTCTTCCATGTTTTGTTCAATGAATTCCATGAGATTACAATTTTGTGGACTTTAAAATACAGGGCAAGGTTCGTGCACCAATATTTCATTTTCACGTACTAGAAAGTCATTCAATGTGACCACCAATTATATATTTTCTTGAATAAGTCATGAGTGAAGGGGCACTTGCAACTTGCACAACGTGTCTTCCATGTTTTGTTCAATGAATTCCATGAGATTACAATTTTGTGGACTTTAAAATACAGGGCAAGGTTCGTGCACCAATATTTCATTTTCACGTACTAGAAAGTCATTCAATGTGACCACCAATTATATATTTTCTTGAATAAGTCATGAGTGAAGGGGCACTTGCAACTTGCACAACGTGTCTTCCATGTTTTGTTCAATGAATTCCATGAGATTACAATTTTGTGGACTTTAAAATACAGGGCAAGGTTCGTGCACCAATATTTCATTTTCACGTACTAGAAAGTCATTCAATGTGACCACCTATTATATATTTTCTTGAATAAGTCATGAATGAAGGAGCACTTGCAACATGCACAACCTGTCTTCCATGTTTCATTCAATGAATTTCATGAGATTACAATTTTGTGGACTTTAAAATACAGGGCAAGGTTCGTGCACCAATATTTCATTTTCACGTACTAGAAAGTCATTCAATGTGACCACCAATTATATATTTTCTTGAATAAGTCATGAATGAAGGAGCACTTGCAACTTGCACAACCTGTCTTCCATGTTTCGTTCAATGAATTTCATGAGATTACAATTTTGTGGACTTTAAAATACAGGGCAAGGTTCGTGCACCAATATTTCATTTTCACGTACTAGAAAGTCATTCAATGTGACCACCAATTATATATTTTCTTGGATAAGTCATGAGTTTAGTAGCACTTGCAACTTGTACAACCTCTTTACTATGTTTCTATAAATGAATTTCATCAGATTACAATTTTGTGGACTTTAAAATACAGGGCAAGGTTTGTGCACCAATATTTCATTTTCACGTACTAGAAAGTCATTCATCGTGACCGCCAATTATATATTTTGTTGAATAATTCATGAGTTTCGGAGCACTTGCAACTTGCACAACCTCTTTTCCATGTTTCTTTCAATGAATTCCATGAGATTACAATTTTGTGGACTTTAAAATACAGGGCAAGGTTCGTGCACCAATATTTCATTTTCACGTACTAGAAAGTCATTCAATGTGACCACCAATTATATATTTTCTTGGATAAGTCATGAGTTTAGTAGCACTTGCAACTTGCACAACCTCTTTTCTATGTTTCTATAAATGAATTTCATGAGATTACAATTTTGTGGACTTTAAAATACAGGGCAAGGTTCGTGCACCAATATTTCATTTTCACGTACTAGAAAGTCCATCAATGTGACCACCAATTATATATTTTCTTGAATAAGTCATGAATGAAGGAGCACTTGCAACATGCACAACCTGTCTTCCATGTTTCATTCAATGAATTTCATGAGATTATAATTTTGTGGACTTTAAAATACAATGCAAGGTTCGTGCACCAATATTTCATTTTCACGTACTAGAAAGTCATTCAATGTGACCACCAATTATATATTTTCTTGGATAAGTCATGAGTTTAGTAGCACTTGCAACTTGCACAACCTCTTTTCTATGTTTCTATAAATGAATTTCATGAGATTACAATTTTGTGGACTTTAAAATACAGGGCAAGGTTCGTGCACCAATATTTCATTTTCACGTACTAGAAAGTCCATCAATGTGACCACCAATTATATATTTTCTTGAATAAGTCATGAGTGAAGGGGCACTTGCAACTTGCACAACGTGTCTTCCATGTTTCGTTCAATGAATTTCATGAGATTACAATTTTGTGGACTTTAAAATACAATGCAAGGTTCGTGCACCAATATTTCATTTTCACGTACTAGAAAGTCATTCAATGTGACCACCAGTTATATATTTTCTTGGATAAGTCATGAGTTTAGTAGCACTTGCAACTTGCACAACCTCTTTTCTATGTTTCTATAAATGAATTTCATGAGATTACAATTTTGTGGACTTTAAAATACAGGGCAAGGTTCGTGCACCAATATTTCATTTTCACGTACTAGAAAGTCCATCAATGTGACCACCAATTATATATTTTCTTGAATAAGTCATGAATGAAGGAGCACTTGCAACATGCACAACCTGTCTTCCATGTTTCATTCAATGAATTTCATGAGATTACAATTTTGTGGACTTTAAAATACAGGGCAAGGTTCGTGCACCAATATTTCATTTCCACGTACTAGAAAGTCATTCAATGTGACCACCAATTATATATTTTCTTGAATAAGTCATGAATTTAGGAGCACTTGCAACTTGCACAACCTGTCTTCCATGTTTCGTTCAATGAATTTCATCAAATTACAATTTTGTGGACTTTAAAATACAGGGCAAGGTTCGTGCACCAATATTTCATTTTCACGTACTAGAAAGTCATTCAATGTGACCACCAATTATATATTTTCTTGAATAAGTCATGAGTGAAGGGGCACTTGCAACTTGCACAACGTGTCTTCCATGTTTTGTTCAATGAATTCCATGAGATTACAATTTTGTGGACTTTAAAATACAGGGCAAGGTTCGTGCACCAATATTTCATTTTCACGTACTAGAAAGTCATTCAATGTGACCACCTATTATATATTTTCTTGAATAAGTCATGAATGAAGGAGCACTTGCAACTTGCACAACCTGTCTTCCATGTTTCGTTCAATGAATTTCATGAGATTACAATTTAGTGGACTTTAAAATACAGGGCAAGGTTCGTGCACCAATATTTCATTTTCACGTACTAGAAAGTCATTCAATGTGACCACCAATTATATATTTTCTTGGATAAGTCATGAGTTTAGTAGCACTTGCAACTTGCACAACCTCTTTTCTATGTTTCTATAAATGAATTTCATCAGATTACAATTTTGTGGACTTTAAAATACAGGGCAAGGTTTGTGCACCAATATTTCATTTTCACGTACCAGAAAGTCATTCATCGTGACCGCCAATTATATATTTTGTTGAATAATTCATGAGTTTCGGAGCACTTGCAACTTGCACAACCTCTTTTCCATGTTTCTTTCAATGAATTCCATGAGATTACAATTTTGTGGACTTTAAAATACAGGGCAAGGTTCGTGCACCAATATTTCATTTTCATGTACTAGAAAGTCATTCAATGTGACCACCAATTATATATTTTCTTGAATAAGTCATGAGTGAAGGGGCACTTGCAACTTGCACAACGTGTCTTCCATGTTTCGTTCAATGAATTCCATGAGATTACAATTTTGTGGACTTTAAAATACAGGGCAAGGTTCGTGCACCAATATTTCATTTTCACGTAGTAGAAAGTCATTCAATGTGACCACCAATTATATATTTTCTTGAATAAGTCATGAATGAAGGAGCACTTGCAACTTGCACAACCTGTCTTCCATGTTTCGTTCAATGAATTTCATGAGATTACAATTTTGTGGACTTTAAAATACAGGGCAATGTTCGTGCACCAATATTTCATTTTCACGTACTAGAAAGTCATTCAACGTTACCACCAATTATATATTTTCTTGGATAAGTCATGAGTTTAGTAGCACTTGCAACTTGCACAACCTCTTTTCTATGTTTCTATAAATGAATTTCATCAGATTACAATTTTGTGGACTTTAAAATACAGGGCAAGGTTCGTGCAGCAATATTTCATTTTCACGTACTAGAAAGTCCATCAATGTGACCACCAATTATATATTTTCTTGAATAAGTCATGAATGAAGGAGCACTTGCTTCATGCACAACCTGTCTTCCATGTTTCATTCAATGAATTTCATGAGATTACAATTTTGTGGACTTTAAAATACAGGGCAAGGTTCGTGCACCAATATTTCATTTTCACGTACTAGAAAGTCATTCAATGTGACCACCAATTATATATTTTCTTGAATAAGTCATGAATGAAGGAGCACTTGCAACTTGCACAACCTGTCTTCCATGTTTCGTTCAATGAATTTCATGAGATTACAATTTTGTGGACTTTAAAATACAGGGCAAGGTTCGTGCACCAATATTTCATTTTCACGTACTAGAAAGTCATTCAATGTGACCACCAATTATATATTTTCTTGAATAAGTCATGAGTGAAGGGGCACTTGCAACTTGCACAACGTGTCTTCCATGTTTTGTTCAATGAATTCCATGAGATTACAATTTTGTGGACTTTAAAATACAGGGCAAGGTTCGTGCACCAATATTTCATTTTCACGTACTAGAAAGTCATTCAATGTGACCACCTATTATATATTTTCTTGAATAAGTCATGAATGAAGGAGCACTTGCAACTTGCACAACCTGTCTTCCATGTTTCGTTCAATGAATTTCATGAGATTACAATTTTGTGGACTTTAAAATACAGGGCAAGGTTCGTGCACCAATATTTCATTTTGACGTACTAGAAAGTCATTCAATGTGACCACCAATTATATATTTTCTTGGATAAGTCATGAGTTTAGTAGCACTTGCAACTTGTACAACCTCTTTTCTATGTTTCTATAAATGAATTTCATCAGATTACAATTTTGTGGACTTTAAAATACAGGGCAAGGTTTGTGCACCAATATTTCATTTTCACGTACTAGAAAGTCATTCATCGTGACCGCCAATTATATATTTTGTTGAATAATTCATGAGTTTCGGAGCACTTGCAACTTGCACAACCTCTTTTCCATGTTTCTTTCAATGAATTCCATGAGATTACAATTTTGTGGACTTTAAAATACAGGGCAAGGTTCGTGCACCAATATTTCATTTTCACGTACTAGAAAGTCATTCAATGTGACCACCAATTATATATTTTCTTGAATAAGTCATGAGTGAAGGGGCACTTGCAACTTGCACAACGTGTCTTCCATGTTTCGTTCAATGAATTCCATGAGATTACGATTTTGTGGACTTTAAAATACAGGGCAAGGTTCGTGCACCAATATTTCATTTTCACGTAGTAGAAAGTCATTCAATGTGACCACCAATTATATATTTTCTTGAATAAGTCATGAATGAAGGAGCACTTGCAACTTGCACAACCTGTCTTCCATGTTTCGTTCAATGAATTTCATGAGATTACAATTTTGTGGACTTTAAAATACAGGGCAAGGTTCGTGCACCAATATTTCATTTTCACGTACTAGAAAGTCATTCAATGTGACCACCAATTATATATTTTCTTGGATAAGTCATGAGTTTAGTAGCACTTGCAACTTGCACAACCTCTTTTCTATGTTTCTATAAATGAATTTCATCAGATTACAATTTTGTGGACTTTAAAATACAGGGCAAGGTTCGTGCACCAATATTTCATTTTCATGTACTAGAAAGTCATTCAACTTGACCACCAATTATATATTTTCTTGAATAAGTCATGAGTGAAGGGGCACTTGCAACTTGCACAACGTGTCTTCCATGTTTCGTTCAATGAATTCCATGAGATTACAATTTTGTGGACTCTAAAATACAGTGCAAGGTTCGTGCACCAATATTTCATTTTCACGTACTAGAAAGTTATTCATCGTGACCGCCAATTATATATTTCGTTGAATAATTCATGGGTTTCGGAGCACTTGCAACTTGCACAACCTCTTTTCCATGTTTCTTTCAATGAATTTCATGAGATTACAATTTTGTGGCCTTTAAAATAGAGGACCATGTTAGTGCACCAATATTTCATTTTCACGTACTAGAAAGTCATTCAACGTTACCACCAATTATATATTTTCTTGAATAAGTCATGAGTTGAGAAGCACTTGCAACTTGCACAACCTCTTTTCCATGTTTCGTTCAATGAATTCCATGAGATTACAATTTTGTGGACTTTAAAATACAGGGCAAGGTTCGTGCACCAATATTTCATTTTCATGTACTAGAAAGTCATTCAACTTGACCACCGATTATATATTTTCTTGAATAAGTCATGAGTGAAGGGGCACTTGCAACTTGCACAACGTGTCTTCCATGTTTCGTTCAATGAATTCCATGAGATTACAATTTTGTGGACTTTAAAATACAGGGCAAGGTTCGTGCACCAATATTTCATTTTCACGTACGAGAAAGTCATTCAATGTGACCACCAATTATATAGTTTCTTGAATAAGTCATGAATGAAGGAGCACTTGCAACTTGCACAACCTGTCTTCCATGTTTCATTCAATGAATTTCATGAGATTACAATTTTGTGGACTCTAAAATACAGTGCAAGGTTCGTGCACCAATATTTCATTTTCACGTACTAGAAAGTCATTCATCGTGACCGCCAATTATATATTTTGTTGAATAATTCATGAGTTTCGGAGCACTTGCAACTTGCACAACCTCTTTTCTATATTCCTTTAAATGAATTCCATGAGATTACAATTTTGTGGACTTTAAAATACAGGGCAAGGTTCGTGCACCAATATTTCATTTTCACGTACTAGAAAGTCATTCAATGTGACCACCAATTATATATTTTCGTGGATAAGTCATGAGTTTAGTAGCACTTGCAACTTGCACAACCTCTTTTCTATGTTTCTATAAATGAATTTCATGAGATTACAATCTTGTGGACTTTAAAATACAGGGCAAGGATCGTGCACCAATATTTCATTTTCACGCACTAGAGAGTCATTCATTGTGACCACCAATTATATATTTTCTTGAATAAGTCATGAATTTAGGAGCACTTGCAACTTGCACAACCTGTCTTCCATGTTTCGTTCAATGAATTTCATCAAATTACAATTTTGTGGACTTTAAAATACAGGGCAAGGTTCGTGCACCAATATTTCATTTTGACGTACTAGAGAGTCATTCAATGTGACCACCAATTATATATTTTCTTGGATAAGTCATGAGTTTAGTAGCACTTGCAACTTGCACAACTTCTTTTCCATGTTTCTATAAATGAATTTCATGAGATTACAATCTTGTGGACTTTAAAATACAGGGCAAGGATCGTGCACCAATATTTCATTTTCACGCACTAGAGAGTCATTCATTGTGACCACCAATTATATAATATTTTGAATAATTCATGAATTTAGGAGCACTTGCAACTTGCACAACCTGTCTTCCATGTATCGTTCAATGAATTTCATGAGACTACAATTTTGTGGCCTTTAAAATAGAGGGCCATGTTCGTGCACCAATATTTCATTTTCAATTACTCGAAAGTCATTCAACTTGACCACCAATTATATATTTTCTTGAATAAGTCATGAGTTTAGTAGCACTTGCAACTTGTACAACCTCTTTTCCATGTTTCTTTTAATGAATTCCATGAGATTTCAGTTTTGTGGACTTTAAAATACAGGGCAACGTTCGTGCACCAATATTTCATTTTCACGTACTAGAAAGTTATTGAATGGGACCACCAATTATATATTTTTTTTGAATAAATCTTGAGTTTAGCAGCACTAGCAACTTGCACAACCTCTTTCCCATGTTTCTATAAATGAATTTCATGAGATTACAATCTTCTGGACTTTAAAATACAGGGCAACGTTCGTGCACCAATATTTCATTTTCACGTACTAGAAAGTCATTAAATGGGACCACCAATTATATATTTTCTTGAATAAGTCATGAGTTTAGGAGCACTTGCAACTTGCACAACCTCTTTTCGAGATTTCTTTAAATGAATTTCATGAGATTACAATATTGTGGACTTTAAAATACAGGGCAACGTTCGTGCACCAATATTTCATTGTCACGTACTAGAAAGTCATTCAACGTGACCACGAATTATATATTTTTTTGAAATAATTCATGAATTTACTATCATTTCCAACTTCGACAACCTCTTTCCCAGATCTCTTTAAATGAATTTCATGAAATTACAATATTGTGGACTTTAAAATACAGTGCAACGTTCGTGCACCAATATTTCATTTTTACGTACTAGAAAGTCATTCAATGGGACCACCAATTATATATTTTTTTGAAATAATTCATGAATTTATTATCACTTCCAACTTGTACAACCTCTTTCCCAGATTTCTTTAAATGAATTTTATGAGATTACAATATTGTGGACTTTAAAATACAGGGCAAGGTTCGTGCACCAATATTTCATTTTCACGTACTAGAAAGTCATTCAATGTGACCACCAATTATATATTTTTTTGAAATAATTTATGAATTTATTATCACTTCCAACTTGCACAACCTCTTTCCCAGATTTCTTTCAATGAATTTCATGAGATTACAATATTGTGGACTTTAAAATACAGGGCAACGTTCGTGCACCAATATTTCATTTTCACGTACTAGAAAGTCATTCAATGTGACCACCAATTATATATTTTCTAAGATAAGTCATGAGTGAAGGAGCACTTGCAACTTGCACAACCTGTCTTCCATGTATCGTTCAATGAATTTCATGAGACTACAATTTTGTGGCCTCTAAAATAGAGGGCCATGTTAGTGCACCAATATTTCATTTTGACGTACTAGAAAGTCATTCAACGTGACCACCAATTATATATTTTATTGAATAATTCATGAATTTAAGAACACTTGCAACTTGCAAAACCTCTTTTCTAGATTTCTTGAAATGAATTTTATGAGATTACAATTTTGTGGACTTTAAAATACAGGGCCACGTATATGCACCAATATTTCATTCTCACATCCTAGAAAGTCATTCAACTTGACCACCAATTATATATTTTGTTGAATAATTCATGAGTGAAGGAGCACTTGCAACTTGCACAACCTCTTTTCCATGTTTCTTTCAATGAATTTCATGAGATTACAATTTTGTGGCGTTTAAAATAGAGGGTCATGTTAGTGCACCAATATTTCATTTTCATGTACTAGAAAGTCATTCAACGTGACCATCAATTATATATTTTGTTGAATAATTCATGAGTTTCGGAGCACTTGCAACTTGCACAACCTCTTTTCCATATTCCTTTAAATGAATTCCATGAGATTACAATTTTGTGGACTTTAAAATACAGGGCAAGGTTCGTGCACGAATATTTCATTTTCACATACTAGACAGTCATTCAATGTGACCACCAATTATACATTTTCTTGAATAAGTCATGAGTGAAGGAGCACTTGCAACTTGCACAACCTCTTTTCCAGATTCCTTTAAATGAATTCCATGAGATTACAATATTGTGGACTTTAAAATACAGGGCAAGGTTCGTGCACCAATATTTCATTTTCATGTACTAGAAAGTCATTCATCGTGACCGCCAATTATATATTTTGTTGAATAATTCATGAGTTTCGGAGCACTTGCAACTTGCACAACCTCTTTTCTATATTCCTTTAAATGAATTCCATGAGATTACAATTTTGTGGACTTTAAAATACAGGGCAAGGTTCGTGCACCAATATTTCATTTTCACGTACTAGAAAGTCATTCAACGTTGCCACCAATTATATATTTTCTTGAATAAGTCATGAGTGAAAGAGCACTTGCAACTTGTACAACCTCTTTTCCATGTTTCTTTTAATGAATTCCATGAGATTTCAATTTTGTGGACTTTAAAATACAGGGCAACGTTCGTGCACCAATATTTCATTTTCACGTACTAGAAAGTCATTCAATGTGACCACCAATTATATATTTTTTTTGAATAAATCATGAGTTTAGCAGCACTAGCAACTTGCACAACCTCTTTCCCATGTTTCTTTAAATGAATTTCATGAGATTACAATATTGTGGACTTTAAAATACAGGGCAACGTTCGTGCACCAATATTTCATTTTCACGTACTAGAAAGTCATTAAATGGGACCACCAATTATATATTTTCTTGAATAAGTCATGAGTTTAGGAGCACTTGCAATTTGCACAACCTCTTTTCGAGATTTCTTTAAATGAATTTCATGAGATTACAATATTGTGGACTTTAAAATACAGGGCAACGTTCGTGCACCAATATTTCATTTTCACATACTAGACAGTCATTCAATGTGACCACCAATTATACATTTTCTTGAATAAGTCATGAGTGAAGGAGCACTTGCAACTTGCACAACCTCTTTTCCATGTTTCTTTCAATGAATTTCATGAGATTACAATTTTGTGGCGTTTAAAATAGAGGGTCATGTTAGTGCACCAATATTTCATTTTCATGTACTAGAAAGTCATTCAACGTGACCATCAATTATATATTTTGTTGAATAATTCATGAGTTTCGGAGCACTTGCAACTTGCACAACCTCTTTCCCATATTCCTTTAAATGAATTCCATGAGATTACAATTTTGTGGACTTTAAAATACAGGGCACGGTTCGTGCACCAATATTTCATTTTCACGTACTAGAAAGTCATTCATCATGACCGCCAATTATATATTCTTTTGAATAATTCATGAGTTTCGGAGCACTTGCAACTTGCATAACCTCTATCCCAGATTCCTTTAAATGAATTCCATGAGATTACAATTTTGTGGACTTTAAAATACAGGGCACGGTTCGTGCACCAATATTTCATTTTCACGTACTAGAAAGTCATTCAATGGGACCACCAATTATATATTTTCTTGAATAAGTCATGAGTTTAGGAGCACTTGCAATTTGCACAACCTCTTTTCGAGATTTCTTTAAATGAATTTCATGAGATTACAATATTGTGGACTTTAAAATACAGGGCAACGTTCGTGCACCAATATTTCATTTTCACGTACTAGAAAGTCATTCAATGGGACCACCAATTATATATTTTATTGAAATAATTCATGAATTTATTATCACTTCCAACTTGTACAACCTCTTTCCCAGATTTCTTTAAATGAATTTCATGAGATTACAATATTGTGGACTTTAAAATACAGGGCAAGGTTCGTGCACCAATATTTCATTTTCACGTACTAGAAAGTCATTCAATGTGACCACCAATTATATATTTTTTTGAAATAATTTATGAATTTATTATCACTTCCAACTTGCACAACCTCTTTCCCAGATTTCTTTCAATGAATTTCATGAGATTACAATATTGTGGACTTTAAAATACAGGGCAACGTTCGTGCACCAATATTTCATTTTCACGTACGAGAAAGTCATTCAATGTGACCACCAATTATATATTTTCTTGAATAAGTCATGAGTGAAGGAGCACTTGCAACTTGCACAACCTGTCTTCCATGTATCGTTCAATGAATTTCATGAGACTACAATTTTGTGGCCTCTAAAATAGAGGGCCATGTTAGTGCACCAATATTTCATTTTGACGTACTAGAAAGTCATTCAACGTGACCACCAATTATATATTTTATTGAATAATTCATGAATTTAAGAACACTTGCAACTTGCAAAACCTCTTTTCTAGATTTCTTGAAA
The DNA here is from genome assembly GCA_947034895.1 of Rhytidiadelphus loreus. Classification (NCBI taxonomy): domain Eukaryota; kingdom Viridiplantae; phylum Streptophyta; class Bryopsida; order Hypnales; family Hylocomiaceae; genus Rhytidiadelphus; species Rhytidiadelphus loreus. The sequence goes on along the minus strand of OX344763.1, from coordinate 56,988,097 downwards.
TGAATTTTATGAGATTACAATTTTGTGGACTTTAAAATACAGGGCAAGGTTCGTGCACCAATATTTTATTTTCACGTACTAGAAAGTCATTCAACGTGACCACCAATTACATATTTTTTTGAATAAATCATGAGTTTAGCAGCACTAGCAACTTGCACAACCTCTTTCCCATGTTTCTATAAATGAATTTCATGAGATTACAATTTTGTGGACTTTAAAATACAGGGCAAGGTTCGTGAACCAATATTTCATTTTCACGTACTAGAAAGTCATTCAATGGGACCACCAATTATATATTTTCTTGAATAAGTCATGAGTGAAGGAGCACTTGCAACTTGCACAACCTGACATCCATGTTTCGTTCAATGAATTTCATGAGACTACAATTTTGTGGCCTTTAATATAGAGGGCCATGTTTGTGCACCAATATTTCATTTTGACGTACTAGAAAGTCATTCACATGACTACCAATTATATATTTTTCTGAATAAGTCATGAGTTTAGTAGCACCTGCAACTTGCACAACCTCTTTTCCATGTTTCTGACAATGAATTTCATGAGATTACAATTCTGTGGCCTTTGAAATACAGGGCCATGTTAGTGCACCAATATTTCATTTTCACTTACTAGAAAGTCATTCAACGAGACCACCAATTACATATTTTTCTGAATAATTCATGAATGAAGGAGCACTTGCAACTTGCACAACCTCTTTTCCATGTTTCTATAAATGAATTTCATGAGATTACAATTTTGTGGTCTTTATAATACAGGGCAAGGTTCGTGCACCAATATTTCATTTTCACGTACTAGAAAGTCATTCAACGTGACCACCAATTACATATTTTTTTGAATAATTCATGAATGAAGGAGCACTTGCAACTTGCACAACCTCTTTTCCATGTTTCTATAAATGAATTTCATGATATTACAATTTTGTGGACTTTAAAATACAGGGCAAGGTTCGTGCACCAATATTTCATTTTCACGTACTAGAACGTCATTCAACGTGACCACCAATTATATATTTCTTTGAATAATTCATGAGTGAAGGAGCACTTGCAACTTGCACAACCTCTTTTCCATGTTTCTTTCAATGAATTTCATGAGATTACAATTTTGTGGCCTTTAAAATAGAGGGCCATGTTAGTGCACCAATATTTCATTTTCACGTACTAGAAAGTCATTCAACGTGACCACCAATTATATATTTTATTGAATAAGTCCTGAGTTTAGGACCACTTGCAACTTGCAAAACCGCTTTTCCATGTTTCTTTCAATGAATTTCATGAGATTACAATTCTGTGGCCTTTGAAATAGAGGGCCATGTTAGTGCACCAATATTTCATTTTCACGTACTGGAACGTCATTCAACGTGACCACCAATTATATATTTTTTTGAATAAATCATGAGTTTAGCAGTACTAGCAACTTGCACAACCTCTTTCCCATGTTTCTATAAATGAATTTCATGAGATTACAATTTTGTGGACTTTAAAATACAGGGCAAGGTTCGTGCACCAATATTTCATTTTCACGTACTAGAAAGTCATTCAACGTGACCACCAATTATATATTTTCTAAGATAAGTCATGAGTGAAGGAGCACTTGCAACTTGCACAACCTGTCTTCCATGTATCGTTCAATGAATTTCATGAGACTACAATTTTGTGGCCTCTAAAATAGAGGGCCATGTTAGTGCACCAATATTTCATTTTGACGTACTAGAAAGTCATTCAACGTGACCACCAATTATATATTTTATTGAATAATTCATGAATTTAAGAACACTTGCAACTTGCAAAACCTCTTTTCTAGATTTCTTGAATTGAATTTTATGAGATTACAATTTTGTGGACTTTAAAATACAGGGCAAGGTTCGTGCACCAATATTTTATTTTCACGTACTAGAAAGTCATTCAATGTGACCACCAATTACATATTCTTTTGAATAAATCATGAGTTTAGCAGTACTAGCAACTTGCACAACCTCTTTCCCATGTTTCTATAAATGAATTTCATGAGATTACAATTTTGTGGACTTTAAAATACAGGGCAAGGTTCGTGCACCAATATTTCATTTTCACGTATTAGAAAGTCATTCAATGGGACCACCAATTATATATTTTCTTGAATAATTCATGAATTTAAGAACACTTGCAACTTGCACAACCTGACATCCATGTTTCGTTCAATGAATTTCATGAGACTACAATTTTGTGGCCTTTAATATAGAGGGCCATGTTTGTGCACCAATATTTCATTTTGACGTACTAGAAAGTCATTCACATGACTACCAATTATATATTTTTTTGAATAAGTCATGAGTTTAGTAGCACCTGCAACTTGCACAACCTCTTTTCCATGTTTCTTACAATGAATTTCATGAGATTACAATTCTGTGGCCTTTGAAATACAGGGCCATGTTAGTGCACCAATATTTCATTTTCACTTACTAGAAAGTCATTCAACGAGACCACCAATTACATATTTTTCTGAATAATTCATGAATGAAGGAGCACTTGCAACTTGCACAACCTCTTTTCCATGTTTCTATAAATGAATTTCATGAGATTACAATTTTGTGGTCTTTATAATACAGGGCAAGGTTCGTGCACCAATATTTCATTTTCACGTACTAGAACGTCATTCAACGTGACTACCAATTATATATTTTTTTGAATAATTCATGAGTGAAGGAGCACTTGCAACTTGTACAACGTCTTTCCCATGTTTCTTTCAATGAATTTCATGAGATTACAATTTTGTGGCCTTTAAAATAGAGGGCCATGTTAGTGCACCAATATTTCATTTTCACGTACTAGAAAGTCATTCAACGTGACCACCAATTATATATTTTATTGAATAAGTCCTGAGTTTAGGACCACTTGCAACTTGCACAACCTCTTTTCCATGTTTCTTTCAATGAATTTCATGAGATTACAATATTGTGGACTTTAAAATACAGGACAACGTTCGTGCACCAATATTTCATTTTCACGTACTAGAAAGTCATTCAATGTGACCATCAATTATATATTTTTTTGAAATAATTCATGAATTTATTATCACTTCCAACTTGCACAACCTCTTTCCCAGATTTCTTTCAATGAATTTCATGAGATTACAATATTGTGGCCTTTAATATAGAGGGCCATGTTAGTGCACCAATATTTCATTTTCACTTACTAGAAAGTCATTCAACGTGACCACCAATTATATATTTTATTGAATAAGTCCTGAGTTTAGGACCACTTGCAACTTGCAAAACCGCTTTTCCATGTTTCTTTCAATGAATTTCATGAGATTACAATTCTGTGGCCTTTGAAATAGAGGGCCATGTTAGTGCACCAATATTTCATTTTCACGTACTAGAACGTCATTCAACGTGACCACCAATTATATATTTTTTTGAATAAATCATGAGTTTAGCAGTACTAGCAACTTGCACAACCTCTTTCCCATGTTTCTATAAATGAATTTCATGAGATTACAATTTTGTGGACTTTAAAATACAGGGCAACGTTCGTGCACCAATATTTCATTTTCACGTACTAGAAAGTCATTCAATGTGACCATCAATTATATATTTTTTTGAAATAATTCATGAATTTATTATCACTTCCAACTTGCACAACCTCTTTCCCAGATTTCTTTCAATGAATTTCATGAGATTACAATATTGTGGCCTTTAATATAGAGGGCCATGTTAGTGCACCAATATTTCATTTTCACTTACTAGAAAGTCATTCAACGTGACCACCAATTATATATTTTATTGAATAAGTCATGAGTTTAGTAGCACTTGCAACTTGCACAACCTCTTTTCCATGTTTCTTTCAATGAATTTCATGAGATTACAATTTTGTGGCCTTGAAAATAGAGGGCCATGTTAGTGCACCAATATTTCATTTTCACGCACTAGAGAGTCATTCATCGTGACCACCAATTATATATTTTTTTGAATAATTCATGAGTTTAGGAGCACTTGCAACTTGCACAACCTCTTTCCCATATTTCTGTAAGTGAATTCCATGAGATTACAATATTGTGGACTTTAAAATAGAGGGCCATGTTAGTGCACCAATATTTTGTTTTCACATCCTAGAAAGTCATTCAACGTGACCACTAATTATATATTTTTTTGAATAATTCATGAGTTTAGGAGCACTTGCAACTTGCACATCTTCTTTTCCATGTTTCTTTCAATGAATTTCATGAGATTACAATTTTGTGGACTTTAAAATACAGGGCCACGTATATGCACCAATATTTCATTTTCACGTACTAGAAAGTCATTCAACTTGACCACCAATTATATATTTTGTTAAATAATTCATGAGTGAAGGAGCACTTGCTTCTTGCACAACCTCTTTTCCATGTTTCTTTCAATGAATTTCATGAGATTACAATTTTGTGGCTTTTAAAATAGAGGGTCATTTTAGTGCACCAATATTTCATTTTCACGTACTAGAAAGTCATTCACCGTGACCATCAATTATATATTTTGTTGAATAAGTCATGAGTTTAGTAGCACTTGCAACTTGCACAACCTCTTTTCCATGTTCCTATAAATGAATTTCATCAGATTACAATTTTGTGGACTTTAAAATACAGGGCAAGGTTCGTGCACCAATATTTCATTTTCACGTACTAGAAAGTCATTCATCGTGACCGCCGATTATATATTTTCTTGGATAAGTCATGAGTTTAGTAGCACTTGCAACTTGTACAACCTCTTTTCCATGTTTCATTCAATGAATTTCATGAGATTACAATTTTGTGGACTTTAAAATAGAGGACCATGTTAGTGCACCAATATTTCATTTTCACGTACTAGAAAATGATTCAACGTAACCATCAATTATATATTTTTTTTAATAAGTCATGAGTGAAGGAGCACTTGCAACTTGCACAACCTGTCTTCCAAGTTTCGTTCAATGAATTTCATGAGATTACAATTTTGTGGCCTTTGAAATAGAGGGTCATGTTAGTGCACCAATATTTCATTTTCACGTACTAGAAAGTCATTCAACGTGACCATCAATTATATATTTTTTTGAATAATTCATGAGTTTTTGAGCACTTGCAACTTGCACATCTTCTTTTCCATGTTTCTTTCAATGAATTTCATGAGATTACAATTTTGTGGACTTTAAAATACAGGGCCACGTATGTGCACCAATATTTCATTCTCACATCCTAGAAAGTCATTCAACGTTACTACCAATTATATATTTTTCTTAATAAGTCATGAGTGAAGGAGCACTTGCCACTAGTACAACTTCTTTTCCATGTTTCGTTCAATGAATTTCATGAGATTACAATTCTGTGGCCTTTGAAATAGAGGGCCATGTTAGTGCACCAATATTTCATTTTCACGTACTAGAAACTCATTCATCGTGACCGCCAATTATATATTTTGTTGAATAATTCATGAGTTTCGGAGCACTTGCAACTTGCACAACCTCTTTTCCATACTCCATTAAATTAATTCCATGAGATTACAATTTTGTGGACTTTAAAATACAGGGCAAGGTTCGTGCACCAATATTTCATTTTCACGTACTAGAAAGTCATTCAATGTGACCACCAATTATATATTTTCTTGAATAAGTCATGAGTGAAGGAGCACTTGCAACTAACACAACCTGTCTTCCATGTTTCGTTCAATGAATTTCATGAGATTACAATTTTGTGGACTTTAAAATACAGGGCAAGGTTCGTGCACCAATATTTCATTTTCACCTACTAGAAAGTCATTCAACGTGACTACCAATTATATATTTTGTTGAATAATTCATGAGTTTAGGAGCACTTGCAACTTGCACAACCTCTTTCCCATATTTCTGTAAGTGAATTCCATGAGATTACAATATTGTGGACTTTAAAATAGAGGGCCATGTTAGTGCACCAATATTTCATTTTCACGTACTAGAAAGTCATTCAACGTGACCACCAATTATATATTTTTTTGAATAATTCATGAGTTTAGGAGCACTTGCAACTTGCACATCTTCTTTTCCATGTTTCTTTCAATGAATTTCATGAGATTACAATTTTGTGGACTTTAAAATACAGGGCCACGTATATGCACCAATATTTCATTTTCACGTACTAGAAAGTCATTCAACTTGACCACCAATTATATATTTTGTTAAATAATTCATGAGTGAAGGAGCACTTGCTTCTTGCACAACCTCTTTTCCATGTTTCTTTCAATGAATTTCATGAGATTACAATTTTGTGGCTTTTAAAATAGAGGGTCATTTTAGTGCACCAATATTTCATTTTCACGTACTAGAAAGTCATTCACCGTGACCATCAATTATATATTTTGTTGAATAAGTCATGAGTTTAGTAGCACTTGCAACTTGCACAACCTCTTTTCCATGTTCCTATAAATGAATTTCATCAGATTACAATTTTGTGGACTTTAAAATACAGGGCAAGGTTCGTGCACCAATATTTCATTTTCACGTACTAGAAAGTCATTCATCGTGACCGCCGATTATATATTTTCTTGGATAAGTCATGAGTTTAGTAGCACTTGCAACTTGTACAACCTCTTTTCCATGTTTCATTCAATGAATTTCATGAGATTACAATTTTGTGGACTTTAAAATAGAGGACCATGTTAGTGCACCAATATTTCATTTTCACGTACTAGAAAATGATTCAACGTAACCATCAATTATATATTTTTTTTAATAAGTCATGAGTGAAGGAGCACTTGCAACTTGCACAACCTGTCTTCCAAGTTTCGTTCAATGAATTTCATGAGATTACAATTTTGTGGCCTTTGAAATAGAGGGTCATGTTAGTGCACCAATATTTCATTTTCACGTACTAGAAAGTCATTCAACGTGACCATCAATTATATATTTTTTTGAATAATTCATGAGTTTTTGAGCACTTGCAACTTGCACATCTTCTTTTCCATGTTTCTTTCAATGAATTTCATGAGATTACAATTTTGTGGACTTTAAAATACAGGGCCACGTATGTGCACCAATATTTCATTCTCACATCCTAGAAAGTCATTCAACGTTACTACCAATTATATATTTTTCTTAATAAGTCATGAGTGAAGGAGCACTTGCCACTAGTACAACTTCTTTTCCATGTTTCGTTCAATGAATTTCATGAGATTACAATTCTGTGGCCTTTGAAATAGAGGGCCATGTTAGTGCACCAATATTTCATTTTCACGTACTAGAAACTCATTCATCGTGACCGCCAATTATATATTTTGTTGAATAATTCATGAGTTTCGGAGCACTTGCAACTTGCACAACCTCTTTTCCATACTCCATTAAATTAATTCCATGAGATTACAATTTTGTGGACTTTAAAATACAGGGCAAGGTTCGTGCACCAATATTTCATTTTCACGTACTAGAAAGTCATTCAATGTGACCACCAATTATATATTTTCTTGAATAAGTCATGAGTGAAGGAGCACTTGCAACTAACACAACCTGTCTTCCATGTTTCGTTCAATGAATTTCATGAGATTACAATTTTGTGGACTTTAAAATACAGGGCAAGGTTCGTGCACCAATATTTCATTTTCACCTACTAGAAAGTCATTCAACGTGACTACCAATTATATATTTTGTTGAATAATTCATGAGTTTAGGAGCACTTGCAACTTGCACAACCTCTTTCCCATATTTCTGTAAGTGAATTCCATGAGATTACAATATTGTGGACTTTAAAATAGAGGGCCATGTTAGTGCACCAATATTTCATTTTCACGTACTAGAAAGTCATTCAACGTGACCACCAATTATATATTTTTTTGAATAATTCATGAGTTTAGGAGCACTTGCAACTTGCACATCTTCTTTTCCATGTTTCTTTCAATGAATTTCATGAGATTACAATTTTGTGGACTTTAAAATACAGGGCCACGTATATGCACCAATATTTCATTCTCACATCCTAGAAAGTCATTCAACTTGACCACCAATTATATATTTTGTTGAATAATTCATGAGTGAAGGAGCACTTGCAACTTGCACAACCTCTTTTCCATGTTTCTTTCAATGAATTTCATGAGATTACAATTTTGTGGCGTTTAAAATAGAGGGTCATGTTAGTGCACCAATATTTCATTTTCATGTACTAGAAAGTCATTCAACGTGACCATCAATTATATATTTTGTTGAATAATTCATGAGTTTCGGAGCACTTGCAACTTGCACAACCTCTTTTCCATATTCCTTTAAATGAATTCCATGAGATTACAATTTTGTGGACTTTAAAATACAGGGCACGGTTCGTGCACCAATATTTCATTTTCACGTACTAGAAAGTCATTCATCATGACCGCCAATTATATATTCTTTTGAATAATTCATGAGTTTCGGAGCACTTGCAACTTGCATAAACTCTATCCCAGATTCCTTTAAATGAATTCCATGAGATTACAATTTTGTGGACTTTAAAATACAGGGCCACGTATGTGCACCAATATTTCATTCTCACATCCTAGAAAGTCATTCAACGTTACTACCAATTATATATTTTTCTTAATAAGTCATGAGTGAAGGAGCACTTGCCACTAGTACAACTTCTTTTCCATGTTTCGTTCAATGAATTCCATGAGATTACAATTCTGTGGCCTTTGAAATAGAGGGCCATGTTAGTGCACCAATATTTCATTTTCACGTACTAGAAACTCATTCATCGTGACCGCCAATTATATATTTTGTTGAATAATTCATGAGTTTCGGAGCACTTGCAACTTGCACAACCTCTTTTCCATACTCCATTAAATTAATTCCATGAGATTACAATTTTGTGGACTTTAAAATACAGGGCAAGGTTCGTGCACCAATATTTCATTTTCACGTACTAGAAAGTCATTCAATGTGACCACCAATTATATATTTTCTTGAATAAGTCATGAGTGAAGGAGCACTTGCAACTAACACAACCTGTCTTCCATGTTTCGTTCAATGAATTTCATGAGATTACAATTTTGTGGACTTTAAAATACAGGGCAAGGTTCGTGCACCAATATTTCATTTTCACCTACTAGAAAGTCATTCAACGTGACTACCAATTATATATTTTGTTGAATAATTCATGAGTTTAGGAGCACTTGCAACTTGCACAACCTCTTTCCCATATTTCTGTAAGTGAATTCCATGAGATTACAATATTGTGGACTTTAAAATAGAGGGCCATGTTAGTGCACCAATATTTCATTTTCACGTACTAGAAAGTCATTCAACGTGACCACCAATTATATATTTTTTTGAATAATTCATGAGTTTAGGAGCACTTGCAACTTGCACATCTTCTTTTCCATGTTTCTTTCAATGAATTTCATGAGATTACAATTTTGTGGACTTTAAAATACAGGGCCACGTATATGCACCAATATTTCATTCTCACATCCTAGAAAGTCATTCAACTTGACCACCAATTATATATTTTGTTGAATAATTCATGAGTGAAGGAGCACTTGCAACTTGCACAACCTCTTTTCCATGTTTCTTTCAATGAATTTCATGAGATTACAATTTTGTGGCGTTTAAAATAGAGGGTCATGTTAGTGCACCAATATTTCATTTTCATGTACTAGAAAGTCATTCAACGTGACCATCAATTATATATTTTGTTGAATAATTCATGAGTTTCGGAGCACTTGCAACTTGCACAACCTCTTTTCCATATTCCTTTAAATGAATTCCATGAGATTACAATTTTGTGGACTTTAAAATACAGGGCACGGTTCGTGCACCAATATTTCATTTTCACGTACTAGAAAGTCATTCATCATGACCGCCAATTATATATTCTTTTGAATAATTCATGAGTTTCGGAGCACTTGCAACTTGCATAACCTCTATCCCAGATTCCTTTAAATGAATTCCATGAGATTACAATTTTGTGGACTTTAAAATACAGGGCACGGTTCGTGCACCAATATTTCATTTTCACGTACTAGAAAGTCATTCAATGGGACCACCAATTATATATTTTCTTGAATAAGTCATGAGTTTAGGAGCACTTGCAATTTGCACAACCTCTTTTCGAGATTTCTTTAAATGAATTTCATGAGATTACAATATTGTGGACTTTAAAATACAGGGCAACGTTCGTGCACCAATATTTCATTTTCACGTACTAGAAAGTCATTCAATGGGACCACCAATTATATATTTTATTGAAATAATTCATGAATTTATTATCACTTCCAACTTGTACAACCTCTTTCCCAGATTTCTTTAAATGAATTTCATGAGATTACAATATTGTGGACTTTAAAATACAGGGCAAGGTTCGTGCACCAATATTTCATTTTCACGTACTAGAAAGTCATTCAATGTGACCACCAATTATATATTTTTTTGAAATAATTTATGAATTTATTATCACTTCCAACTTGCACAACCTCTTTCCCAGATTTCTTTCAATGAATTTCATGAGATTACAATATTGTGGACTTTAAAATACAGGGCAACGTTCGTGCACCAATATTTCATTTTCACGTACTAGAAAGTCATTCAATGTGACCACCAATTATATATTTTCTTGAATAAGTCATGAGTGAAGGAGCACTTGCAACTTGCACAACCTGTCTTCCATGTATCGTTCAATGAATTTCATGAGACTACAATTTTGTGGCCTCTAAAATAGAGGGCCATGTTAGTGCACCAATATTTCATTTTGACGTACTAGAAAGTCATTCAACGTGACCACCAATTATATATTTTATTGAATAATTCATGAATTTAAGAACACTTGCAACTTGCAAAACCTCTTTTCTAGATTTCTTGAAATGAATTTTATGAGATTACAATTTTGTGGACTTTAAAATACAGGGCAAGGTTCGTGCACCAATATTTTATTTTCACGTACTAGAAAGTCATTCAACGTGACCACCAATTACATATTTTTTTGAATAAATCATGAGTTTAGCAGCACTAGCAACTTGCACAACCTCTTTCCCATGTTTCTATAAATGAATTTCATGAGATTACAATTTTGTGGACTTTAAAATACAGGGCAAGGTTCGTGAACCAATATTTCATTTTCACGTACTAGAAAGTCATTCAATGGGACCACCAATTATATATTTTCTTGAATAAGTCATGAGTGAAGGAGCACTTGCAACTTGCACAACCTGACATCCATGTTTCGTTCAATGAATTTCATGAGACTACAATTTTGTGGCCTTTAATATAGAGGGCCATGTTTGTGCACCAATATTTCATTTTGACGTACTAGAAAGTCATTCACATGACTACCAATTATATATTTTTCTGAATAAGTCATGAGTTTAGTAGCACCTGCAACTTGCACAACCTCTTTTCCATGTTTCTGACAATGAATTTCATGAGATTACAATTCTGTGGCCTTTGAAATACAGGGCCATGTTAGTGCACCAATATTTCATTTTCACGTACTAGAAAGTCATTCAACGTGACCACCAATTACATATTTTTTTGAATAATTCATGAATGAAGGAGCACTTGCAACTTGCACAACCTCTTTTCCATGTTTCTATAAATGAATTTCATGATATTACAATTTTGTGGACTTTAAAATACAGGGCAAGGTTCGTGCACCAATATTTCATTTTCACGTACTAGAACGTCATTCAACGTGACCACCAATTATATATTTCTTTGAATAATTCATGAGTGAAGGAGCACTTGCAACTTGCACAACCTCTTTTCCATGTTTCTTTCAATGAATTTCATGAGATTACAATTTTGTGGCCTTTAAAATAGAGGGCCATGTTAGTGCACCAATATTTCATTTTCACGTACTAGAAAGTCATTCAACGTGACCACCAATTATATATTTTATTGAATAAGTCCTGAGTTTAGGACCACTTGCAACTTGCAAAACCGCTTTTCCATGTTTCTTTCAATGAATTTCATGAGATTACAATTCTGTGGCCTTTGAAATAGAGGGCCATGTTAGTGCACCAATATTTCATTTTCACGTACTGGAACGTCATTCAACGTGACCACCAATTATATATTTTTTTGAATAAATCATGAGTTTAGCAGTACTAGCAACTTGCACAACCTCTTTCCCATGTTTCTATAAATGAATTTCATGAGATTACAATTTTGTGGACTTTAAAATACAGGGCAAGGTTCGTGCACCAATATTTCATTTTCACGTACTAGAAAGTCATTCAACGTGACCACCAATTATATATTTTCTAAGATAAGTCATGAGTGAAGGAGCACTTGCAACTTGCACAACCTGTCTTCCATGTATCGTTCAATGAATTTCATGAGACTACAATTTTGTGGCCTCTAAAATAGAGGGCCATGTTAGTGCACCAATATTTCATTTTGACGTACTAGAAAGTCATTCAACGTGACCACCAATTATATATTTTATTGAATAATTCATGAATTTAAGAACACTTGCAACTTGCAAAACCTCTTTTCTAGATTTCTTGAATTGAATTTTATGAGATTACAATTTTGTGGACTTTAAAATACAGGGCAAGGTTCGTGCACCAATATTTTATTTTCACGTACTAGAAAGTCATTCAATGTGACCACCAATTACATATTCTTTTGAATAAATCATGAGTTTAGCAGTACTAGCAACTTGCACAACCTCTTTCCCATGTTTCTATAAATGAATTTCATGAGATTACAATTTTGTGGACTTTAAAATACAGGGCAAGGTTCGTGCACCAATATTTCATTTTCACGTATTAGAAAGTCATTCAATGGGACCACCAATTATATATTTTCTTGAATAATTCATGAATTTAAGAACACTTGCAACTTGCACAACCTGACATCCATGTTTCGTTCAATGAATTTCATGAGACTACAATTTTGTGGCCTTTAATATAGAGGGCCATGTTTGTGCACCAATATTTCATTTTGACGTACTAGAAAGTCATTCACATGACTACCAATTATATATTTTTTTGAATAAGTCATGAGTTTAGTAGCACCTGCAACTTGCACAACCTCTTTTCCATGTTTCTTACAATGAATTTCATGAGATTACAATTCTGTGGCCTTTGAAATACAGGGCCATGTTAGTGCACCAATATTTCATTTTCACTTACTAGAAAGTCATTCAACGAGACCACCAATTACATATTTTTCTGAATAATTCATGAATGAAGGAGCACTTGCAACTTGCACAACCTCTTTTCCATGTTTCTATAAATGAATTTCATGAGATTACAATTTTGTGGTCTTTATAATACAGGGCAAGGTTCGTGCACCAATATTTCATTTTCACGTACTAGAACGTCATTCAACGTGACCACCAATTATATATTTTTTTGAATAATTCATGAGTGAAGGAGCACTTGCAACTTGTACAACGTCTTTCCCATGTTTCTTTCAATGAATTTCATGAGATTACAATTTTGTGGCCTTTAAAATAGAGGGCCATGTTAGTGCACCAATATTTCATTTTCACGTACTAGAAAGTCATTCAACGTGACCACCAATTATATATTTTATTGAATAAGTCCTGAGTTTAGGACCACTTGCAACTTGCACAACCTCTTTTCCATGTTTCTATAAATGAATTTCATGAGATTACAATATTGTGGACTTTAAAATACAGGGCAACGTTCGTGCACCAATATTTCATTTTCACGTACTAGAAAGTCATTCAATGTGACCATCAATTATATATTTTTTTGAAATAATTCATGAATTTATTATCACTTCCAACTTGCACAACCTCTTTCCCAGATTTCTTTCAATGAATTTCATGAGATTACAATATTGTGGCCTTTAATATAGAGGGCCATGTTAGTGCACCAATATTTCATTTTCACTTACTAGAAAGTCATTCAACGTGACCACCAATTATATATTTTATTGAATAAGTCCTGAGTTTAGGACCACTTGCAACTTGCAAAACCGCTTTTCCATGTTTCTTTCAATGAATTTCATGAGATTACAATTCTGTGGCCTTTGAAATAGAGGGCCATGTTAGTGCACCAATATTTCATTTTCACGTACTAGAACGTCATTCAACGTGACCACCAATTATATATTTTTTTGAATAAATCATGAGTTTAGCAGTACTAGCAAATTGCACAACCTCTTTCCCATGTTTCTATAAATGAATTTCATGAGATTACAATTTTGTGGACTTTAAAATACAGGGCAACGTTCGTGCACCAATATTTCATTTTCACGTACTAGAAAGTCATTCAATGTGACCACCAATTATATATTTTCTTGAATAAGTCATGAATGAAGGAGCACTTGCAAATTGCACATCTTCTTTTCCATGTTTCTTTCAATGAATTTCATGAGATTACAATTCTGTGGCCTTTGAAATAGAGGGCCATGTTAGTGCACCAATATTTCATTTTCACGTACTAGAACGTCATTCAACGTGACCACCAATTATATATTTTTTTGAATAAATCATGAGTTTAGCAGTACTAGCAAATTGCACAACCTCTTTCCCATGTTTCTATAAATGAATTTCATGAGATTACAATTTTGTGGACTTTAAAATACAGGGCAACGTTCGTGCACCAATATTTCATTTTCACGTACTAGAAAGTCATTCAATGTGACCATCAATTATATATTTTTTTGAAATAATTCATGAATTTATTATCACTTCCAACTTGCATAACCTCTTTCCCAGATTTCTTTCAATGAATTTCATGAGATTACAATATTGTGGCCTTTAATATAGAGGGCCATGTTAGTGCACCAATATTTCATTTTCACTTACTAGAACGTCATTCAACGTGACCACCAATTATATATTTCTTTGAATAATTCATGAGTGAAGGAGCACTTGCAACTTGCACAACCTCTTTTCCATGTTTCTTTCAATGAATTTCATGAGATTACAATTTTGTGGCCTTTAAAATAGAGGGCCATGTTAGTGCACCAATATTTCATTTTCACGTACTAGAAAGTCATTCAACGTGACCACCAATTATATATTTTATTGAATAAGTCCTGAGTTTAGGACCACTTGCAACTTGCAAAACCGCTTTTCCATGTTTCTTTCAATGAATTTCATGAGATTACAATTCTGTGGCCTTTGAAATAGAGGGCCATGTTAGTGCACCAATATTTCATTTTCACGTACTGGAACGTCATTCAACGTGACCACCAATTATATATTTTTTTGAATAAATCATGAGTTTAGCAGTACTAGCAACTTGCACAACCTCTTTCCCATGTTTCTATAAATGAATTTCATGAGATTACAATTTTGTGGACTTTAAAATACAGGGCAAGGTTCGTGCACCAATATTTCATTTTCACGTACTAGAAAGTCATTCAATGTGACCACCAATTACATATTCTTTTGAATAAATCATGAGTTTAGCAGTACTAGCAACTTGCACAACCTCTTTCCCATGTTTCTATAAATGAATTTCATGAGATTACAATTTTGTGGACTTTAAAATACAGGGCAAGGTTCGTGCACCAATATTTCATTTTCACGTATTAGAAAGTCATTCAATGGGACCACCAATTATATATTTTCTTGAATAATTCATGAATTTAAGAACACTTGCAACTTGCACAACCTGACATCCATGTTTCGTTCAATGAATTTCATGAGACTACAATTTTGTGGCCTTTAATATAGAGGGCCATGTTTGTGCACCAATATTTCATTTTGACGTACTAGAAAGTCATTCACATGACTACCAATTATATATTTTTTTGAATAAGTCATGAGTTTAGTAGCACCTGCAACTTGCACAACCTCTTTTCCATGTTTCTTACAATGAATTTCATGAGATTACAATTCTGTGGCCTTTGAAATACAGGGCCATGTTAGTGCACCAATATTTCATTTTCACTTACTAGAAAGTCATTCAACGAGACCACCAATTACATATTTTTCTGAATAATTCATGAATGAAGGAGCACTTGCAACTTGCACAACCTCTTTTCCATGTTTCTATAAATGAATTTCATGAGATTACAATTTTGTGGTCTTTATAATACAGGGCAAGGTTCGTGCACCAATATTTCATTTTCACGTACTAGAACGTCATTCAACGTGACCACCAATTATATATTTTTTTGAATAATTCATGAGTGAAGGAGCACTTGCAACTTGTACAACGTCTTTCCCATGTTTCTTTCAATGAATTTCATGAGATTACAATTTTGTGGCCTTTAAAATAGAGGGCCATGTTAGTGCACCAATATTTCATTTTCACGTACTAGAAAGTCATTCAACGTGACCACCAATTATATATTTTATTGAATAAGTCCTGAGTTTAGGACCACTTGCAACTTGCACAACCTCTTTTCCATGTTTCTATAAATGAATTTCATGAGATTACAATATTGTGGACTTTAAAATACAGGGCAACGTTCGTGCACCAATATTTCATTTTCACGTACTAGAAAGTCATTCAATGTGACCATCAATTATATATTTTTTTGAAATAATTCATGAATTTTATTATCACTTCCAACTTGCACAACCTCTTTCCCAGATTTCTTTCAATGAATTTCATGAGATTACAATATTGTGGCCTTTAATATAGAGGGCCATGTTAGTGCACCAATATTTCATTTTCACTTACTAGAAAGTCATTCAACGTGACCACCAATTATATATTTTATTGAATAAGTCCTGAGTTTAGGACCACTTGCAACTTGCAAAACCGCTTTTCCATGTTTCTTTCAATGAATTTCATGAGATTACAATTCTGTGGCCTTTGAAATAGAGGGCCATGTTAGTGCACCAATATTTCATTTTCACGTACTAGAACGTCATTCAACGTGACCACCAATTATATATTTTTTTGAATAAATCATGAGTTTAGCAGTACTAGCAAATTGCACAACCTCTTTCCCATGTTTCTATAAATGAATTTCATGAGATTACAATTTTGTGGACTTTAAAATACAGGGCAACGTTCGTGCACCAATATTTCATTTTCACGTACTAGAAAGTCATTCAATGTGACCACCAATTATATATTTTCTTGAATAAGTCATGAATGAAGGAGCACTTGCATATTGCACATCTTCTTTTCCATGTTTCTTTCAATGAATTTCATGAGATTACAATTCTGTGGCCTTTGAAATAGAGGGCCATGTTAGTGCACCAATATTTCATTTTCACGTACTAGAACGTCATTCAACGTGACCACCAATTATATATTTTTTTGAATAAATCATGAGTTTAGCAGTACTAGCAAATTGCACAACCTCTTTCCCATGTTTCTATAAATGAATTTCATGAGATTACAATTTTGTGGACTTTAAAATACAGGGCAACGTTCGTGCACCAATATTTCATTTTCACGTACTAGAAAGTCATTCAATGTGACCATCAATTATATATTTTTTTGAAATAATTCATGAATTTATTATCACTTCCAACTTGCATAACCTCTTTCCCAGATTTCTTTCAATGAATTTCATGAGATTACAATATTGTGGCCTTTAATATAGAGGGCCATGTTAGTGCACCAATATTTCATTTTCACTTACTAGAAAGTCATTCAACGTGACCACCAATTATATATTTTATTGAATAAGTCATGAGTTTAGTAGCACTTGCAACTTGCACAACCTCTTTTCCATGTTTCTTTCAATGAATTTCATGAGATTACAATTTTGTGGCCTTGAAAATAGAGGGCCATGTTAGTGCACCAATATTTCATTTTCACGCACTAGAGAGTCATTCATCGTGACCACCAATTATATATTTTTTTGAATAATTCATGAGTTTAGGAGCACTTGCAACTTGCACATCTTCTTTTCCATGTTTCTTTCAATGAATTTCATGAGATTACAATTTTGTGGACTTTAAAATACAGGGCCACGTATATGCACCAATATTTCATTTTCACGTACTAGAAAGTCATTCAACTTGACCACCAATTATATATTTTGTTAAATAATTCATGAGTGAAGGAGCACTTGCTTCTTGCACAACCTCTTTTCCATGTTTCTTTCAATGAATTTCATGAGATTACAATTTTGTGGCTTTTAAAATAGAGGGTCATTTTAGTGCACCAATATTTCATTTTCACGTACTAGAAAGTCATTCACCGTGACCATCAATTATATATTTTGTTGAATAAGTCATGAGTTTAGTAGCACTTGCAACTTGCACAACCTCTTTTCCATGTTCCTATAAATGAATTTCATCAGATTACAATTTTGTGGACTTTAAAATACAGGGCAAGGTTCGTGCACCAATATTTCATTTTCACGTACTAGAAAGTCATTCATCGTGACCGCCGATTATATATTTTCTTGGATAAGTCATGAGTTTAGTAGCACTTGCAACTTGTACAACCTCTTTTCCATGTTTCATTCAATGAATTTCATGAGATTACAATTTTGTGGACTTTAAAATAGAGGACCATGTTAGTGCACCAATATTTCATTTTCACGTACTAGAAAATGATTCAACGTAACCATCAATTATATATTTTTTTTAATAAGTCATGAGTGAAGGAGCACTTGCAACTTGCACAACCTGTCTTCCAAGTTTCGTTCAATGAATTTCATGAGATTACAATTTTGTGGCCTTTGAAATAGAGGGTCATGTTAGTGCACCAATATTTCATTTTCACGTACTAGAAAGTCATTCAACGTGACCATCAATTATATATTTTTTTGAATAATTCATGAGTTTTTGAGCACTTGCAACTTGCACATCTTCTTTTCCATGTTTCTTTCAATGAATTTCATGAGATTACAATTTTGTGGACTATAAAATACAGGGCCACGTATGTGCACCAATATTTCATTCTCACATCCTAGAAAGTCATTCAACGTTACTACCAATTATATATTTTTCTTAATAAGTCATGAGTGAAGGAGCACTTGCCACTAGTACAACTTCTTTTCCATGTTTCGTTCAATGAATTTCATGAGATTACAATTCTGTGGCCTTTGAAATAGAGGGCCATGTTAGTGCACCAATATTTCATTTTCACGTACTAGAAACTCATTCATCGTGACCGCCAATTATATATTTTGTTGAATAATTCATGAGTTTCGGAGCACTTGCAACTTGCACAACCTCTTTTCCATACTCCATTAAATTAATTCCATGAGATTACAATTTTGTGGACTTTAAAATACAGGGCAAGGTTCGTGCACCAATATTTCATTTTCACGTACTAGAAAGTCATTCAATGTGACCACCAATTATATATTTTCTTGAATAAGTCATGAGTGAAGGAGCACTTGCAACTAACACAACCTGTCTTCCATGTTTCGTTCAATGAATTTCATGAGATTACAATTTTGTGGACTTTAAAATACAGGGCAAGGTTCGTGCACCAATATTTCATTTTCACCTACTAGAAAGTCATTCAACGTGACTACCAATTATATATTTTGTTGAATAATTCATGAGTTTAGGAGCACTTGCAACTTGCACAACCTCTTTCCCATATTTCTGTAAGTGAATTCCATGAGATTACAATATTGTGGACTTTAAAATAGAGGGCCATGTTAGTGCACCAATATTTCATTTTCACGTACTAGAAAGTCATTCAACGTGACCACCAATTATATATTTTTTTGAATAAGTCATGAGTGAAGGAGCACTTGCAACTTGCACATCTTCTTTTCCATGTTTCTTTCAATGAATTTCATGAGATTACAATTTTGTGGACTTTAAAATACAGGGCCACGTATATGCACCAATATTTCATTCTCACATCCTAGAAAGTCATTCAACTTGACCACCAATTATATATTTTGTTGAATAATTCATGAGTGAAGGAGCACTTGCAACTTGCACAACCTCTTTTCCATGTTTCTTTCAATGAATTTCATGAGATTACAATTTTGTGGCGTTTAAAATAGAGGGTCATGTTAGTGCACCAATATTTCATTTTCATGTACTAGAAAGTCATTCAACGTGACCATCAATTATATATTTTGTTGAATAATTCATGAGTTTCGGAGCACTTGCAACTTGCACAACCTCTTTTCCATATTCCTTTAAATGAATTCCATGAGATTACAATTTTGTGGACTTTAAAATACAGGGCACGGTTCGTGCACCAATATTTCATTTTCACGTACTAGAAAGTCATTCATCATGACCGCCAATTATATATTCTTTTGAATAATTCATGAGTTTCGGAGGACTTGCAACTTGCATAACCTCTATCCCAGATTCCTTTAAATGAATTCCATGAGATTACAATTTTGTGGACTTTAAAATACAGGGCACGGTTCGTGCACCAATATTTCATTTTCACGTACTAGAAAGTCATTCAATGGGACCACCAATTATATATTTTTTTGAAATAAGTCATGAGTGAAGGAGCACTTGCAACTTGCACAACCTCTTTTCCATGTTTCGTTCAATGAATTTCATGAGATTACAATTTTGTGGCGTTTAAAATTGAGGGTCATGTTAGTGCACCAATATTTCATTTTCATGTACTAGAAAGTCATTCAACGTGACCATCAATTATATATTTTGTTGAATAATTCATGAGTTTCGGAGCACTTGCAACTTGCACAACCTCTTTTCCATATTCCTTTAAATGAATTCCATGAGATTACAGTTTTGTGGACTTTAAAATACAGGGCACGGTTCGTGCACCAATATTTCATTTTCACGTACTAGAAAGTCATTCATCATGACCGCCAATTATATATTCTTTTGAATAATTCATGAGTTTCGGAGCACTTGCAACTTGCATAACCTCTTTCCCAGATTCCTTTAAATGAATTCCATGAGATTACAATTTTGTGGACTTTAAAATACAGGGCAACGTTCGTGCACCAATATTTCATTTTCACGTACTAGAAAGTCATTCAATGTGACCACCAATTATATATTTTTTTGAAATAAGTCATGAGTGAAGGAGCACTTGCAACTTGCACAACCTCTTTTCCATGTTTCGTTCAATGAATTTCATGAGATTACAATTTTGTGGCCTTTAAAATAGAGGGCCATGTTAGTGCACCAATATTTCATTTTCACGTACTAGAAAGTCATTCATCGTGACCACCAATTATATATTTTGTTGAATAATTCATGAATTTAGGAGCACTTGCAACTTGCACATCTTCTTTTCCATGTTTCTTTCAATGAATTTCATGAGATTACAATTTTGTGGACTTTAAAATACAGGGCCACGTATGTGCACCAATATTTCATTCTCACATCCTAGAAAGTCATTCAACGTTACCAACAATTATATATTTTCTTGAATAAGTCATGAGTGAAGGAGCACTTGCAACTTGCACAACCTCTTTTCCATGTTTCTTTCAATGAATTTCATGAGATTACAATTTTGAGGCCTCTAAAATAGAGGGTCATGTTAGTGCACCAATATTTCATTTTCACGTACTAGAAAGTCATTCAATGTGACCATCAATTATATATTTCTTTGAATAATTCATGAAGTTAGGACCACTTGCAACTTGCACAACCTCTTTCCCAGATTTCTTTAAATGAATTTTATGAGATTACAATTTTGTGGACTTTAAAATAGAAGGTTGCGTTCGTGCACGAATATTTCATTTTCACATACTAGACAGTCATTCAATGTGACCACCAATTATATATTTTCTTGAATAAGTCATGAGTGAAGGGGCACTTGTAACTTGCACAACGTGTCTTCCATGTTTCATTCAATGAATTTCATGAGATTACAATTTTGTGGCCTTTAAAATAGAGGGCCATGTTAGTGCACGAATATTTCATTTTGACGTATTAGAAAGTCATTCAATGTGACCATCAATTATATATTTTCTTGAATAAGTCATGAGTGAAGGAGCACTTGCAACTTGCACAACCTCTTTTCCAGATTCCTTTAAATGAATTCCATGAGATTACAATATTGTGGACTTTAAAATACAGGGCAAGGTTCGTGCACCAATATTTCATTTTCACGTACTAGAAAGTCATTCAACGTTACCACCAATTATATATTTTCTTGAATAAGTCATGAGTGAAGGAGCACTTGCAACTTGCACAACCTTGTTTCCATGTTTCTTTCAATGAATTTCATGAGATTACAATTTTGTGGCCTTTAAAATACAGGGCAAGGATCGTGCACCAATATTTCATTTTCACGTACTAGAAAGTCATTCATCGTGACCGCCAATTATATATTTTGTTGAATAATTCATGAGTTTCGGAGCACTTGCAACTTGCACAACCTCTTTTCCATGTTTCGTTCAATGAATTTCATGAGATTACAATTTTGTGGCCTTTAAAATAGAAGGCCATGTTAGTGCACCAATATTTCATATTCACGTACTAGAAAGTCATTCAATGTGACCATCAATTATATATTTCTTTGAATAATTCATGAATTTAGGACCACTTGCAACTTGCACAACCTCTTTCCCAGATTTCTTTAAATGAATTTTATGAGATTACAATTTTGTGGCCTTGAAAATAGAAGGCCAGGTTCGTGCACGAATATTTCATTTCCACATACTAGAAAGTCATTCAACTTGACCACCAATTATATATTTTCTTGAATAAGTCATGAGTTTAGTAGCACTTGCAACTTGCACAGCCTCTTTCCCATATTTATGTAAGTGAATTCCATGAGATTACAATACTGTGGACTTTAGAATACAGGGCCAGGTTCGTGCACGAATATTTCATTTTCACGTACTAGAAAGTCATTCATCGTGACCACCAATTATATACTTTTATGAATAATTCATGAATTTAAAAACACTTGCAACTAGCACAACCTCTTTTCGAGATTTCTTTAAATGAATTTCATGAGATTACAATTTTGTGCACTTTAAAATACAGGACAACGTTCGTGCACGAATATTTCATTTCCACATACTCGAAAGTCATTCAACGTGACCACCAATTATATATTTTCTTGAATAAGTCATGAGTTTAGTAGCACTTGCAACTTGCACAACCTCTTTTCCATGTTTCTTTTAATGAATTCCATGAGATTTCACTTTTGTGGACTTTAAAATACAGGGCAATGTTCGTGCACCAATATTTCATTTTCACGTACTAGAAAGTCATTGAATGGGACCACCAACTATTTATTTTTTTGAATAAATCATGAGTTTAGGAGCACTAGCAACTTGAACAACCTCTTTCCCATGTTTCTATAAATGAATTTCATGAGATTACAATATTGTGGACTTTAAAATACAGGGCAACGTTCGTGCACCAATATTTCATTTTCACGTACTAGAAAGTCATTCAATGTGACCACCAATTATATATTTTCTTGAATAAGTCATCAGTGAAGGAGCACCTGCAACTTGCACAACCTCTTTTCCATGTTTCTTTCAATGAATTTCATGAGATTACAATTCTGTGGACTTTAAAATACAGGGCAAGGTTCGTGCACCAGTATTTCATTTTCACGTACTAGAACGTCATTCAACGTGACCACCAATTATATATTCTTTTGAATAATTCATGAGTGAAGGAGCACTTGCAACTTGCACAACCTCTTTTCCATGTTTCTTTCAATGAATTTCATGAGATTACAATTCTGTGGCCTTTCAAATAGAGGGCCATGTTAGTGCACCAATATTTCATTTTCACGTACTAGAAAGTCATTCAACGTGACCACCAATTATATATTTTTCTGAAATAATTCATGAATTTATTATCACTTCCAACTTGCACAACCTCTTTTCCAGATTTCTTTAGATGAATTTCATGAGAGTACAATATTGTGGACTTTAAAATACAGGGCAAGGTTCATGCACCAATATTTCATTTTCACGTACTAGAAAGTCATTCAATGTGACCACCAATTATATATTTTTTTGAAATAATTCATGAATTTATTATCACTTCCAACTTGCACAACCTCTTTCCCAGATTTCTTTCAATGAATTTCATGAGATTACAATATTGTGGACTTTAAAATACAGGGCAAGGTTCATGCACCAATATTTCATTTTCACGTACTAGAAAGTCATTCAATGTGACCACCAATTATATATTTTTTTGAAATAATTCATGAATTTATTATCACTTCCAACTTGCACAACCTCTTTCCCAGATTTCTTTCAATGAATTTCATGAGATTACAATATTGTGGACTTTAAAATACAGGGCAACGTTCGTGCACCAATATTTCATTTTCACGTACTAGAAAGTCATTCAATGTGACCACCAATTATATATTTTCTTCAATAAGTCATGAGTGAAGGAGCACTTGCAACTTGCACAACCTGTCTTCCATGTTTCGTTCAATGAATTTCATGAGACTACAATTTTGTGGCCTTTAATATAGAGGGCCATGTTTGTGCACCAATATTTCATTTTCACGTACTAGAAAGTCATTCACATGACCACCAATTATATATTTTCTTGGATAAGTCATGAGTTTAGTAGCACTTGCAACTTGCACAACCTCTTTTCTATGTTTCTATAAATGAATTTCATGAGATTACAATTTTGTGGACTTTAAAATACAGGGCAAGGTTCGTGCACCAATATTTCATTTTCACGTACTAGAACGTCATTCAACGTGACCACCAATTATATATTCTTTTGAATAATTCATGAGTGAAGGAGCACTTGCAACTTGCACAACCTCTTTTCCATGTTTCTTTCAATGAATTTCATGAGATTACAATTCTGTGGCCTTTCAAATAGAGGGCCATGTTAGTGCACCAATATTTCATTTTCACGTACTAGAAAGTCATTCATCGTGACAACCAATTATATATTTATTTGAATAAATCATGAATTTCGGAGCACTTGCAACTTGCACAACCTCTTTTCTAGATTTCTATAAATGAATTTCATGAGATTACAATTTTGTGGACTTTAAAATACAGGGCAAGGTTCGTGCACCAATATTTTATTTTCACGTACTAGAAAGTCATTCAACGTGACCACCAATTACATATTTTTTTGAATAAATCATTAGTTTAGCAGCACTAGCAACTTGCACAACCTCTTTCCCATGTTTCTATAAATGAATTTCATGAGATTACAATTTTGTGGACTTTAAAATACATGGTAAGGTTCGTGCACCAATATTTCATTTTCACGTACTAGAAAGTCATTAAAGGGGACCACCAATTATATATTTTTCTGAAATAATTCATGAATTTATTATCACTTCCAACTTGCACAACCTCTTTTCCAGTTTTCTTTAGATGAATTTCATGAGATTACAATATTGTGGACTTTAAAATACAGGGTCAGGTTCGTGCATCAATATTTCATTTTCACGTACTAGAAAGTCATTCAACGTGACCACCAATTATATATTATTTTGAAATAATTCATGAATTTATTATCACTTCCAACTTGCACAACCTCTTTCCCAAATTTCTTTAAATGAATTTCATGAGATTACAATATTGTGGACTTTAAAATACAGGGCAACGTTCGTGCACCAATATTTCATTTTCACGTACTAGAAAGTCATTCAATGTGACCACCAATTATATATTTTTTTGAAATAATTCATGAATTTATTATCACTTCCAACTTGCACAACCTCTTTCCCAGATTTCTTTCAATGAATTTCATGAGATTACAATATTGTGGACTTTAAAATACAGGGCAACGTTCGTGCACCAATATTTCATTTTCACGTACTAGAAAGTCATTCAATGTGACCACCAATTATATATTTTCTTCAATAAGTCATGAGTGAAGGAGCACTTGCAACTTGCACAACCTGTCTTCCATGTTTCGTTCAATGAATTTCATGAGACTACAATTTTGTGGCCTTTAATATAGAGGGCCATGTTTGTGCACCAATATTTCATTTTCACGTACTAGAAAGTCATTCACATGACCACCAATTATATATTTTTTTGAATAAGTCATGAGTTTAGTAGCACCTGCAACTTGCACAACCTCTTTTCCATGTTTCTTTCAATGAATTTCATGAGATTACAATTCTGTGGCCTTTGAAATAGAGGGCCATGTTAGTGCACCAATATTTCATTTTCACGTACTAGAAAGTCATTCAACATGACCACCAATTACATATTTTTTTGAATAATTCATGAATGAAGGAGCACTAGCAACTTGCACAACCTCTTTCCCATGTTTCTATAAATGAATTTCATGAGATTACAATTTTGTGGCCTTAAAAAGAGAGGGCCATGTTAGTGCACCAATATTTCATTTTCACGTACTAGAAAGTCATTTAACGTGACCACCAATTATATATTTTATTGAATAAGTCATGAGTGAAGGAGCACTTGCAACTTGCACAACGTGTCTTCCATGTTTCATTCAATGAATTTCATGAGATTACAATTCTGTGGCCTTTGAAATAGAGGGCCATGTTCGTGCACGAATATTTCATTTTGACGTACTAGAAAGTCATTCAACGTGACCACCAATTATATATTTTATTGAATAAGTCATGAGTTTAGTAGCACTTGCAACTTGCACAACCTCTTTTCCATGTTTCTTTCAATGAATTTCATGAGATTACAATTCTGTGGCCTTTGAAATAGAGGGCCATGTTAGTGCACCAATATTTCATTTTCACGTACTAGAAAGTCATTCAACATGACCACCAATTACATATTTTTTTGAATAATTCATGAATGAAGGAGCACTAGCAACTTGCACAACCTCTTTCCCATGTTTCTATAAATGAATTTCATGAGATTACAATTTTGTGGCCTTAAAAAGAGAGGGCCATGTTAGTGCACCAATATTTCATTTTCACGTACTAGAAAGTCATTTAACGTGACCACCAATTATATATTTTATTGAATAATTCATGAGTTTAGGAGCACTTGCAACTTGCACAACCTCTTTTCCATGTTTCTTTCAATGAATTTCATGCGATTACAATTTTGTGGACTTTAAAATACAGGGCCACGTTCATGTCCCAATATTTCATTTTCACATCCTAGAAAGTCATTCAACGTGACCACCAATTATATATATTTTTGACTAATTCATGAGTTTAGGAGCACTTGCAACTTGCACAACCTCTTTTCGAGATTTCTTTAAATGAATTTCATGAGATTACAATATTGTAGACTTTAAAATAGAGGGCCATGTTAGTGCAACAATATTTCATTTTCAAATCCTAGAAAGTCATTCAACGTGACCACCAATTATATATTTTTTTCAATAAGTCATGATTTTAGTAGCACTTGCAACTTGCACACCTACTTTTCCATGTTTCTTTCAATGAATTTCATGAGATTACAATATTGTGGACATTAAAACACAGGGCCAAGTTCGTGTACGAATATTTCATTTTCACATCATAGAAAGTCATTCAACGTGACCAGCAATTATATATTTTGTTGAATAATTCATGAGTTTAGGAGCACTTGCAACTTGCACAACCTGTTTTCTATATTTCTGTAAGTGAATTGTATGAGATTACAATTCAGTGGACATTAAAATACGGGGCCAGGTTCGTGCACGATTATTTCATTTTCACGTACTAGAAAGTCATTCAACGTGACCAGCAATTATATATTTTGTTGAATAATTCATGAGTTTAGGAGCACTTGCAACTTGCACAACTTCTTTCCCATATTTCTGTAAGTGAATTCCATGAGATTACAATTCTGTGGACATTAAAATAGAGGGCCATGTTAGTGCACGAATATTTCATTTTGACGTACTAGAAAATCATTCATCGTGACCACCAATTATATATATTTTTGAATAATTCATGAGTTTAGGAGCACTTGCAACTTGCACAACTTCTTTTCCAGATTTCATTAAATGAATTTCATGAGATTACAATATTGTGGTTTTAAAAATAGAGGGCCATGTTAGTGCACCAATTCAAGGTGACCATCAATTATATATTTTGTTGAATAATTCATGAGTGAAGGAGCACTTGCAACTTGCACAACTTCTTTTCGAGATTTCTTTAAATGAATTTCATGAGATTACAATATTGTGGACATTAAAATAGAGGGCCATGTTAGTGCACCAATATTTCGTTTTCACATCCTAAAAAGTCATTCAACGTGACCAGCAATTATATATTTTTTTGAAGAATTCATGAGTTTAGGAGCACTTGCAACTTGCACAACTTCTTTCCAATATTTCTGTAAGTGAATTCCATGAGATTACAATTCTGTGGACATTAAAATAGAGGGCCATGTTAGTGCACGAATATTTCATTTTGACGTACTAGAAAGTCATTCATCGTGACCACCAATTATATATATTTTTGAATAATTCATGAGTTTAGGACCACTTGCAACTTGGGCAACTTCTTTTCCAGATTTCTTTAAATGAATTCCATGAGATTACAATATTGTGGTTTTAAAAATAGAGGGCCATGTTAGTGCACCAATTCAAGGTGACCATCAATTATATATTTTGTTGAATAATTCATGAGTTAAGGAGCACCTGCAACTTGCACAACCTCTTTTCCAGATTTCTGTAAGTGAAATCCATGAGATTACTATATTGTGGTTTTTAAAATAGAGGGCCATGTTAGTGCACCAATATTTCAATCTCACGAACAGAAAATTCATTCAACGTGACCAACAATTATATATTTTGTTGAATAATTCATGAATTTAGGAGCACTTGCAACTTGCACAACCTCTTTTCCATGTTTCTTTCAATGAATATCATGAGATTACAATATTGTGGACTTTAAAATAGAAGGCCATGTTAGTGCACCAATATTTCATTTTCACGTCCTACAAAGTCATTCAACGTGACCACCAATTATATATTTTGTTGAATAATTCATGAGTTTAGGAGCACTTGCAACTTGCACAACCTCTTTTGGAGATTTCTTTAAATAAATTTCATGAGATTACAATATTGTGGACTTTAAAATAGAGGGCCATGTTAGTGCACCAATATTTCATTTTCATGTACTAGAAAGCCATTCATTGTGGCCACCAATTATATATTTTGTTGAATAATTCATGAGTTTAGGAGCACTTGCAACTTGCACAACCTCTTTTGGAGATTTCTTTAAATGAATTTCATGAGATTACAATATTGTGTTTTTTAAAATAGAGGGCCATGTCAGTGCACCAATATTCCATTCTCACGAACTAGAAAGTCATTCAACGTGACCACCAATTATATATTTTGTTGAATAATTCATGAATTTAGGAGCACATGCAACTTGTACAACCTCTTTTGGAGATTTCTTTAAATAAATTCCATGATATTACAATTCTGTGGACATTAAAATAGAGGGCCATGTTAGTGTACCAATATTTCATTTTTACGTCCTAGAAAGTCATTCAACGTGACCACCAATTATATATTTTTTTGAATAATTCATGAGTTTAGGAGCACTTGCAACTTGCACAACCTCTTTTCCATATTTCTTTCAATGAATTTCATGAGATTACAATATTGAGGACTTTAAAATAGAGGGCCATGTTAGTGCACCAATATTTCATTTTCACGTCCTAGAAAGTCATTCAACGTGACCACCAATTATATATTTTGTTGAATAATTCATGAGTTTAGGAGCACATGCAACTTGCACAACCTCTTTCCCATATTTCTGTAAGTGAATTCCCTGAGATTACAATTCTGTGGACATTAAAATAGAGGGCCAGATTCGTGCACCAATATTTCATTTTCACGTACTAGAAAGTCATTCAACGTGACCACCAATTATATATTTTGTTGAAGAATTCATGAGTTTAGGAGCACTTGCAACTTGCACAACTTCTTTCCCATATTTCTGTAAGTGAATTCCATGAGATTACAATTCTGTGGACATTAAAATAGAGGGCCATGTTAGTGCACGAATATTTCATTTTGACGTACTAGAAAGTCATTCATCGTGACCACCAATTATATATATTTTTGAATAATTCATGAGTTTAGGACCACTTGCAACTTGGGCAACTTCTTTTCCAGATTTCTTTAAATGAATTCCATGAGATTACAATATTGTGGTTTTAAAAATAGAGGGCCATGTTAGTGCACCAATTCAAGGTGACCATCAATTATATATTTTGTTGAATAATTCATGAGTTAAGGAGCACCTGCAACTTGCACAACCTCTTTTCCAGATTTCTGTAAGTGAAATCCATGAGATTACTATATTGTGGTTTTTAAAATAGAGGGCCATGTTAGTGCACCAATATTTCAATCTCACGAACAGAAAATTCATTCAACGTGACCAACAATTATATATTTTGTTGAATAATTTATGAATTTAGGAGCACTTGCAACTTGCACAACCTCTTTTCCATGTTTCTTTCAATGAATATCATGAGATTACAATATTGTGGACTTTAAAATAGAAGGCCATGTTAGTGCACCAATATTTCATTTTCACGTCCTACAAAGTCATTCAACGTGACCACCAATTATATATTTTGTTGAATAATTCATGAGTTTAGGAGCACTTGCAACTTGCACAACCTCTTTTGGAGATTTCTTTAAATAAATTTCATGAGATTACAATATTGTGGACTTTAAAATAGAAGGCCATGTTAGTGCACCAATATTTCATTTTCATGTACTAGAAAGCCATTCATTGTGGCCACCAATTATATATTTTGTTGAATAATTCATGAGTTTAGGAGCACTTGCAACTTGCACAACCTCTTTTGGAGATTTCTTTAAATGAATTTCATGAGATTACAATATTGTGTTTTTTAAAATAGAGGGCCATGTCAGTGCACCAATATTCCATTCTCACGAACTAGTAAGTCATTCAACGTGACCACCAATTATATATTTTGTTGAATAATTCATGAATTTAGGAGCACATGCAACTTGCACAACCTCTTTTGGAGATTTCTTTAAATAAATTCCATGATATTACAATTCTGTGGACATTAAAATAGAGGGCCATGTTAGTGTACCAATATTTCATTTTTACGTCCTAGAAAGTCATTCAACGTGACCACCAATTATATATTTTTTTGAATAATTCATGAGTTTAGGAGCACTTGCAACTTGCACAACCTCTTTTCCATATTTCTTTCAATGAATTTCATGAGATTACAATATTGTGTTTTTTAAAATAGAGGGCCATGTCAGTGCACCAATATTCCATTCTCACGAACTAGAAAGTCATTCAACGTGACCACCAATTATATATTTTGTTGAATAATTCATGAATTTAGGAGCACATGCAACTTGCACAACCTCTTTTGGAGATTTCTTTAAATAAATTCCATGATATTACAATTCTGTGGACATTAAAATAGAGGGCCATGTTAGTGTACCAATATTTCATTTTTACGTCCTAGAAAGTCATTCAACGTGACCACCAATTATATATTCTGTTGAATAATTCATGAGTTTAGGAGCACATGCAACTTGCACAACCTCTTTTCCATATTTCTTTCAATGAATTTCATGAGATTACAATATTGAGGACTTTAAAATAGAGGGCCATGTTAGTGCACCAATATTTCATTTTCACGTCCTAGAAAGTCATTCAACGTGACCACCAATTATATATTTTGTTGAATAATTCATGAGTTTAGGAGCACATGCAACTTGCACAACCTCTTTCCCATATTTCTGTAAGTGAATTCCCTGAGATTACAATTCTGTGGACATTAAAATAGAGGGCCAGATTCGTGCACCAATATTTCATTTTCACGTACTAGAAAGTCATTCAACGTGACCACCAATTATATATTTTGTTGAATAAGTCATGAGTTTAGTAGCACTTGCAACTTGCACAACCTCATTTCCATGTTTCTTTCAATGAATTTCATGAGATTACAATATTGAGGACTTTAAAATAGAGGGCCATGTTAGTGCACCAATATTTCATTTTCACGTCCTAGAAAGTCATTCAACGTGACCACCAATTATATATTTTGTTGAATAATTCATGAGTTTAGGAGCACATGCAACTTGCACAACCTCTTTCCCATATTTCTGTAAGTGAATTCCCTGAGATTACAATTCTGTGGACATTAAAATAGAGGGCCAGATTCGTGCACCAATATTTCATTTTCACGTACTAGAAAGTCATTCAACGTGACCACCAATTATATATTTTGTTGAATAAGTCATGAGTTTAGTAGCACTTGAAACTTGCACAACCTCATTTCCATGTTTCTTTCAATGAATTTCATGAGATTACAATATTGAGGACTTTAAAATAGAGGGCCATGTTAGTCCACCAATATTTCATTTTCACGTACTAGAAAGTCATTCAACGTGACTAGCAATTATATATTTTGTTGAATAATTCATGAGTTCAGGAGCACATGCAACTTGCACAACCTCTTTCCCAGATTTCTTTAAATGAATTCCATGAGATTATAAATCTGTGGACATTAAAATACAGGGCCAGGTTCGTGCACGAATATTTCATTTTCACGTCCTAGAAAGTCATTCAACGTGACCACCAATTATATATTTTGTTGAATAATTCATGAATTTAGAAGCACATGCAACTTGCACAACTTCTTTCCCATATTTCTGTAAGTGAATTCCATGAGATTACAATTCTGTGGACATTAAAATACAGGGCCAGATTCGTGCACCAATATTTCATTTTCACGTACTAAAAAGTCATTCAACGTGACCACCAATTATATATTTTGTTGAATATTTCATGAGTTTAGTAGCACTTGCAACTTGCACAACCTCTTTTGGAGATTTCTTTAAATGAATTTCATGAGATTACAATATTGTGTTTTTTAAAATAGAGGGCCATGTCAGTGCACCAATATTCCATTCTCACGAACTAGTAAGTCATTCAACGTGACCACCAATTATATATTTTGTTGAATAATTCATGAGTTTAGGAGCACTTGCAACTTGCACAACCTCTTTTGGAGATTTCTTTAAATAAATTTCATGAGATTACAATATTGTGGACTTTAAAATAGAGGGCCATGTTAGTGCACCAATATTTCATTTTCATGTACTAGAAAGCCATTCATTGTGGCCACCAATTATATATTTTGTTGAATAATTCATGAGTTTAGGAGCACTTGCAACTTGCACAACCTCTTTTGGAGATTTCTTTAAATGAATTTCATGAGATTACAATATTGTGTTTTTTAAAATAGAGGGCCATGTCAGTGCACCAATATTCCATTCTCACGAACTAGTAAGTCATTCAACGTGACCACCAATTATATATTTTGTTGAATAATTCATGAATTTAGGAGCACATGCAACTTGCACAACCTCTTTTGGAGATTTCTTTAAATAAATTCCATGATATTACAATTCTGTGGACATTAAAATAGAGGGCCATGTTAGTGTACCAATATTTCATTTTTACGTCCTAGAAAGTCATTCAACGTGACCACCAATTATATATTTTTTTGAATAATTCATGAGTTTAGGAGCACTTGCAACTTGCACAACCTCTTTTCCATATTTCTTTCAATGAATTTCATGAGATTACAATATTGAGGACTTTAAAATAGAGGGCCATGTTAGTGCACCAATATTTCATTTTCACGTCCTAGAAAGTCATTCAACGTGACCACCAATTATATATTTTGTTGAATAATTCATGAGTTTAGGAGCACATGCAACTTGCACAACCTCTTTCCCATATTTCTGTAAGTGAATTCCCTGAGATTACAATTCTGTGGACATTAAAATAGAGGGCCAGATTCGTGCACCAATATTTCATTTTCACGTACTAGAAAGTCATTCAACGTGACCACCAATTATATATTTTGTTGAATAAGTCATGAGTTTAGTAGCACTTGCAACTTGCACAACCTCATTTCCATGTTTCTTTCAATGAATTTCATGAGATTACAATATTGAGGACTTTAAAATAGAGGGCCATGTTAGTGCACCAATATTTCATTTTCACGTCCTAGAAAGTCATTCAACGTGACCACCAATTATATATTTTGTTGAATAATTCATGAGTTTAGGAGCACATGCAACTTGCACAACCTCTTTCCCATATTTCTGTAAGTGAATTCCCTGAGATTACAATTCTGTGGACATTAAAATAGAGGGCCAGATTCGTGCACCAATATTTCATTTTCACGTACTAGAAAGTCATTCAACGTGACCACCAATTATATATTTTGTTGAATAAGTCATGAGTTTAGTAGCACTTGAAACTTGCACAACCTCATTTCCATGTTTCTTTCAATGAATTTCATGAGATTACAATATTGAGGACTTTAAAATAGAGGGCCATGTTAGTCCACCAATATTTCATTTTCACGTACTAGAAAGTCATTCAACGTGACTAGCAATTATATATTTTGTTGAATAATTCATGAGTTCAGGAGCACATGCAACTTGCACAACCTCTTTCCCAGATTTCTTTAAATGAATTCCATGAGATTATAAATCTGTGGACATTAAAATACAGGGCCAGGTTCGTGCACGAATATTTCATTTTCACGTCCTAGAAAGTCATTCAACGTGACCACCAATTATATATTTTGTTGAATAATTCATGAATTTAGAAGCACATGCAACTTGCACAACTTCTTTCCCATATTTCTGTAAGTGAATTCCATGAGATTACAATTCTGTGGACATTAAAATACAGGGCCAGATTCGTGCACCAATATTTCATTTTCACATCCTAGAAAGTCATTCAAGGTGACCACCAATTATATATTTTGTTGAATAATTCATGAGTTTAGAAGCACTTGCAACTTGCACAACTTCTTTTGGAGATTTCTTTAAATGAATTCCATGATATTACAATTCTGTGGACATTAAATAGAGGGCCATGTTAGTGTACCAATATTTCATTTTCACGTCCTAGAAAGTCATTCAACGTGACCACCAATTATATATTCTGTTGAATAATTCATGAGTTTAGGAGCACATGCAACTTGCACAACCTCTTTCCCATATTTCTGTAAGTGAATTCCCTGAGATTACAATTCTGTGGACATTAAAATAGAGGGCCAGATTCGTGCACCAATATTTCATTTTCACATACTAGAAAGTCATTCAACGTGACCACCAATTATATATTTTGTTGAATATTTCATGAGTTTAGTAGCACTTGCAACTTGCACAACCTCTTTTCCATATTTCTTTCAATGAATTTCATGAGATTACAGTATTGAGGACTTTAAAATAGAGGGCCAGATTCGTGCACCAATATTTCATTTTCACTTACTAGAAAGTCATTCAACGTGACCACCAATTATATATTTTGTTGAATAATTCATGAGTTTAGGAGCACTTGCAACTTGCACAACCTCTTTTCCATATTTCTTTCAATGAATTTCATGAGATTACAATATTGAAGACTTTAAAATAGAGGGCCATGTTAGTGTACCAATATTTCATTTTCACGTCCTAGAAAGTCATTCAACGTGACCACCAAGTATATATTTTGTTGAATAATTCATGAGTTTAGGAGCACTTGCAACTTGCACAACCTCTTTTCCATATTTCTTTCAATGAATTTCATGAGATTACAATATTGAAGACTTTAAAATAGAGGGCCATGTTAGTGCACCAATATTTCATTTTCACTTACTAGAAAGTCATTCAACGTGACCACCAATTATATATTTTGTTGAATAATTCATGAGTTTAGGAGCACTTGCAACTTGCACAACCTCTTTCCCATATTTCTGTAAGTGAATTCCATGAGATTACAATTCTGTGGACATTAAAATACAGGGCCGGGTTCGTGCACCAATATTTCATTTTCACTTACTAAAAAGTCATTCAACGTGACCACCAATTATATATTTTGTTGAATATTTCATGAATTTAGGAGCACATGCAACTTGCACAACCTCTTTCCCAGATTTCTGTAAGTGAATTTCATGAGATTACAATTCTGTGGACATTAAAATACACGGCCAGATTCGTGCATGAATAATTCATTTTCACGTATTAGAAAGTCATTCAACGTGACCACCAATTATATATTTCTTTGAATAATTCATGAATTTAGGAGCACTTGCAACTTGCACAACCTCTTTTGGAGATTTCTTTAAATGAATTCCATGATATTACAATTCTGTGGACATTAAAATAGAGGGCCATGTTAGTGTACCAATATTTCATTTTTACGTCCTAGAAAGTCATTCAACGTGACCACCAATTATATATTTTGTTGAATAAGTCATGAGTTTAGTAGCACTTGCAACTTGCACAACCTCTTTTCCATGTTTCTTTCAATGAATTTCATGAGATTACAATATTGAGGACTTTAAAATAGAGGGCCAGGTTCGTGCACCAATATTTCATTTTCACATCCTAGAAAGTCATTCAAGGTGACCATCAATTATATATTTTGTTGAATAATTCATGAGTTTAGGAGCACTTGCAACTTGCACAACCTCTTTCCCAGATTTCATTCAATGAATTTCATGAGATTACAATTCTGTGGACATTAGAATACAGGGCCAGGTTCGTGCACCAATATTTCATTTTTACGTCCTAGAAAGTCATTCAACGTGACCACCAATTATATATTTTGTTGAATAAGTCATGAGTTTAGTAGCACTTGCAACTTGCACAACCTCTTTTCCATGTTTCTTTCAATGAATTTCATGAGATTACAATATTGAGGACTTTAAAATAGAGGGCCAGGTTCGTGCACCAATATTTCATTTTCACATCCTAGAAAGTCATTCAAGGTGACCATCAATTATATATTTTGTTGAATAATTCATGAGTTTAGGAGCACTTGCAACTTGCACAACCTCTTTTGGAGATTTCTTTAAATGAATTCCATGATATTACAATTCTGTGGACATTAAAATAGAGGGCCATGTTAGTGTACCAATATTTCATTTTCACGTCCTAGAAAGTCATTCAACGTGACCACCAAGTATATATTTTGTTGAATAATTCATGAGTTTAGGAGCACTTGCAACTTGCACAACCTCTTTTCCATGTTTCTTTCAATGAATTTCATGAGATTACAATATTGAGGACTTTAAAATAGAGGGCCAGGTTCGTGCACCAATATTTCATTTTCACGTCCTAGAAAGTCATTCAACGTGACCACCAATTATATATTTTGTTGAATAATTCATGAGTTTAGGAGCACTTGCAACTTGCACAACCTCTTTCCCAGATTTCATTCAATGAATTTCATGAGATTACAATTCTGTGGACATTAGAATACAGGGCCAGGTTCGTGCACCAATATTTCATTTTTACGTCCTAGAAAGTCATTCAACGTGACCACCAATTATATATTTTGTTGAATAAGTCATGAGTTTAGTAGCACTTGCAACTTGCACAACCTCTTTTCCATGTTTCTTTCAATGAATTTCATGAGATTACAATATTGAGGACTTTAAAATAGAGGGCCAGGTTCGTGCACCAATATTTCATTTTCACATCCTAGAAAGTCATTCAAGGTGACCATCAATTATATATTTTGTTGAATAATTCATGAGTTTAGGAGCACTTGCAACTTGCACAACCTCTTTTGGAGATATCTTTAAATGAATTCCATGATATTACAATTCTGTGGACATTAAAATAGAGGGCCATGTTAGTGTACCAATATTTCATTTTCACGTCCTAGAAAGTCATTCAACGTGACCACCAAGTATATATTTTGTTGAATAATTCATGAGTTTAGGAGCACTTGCAACTTGCACAACCTCTTTTCCATGTTTCTTTCAATGAATTTCATGAGATTACAATATTGAGGACTTTAAAATAGAGGGCCAGGTTCGTGCACCAATATTTCATTTTCACGTCCTAGAAAGTCATTCAACGTGACCACCAATTATATATTTTGTTGAATAATTCATGAGTTTAGGAGCACTTGCAACTTGCACAACCTCTTTCCCAGATTTCATTCAATGAATCTCATGAGATTACAATATTGAGGACTTTAAAATAGAGGGCCATGTTAGTGCACCAATATTTCATTTTCACGTACTAGAAAGTCATTCAACGTGACTAGCAATTATATATTTATTTGAATAATTCATGAGTTTAGGAGCACTTGCAACTTGCACGACCTCTTTCCCAGATTTCTTTCAATGAATTTCATGAGATTACAATTCTGTGGACATTAAAATACAGGGCCAGGTTCGTGCACCAATATTTCATTTTCACATCCTAGAAAGTCATTCAAGGTGACCATCAATTATATATTTTTTTGAATAATTCATGAGTTTAGGAGCACTTGCAACTTGCACAACCTCTTTTGGAGATTTCTTTAAATGAATTCCATGATATTACAATTCTGTGGACATTAAAATAAAGGGCCATGTTAGTGTACCAATATTTCATTTTCACGTCCTAGAAAGTCATTCAACGTGACCACCAAGTATATATTTTGTTGAATAATTCATGAGTTTAGGAGCACTTGCAACTTGCACAACCTCTTTCCCATGTTTCTTTCAATGAATTTCATGAGATTACAATATTGAGGACTTTAAAATAGAGGGCCATGTTAGTGCACCAATATTTCATTTTCACGTACTAGAAAGTGATTCAACGTGACCACCAATTATATATTTTGTTGAATAATTCATGAGTTTAGGAGCACTTGCAACTTGCACAACCTCTTTCCCATATTTTTGTAAGTGAATTCCATGAGATTACAATTCTGTGGACATTAAAATACAAGGCCAGGTTCGTGCACCAATATTTCATTTTCACGTACTAAAAATTCATTCAACGTGACCACCAATTATATATTTTGTTGAATATTTCATGAATTTAGGAGCACATGCAACTTGCACAACCTCTTTCCTATATTCCTGTAAGTGAATTCCATGAGATTACAATTCTGTGGACATTAAAATACAGGGCCAGGTTCGTGCACTAATATTTCATTTTCACGTACTAAAAAGTCATTCAACGTGACCACCAATTATATATTTTGTTGAATATTTCATGAATTTAGGAGCACATGCAACTTGCACAACCTCTTTCCCAGATTTCTGTAAGTGAATTCCATGAGATTACAATTCTGTGGACATTACAATACAGGGCCAGGTTCGTGCACGAATAATTCATTTTCACGTCTTAGAAAGTCATTCAACGTGACCACCAATTATATATTTTTCTGAATAATTCATGAATTTAGGAGCACTTGCAACTTGCACAACCTCTTTTCCATGTTTCTTTCAATGAATTTCATGAGATTACAATATTGAGGACTTTAAAATAGAGGGCCAGGTTCGTGCACCAATATTTCATTTTCGCGTCCTAGAAAGTCATTCAACGTGACCACCAATTATATATTTTGTTGAATAATTCATGAGTTTAGGAGCACTTGCAACTTGCACAACCTCTTTCCCAGATTTCATTCAATGAATCTCATGAGATTACAATATTGAGGACTTTAAAATAGAGGGCCATGTTAGTGCACCAATATTTCATTTTCACGTACTAGAAAGTCATTCAACGTGACTAGCAATTATATATTTATTTGAATAATTCATGAGTTTAGGAGCACTTGCAACTTGCACGACCTCTTTCCCAGATTTCTTTCAATGAATTTCATGAGATTACAATTCTGTGGACATTAAAATACAGGGCCAGGTTCGTGCACCAATATTTCATTTTCACATCCTAGAAAGTCATTCAAGGTGACCATCAATTATATATTTTTTTGAATAATTCATGAGTTTAGGAGCACTTGCAACTTGCACAACCTCTTTTGGAGATTTCTTTAAATGAATTCCATGATATTACAATTCTGTGGACATTAAAATAAAGGGCCATGTTAGTGTACCAATATTTCATTTTCACGTCCTAGAAAGTCATTCAACGTGACCACCAAGTATATATTTTGTTGAATAATTCATGAGTTTAGGAGCACTTGCAACTTGCACAACCTCTTTCCCATGTTTCTTTCAATGAATTTCATGAGATTACAATATTGAGGACTTTAAAATAGAGGGCCATGTTAGTGCACCAATATTTCATTTTCACGTACTAGAAAGTGATTCAACGTGACCACCAATTATATATTTTGTTGAATAATTCATGAGTTTAGGAGCACTTGCAACTTGCACAACCTCTTTCCCATATTTTTGTAAGTGAATTCCATGAGATTACAATTCTGTGGACATTAAAATACAAGGCCAGGTTCGTGCACCAATATTTCATTTTCACGTACTAAAAATTCATTCAACGTGACCACCAATTATATATTTTGTTGAATATTTCATGAATTTAGGAGCACATGCAACTTGCACAACCTCTTTCCTATATTCCTGTAAGTGAATTCCATGAGATTACAATTCTGTGGACATTAAAATACAGGGCCAGGTTCGTGCACTAATATTTCATTTTCACGTACTAAAAAGTCATTCAACGTGACCACCAATTATATATTTTGTTGAATATTTCATGAATTTAGGAGCACATGCAACTTGCACAACCTCTTTTGGAGATTTCTGTAAGTGAATTCCATGAGATTACAATTCTGTGGACATTACAATACAGGGCCAGGTTCGTGCACGAATAATTCATTTTCACGTCTTAGAAAGTCATTCAACGTGACCACCAATTATATATTTTTCTGAATAATTCATGAATTTAGGAGCACTTGCAACTTGCACAACCTCTTTTCCATGTTTCTTTCAATGAATTTCATGAGATTACAATATTGAGGACTTTAAAATAGAGGGCCAGGTTCGTGCACCAATATTTCATTTTCGCGTCCTAGAAAGTCATTCAACGTGACCACCAATTATATATTTTGTTGAATAATTCATGAGTTTAGGAGCACTTGCAACTTGCACAACCTCTTTCCCAGATTTCATTCAATGAATCTCATGAGATTACAATATTGAGGACTTTAAAATAGAGGGCCATGTTAGTGCACCAATATTTCATTTTCACGTACTAGAAAGTCATTCAACGTGACTAGCAATTATATATTTATTTGAATAATTCATGAGTTTAGGAGCACTTGCAACTTGCACGACCTCTTTCCCAGATTTCTTTCAATGAATTTCATGAGATTACAATTCTGTGGACATTAAAATACAGGGCCAGGTTCGTGCACCAATATTTCATTTTCACATCCTAGAAAGTCATTCAAGGTGACCATCAATTATATATTTTTTTGAATAATTCATGAGTTTAGGAGCACTTGCAACTTGCACAACCTCTTTTGGAGATTTCTTTAAATGAATTCCATGATATTACAATTCTGTGGACATTAAAATAAAGGGCCATGTTAGTGTACCAATATTTCATTTTCACGTCCTAGAAAGTCATTCAACGTGACCACCAAGTATATATTTTGTTGAATAATTCATGAGTTTAGGAGCACTTGCAACTTGCACAACCTCTTTCCCATGTTTCTTTCAATGAATTTCATGAGATTACAATATTGAGGACTTTAAAATAGAGGGCCATGTTAGTGCACCAATATTTCATTTTCACGTACTAGAAAGTGATTCAACGTGACCACCAATTATATATTTTGTTGAATAATTCATGAGTTTAGGAGCACTTGCAACTTGCACAACCTCTTTCCCATATTTTTGTAAGTGAATTCCATGAGATTACAATTCTGTGGACATTAAAATACAGGGCCAGGTTCGTGCACCAATATTTCATTTTCACGTACTAAAAAGTCATTCAACGTGACCACCAATTATATATTTTGTTGAATATTTCATGAATTTAGGAGCACATGCAACTTGCACAACCTCTTTCCTATATTCCTGTAAGTGAATTCCATGAGATTACAATTCTGTGGACATTAAAATACAGGGCCAGGTTCGTGCACTAATATTTCATTTTCACGTACTAAAAAGTCATTCAACGTGACCACCAATTATATATTTTGTTGAATATTTCATGAATTTAGGAGCACATGCAACTTGCACAACCTCTTTCCCAGATTTCTGTAAGTGAATTCCATGAGATTACAATTCTGTGGACATTACAATACAGGGCCAGGTTCGTGCACGAATAATTCATTTTCACGTCTTAGAAAGTCATTCAACGTGACCACCAATTATATATTTTTCTGAATAATTCATGAATTTAGGAGCACTTGCAACTTGCACAACCTCTTTTCCATGTTTCTTTCAATGAATTTCATGAGATTACAATATTGAGGACTTTAAAATAGAGGGCCATGTTAGTGCACCAATATTTCATTTTCACGTCCTAGAATGTCATTCAACGTCACCACGAATTATATATTTTGTTGAATAATTCATGAGTTTAGGAGCACATGCAACTTGCACAACCTCTTTCCCATATTTCTGTAAGTGAATTCCAAGAGATTACAATTCTGTGGACATTAAAATACAGGGCCAGGTTCGTGCACCAATATTTCATTTTCACGTACTAGAAAGTCATTCAACGTGACCATCAATTATATATTTTTTTGAATAATTCATGAGTTTAGGAGCACTTGCAACTTGCACAACCTCTTTTGGAGATTTCTTTAAATGAATTCCATGATATTACAATTCTGTGGACATTAAAATAGAGGGCCATGTTAGTGTACCAATATTTCATTTTCACGTCCTAGAAAGTCATTCAACGTGACCACCAAGTATATATTTATTTGAATAATTCATGAGTTTAGGAGCACTTGCAACTTGCACAACCTCTTTCCCAGATTGCTTTCAATGAATTTCATGAGATTACAATTCTGTGGACATTAAAATACAGGGCCAGGTTCGTGCATCAATATTTCATTTTCACATCCTAGAAAGTCATTCAAGGTGACCATCAATTATACATTTTGTTGAATAATTCATGAATTTAGGAGCACTTGCAACTTGCACAACCTCTTTCCCAGAGTTCTGTAAGTGAAATCCATGAGATTACTATATTGTGGTTTTTAAAATAGAGGGCCATGTTAGTGCACCAATATTTCATCCTCACGAACTAAAAATTCATTCAACGTGACCAACAATTATATATTTTGTTGAATAATTCATGAATTTAGGAGCACATGCAACTTGCACAACCTCTTTTCCATGTTTCTTTCAATGAATTTCATGAGATTACAATATTGTGGACTTTAAAATAGAGGGCCATGTTAGTGAACCATTATTTCATTTTCACGTACTAGAAAGTCATTCAACGTGACCAGCAATTATATATTTTGTTGAATAATTCATGAGTTCAGGAGCACATGCAACTTGCACAACCTCTTTCCCAGATTTCTTTAAATGAATTCCATGAGATTATAAATCTGTGGACATTAAAATACAGGGCCAGGTTCGTGCACGAATATTTCATTTTCACGTACTAGAAAGTCATTCAACGTGACCACCAATTATATATTTTGTTGAATAATTCATGAATTTAGAAGCACATGCAACTTGCACAACTTCTTTCCCATATTTCTGTAAGTGAATTCCATGAGATTACAATTCTGTGGACATTAAAATACAGGGCCAGGTTCGTGCACCAATATTTCATTTTCACGTACTAAAAAGTCATTCAACGTGACCACCAATTATATATTTTGTTGAATATTTCATGAGTTTAGGAGCACATGCAACTTGCACAACCTCTTTCCCAGATTTCTGTAAGTGCATTCCATGAGATTACAATTCTGTGGACATTAAAATACAGGGCCAGGTTCGTGCACCAATATTTCATTTTCACGTACTAAAAAGTCATTCAACGTGACCACAAATTATATATTTTGTTGAATATTTCATGAATTTAGGAGCACATGCAACTTGCACAACCTCTTTTGGAGATTTCTTTAAATGAATTCCATGATATTACAATTCTGTGGACATAAAAATAGAGGGCCATGTTAGTGTACCAATATTTCATTTTCACGTCCTAGAAAGTCATTCAACGTGACCACCAATTATATATTTTGTTGAATAATTCATGAGTTTAGGAGCACATGCAACTTGCACAACCTCTTTCCCATATTTCTGTAAGTGAATTCCCTGAGATTACAATTCTGTGGACATTAAAATAGAGGGCCAGATTCGTGCACCAATATTTCATTTTCACGTACTAGAAAGTCATTCAACGTGACCACCAATTATATATTTTGTTGAATAATTCATGAGTTTAGGAGCACTTGCAACTTGCACAACCTCTTTCCCAGATTTCTGTAAGTGAATTCCATGAGATTACAATTCTGTGGACATTAAAATACAGGGCCAGGTTCGTGCACCAATATTTCATTTTCACATACTAAAAAGTCATTCAACGTGACCACCAAATATATATTTTGTTGAATATTTCATGAATTTAGGAGCACATGCAACTTGCACAACCTCTTTCCCAGATTTCTGTAAGTGAATTCCCTGAGATTACAATATTGAGGACTTTAAAATAGAGGGCCAGATTCGTGCACCAATATTTCATTTTCACGTACTAGAAAGTCATTCAAGGTGACCATCAATTATATATTTTGTTGAATAATTCATGAGTTTAGGAGCACTTGCAACTTGCACAACCTCTTTTGGAGATTTCTTTAAATGAATTCCATGA
This sequence comes from Rhytidiadelphus loreus, assembly GCA_947034895.1. Classification (NCBI taxonomy): domain Eukaryota; kingdom Viridiplantae; phylum Streptophyta; class Bryopsida; order Hypnales; family Hylocomiaceae; genus Rhytidiadelphus; species Rhytidiadelphus loreus. The sequence continues at coordinate 56,943,874 of OX344763.1, read as the reverse complement.
TATTACAATTCTGTGGACATTAAATAGAGGGCCATGTTAGTGTACCAATATTTCATTTTCACGTCCTAGAAAGTCATTCAACGTGACCACCAATTATATATTTTGTTGAATATTTCATGAATTTAGGAGCACATGCAACTTGCACAACCTCTTTCCCAGATTTCTGTAAGTGAATTCCCTGAGATTACAATTCTGTGGACATTAAAATAGAGGGCCAGATTCGTGCACCAATATTTCATTTTCACGTACTAGAAAGTCATTCAACGTGACCACCAATTATATATTTTGTTGAATAATTCATGAGTTTAGGAGCACTTGCAACTTGCACAACCTCTTTCCCATATTCCTGTAAGTGAATTCCCTGAGATTACAATTCTGTGGACATTAAAATAGAGGGCCAGATTCGTGCACCAATATTTCATTTTCACATACTAGAAAGTCATTCAACGTGACCACCAATTATATATTTTGTTGAATATTTCATGAGTTTAGTAGCACTTGCAACTTGCACAACCTCTTTTCCATATTTCTTTCAATGAATTTCATGAGATTACAATATTGAGGACTTTAAAATAGAGGGCCAGATTCGTGCACCAATATTTCATTTTCACGTCCTAGAAAGTCATTCAAGGTGACCATCAATTATATATTTTGTTGAATAATTCATGAGTTTAGGAGCACTTGCAACTTGCACAACCTCTTTTGGAGATTTCTTTAAATGAATTCCATGATATTACAATTCTGTGGACATTAAATAGAGGGCCATGTTAGTGTACCAATATTTCATTTTCACGTCCTAGAAAGTCATTCAACGTGACCACCAAGTATATATTTTGTTGAATAATTCATGAGTTTAGGAGCACTTGCAACTTGCACAACCTCTTTTCCATGTTTCTTTCAATGAATTTCATGAGATTACAATATTGAAGACTTTAAAATAGAGGGCCATGTTAGTGCACCAATATTTCATTTTCACTTACTAGAAAGTCATTCAACGTGTCCACCAATTATATATTTTGTTGAATAATTCATGAGTTTAGGAGCACTTGCAACTTGCACAACCTCTTTCCCATATTTCTGTAAGTGAATTCCATGAGATTACAATTCTGTGGACATTAAAATACAGGGCCAGGTTCGTGCACCAATATTTCATTTTCACGTACTAAAAAGTCATTCAACGTGACCACCAATTATATATTTTGTTGAATATTTCATGAATTTAGGAGCACATGCAACTTGCACAACCTCTTTCCCAGATTTCTGTAAGTGAATTTCATGAGATTACAATTCTGTGGACATTAAAATACACGGCCAGGTTCGTGCATGAATAATTCATTTTCACGTATTAGAAAGTCATTCAACGTGACCACCAATTATATATTTCTTTGAATAATTCATGAATTTAGGAGCACTTGGAACTTGCACAACCTCTTTCCCAGATTTCTGTAAGTGAATTCCATGAGATTACAATTCTGTGGACATTAAAATAGAGGGCCATGTTAGTGTACCAATATTTCATTTTTACGTCCTAGAAAGTCATTCAACGTGACCACCAATTATATATTTTGTTGAATAAGTCATGAGTTTAGTAGCACTTGCAACTTGCACAACCTCTTTTCCATGTTTCTTTCAATGAATTTCATGAGATTACAATATTGAAGACTTTAAAATAGAGGGCCATATTAGTGCACCAATATTTCATTTTCACTTACTAGAAAGTCATTCAACGTGACCACCAATTATATATTTTGTTGAATAATTCATGAGTTTAGGAGCACTTGCAACTTGCACAACCTCTTTCCCATATTTCTGTAAGTGAATTCCATGAGATTACAATTCTGTGGACATTAAAATACAGGGCCAGGTTCGTGCACCAATATTTCATTTTCACGTACTAAAAAGTCATTCAACGTGACCACCAATTATATATTTTGTTGAATATTTCATGAATTTAGGAGCACATGCAACTTGCACAACCTCTTTCCCAGATTTCTGTAAGTGAATTTCATGAGATTACAATTCTGTGGACATTAAAATACACGGCCAGGTTCGTGCATGAATAATTCATTTTCACGTATTAGAAAGTCATTCAACGTGACCACCAATTATATATTTCTTTGAATAATTCATGAATTTAGGAGCACTTGCAACTTGCACAACCTCTTTCCCAGATTTCTGTAAGTGAATTCCATGAGATTACAATTCTGTGGACATTAAAATAGAGGGCCATGTTAGTGTACCAATATTTCATTTTTACGTCCTAGAAAGTCATTCAATGTGACCACCAATTATATATTTTGTTGAATAAGTCATGAGTTTAGTAGCACTTGCAACTTGCACAACCTCTTTTCCATGTTTCTTTCAATGAATTTCATGAGATTACAATATTGAGGACTTTAAAATAGAGGGCCAGGTTCGTGCACCAATATTTCATTTTCACATCCTAGAAAGTCATTCAAGGTGACCATCAATTATATATTTTGTTGAATAATTCATGAGTTTAGGAGCACTTGCAACTTGCACAACCTCTTTTGGAGATTTCTTTAAATGAATTCCATGATATTACAATTCTGTGGACATTAAAATAGAGGGCCATGTTAGTGTACCAATATTTCATTTTCACGTCCTAGAAAGTCATTCAACGTGACCACCAAGTATATATTTTGTTGAATAATTCATGAGTTTAGGAGCACTTGCAACTTGCACAACCTCTTTTCCATGTTTCTTTCAATGAATTTCATGAGATTACAATATTGAGGACTTTAAAATAGAGGGCCAGGTTCGTGCACCAATATTTCATTTTCACGTCCTAGAAAGTCATTCAACGTGACCACCAATTATATATTTTGTTGAATAATTCATGAGTTTAGGAGCACTTGCAACTTGCACAACCTCTTTCCCAGATTTCTTTCAATGAATTTCATGAGATTACAATTCTGTGGACATTAAAATACAGGGCCAGGTTCGTGCACCAATATTTCATTTTTACGTCCTAGAAAGTCATTCAACGTGACCACCAATTATATATTTTGTTGAATAAGTCATGAGTTTAGTAGCACTTGCAACTTGCACAACCTCTTTTCCATGTTTCTTTCAATGAATTTCATGAGATTACAATATTGAGGACTTTAAAATAGAGGGCCAGGTTCGTGCACCAATATTTCATTTTCACATCCTAGAAAGTCATTCAAGGTGACCATCAATTATATATTTTGTTGAATAATTCATGAGTTTAGGAGCACTTGCAACTTGCACAACCTCTTTTGGACATTTCTTTAAATGAATTCCATGATATTACAATTCTGTGGACATTAAAATAGAGGGCCTCGTTAGTGTACCAATATTTCATTTTCACGTCCTAGAAAGTCATTCAACGTGACCACCAAGTATATATTTTGTTGAATAATTCATGAGTTTAGGAGCACTTGCAACTTGCACAACCTCTTTTCCATGTTTCTTTCAATGAATTTCATGAGATTACAATATTGAGGACTTTAAAATAGAGGGCCAGGTTCGTGCACCAATATTTCATTTTCACGTCCTGGAAAGTCATTCAACGTGACCACCAATTATATATTTTGTTGAATAATTCATGAGTTTAGGAGCACTTGCAACTTGCACAACTTCTTTCCCATATTTCTGTAAGTGAATTCCATGAGATTACAATTCTGTGGACATTAAAATACAGGGCCAGGTTCGTGCACCAATATTTCATTTTCACGTACTAAAAAGTCATTCAACGTGACCACCAATTATATATTTTGTTGAATATTTCATGAGTTTAGGAGCACATGCAACTTGCACAACCTCTTTCCCAGATTTCTGTAAGTGCATTCCATGAGATTACAATTCTGTGGACATTAAAATACAGGGCCAGGTTCGTGCACCAATATTTCATTTTCACGTACTAAAAAGTCATTCAACGTGACCACAAATTATATATTTTGTTGAATATTTCATGAATTTAGGAGCACATGCAACTTGCACAACCTCTTTTGGAGATTTCTTTAAATGAATTCCATGATATTACAATTCTGTGGACATAAAAATAGAGGGCCATGTTAGTGTACCAATATTTCATTTTCACGTCCTAGAAAGTCATTCAACGTGACCACCAATTATATATTTTGTTGAATAATTCATGAGTTTAGGAGCACATGCAACTTGCACAACCTCTTTCCCATATTTCTGTAAGTGAATTCCCTGAGATTACAATTCTGTGGACATTAAAATAGAGGGCCAGATTCGTGCACCAATATTTCATTTTCACGTACTAGAAAGTCATTCAACGTGACCACCAATTATATATTTTGTTGAATAATTCATGAGTTTAGGAGCACTTGCAACTTGCACAACCTCTTTCCCAGATTTCTGTAAGTGAATTCCATGAGATTACAATTCTGTGGACATTAAAATACAGGGCCAGGTTCGTGCACCAATATTTCATTTTCACATACTAAAAAGTCATTCAACGTGACCACCAATTATATATTTTGTTGAATATTTCATGAATTTAGGAGCACATGCAACTTGCACAACCTCTTTCCCAGATTTCTGTAAGTGAATTCCCTGAGATTACAATATTGAGGACTTTAAAATAGAGGGCCAGATTCGTGCACCAATATTTCATTTTCACGTACTAGAAAGTCATTCAAGGTGACCATCAATTATATATTTTGTTGAATAATTCATGAGTTTAGGAGCACTTGCAACTTGCACAACCTCTTTTGGAGATTTCTTTAAATGAATTCCATGATATTACAATTCTGTGGACATTAAATAGAGGGCCATGTTAGTGTACCAATATTTCATTTTCACGTCCTAGAAAGTCATTCAACGTGACCACCAATTATATATTTTGTTGAATATTTCATGAATTTAGGAGCACATGCAACTTGCACAACCTCTTTCCCATATTTCTGTAAGTGAATTCCCTGAGATTACAATTCTGTGGACATTAAAATAGAGGGCCAGATTCGTGCACCAATATTTCATTTTCACGTACTAGAAAGTCATTCAACGTGACCACCAATTATATATTTTGTTGAATAATTCATGAGTTTAGGAGCACTTGCAACTTGCACAACCTCTTTCCCATATTCCTGTAAGTGAATTCCCTGAGATTACAATTCTGTGGACATTAAAATGGAGGGCCAGATTCGTGCACCAATATTTCATTTTCACATACTAGAAAGTCATTCAACGTGACCACCAATTATATATTTTGTTGAATATTTCATGAGTTTAGTAGCACTTGCAACTTGCACAACCTCTTTTCCATATTTCTTTCAATGAATTTCATGAGATTACAATATTGAGGACTTTAAAATAGAGGGCCAGATTCGTGCACCAATATTTCATTTTCACGTCCTAGAAAGTCATTCAAGGTGACCATCAATTATATATTTTGTTGAATAATTCATGAGTTTAGGAGCACTTGCAACTTGCACAACCTCTTTTGGAGATTTCTTTAAATGAATTCCATGATATTACAATTCTGTGGACATTAAATAGAGGGCCATGTTAGTGTACCAATATTTCATTTTCACGTCCTAGAAAGTCATTCAACGTGACCACCAAGTATATATTTTGTTGAATAATTCATGAGTTTAGGAGCACTTGCAACTTGCACAACCTCTTTTCCATGTTTCTTTCAATGAATTTCATGAGATTACAATATTGAAGACTTTAAAATAGAGGGCCATGTTAGTGCACCAATATTTCATTTTCACTTACTAGAAAGTCATTCAACGTGTCCACCAATTATATATTTTGTTGAATAATTCATGAGTTTAGGAGCACTTGCAACTTGCACAACCTCTTTCCCATATTTCTGTAAGTGAATTCCATGAGATTACAATTCTGTGGACATTAAAATACAGGGCCAGGTTCGTGCACCAATATTTCATTTTCACGTACTAAAAAGTCATTCAACGTGACCACCAATTATATATTTTGTTGAATATTTCATGAATTTAGGAGCACATGCAACTTGCACAACGTCTTTCCCAGATTTCTGTAAGTGAATTTCATGAGATTACAATTCTGTGGACATTAAAATACACGGCCAGGTTCGTGCATGAATAATTCATTTTCACGTATTAGAAAGTCATTCAACGTGACCACCAATTATATATTTCTTTGAATAATTCATGAATTTAGGAGCACTTGGAACTTGCACAACCTCTTTCCCAGATTTCTGTAAGTGAATTCCATGAGATTACAATTCTGTGGACATTAAAATAGAGGGCCATGTTAGTGTACCAATATTTCATTTTTACGTCCTAGAAAGTCATTCAACGTGACCACCAATTATATATTTTGTTGAATAAGTCATGAGTTTAGTAGCACTTGCAACTTGCACAACCTCTTTTCCATGTTTCTTTCAATGAATTTCATGAGATTACAATATTGAAGACTTTAAAATAGAGGGCCATGTTAGTGCACCAATATTTCATTTTCACTTACTAGAAAGTCATTCAACGTGACCACCAATTATATATTTTGTTGAATAATTCATGAGTTTAGGAGCACTTGCAACTTGCACAACCTCTTTCCCATATTTCTGTAAGTGAATTCCATGAGATTACAATTCTGTGGACATTAAAATACAGGGCCAGGTTCGTGCACCAATATTTCATTTTCACGTACTAAAAAGTCATTCAACGTGACCACCAATTATATATTTTGTTGAATATTTCATGAATTTAGGAGCACATGCAACTTGCACAACGTCTTTCCCAGATTTCTGTAAGTGAATTTCATGAGATTACAATTCTGTGGACATTAAAATACACGGCCAGGTTCGTGCATGAATAATTCATTTTCACGTATTAGAAAGTCATTCAACGTGACCACCAATTATATATTTCTTTGAATAATTCATGAATTTAGGAGCACATGCAACTTGCACAACCTCTTTCCCAGATTTCTGTAAGTGAATTCCATGAGATTACAATTCTGTGGACATTAAAATAGAGGGCCATGTTAGTGTACCAATATTTCATTTTCACGTCCTAGAAAGTCATTCAACGTGTCCACCAATTATATATTTTGTTGAATAATTCATGAGTTTAGGAGCACTTGCAACTTGCACAACCTCTTTCCCATATTCCTGTAAGTGAATTCCCTGAGATTACAATTCTGTGGACATTAAAATAGAGGGCCAGATTCGTGCACCAATATTTCATTTTCACATACTAGAAAGTCATTCAACGTGACCACCAATTATATATTTTGTTGAATATTTCATGAGTTTAGTAGCACTTGCAACTTGCACAACCTCTTTTCCATATTTCTTTCAATGAATTTCATGAGATTACAATATTGAGGACTTTAAAATAGAGGGCCAGATTCGTGCACCAATATTTCATTTTCACGTCCTAGAAAGTCATTCAAGGTGACCATCAATTATATATTTTGTTGAATAATTCATGAGTTTAGGAGCACTTGCAACTTGCACAACCTCTTTTGGAGATTTCTTTAAATGAATTCCATGATATTACAATTCTGTGGACATTAAATAGAGGGCCATGTTAGTGTACCAATATTTCATTTTCACGTCCTAGAAAGTCATTCAACGTGACCACCAAGTATATATTTTGTTGAATAATTCATGAGTTTAGGAGCACTTGCAACTTGCACAACCTCTTTTCCATGTTTCTTTCAATGAATTTCATGAGATTACAATATTGAAGACTTTAAAATAGAGGGCCATGTTAGTGCACCAATATTTCATTTTCACTTACTAGAAAGTCATTCAACGTGTCCACCAATTATATATTTTGTTGAATAATTCATGAGTTTAGGAGCACTTGCAACTTGCACAACCTCTTTCCCATATTTCTGTAAGTGAATTCCATGAGATTACAATTCTGTGGACATTAAAATACAGGGCCAGGTTCGTGCACCAATATTTCATTTTCACGTACTAAAAAGTCATTCAACGTGACCACCAATTATATATTTTGTTGAATATTTCATGAATTTAGGAGCACATGCAACTTGCACAACGTCTTTCCCAGATTTCTGTAAGTGAATTTCATGAGATTACAATTCTGTGGACATTAAAATACACGGCCAGGTTCGTGCATGAATAATTCATTTTCACGTATTAGAAAGTCATTCAACGTGACCACCAATTATATATTTCTTTGAATAATTCATGAATTTAGGAGCACTTGGAACTTGCACAACCTCTTTCCCAGATTTCTGTAAGTGAATTCCATGAGATTACAATTCTGTGGACATTAAAATAGAGGGCCATGTTAGTGTACCAATATTTCATTTTTACGTCCTAGAAAGTCATTCAACGTGACCACCAATTATATATTTTGTTGAATAAGTCATGAGTTTAGTAGCACTTGCAACTTGCACAACCTCTTTTCCATGTTTCTTTCAATGAATTTCATGAGATTACAATATTGAAGACTTTAAAATAGAGGGCCATGTTAGTGCACCAATATTTCATTTTCACTTACTAGAAAGTCATTCAACGTGACCACCAATTATATATTTTGTTGAATAATTCATGAGTTTAGGAGCACTTGCAACTTGCACAACCTCTTTCCCATATTTCTGTAAGTGAATTCCATGAGATTACAATTCTGTGGACATTAAAATACAGGGCCAGGTTCGTGCACCAATATTTCATTTTCACGTACTAAAAAGTCATTCAACGTGACCACCAATTATATATTTTGTTGAATATTTCATGAATTTAGGAGCACATGCAACTTGCACAACGTCTTTCCCAGATTTCTGTAAGTGAATTTCATGAGATTACAATTCTGTGGACATTAAAATACACGGCCAGGTTCGTGCATGAATAATTCATTTTCACGTATTAGAAAGTCATTCAACGTGACCACCAATTATATATTTCTTTGAATAATTCATGAATTTAGGAGCACATGCAACTTGCACAACCTCTTTCCCAGATTTCTGTAAGTGAATTCCATGAGATTACAATTTTGTGGACATTAAAATAGAGGGCCATGTTAGTGTACCAATATTTCATTTTTACGTCCTAGAAAGTCATTCAACGTGACCACCAATTATATATTTTGTTGAATAAGTCATGAGTTTAGTAGCACTTGCAACTTGCACAACCTCTTTTCCATGTTTCTTTCAATGAATTTCATGAGATTACAATATTGAAGACTTTAAAATAGAGGGCCATATTAGTGCACCAATATTTCATTTTCACTTACTAGAAAGTCATTCAACGTGACCACCAATTATATATTTTGTTGAATAATTCATGAGTTTAGGAGCACTTGCAACTTGCACAACCTCTTTCCCATATTTCTGTAAGTGAATTCCATGAGATTACAATTCTGTGGACATTAAAATACAGGGCCAGGTTCGTGCACCAATATTTCATTTTCACGTACTAAAAAGTCATTCAACGTGACCACCAATTATATATTTTGTTGAATATTTCATGAATTTAGGAGCACATGCAACTTGCACAACCTCTTTCCCAGATTTCTGTAAGTGAATTTCATGAGATTACAATTCTGTGGACATTAAAATACACGGCCAGGTTCGTGCATGAATAATTCATTTTCACGTATTAGAAAGTCATTCAACGTGACCACCAATTATATATTTCTTTGAATAATTCATGAATTTAGGAGCACTTGCAACTTGCACAACCTCTTTCCCAGATTTCTGTAAGTGAATTCCATGAGATTACAATTCTGTGGACATTAAAATAGAGGGCCATGTTAGTGTACCAATATTTCATTTTTACGTCCTAGAAAGTCATTCAATGTGACCACCAATTATATATTTTGTTGAATAAGTCATGAGTTTAGTAGCACTTGCAACTTGCACAACCTCTTTTCCATGTTTCTTTCAATGAATTTCATGAGATTACAATATTGAGGACTTTAAAATAGAGGGCCAGGTTCGTGCACCAATATTTCATTTTCACATCCTAGAAAGTCATTCAAGGTGACCATCAATTATATATTTTGTTGAATAATTCATGAGTTTAGGAGCACTTGCAACTTGCACAACCTCTTTTGGAGATTTCTTTAAATGAATTCCATGATATTTCAATTCTGTGGACATTAAAATAGAGGGCCATGTTAGTGTACCAATATTTCATTTTCACGTCCTAGAAAGTCATTCAACGTGACCACCAAGTATATATTTTGTTGAATAATTCATGAGTTTAGGAGCACTTGCAACTTGCACAACCTCTTTTCCATGTTTCTTTCAATGAATTTCATGAGATTACAATATTGAGGACTTTAAAATAGAGGGCCAGGTTCGTGCACCAATATTTCATTTTCACGTCCTAGAAAGTCATTCAACGTGACCACCAATTATATATTTTGTTGAATAATTCATGAGTTTAGGAGCACTTGCAACTTGCACAACCTCTTTCCCAGATTTCTTTCAATGAATTTCATGAGATTACAATTCTGTGGACATTAAAATACAGGGCCAGGTTCGTGCACCAATATTTCATTTTTACGTCCTAGAAAGTCATTCAACGTGACCACCAATTATATATTTTGTTGAATAAGTCATGAGTTTAGTAGCACTTGCAACTTGCACAACCTCTTTTCCATGTTTCTTTCAATGAATTTCATGAGATTACAATATTGAGGACTTTAAAATAGAGGGCCAGGTTCGTGCACCAATATTTCATTTTCACATCCTAGAAAGTCATTCAAGGTGACCATCAATTATATATTTTGTTGAATAATTCATGAGTTTAGGAGCACTTGCAACTTGCACAACCTCTTTTGGACATTTCTTTAAATGAATTCCATGATATTACAATTCTGTGGACATTAAAATAGAGGGCCTCGTTAGTGTACCAATATTTCATTTTCACGTCCTAGAAAGTCATTCAACGTGACCACCAAGTATATATTTTGTTGAATAATTCATGAGTTTAGGAGCACTTGCAACTTGCACAACCTCTTTTCCATGTTTCTTTCAATGAATTTCATGAGATTACAATATTGAGGACTTTAAAATAGAGGGCCAGGTTCGTGCACCAATATTTCATTTTCACGTCCTGGAAAGTCATTCAACGTGACCACCAATTATATATTTTGTTGAATAATTCATGAGTTTAGGAGCACTTGCAACTTGCACAACCTGTTTCCCAGATTTCTTTCAATGAATTTCATGAGATTACAATTCTGTGGACATTAAAATACAGGGCCAGGTTCGTGTACCAATATTTCATTTTTACGTCCTAGAAAGTCATTCAACGTGACCACCAATTATATATTTTGTTGAATAAGTCATGAGTTTAGTAGCACTTGCAACTTGCACAACCTCTTTTCCATGTTTCTTTCAATGAATTTCATGAGATTACAATATTGAGGACTTTAAAATAGAGGGCCAGGTTCGTGCACCAATATTTCATTTTCACATCCTAGAAAGTCATTCAAGGTGACCATCAATTATATATTTTGATGAATAATTCATGAGTTTAGGAGCACTTGCAACTTGCACAACCTCTTTTGGACATTTCTTTAAATGAATTCCATGATATTACAATTCTGTGGACATTAAAATAGAGGGCCATGTTAGTGTACCAATATTTCATTTTCACGTCCTAGAAAGTCATTCAACGTGACCACCAAGTATATATTTTGTTGAATAATTCATGAGTTTAAGAGCACTTGCAACTTGCACAACCTCTTTTCCATGTTTCTTTCAATGAATTTCATGAGATTACAATATTGAGGACTTTAAAATAGAGGGCCAGGTTCGTGCACCAATATTTCATTTTCACGTCCTAGAAAGTCATTCAACGTGACCACCAATTATATATTTTGTTGAATAATTCATGAGTTTAGGAGCACTTGCAACTTGCACAACCTCTTTCCCAGATTGCTTTCAATGAATTTCATGAGATTACAATTCTGTGGACATTAAAATACAGGGCCAGGTTCGTGCACCAATATTTCATTTTCACATCCTAGAAAGTCATTCAAGGTGACCATCAATTATATATTTTGTTGAATAATTCATGAGTTTAGGAGCACTTGCAACTTGCACAACCTGTTTCCCAGATTTCTTTCAATGAATTTCATGAGATTACAATTCTGTGGGCATTAAAATACGGGGCCAGGTTCGTGCACCAATATTTCATTTTCACATCCTAGAAAGTCATTCAAGGTGACCATCAATTATATATTTTGTTGAATAATTCATGAGTTTAGGAGCACTTGCAACTTGCACAACCTCTTTTGGACATTTCTTTAAATGAATTCCATGATATTACAATTCTGTGGACATTAAAATAGAGGGCCATATTAGTGCACCAATATTTCATTTTCACGTCTTAGAAAGTCATTCAACGTGACCACCAACTATATATTTTGTTGAATAATTCATGAATTTAGGAGCACATGCAACTTGCACAACTTCTTTCTAATATTTCTGTAAGTGAATTCCATGAGATTACAATTCTGTGGACATTAAAATACAGGGCCAGGTTCGTGCACCAATATTTCATTTTCACGTACTAAAAAGTCATTCAACGTGACCACCAATTATATATTTTGTTGAATAAGTCATGAGTTTAGTAGCACTTGCAACTTGCACAACCTCTTTTCCATGTTTCTTTCAATGAATTTCATGAGATTACAATATTGAGGACTTTAAAATAGAGGGCCAGGTTCGTGCACCAATATTTCATTTTCACATCCTAGAAAGTCATTCAAGGTGACCATCAATTATATATTTTGTTGAATAATTCATGAGTTTAGGAGCACTTGCAACTTGCACAACCTCTTTTGGACATTTCTTTAAATGAATTCCATGATATTACAATTCTGTGGACATTAAAATAGAGGGCCATGTTAGTGTACCAATATTTCATTTTCACGTCCTAGAAAGTCATTCAACGTGACCACCAAGTATATATTTTGTTGAATAATTCATGAGTTTAAGAGCACTTGCAACTTGCACAACCTCTTTTCCATGTTTCCTTCAATGAATTTCATGAGATTACAATATTGAGGACTTTAAAATAGAGGGCCAGGTTCGTGCACCAATATTTCATTTTCACGTCCTAGAAAGTCATTCAACGTGACCACCAATTATATATTTTGTTGAATAATTCATGAGTTTAGGAGCACATGCAACTTGCACAACCTCTTTCCCAGATTTCTGTAAGTGCATTCCATGAGATTACAATTCTGTGGACATTAAAATACAGGGCCAGGTTCGTGCACCAATATTTCATTTTCACATCCTAGAAAGTCATTCAAGGTGACCATCAATTATATATTTTGTTGAATAATTCATGAGTTTAGGAGCACTTGCAACTTGCACAACCTCTTTTGGACATTTCTTTAAATGAATTCCATGATATTACAATTCTGTGGACATTAAAATAGAGGGCCATATTAGTGCACCAATATTTCATTTTCACGTCTTAGAAAGTCATTCAACGTGACCACCAATTATATATTTTGTTGAATAATTCATGAATTTAGGAGCACATGCAACTTGCACAACTTCTTTCTAATATTTCTGTAAGTGAATTCCATGAGATTACAATTCTGTGGACATTAAAATACAGGGCCAGGTTCGTGCACCAATATTTCATTTTCACGTACTAAAAAGTCATTCAACGTGACCACCAATTATATATTTTGTTGAATAAGTCATGAGTTTAGTAGCACTTGCAACTTGCACAACCTCTTTTCCATGTTTCTTTCAATGAATTTCATGAGATTACAATATTGAGGACTTTAAAATAGAGGGCCAGGTTCGTGCACCAATATTTCATTTTCACATCCTAGAAAGTCATTCAAGGTGACCATCAATTATATATTTTGTTGAATAATTCATGAGTTTAGGAGCACTTGCAACTTGCACAACCTCTTTTGGACATTTCTTTAAATGAATTCCATGATATTACAATTCTGTGGACATTAAAATAGAGGGCCATGTTAGTGTACCAATATTTCATTTTCACGTCCTAGAAAGTCATTCAACGTGACCACCAAGTATATATTTTGTTGAATAATTCATGAGTTTAAGAGCACTTGCAACTTGCACAACCTCTTTTCCATGTTTCTTTCAATGAATTTCATGAGATTACAATATTGAGGACTTTAAAATAGAGGGCCAGGTTCGTGCACCAATATTTCATTTTCACGTCCTAGAAAGTCATTCAACGTGACCACCAATTATATATTTTGTTGAATAATTCATGAGTTTAGGAGCACTTGCAACTTGCACAACCTCTTTCCCAGATTGCTTTCAATGAATTTCATGAGATTACAATTCTGTGGACATTAAAATACAGGGCCAGGTTCGTGCACCAATATTTCATTTTCACATCCTAGAAAGTCATTCAAGGTGACCATCAATTATATATTTTGTTGAATAATTCATGAGTTTAGGAGCACTTGCAACTTGCACAACCTGTTTCCCAGATTTCTTTCAATGAATTTCATGAGATTACAATTCTGTGGGCATTAAAATACGGGGCCAGGTTCGTGCACCAATATTTCATTTTCACATCCTAGAAAGTCATTCAAGGTGACCATCAATTATATATTTTGTTGAATAATTCATGAGTTTAGGAGCACTTGCAACTTGCACAACCTCTTTTGGACATTTCTTTAAATGAATTCCATGATATTACAATTCTGTGGACATTAAAATAGAGGGCCATATTAGTGCACCAATATTTCATTTTCACGTCTTAGAAAGTCATTCAACGTGACCACCAATTATATATTTTGTTGAATAATTCATGAATTTAGGAGCACATGCAACTTGCACAACTTCTTTCTAATATTTCTGTAAGTGAATTCCATGAGATTACAATTCTGTGGACATTAAAATACAGGGCCAGGTTCGTGCACCAATATTTCATTTTCACGTACTAAAAAGTCATTCAACGTGACCACCAATTATATATTTTGTTGAATATTTCATGAATTTAGGAGCACATGCAACTTGCACAACCTCTTTTGGAGATTTCTTTAAATGAATTCCATGAGATTACAATTCTGTGGACATTAAAATACAGGGCCAGGTTCGTGCACGAATAATTCATTTTCACGTATTAGAAAGTCATTCAACGTGACCACCAATTATATATTTTGTTGAATAAGTCATGAGTTTAGTAGCACTTGCAACTTGCACAACCTCTTTTCCATGTTTCTTTCAATGAATTTGATGAGATTACAATATTGAGGACTTTAAAATAGAGGGCCATGTTAGTGCACCAATATTTCATTTTCACGTCCTAGAAAGTCATTCAACGTGACCACCAATTATATATTTTGTTGAATAATTCATGAGTTTAGGAGCACTTGCAACTTGCACAACCTCTTTTGGACATTTCTTTAAATGAATTCCATGATATTACAATTCTGTGGACATTAAAATAGAGGGCCATATTAGTGCACCAATATTTCATTTTCACGTCTTAGAAAGTCATTCAACGTGACCACCAATTATATATTTTGTTGAATAATTCATGAATTTAGGAGCACATGCAACTTGCACAACTTCTTTCTAATATTTCTGTAAGTGAATTCCATGAGATTACAATTCTGTGGACATTAAAATACAGGGCCAGGTTCGTGCACCAATATTTCATTTTCACGTACTAAAAAGTCATTCAACGTGACCACCAATTATATATTTTGTTGAATATTTCATGAATTTAGGAGCACATGCAACTTGCACAACCTCTTTTGGAGATTTCTTTAAATGAATTCCATGAGATTACAATTCTGTGGACATTAAAATACAGGGCCAGGTTCGTGCACGAATAATTCATTTTCACGTATTAGAAAGTCATTCAACGTGACCACCAATTATATATTTTGTTGAATAAGTCATGAGTTTAGTAGCACTTGCAACTTGCACAACCTCTTTTCCATGTTTCTTTCAATGAATTTGATGAGATTACAATATTGAGGACTTTAAAATAGAGGGCCATGTTAGTGCACCAATATTTCATTTTCACGTCCTAGAAAGTCATTCAACGTGACCACCAATTATATATTTTGTTGAATAATTCATGAGTTTAGGAGTACTTGCAACTTGCACAACCTCTTTTCCATGTTTCTTTCAATGAATTTCATGAGATTACAATATTGAGGACTTTAAAATAGAGGGCCATGTTAGTGCACCAATATTTCATTTTCACGTACTAGAAAGTCATTCAACGTGACCACCAATTATATATTTTGTTGAATAATTCATGAGTTTAGGAGCACATGCAACTTGCACAACCTCTTTCCCAGATTGCTTTCAATGAATTTCATGAGATTACAATTCTGTGGACATTAAAATACAGGGCCAGGTTCGTGCACCAATATTTCATTTTCACATCCTAGAAAGTCATTCAAGGTGACCATCAATTATATATTTTGTTGAATAATTCATGAGTTTAGGAGCACTTGCAACTTGCACAACCTGTTTCCCAGATTTCTTTCAATGAATTTCATGAGATTACAATATTGAGGACTTTAAAATAGAGGGCCAGGTTCGTGCACCAATATTTCATTTTCACATCCTAGAAAGTCATTCAAGGTGACCATCAATTATATATTTTGTTGAATAATTCATGAGTTTAGGAGCACTTGCAACTTGCACAACCTCTTTTGGACATTTCTTTAAATGAATTCCATGATATTACAATTCTGTGGACATTAAAATAGAGGGCCATGTTAGTGTACCAATATTTCATTTTCACGTCCTAGAAAGTCATTCAACGTGACCACCAAGTATATATTTTGTTGAATAATTCATGAGTTTAAGAGCACTTGCAACTTGCACAACCTCTTTTCCATGTTTCTTTCAATGAATTTCATGAGATTACAATATTGAGGACTTTAAAATAGAGGGCCAGGTTCGTGCACCAATATTTCATTTTCACGTCCTAGAAAGTCATTCAACGTGACCACCAATTATATATTTTGTTGAATAATTCATGAGTTTAGGAGCACTTGCAACTTGCACAACCTCTTTCCCAGATTGCTTTCAATGAATTTCATGAGATTACAATTCTGTGGACATTAAAATACAGGGCCAGGTTCGTGCACCAATATTTCATTTTCACATCCTAGAAAGTCATTCAAGGTGACCATCAATTATATATTTTGTTGAATAATTCATGAGTTTAGGAGCACTTGCAACTTGCACAACCTGTTTCCCAGATTTCTTTCAATGAATTTCATGAGATTACAATTCTGTGGGCATTAAAATACGGGGCCAGGTTCGTGCACCAATATTTCATTTTCACATCCTAGAAAGTCATTCAAGGTGACCATCAATTATATATTTTGTTGAATAATTCATGAGTTTAGGAGCACTTGCAACTTGCACAACCTCTTTTGGACATTTCTTTAAATGAATTCCATGATATTACAATTCTGTGGACATTAAAATAGAGGGCCATATTAGTGCACCAATATTTCATTTTCACGTCTTAGAAAGTCATTCAACGTGACCACCAATTATATATTTTGTTGAATAATTCATGAATTTAGGAGCACATGCAACTTGCACAACTTCTTTCTAATATTTCTGTAAGTGAATTCCATGAGATTACAATTCTGTGGACATTAAAATACAGGGCCAGGTTCGTGCACCAATATTTCATTTTCACGTACTAAAAAGTCATTCAACGTGACCACCAATTATATATTTTGTTGAATATTTCATGAAATTAGGAGCACATGCAACTTGCACAACCTCTTTTGGAGATTTCTTTAAATGAATTCCATGAGATTACAATTCTGTGGACATTAAAATACAGGGCCAGGTTCGTGCACGAATAATTCATTTTCACGTATTAGAAAGTCATTCAACGTGACCACCAATTATATATTTTGTTGAATAAGTCATGAGTTTAGTAGCACTTGCAACTTGCACAACCTCTTTTCCATGTTTCTTTCAATGAATTTGATGAGATTACAATATTGAGGACTTTAAAATAGAGGGCCATGTTAGTGCACCAATATTTCATTTTCACGTCCTAGAAAGTCATTCAACGTGACCACCAATTATATATTTTGTTGAATAATTCATGAGTTTAGGAGTACTTGCAACTTGCACAACCTCTTTTCCATGTTTCTTTCAATGAATTTCATGAGATTACAATATTGAGGACTTTAAAATAGAGGGCCATGTTAGTGCACCAATATTTCATTTTCACGTACTAGAAAGTCATTCAACGTGACCACCAATTATATATTTTGTTGAATAATTCATGAGTTTAGGAGCACTTGCAACTTGCACAACCTCTTTCCCAGATTGCTTTCAATGAATTTCATGAGATTACAATTCTGTGGGCATTAAAATACGGGGCCAGGTTCGTGCACCAATATTTCATTTTCACATCCTAGAAAGTCATTCAAGGTGACCATCAATTATATATTTTGTTGAATAATTCATGAGTTTAGGAGCACTTGCAACTTGCACAACCTCTTTCCCAGATTTCTTTCAATGAATTTCATGAGATTACAATTCTGTGGGCATTAAAATACGGGGCCAGGTTCGTGCACCAATATTTCATTTTCACATCTTAGAAAGTCATTCAACGTGACCAGCAATTATATATTTTGTTGAATAAGTCATGAGTTTAGTAGCACTTGCAACTTGCACAACCTCTTTTCCATGTTTCTTTCAATGAATTTCATGAGATTACAATATTGAGGACTTTAAAATAGAGGGCCAGGTTCGTGCACCAATATTTCATTTTCACGTCCTAGAAAGTCATTCAACGTGACCACCAATTATATATTTTGTTGAATAATTCATGAGTTTAGGAGCACTTGCAACTTGCACAACCTCTTTCCCAGATTTCTTTCAATGAATTTCATGAGATTACAATTCTGTGGACATTAAAATACAGGGCCAGGTTCGTGCACCAATATTTCATTTTCACATCCTAGAAAGTCATTCAAGGTGACCATCAATTATATATTTTGTTGAATAATTCATGAGTTTAGGAGCACTTGCAACTTGCACAACCTCTTTCCCAGATTTCTTTCAATGAATTTCATGAGATTACAATTCTGTGGGCATTAAAATACGGGGCCAGGTTCGTGCACCAATATTTCATTTTCACATCCTAGAAAGTCATTCAAGGTGACCATCAATTATATATTTTGTTGAATAATTCATGAGTTTAGGAGCACTTGCAACTTGCACAACCTCTTTTGGACATTTCTTTAAATGAATTCCATGATATTACAATTCTGTGGACATTAAAATAGAGGGCCATGTTAGTGCACCAATATTTCATTTTCACGTCTTAGAAAGTCATTCAACGTGACCACCAATTATATATTTTGTTGAATAATTCATGAGTTTAGGAGCACTTGCAACTTGCACAACCTCTTTCCTAGATTTCTTTCAATGAATTTCATGAGATTACAATTCTGTGGACATTAAAATACAGGGCCAGGTTCGTGCACCAATATTTCATTTTCACATCCTAGAAAGTCATTCAAGGTGACCATCAATTATATATTTTGTTGAATAATTCATGAGTTTAGGAGCACTTGCAACTTGCACAACCTGTTACCCAGATTTCTTTCAATGAATTTCATGAGATTACAATTCTGTGGGCATTAAAATACGGGGCCAGGTTCGTGCACCAATATTTCATTTTCACGTACTAAAAAGTCATTCAACGTGACCACCAATTATATATTTTGTTGAATATTTCATGAATTTAGGAGCACATGCAACTTGCACAACCTCTTTTGGAGATTTCTTTAAATGAATTCCATGAGATTACAATTCTGTGGATATTAAAATACAGGGCCAGGTTCGTGCACGAATAATTCATTTTCACGTATTAGAAAGTCATTCAACGTGACCACCAATTATATATTTTGTTGAATAAGTCATGAGTTTAGGAGCACTTGCAACTTGCACAACCTCTTTTCCATGTTTCTTTCAATGAATTTCATGAGATTACAATATTGAGGACTTTAAAATAGAGGGCCATGTTAGTGCACCAATATTTCATTTTCACGTCCTAGAAAGTCATTCAACGTGACCACCAATTATATATTTTGTTGAATAATTCATGAGTTTAGGAGCACTTGCAACTTGCACAACCTGTTTCCCAGATTTCTTTCAATGAATTTCATGAGATTACAATTCTGTGGGCATTAAAATACGGGGCCAGGTTCGTGCACCAATATTTCATTTTCACATCCTAGAAAGTCATTCAAGGTGACCATCAATTATATATTTTGTTGAATAATTCATGAGTTTAGAAGCACTTGCAACTTGCACAACCTGTTTCCCAGATTTCTTTCAATGAATTTCATGAGATTACAATTCTGTGGGCATTAAAATACGGGGCCAGGTTCGTGCACCAATATTTCATTTTCACATCCTAGAAAGTCATTCAACGTGACCAGCAATTATATATTTTGTTGAATAAGTCATGAGTTTAGTAGCACTTGCAACTTGCACAACCTCTTTTCCATGTTTCTTTCAATGAATTTCATGAGATTACAATATTGAGGACTTTAAAATAGAGGGCCAGGTTCGTGCACCAATATTTCATTTTCACGTCCTAGAAAGTCATTCAACGTGACCACCAATTATATATTTTGTTGAATAATTCATGAGTTTAGGAGCACTTGCAACTTGCACAACCTCTTTCCCAGATTTCTTTCAATGAATTTCATGAGATTACAATTCTGTGGACATTAAAATACAGGGCCAGGTTCGTGCACCAATATTTCATTTTCACATCCTAGAAAGTCATTCAAGGTGACCATCAATTATATATTTTGTTGAATAATTCATGAGTTTAGGAGCACTTGCAACTTGCACAACCTGTTTCCCAGATTTCTTTCAATGAATTTCATGAGATTACAATTCTGTGGGCATTAAAATACGGGGCCAGGTTCGTGCACCAATATTTCATTTTCACATCCTAGAAAGTCATTCAAGGTGACCATCAATTATATATTTTGTTGAATAATTCATGAGTTTAGGAGCACTTGCAACTTGCACAACCTCTTTTGGACATTTCTTTAAATGAATTCCATGATATTACAATTCTGTGGACATTAAAATAGAGGGCCATGTTAGTGCACCAATATTTCATTTTCACGTCCTAGAAAGTCATTCAACGTGACCACCAATTATATATTTTGTTGAATAATTCATGAGTTTAGGAGCACTTGCAACTTGCACAACCTCTTTCCCAGATTTCTTTCAATGAATTTCATGAGATTACAATTCTGTGGACATTAAAATACAGGGCCAGGTTCGTGCACCAATATTTCATTTTCACATCCTAGAAAGTCATTCAAGGTGACCATCAATTATATATTTTGTTGAATAATTCATGAGTTTAGGAGCACTTGCAACTTGCACAACCTGTTTCCCAGATTTCTTTCAATGAATTTCATGAGATTACAATTCTGTGGGCATTAAAATACGGGGCCAGGTTCGTGCACCAATATTTCATTTTCACATCCTAGAAAGTCATTCAAGGTGACCATCAATTATATATTTTGTTGAATAATTCATGAGTTTAGGAGCACTTGCAACTTGCACAACCTCTTTTGGACATTTCTTTAAATGAATTCCATGATATTACAATTCTGTGGACATTAAAATAGAGGGCCATGTTAGTGCACCAATATTTCATTTTCACGTCTTAGAAAGTCATTCAACGTGACCACCAATTATATATTTTGTTGAATAATTCATGAATTTAGGAGCACATGCAACTTGCACAACCTCTTTCTAATATTTCTGTAAGTGAATTCCATGAGATTACAATTCTGTGGACATTAAAATACAGGGCCAGGTTCGTGCACCAATATTTCATTTTCACGTACTAAAAAGTCATTCAACGTGACCACCAATTATATATTTTGTTGAATATTTCATGAATTTAGGAGCACATGCAACTTGCACAACCTCTTTCCCAGATTTCTGTAAGTGAATTCCATGAGATTACAATTCTGTGGACATTAAAATACTGGGCCAGGTTCGTGCACCAATATTTCACTTTCACGTACTAAAAAGTCATTCAACGTGACCACCAATTATATATTTTGTTGAATATTTCATGAATTTAGGAGCACATGCAACTTGCACAACCTCTTTTGGAGATTTCTTTAAATGAATTCCATGAGATTACAATTCTGTGGATATTAAAATACAGGGCCAGGTTCGTGCACGAATAATTCATTTTCACGTATTAGAAAGTCATTCAACGTGACCACCAATTATATATTTTGTTGAATAAGTCATGAGTTTAGGAGCACTTGCAACTTGCACAACCTCTTTTCCATGTTTCTTTCAATGAATTTCATGAGATTACAATATTGAGGACTTTAAAATAGAGGGCCATGTTAGTGCACCAATATTTCATTTTCACGTCCTAGAAAGTCATTCAACGTGACCACCAATTATATATTTTGTTGAATAATTCATGAGTTTAGGAGCACTTGCAACTTGCACAACCTCTTTCCCAGATTTCTTTCAATGAATTTCATGAGATTACAATTCTGTGGGCATTAAAATACGGGGCCAGGTTCGTGCACCAATATTTCATTTTCACATCCTAGAAAGTCATTCAAGGTGACCATCAATTATATATTTTGTTGAATAATTCATGAGTTTAGGAGCACTTGCAACTTGCACAACCTGTTTCCCAGATTTCTTTCAATGAATTTCATGAGATTACAATTCTGTGGGCATTAAAATACGGGGCCAGGTTCGTGCACCAATATTTCATTTTCACATCCTAGAAAGTCATTCAACGTGACCAGCAATTATATATTTTGTTGAATAAGTCATGAGTTTAGTAGCACTTGCAACTTGCACAACCTCTTTTCCATGTTTCTTTCAATGAATTTCATGAGATTACAATATTGAGGACTTTAAAATAGAGGGCCAGGTTCGTGCACCAATATTTCATTTTCACGTCCTAGAAAGTCATTCAACGTGACCACCAATTATATATTTTGTTGAATAATTCATGAGTTTAGGAGCACTTGCAACTTGCACAACCTCTTTCCCAGATTTCTTTCAATGAATTTCATGAGATTACAATTCTGTGGACATTAAAATACAGGGCCAGGTTCGTGCACCAATATTTCATTTTCACGTACTAGAAAGTCATTCAACGTGACCACCAATTATATATTTTGTTGAATAATTCATGAGTTTAGGAGCACTTGCAACTTGCACAACCTGTTTCCCAGATTTCTTTCAATGAATTTCATGAGATTACAATTCTGTGGGCATTAAAATACGGGGCCAGGTTCGTGCACCAATATTTCATTTTCACATCCTAGAAAGTCATTCAAGGTGACCATCAATTATATATTTTGTTGAATAATTCATGAGTTTAGGAGCACTTGCAACTTGCACAACCTCTTTTGGACATTTCTTTAAATGAATTCCATGATATTACAATTCTGTGGACATTAAAATAGAGGGCCATGTTAGTGCACCAATATTTCATTTTCACGTCCTAGAAAGTCATTCAACGTGACCACCAATTATATATTTTGTTGAATAATTCATGAGTTTAGGAGCACTTGCAACTTGCACAACCTCTTTCCCAGATTTCTTTCAATGAATTTCATGAGATTACAATTCTGTGGACATTAAAATACAGGGCCAGGTTCGTGCACCAATATTTCATTTTCACATCCTAGAAAGTCATTCAAGGTGACCATCAATTATATATTTTGTTGAATAATTCATGAGTTTAGGAGCACTTGCAACTTGCACAACCTGTTTCCCAGATTTCTTTCAATGAATTTCATGAGATTACAATTCTGTGGGCATTAAAATACGGGGCCAGGTTCGTGCACCAATATTTCATTTTCACATCCTAGAAAGTCATTCAAGGTGACCATCAATTATATATTTTGTTGAATAATTCATGAGTTTAGGAGCACTTGCAACTTGCACAACCTCTTTTGGACATTTCTTTAAATGAATTCCATGATATTACAATTCTGTGGACATTAAAATAGAGGGCCATGTTAGTGCACCAATATTTCATTTTCACGTCTTAGAAAGTCATTCAACGTGACCACCAATTATATATTTTGTTGAATAATTCATGAATTTAGGAGCACATGCAACTTGCACAACCTCTTTCTAATATTTCTGTAAGTGAATTCCATGAGATTACAATTCTGTGGACATTAAAATACAGGGCCAGGTTCGTGCACCAATATTTCATTTTCACGTACTAAAAAGTCATTCAACGTGACCACCAATTATATATTTTGTTGAATATTTCATGAATTTAGGAGCACATGCAACTTGCACAACCTCTTTCCCAGATTTCTGTAAGTGAATTCCATGAGATTACAATTCTGTGGACATTAAAATACAGGGCCAGGTTCGTGCACCAATATTTCATTTTCACGTACTAAAAAGTCATTCAACGTGACCACCAATTATATATTTTGTTGAATATTTCATGAATTTAGGAGCACATGCAACTTGCACAACCTCTTTCCCAGATTTCTGTAAGTGAATTCCATGAGATTACAATTCTGTGGACATTAAAATACAGGGCCAGGTTCGTGCACCAATATTTCATTTTCACGTACTAAAAAGTCATTCAACGTGACCACCAATTATATATTTTGTTGAATATTTCATGAATTTAGGAGCACATGCAATTTGCACAACCTCTTTTCCATGTTTCTTTCAATGAATTTCATGAGATTACAATATTGAGGACTTTAAAATAGAGGGCCATGTTAGTGCACCAATATTTCATTTTCACGTCCTAGAAAGTCATTCAACGTGACCACCAATTATATATTTTGTTGAATAATTCATGAGTTTAGGAGCACTTGCAACTTGCACAACCTCTTTTCCATGTTTCTTTCAATGAATTTCATGAGATTACAATATTGAGGACTTTAAAATAGAGGGCCATGTTAGTGCACCAATATTTCATTTTCACGTCCTAAAAAGTCATTCAACGTGACCACCAATTATATATTTTGTTGAATAATTCATGAGTTTAGGAGCACTTGCAACTTGCACAACCTCTTTCCCAGATTTCTTTCAATGAATTTCATGAGATTACAATTCTGTGGGCATTAAAATACGGGGCCAGGTTCGTGCACCAATATTTCATTTTCACATCCTAGAAAGTCATTCAAGGTGACCATCAATTATATATTTTGTTGAATAATTCATGAGTTTAGGAGCACTTGCAACTTGCACAACCTCTTTCCTAGATTTCTTTCAATGAATTTCATGAGATTACAATTCTGTGGGCATTAAAATACGGGGCCAGGTTCGTGCACCAATATTTCATTTTCACATCCTAGAAAGTCATTCAAGGTGACCATCAATTATATATTTTGTTGAATAATTCATGAGTTTAGGAGCACTTGCAACTTGCACAACCTCTTTTGGAGATTTCTTTAAATGAATTCCATGATATTACAATTCTGTGGACATTAAAATAGAGGGCCATGTTAGTGTACCAATATTTCATTTTCACGTCCTAGAAAGTCATTCAACGTGACCACCAAGTATATATTTTGTTGAATAATTCATGAGTTTAGGAGCACTTGCAACTTGCACAACCTCTTTTCCATGTTTCTTTCAATGAATTTCATGAGATTACAATATTGAGGACTTTAAAATAGAGGGCCATGTTAGTGCACCAATATTTCATTTTCACGTACTAGAAAGTCATTCAACGTGACCACCAATTATATATTTTGTTGAATAATTCATGAGTTTAGGAGCACTTGCAACTTGCACAACCTCTTTCCCAGATTTCTTTCAATGAATTTCATGAGATTACAATTCTGTGGGCATTAAAATACGGGGCCAGGTTCGTGCACCAATATTTCATTTTCACATCCTAGAAAGTCATTCAAGGTGACCATCAATTATATATGTTGTTGAATAATTCATGAGTTTAGGAGCACTTGCAACTTGCACAACCTCTTTCCCAGATTTCTTTCAATGAATTTCATGAGATTACAATTCTGTGGGCATTAAAATACGGGGCCAGGTTCGTGCACCAATATTTCATTTTCACATCCTAGAAAGTCATTCAAGGTGACCATCAATTATATATTTTGTTGAATAATTCATGAGTTTAGGAGCACTTGCAACTTGCACAACCTCTTTTGGACATTTCTTTAAATGAATTCCATGATATTACAATTCTGTGGACATTAAAATAGACGGCCATGTTAGTGCACCAATATTTCATTTTCACGTACTAGAAAGTCATTCAACGTGACCACCAATTATATATTTTGTTGAATAATTCATGAATTTAGGAGCACATGCAACTTGCACAACCTCTTTCCCAGATTTCTGTAAGTGAATTCCATGAGATTACAATTCTGTGGACATTAAAATACAGGGCCAGGTTCGTGCACCAATATTTCATTTTCACGTACTAAAAAGTCATTCAACGTGACCACCAATTATATATTTTGTTGAATATTTCATGAATTTAGGAGCACATGCAATTTGCACAACCTCTTTTCCATGTTTCTTTCAATGAATTTCATGAGATTACAATATTGAGGACTTTAAAATAGAGGGCCATGTTAGTGCACCAATATTTCATTTTCACGTCCTAGAAAGTCATTCAACGTGACCACCAATTATATATTTTGTTGAATAATTCATGAGTTTAGGAGCACTTGCAACTTGCACAACCTCTTTTCCATGTTTCTTTCAATGAATTTCATGAGATTACAATATTGAGGACTTTAAAATAGAGGGCCATGTTAGTGCACCAATATTTCATTTTCACGTCCTAAAAAGTCATTCAACGTGACCACCAATTATATATTTTGTTGAATAATTCATGAGTTTAGGAGCACTTGCAACTTGCACAACCTCTTTCCCAGATTTCTTTCAATGAATTTCATGAGATTACAATTCTGTGGGCATTAAAATACGGGGCCAGGTTCGTGCACCAATATTTCATTTTCACATCCTAGAAAGTCATTCAAGGTGACCATCAATTATATATTTTGTTGAATAATTCATGAGTTTAGGAGCACTTGCAACTTGCACAACCTCTTTCCTAGATTTCTTTCAATGAATTTCATGAGATTACAATTCTGTGGGCATTAAAATACGGGGCCAGGTTCGTGCACCAATATTTCATTTTCACATCCTAGAAAGTCATTCAAGGTGACCATCAATTATATATTTTGTTGAATAATTCATGAGTTTAGGAGCACTTGCAACTTGCACAACCTCTTTTGGAGATTTCTTTAAATGAATTCCATGATATTACAATTCTGTGGACATTAAAATAGAGGGCCATGTTAGTGTACCAATATTTCATTTTCACGTACTAGAAAGTCATTCAACGTGACCACCAAGTATATATTTTGTTGAATAATTCATGAGTTTAGGAGCACTTGCAACTTGCACAACCTCTTTTCCATGTTTCTTTCAATGAATTTCATGAGATTACAATATTGAGGACTTTAAAATAGAGGGCCATGTTAGTGCACCAATATTTCATTTTCACGTACTAGAAAGTCATTCAACGTGACCACCAATTATATATTTTGTTGAATAATTCATGAGTTTAGGAGCACTTGCAACTTGCACAACCTCTTTCCCAGATTTCTTTCAATGAATTTCATGAGATTACAATTCTGTGGGCATTAAAATACGGGGCCAGGTTCGTGCACCAATATTTCATTTTCACATCCTAGAAAGTCATTCAAGGTGACCATCAATTATATATGTTGTTGAATAATTCATGAGTTTAGGAGCACTTGCAACTTGCACAACCTCTTTCCCAGATTTCTTTCAATGAATTTCATGAGATTACAATTCTGTGGGCATTAAAATACGGGGCCAGGTTCGTGCACCAATATTTCATTTTCACATCCTAGAAAGTCATTCAAGGTGACCATCAATTATATATTTTGTTGAATAATTCATGAGTTTAGGAGCACTTGCAACTTGCACAACCTCTTTTGGACATTTCTTTAAATGAATTCCATGATATTACAATTCTGTGGACATTAAAATAGACGGCCATGTTAGTGCACCAATATTTCATTTTCACGTACTAGAAAGTCATTCAACGTGACCACCAATTATATATTTTGTTGAATAATTCATGAATTTAGGAGCACATGCAACTTGCACAACCTCTTTCCCAGATTTCTGTAAGTGAATTCCATGAGATTACAATTCTGTGGACATTAAAATACAGGGCCAGGTTCGTGCACCAATATTTCATTTTCACGTACTAAAAAGTCATTCAACGTGACCACCAATTATATATTTTGTTGAATATTTCATGAATTTAGGAGCACATGCAATTTGCACAACCTCTTTTCCATGTTTCTTTCAATGAATTTCATGAGATTACAATATTGAGGACTTTAAAATAGAGGGCCATGTTAGTGCACCAATATTTCATTTTCACGTCCTAAAAAGTCATTCAACGTGACCACCAATTATATATTTTGTTGAATAATTCATGAGTTTAGGAGCACTTGCAACTTGCACAACCTCTTTTCCATGTTTCTTTCAATGAATTTCATGAGATTACAATATTGAGGACTTTAAAATAGAGGGCCATGTTAGTGCACCAATATTTCATTTTCACATCCTAGAAAGTCATTCAAGGTGACCATCAATTATATATTTTGTTGAATAATTCATGAGTTTAGGAGCACTTGCAACTTGCACAACCTCTTTTGGA
Organism: Rhytidiadelphus loreus; assembly: GCA_947034895.1. Taxonomy (NCBI): domain Eukaryota; kingdom Viridiplantae; phylum Streptophyta; class Bryopsida; order Hypnales; family Hylocomiaceae; genus Rhytidiadelphus; species Rhytidiadelphus loreus. Next base: position 56,915,172 of record OX344763.1, on the reverse strand, counting down.
CATTTCTTTAAATGAATTCCATGATATTACAATTCTGTGGACATTAAAATAGACGGCCATGTTAGTGCACCAATATTTCATTTTCACGTACTAGAAAGTCATTCAACGTGACCACCAATTATATATTTTGTTGAATAATTCATGAATTTAGGAGCACATGCAACTTGCACAACCTCTTTCCCAGATTTCTGTAAGTGAATTCCATGAGATTACAATTCTGTGGACATTAAAATACAGGGCCAGGTTCGTGCACCAATATTTCATTTTCACGTACTAAAAAGTCATTCAACGTGACCACCAATTATATATTTTGTTGAATATTTCATGAATTTAGGAGCACATGCAATTTGCACAACCTCTTTTCCATGTTTCTTTCAATGAATTTCATGAGATTACAATATTGAGGACTTTAAAATAGAGGGCCATGTTAGTGCACCAATATTTCATTTTCACGTCCTAGAAAGTCATTCAACGTGACCACCAATTATATATTTTGTTGAATAATTCATGAGTTTAGGAGCACTTGCAACTTGCACAACCTCTTTTCCATGTTTCTTTCAATGAATTTCATGAGATTACAATATTGAGGACTTTAAAATAGAGGGCCATGTTAGTGCACCAATATTTCATTTTCACGTCCTAAAAAGTCATTCAACGTGACCACCAATTATATATTTTGTTGAATAATTCATGAGTTTAGGAGCACTTGCAACTTGCACAACCTCTTTCCCAGATTTCTTTCAATGAATTTCATGAGATTACAATTCTGTGGGCATTAAAATACGGGGCCAGGTTCGTGCACCAATATTTCATTTTCACATCCTAGAAAGTCATTCAAGGTGACCATCAATTATATATTTTGTTGAATAATTCATGAGTTTAGGAGCACTTGCAACTTGCACAACCTCTTTCCTAGATTTCTTTCAATGAATTTCATGAGATTACAATTCTGTGGGCATTAAAATACGGGGCCAGGTTCGTGCACCAATATTTCATTTTCACATCCTAGAAAGTCATTCAAGGTGACCATCAATTATATATTTTGTTGAATAATTCATGAGTTTAGGAGCACTTGCAACTTGCACAACCTCTTTTGGAGATTTCTTTAAATGAATTCCATGATATTACAATTCTGTGGACATTAAAATAGAGGGCCATGTTAGTGTACCAATATTTCATTTTCACGTCCTAGAAAGTCATTCAACGTGACCACCAAGTATATATTTTGTTGAATAATTCATGAGTTTAGGAGCACTTGCAACTTGCACAACCTCTTTTCCATGTTTCTTTCAATGAATTTCATGAGATTACAATATTGAGGACTTTAAAATAGAGGGCCATGTTAGTGCACCAATATTTCATTTTCACGTACTAGAAAGTCATTCAACGTGACCACCAATTATATATTTTGTTGAATAATTCATGAGTTTAGGAGCACTTGCAACTTGCACAACCTCTTTCCCAGATTTCTTTCAATGAATTTCATGAGATTACAATTCTGTGGGCATTAAAATACGGGGCCAGGTTCGTGCACCAATATTTCATTTTCACATCCTAGAAAGTCATTCAAGGTGACCATCAATTATATATTTTGTTGAATAATTCATGAGTTTAGGAGCACTTGCAACTTGCACAACCTCTTTTGGACATTTCTTTAAATGAATTCCATGATATTACAATTCTGTGGACATTAAAATAGACGGCCATGTTAGTGCACCAATATTTCATTTTCACGTACTAGAAAGTCATTCAACGTGACCACCAATTATATATTTTGTTGAATAATTCATGAATTTAGGAGCACATGCAACTTGCACAACCTCTTTCCCATATTTCTGTAAGTGAATTCCATGAGATTACAATTCTGTGGACATTAAAATACAGGGCCAGGTTCGTGCACCAATATTTCATTTTCACGTACTAAAAAGTCATTCAACGTGACCACCAATTATATATTTTGTTGAATATTTCATGAATTTAGGCGCACATGCAACTTGCACAACCTCTTTCCCAGATTTCTGTAAGTGAATTCCATGAGATTACAATTCTGTGGACATTAAAATACAGGGCCAGGTTCGTGCACCAATATTTCATTTTCACGTACTAAAAAGTCATTCAACGTGACCACCAATTATATATTTTGTTGAATATGTCATGAATTTAGGAGCACATGCAACTTGCACAACCTCTTTTGGAGATTTCTTTAAATGAATTCCATGAGATTACAATTTTGTGGACATTAAAATACACGGCCAGGTTCGTGCACGAATAATTCATTTTCTCGTATTAGAAAGTCATTCAACGTGACCACCAATTATATATTTTTTTGAATAATTCATGAATTTAGGAGCACTTGCAACTTGCACAACCTCTTTTGGAGATTTCTTTAAATGAATTCCATGATATTACAATTCTGTGGACATTAAAATAGAGGGCCATGTTAGTGCACCAATATTTCATTTTCACGTACTAGAAAGTCATTCAACGTGACCACCAATTATATATTTTGTTGAATAATTCATGAGTTTAGGAGCACTTGCAACTTGCACAACCTCTTTCCCAGATTTCTTTCAATGAATTTCATGAGATTACAATTCTGTGGGCATTAAAATACGGGGCCAGGTTCGTGCACCAATATTTCATTTTCACATCCTAGAAAGTCATTCAAGGTGACCATCAATTATATATTTTGTTGAATAATTCATGAGTTTAGGAGCACTTGCAACTTGCACAACCTCTTTTGGACATTTCTTTAAATGAATTCCATGATATTACAATTCTGTGGACATTAAAATAGACGGCCATGTTAGTGCACCAATATTTCATTTTCACGTACTAGAAAGTCATTCAACGTGACCACCAATTATATATTTTGTTGAATAATTCATGAATTTAGGAGCACATGCAACTTGCACAACCTCTTTCCCATATTTCTGTAAGTGAATTCCATGAGATTACAATTCTGTGGACATTAAAATACAGGGCCAGGTTCGTGCACCAATATTTCATTTTCACGTACTAAAAAGTCATTCAACGTGACCACCAATTATATATTTTGTTGAATATTTCATGAATTTAGGCGCACATGCAACTTGCACAACCTCTTTCCCAGATTTCTGTAAGTGAATTCCATGAGATTACAATTCTGTGGACATTAAAATACAGGGCCAGGTTCGTGCACCAATATTTCATTTTCACGTACTAAAAAGTCATTCAACGTGACCACCAATTATATATTTTGTTGAATATGTCATGAATTTAGGAGCACATGCAACTTGCACAACCTCTTTTGGAGATTTCTTTAAATGAATTCCATGAGATTACAATTTTGTGGACATTAAAATACACGGCCAGGTTCGTGCACGAATAATTCATTTTCTCGTATTAGAAAGTCATTCAACGTGACCACCAATTATATATTTTTTTGAATAATTCATGAATTTAGGAGCACTTGCAACTTGCACAACCTCTTTTGGAGATTTCTTTAAATGAATTCCATGATATTACAATTCTGTGGACATTAAAATAGAGGGCCATGTTAGTGTACCAATATTTCATTTTTACGTCCTAGAAAGTCATTCAACGTGACCACCAATTATATATTTTGTTGAATAAGTCATGAGTTTAGGAGCACTTGCAATTTGCACAACCTCTTTTCCATGTTTCTTCCAATGAATTTCATGAGATTACAATATTGAGGACTTTAAAATAGAGGGCCATGTTAGTGCACCAAAATTTCATTTTCACGTCCTAGAAAGTCATTCAACGTGACCACCAATTATATATTTTGTTGAATAATTCATGAGTTTAGGAGCACTTGCAACTTGCACAACCTCTTTCCCTGATTTCCTTCAATGAATTTCATGCGATTACAATATCGTGGACTTTAAAATAGAGGGCCATGTTAGTGCACCAATATTTTGTTTTCACATCCTAGAAAGTCTGTCAACGTGACCACCAATTATATATTTTGTTGAATAATTCATGAGTTTAGGAGCACTTGCAACTTGCACAACCTCTTTTCCATGTTTCTTTCAATGAATTTCATGAGATTACAATATTGAGGACTTTAAAATAGAGGGCCATGTTAGTGCACCAATATTTCATTTTCACATCCTAGAAAGTCATTCAAGGTGACCATCAATTATATATTTTGTTGAATAATTCATGAGTTTAGGAGCACTTGCAACTTGCACAACCTCTTTCCCAGATTTCTTTCAATGAATTTCATGAGATTACAATATTGAGGACTTTAAAATAGAGGGCCATGTTAGTGCACCAATATTTCATTTTCACATCCTAGAAAGTCATTCAACGTGACCACCAATTATATATTTTGTTGAATAAGTCATGAGTTTAGGAGCACTTGCAACTTGCACAACCTCTTTCCTAGATTTCTTTCAATGAATTTCATGAGATTACAATTCTGTGGGCATTAAAATACGGGGCCAGGTTCGTGCACCAATATTTCATTTTCACATCCTAGAAAGTCATTCAAGGTGACCATCAATTATATATTTTGTTGAATAATTCATGAGTTTAGGAGCACTTGCAACTTGCACAACCTCTTTCCCAGATTTCTTTCAATGAATTTCATGAGATTACAATTCTGTGGGCATTAAAATACGGGGCCAGGTTCGTGCACCAATATTTCATTTTCACATCCTAGAAAGTCATTCAAGGTGACCATCAATTATATATTTTGTTGAATAATTCATGAGTTTAGGAGCACTTGCAACTTGCACAACCTCTTTCCTAGATTTCTTTCAATGAATTTCATGAGATTACAATTCTGTGGGCATTAAAATACGGGGCCAGGTTCGTGCACCAATATTTCATTTTCACATCCTAGAAAGTCATTCAAGGTGACCATCAATTATATATTTTGTTGAATAATTCATGAGTTTAGGAGCACTTGCAACTTGCACAACCTCTTTTGGAGATTTCTTTAAATGAATTCCATGATATTACAATTCTGTGGACATTAAAATAGAGGGCCATGTTAGTGTACCAATATTTCATTTTCACGTCCTAGAAAGTCATTCAACGTGACCACCAAGTATATATTTTGTTGAATAATTCATGAGTTTAGGAGCACTTGCAACTTGCACAACCTCTTTTCCATGTTTCTTTCAATGAATTTCATGAGATTACAATATTGAGGACTTTAAAATAGAGGGCCATGTTAGTGCACCAATATTTCATTTTCACGTACTAGAAAGTCATTCAACGTGACCACCAATTATATATTTTGTTGAATAATTCATGAGTTTAGGAGCACTTGCAACTTGCACAACCTCTTTCCCAGATTTCTTTCAATGAATTTCATGAGATTACAATTCTGTGGGCATTAAAATACGGGGCCAGGTTCGTGCACCAATATTTCATTTTCACATCCTAGAAAGTCATTCAAGGTGACCATCAATTATATATTTTGTTGAATAATTCATGAGTTTAGGAGCACTTGCAACTTGCACAACCTCTTTTGGACATTTCTTTAAATGAATTCCATGATATTACAATTCTGTGGACATTAAAATAGACGGCCATGTTAGTGCACCAATATTTCATTTTCACGTACTAGAAAGTCATTCAACGTGACCACCAATTATATATTTTGTTGAATAATTCATGAATTTAGGAGCACATGCAACTTGCACAACCTCTTTCCCATATTTCTGTAAGTGAATTCCATGAGATTACAATTCTGTGGACATTAAAATACAGGGCCAGGTTCGTGCACCAATATTTCATTTTCACGTACTAAAAAGTCATTCAACGTGACCACCAATTATATATTTTGTTGAATATTTCATGAATTTAGGCGCACATGCAACTTGCACAACCTCTTTCCCAGATTTCTGTAAGTGAATTCCATGAGATTACAATTCTGTGGACATTAAAATACAGGGCCAGGTTCGTGCACCAATATTTCATTTTCACGTACTAAAAAGTCATTCAACGTGACCACCAATTATATATTTTGTTGAATATGTCATGAATTTAGGAGCACATGCAACTTGCACAACCTCTTTTGGAGATTTCTTTAAATGAATTCCATGAGATTACAATTTTGTGGACATTAAAATACACGGCCAGGTTCGTGCACGAATAATTCATTTTCTCGTATTAGAAAGTCATTCAACGTGACCACCAATTATATATTTTTTTGAATAATTCATGAATTTAGGAGCACTTGCAACTTGCACAACCTCTTTTGGAGATTTCTTTAAATGAATTCCATGATATTACAATTCTGTGGACATTAAAATAGAGGGCCATGTTAGTGTACCAATATTTCATTTTTACGTCCTAGAAAGTCATTCAACGTGACCACCAATTATATATTTTGTTGAATAAGTCATGAGTTTAGGAGCACTTGCAATTTGCACAACCTCTTTTCCATGTTTCTTCCAATGAATTTCATGAGATTACAATATTGAGGACTTTAAAATAGAGGGCCATGTTAGTGCACCAAAATTTCATTTTCACGTCCTAGAAAGTCATTCAACGTGACCACCAATTATATATTTTGTTGAATAATTCATGAGTTTAGGAGCACTTGCAACTTGCACAACCTCTTTTCCATGTTTCTTTCAATGAATTTCACGAGATTACAATATTGTGGACTTTAAAATAGAGGGCCATGTTAGTGCACCAATATTTTGTTTTCACATCCTAGAAAGTCTGTCAACGTGACCACCAATTATATATTTTGTTGAATAATTCATGAGTTTAGGAGCACTTGCAACTTGCACAACCTCTTTTGGAGATTTCTTTAAATGAATTCCATGATATTACAATATCGTGGACTTTAAAATAGAGGGCCATGTTAGTGCACCAATATTTTGTTTTCACATCCTAGAAAGTCTGTCAACGTGACCACCAATTATATATTTTGTTGAATAATTCATGAGTTTAGGAGCACTTGCAACTTGCACAACCTCTTTTCCATGTTTCTTTCAATGAATTTCATGAGATTACAATATTGTGGACTTTAAAATAGAGGGCCATGTTAGTGCACCAATATTTTGTTTTCACATCCTAGAAAGTCTGTCAACGTGACCACCAATTATATATTTTGTTGAATAATTCATGAGTTTAGGAGCACTTGCAACTTGCACAACCTCTTTTCCATGTTTCTTTCAATGAATTTCATGAGATTACAATATTGTGGACTTTAAAATAGAGGGCCATGTTAGTGCACCAATATTTCATTTTCACGTTCTAGGAAGTCATTCAATGTGACCACCAATTATATATTTTGTTGAATAATTCATGAATTTAGCAGCACTTGCAACTTGTACAACCTCTTTCCCATATTTCTGTAAGTGAATTCCATGAGATTACAATTCTGTGGACATTAAAATAGAGGGCCATGTTAGTGCACCAATATTTCATTTTCACGTTCTAGGAAGTCATTCAATGTGACCACCAATTATATATTTTGTTGAATAATTCATGAATTTAGCAGCACTTGCAACTTGTACAACCTCTTTCCCATATTTCTGTAAGTGAATTCCATGAGATTACAATTCTGTGGACATTAAAATACAGGGCCATGTTAGTTCACCAATATTTCATTTTCACGTACTAGAAAGTCATTCAACGTGACCACCAATTATATATTTTGTTGAATAATTCATGAGTTTAGGTGCACTTGCAACTTGCACAACCTCTTTCCCAGATTACTTTCAATGAATTTCATGCGATTACAATTTTGTGGACTTTAAAATACTGGGCCACATTCATGTCCCAATATTTCATTTTCACATCCTAGAAAGTCATTCAACGTGACCAGCAATTATATATTTTTTTGAATAAGTCATGATTTTAGTAGCACTTTCAACTTGCACAACCTCTTTTCCATGTTTCTTTCAATGAATTTCATGAGATTACAATATTGTGGACTTTAGAATACAGGGCAAGGTTCGTGCACGAATATTTCATTTTCACATCCTAGAAAGTCATTCAACGTGACCAGCAATTATATATTTTTTTTGAATAAGTCTTGATTTTAGTAGCACTTTCAACTTGCACAACCTCTTTTCCATGTTTCTATCAATGAATTTCATGAGATTACAATATTGTGGACTATAGAATACAGGGCAAGGTTCGTGCACGAATATTTCATTTTCACATCCTAGAAAGTCATTCAACGTGACCACCAATTATATATTTTGTTGAATAATTCATGAGTTTAGGAGCACTTGCAACTTGCACAACCTCTTTCCCTGATTTCCTTCAATGAATTTCATGCGATTACAATATTGAGGACTTTAAAATAGAGGGCCATGTTAGTGCACCAATATTTCATTTTCACGTCCTAGAAAGTCATTCAACGTGACCACCAATTATATATTTTGTTGAATAATTCATGAGTTTAGGTGCACTTGCAACTTGCACAACCTCTTTCCCAGATTTCTTTAAATGAATTTCATGAGATTAGAATTTTGTGGACTTTAAAATACAGGGCAAGGTTCGTGCACGAATATTTCATTTTCAGGTCCGAGAAAGTCATTCAACGTGACCAGCAGTTATATATTTTTTTGAATAATTCATGAGTTTAGGAGCACTTGCAACTTGCACAAACTCTTTTCCAAATTTCTTTAAATGAATTTCATGTGATTACAGTTTTGTGGACTTTAAAATACAATGCAAGATTCATGAACCAATATCTCATATCACGTCCTAGAAAATCATTCAACGTGACCACCAATTATATATTTTGTTGAATAATTCATGAGTTTAGGAGCACTTGCAACTTGCACAACTTCTTTCCCAGATTTCTGTAAATGAATTCCATGAGATTACGGTTTTGTGGACTTTAAAATACAGGGCAGGTTCGTGGACGAATATTTCATTTCCACATACTAGAAAGTCATTCAACGTGACCAGCAATTATATATTTTTTTGAATAAGTCATGATTTTAGTAGCACTTTCAACTTGCACAACCTCTTTTCCATGTTTCTTTCAATGAATTTCATGAGATTACAATATTGTGGACTTTAGAATACAGGGCCATCTTAGTGCACCAATATTTTGTTTTCACATCCTAGAAAGTCATTCAACGTGACCACCAATTATATATTTTGTTGAATAATTCATGAATTTAGGAGCACTTGCAACTTGCACAACTTCTTTCCCAGATTTCTTTAAATGAATTTCATGAGATTACAATTTTGTGGACTTTAAAATAGAGGGCCATGTTAGTGCACCAATATTTCATTCTCACGAACTAAAAAGTCATTCAACGTGACCAGCAATTATATAATTTGTTGAATAATTCATGAGTTTAGGAGCACTTGCAACTTGCACAACCTCTTTTCCATGTTTCTTTCAATAAATTTCATGAGATTACAATATTGTGGACTTTAAAATACAGAGCAAGGTTCGTGCACCAATATTTCATTTTCACATCCTAGAAAGTCATTCAACGTGACCATCAATTATATATTTTTCTGAATAATTCATGAGTTAAGGAGCACTTGCAACTTGTACAACCTCTTTCCCATATTTTTGTATGTGAATTCCATGAGATTACAATTCAGTGGACATTAAAATACAGGGCCAGGTTCGTGCACAAATATTTCATTTTCACGTACTAGAAAGTCATTCAACGTGACCAGCAATTATATATTTTGTCGAATAATTCATGAGTTTAGGAGCACTTGCAACTTGCACAACCTCTTTTGAAGATTTCTTTAAATGAATTTCATGAGATTACAATTCTGTGGACATTAAAATACAGGGCCAGATTCGTGTACCAATATTTCATTTTCACGTACTAGAAAGTCATTCAACGTGACCAGCAATTATATATTTTGTTGAATAATTCATGAGTTTAGGAGCACTTGCAACTTGCACAACCTCTTTCCCAGATTTCTGTAAGTGAATTCCATGAGATTACAATTCTGTGGACATTAAAATAGAGGGCCATGTTAGTGCACCAATATTTCATTTTCAGGTCCGAGAAAGTCATTCAACGTGACCAGCAGTTATATATTTTTTTGAATAAGTCATGATTTTAGTAGCACTTGCAACTTGCACAACCTCTTTTCCATGTTTCTTTCAATGAATTTCATGAGATTACAATATTGTGGACTTTAGAATAGAGGGCCATGTTAGTGCACTAATATTTTGTTTTCACATCCTAGAAAGTCATTCAACGTGACCAACAATTATATATTTTCTTGAATAATTCATGAGTGAAGGAGCACTTGAAACTTGTACAACCTGTCTTCCATGTTTCTTTCAATGAATTTCATGAGATTACAATTTTGTGGCCTTTAAAATACAGAGCAAGGTTCGTGCACCAATATTTCATTTTCACATCCTAGAAAGTCATTCACATGACCACCAATTATATATTTTTTTAAATAAGTCATGAGTTTAGGAGTACTTGCAACTTGCACAACTTCATTTCCAAATTTCTTTAAATGAATTTCATGAGATTACAATATTGTGGACTTTAAAATACAAGGCAAGGTTCGTGCAACAATATTTCATTTTCACATCCTAGAAAGTCATTCAACGTGACCAGCAATTATATATTTTTTTGAATAATTCATTAGTTTAGGAGCATTTGCAATTTCTACAACCTCTTTCCCATATTTTTTTCAATGAATTTCATCAGATTACAATTTTGTGGACTTTAAAATATACGGCCAGGTTCGGGCACCAATATTTGATTTTCACGTCCCAGAAAGTCATTCATCGTGACCACCAATTATATATGTTGTTGAATAATTCATGAGTTCATGAGCACTTGCAACTTGCGCAACCTCTTTCCCAGATTTCTGTACATGAATTCCATGTGATTACAATTTTGTGGCCTTTAAAATACAGGGCAAGGTTCGTGCACGAATATTTCATTTTCACGTACTAGAAAGCCATTCAACGTGACCACCAATTATACATTTTGTTGAATAATTCATGAATTTAGAAGCACTTGCAACTTGCACAACCTCTTTCCCAGATTTCTTTACATGAATTTCATGAGAATATAATTTTGTGGCCTTTAAAATACAGGGCAAGGTTCGTGCACAAATATTTCATTTTCACGTACTAGAAAGTCATTCAACGTGACCACCAATTATACATTTTGTTGAATAATTCATGAATTTAGGGGCACTTGCAACTTGCACAACCACTTTCCCATATTTCTTTTAATGAATTTCATCATATTACAATTTTGTGGACTTTAAAATACAGGGCAAGGTTCGTGCACCAATATTTCAGTTTCACGTACTAGAAAGTCATTCAACGTGACCACCAATTATACATTTTGTTGAATAATTCATGAATTTAGGGGCACTTGCAACTTGCACAACCACTTTCCCATATTTCTTTAAATGAATTTCATCATATTACAATTTTGTGGACTTTAAAATAGAGGGCAAGGTTCGTGCACCAATATTTCAGTTTCACGTACTAGAAAGTCATTCAACGTGACCACCAATTATACATTTTGTTGAATAATTCATGAATTTAGATGCACTTGCAACTTGCACAACCTCTTTCCCAGATTTCTTTATATGAATTTCATGAGATTAGAATTTTGTGGCCTTTAAAATACAGGGCAAGGTTCGTGCACGAATATTTCATTTTCACGTACTAGAAAGTCGTTCAACGTGACCACCAATTATACATTTTGTTGAATAATTCATGAATTTAGGGGCACTTGCAACTTGCACAACCACTTTCCCATATTTCTTTAAATGAATTTCATCATATTACAATTTTGTGGACTTTAAAATACAGGGCAAGGTTCGTGCACCAATATTTCAGTTTCACGTACTAGAAAGTCATTCAACGTGACCACCAATTATATGTTTTTTTGAATAATTCATGAGTTTAGGAGCACTTGCAACTTGCACAACCTCTTTCACAGATTTCTTTCAATGAATTTCATCATATTACAATTTTGTGGACTTTAAAATACAGGGCAAGGTTCGTGTACGAATATTTCATTTTCACGTACTAGAAAGTCATTCAACGTGACCACCAATTATACATTTTGTTGAATAATTCATGAGTTTAGGAGCACTTGCAACTTGAACAACCTCTTTCCCAGATTTCTTTATATGAATTTCATGAGATTATAATTTTGTGGCCTTTGAAATAGAGGGCCATGTTAGTGCACCAATATTTTGTTTTCACATCCTAGAAAGTCATTCAACGTGACCACCAATTATATATTTTGTTGAATAATTCATGAATTTAGGAGCACTTGCAACTTGTACAACCTCTTTCCCATATTCATGTGAATGAATTCCATAAGACTACAATTTTGTGGACTTTAAAATACAGGGCCAAGTTCGTGCACGAATATTTCATTTTCACTTCCTAAAAAGTCATTCAACGTGACCACCAATTATATATTTTTTTGAATAATTCATGAGTTTAGTAGCACTTGCAACTTGCACAACCTCTTTCCCAGATTTCTTTAAATGAATTCCATGAGATTACAATTTTGTGGACTTTAAAATATAGGGCAAGGTTCGTGGACGAATATTTCATTTTGACGTACTAGAAAGTCATTCATCGTGACCACCAATTATATATTTCTTTGAATAATTCATGAATGAAGGAGGACTTGCACCTTGGACAACCTCTTTTCCAGATTTCTTTACATGAATTTCATGAGATTACAATTTTGTGGACTTTAAAATACAGGGCAAGGTTCGTGCACCAATATTTCATTTTCACGTCCTAGAAAGTCATTCAACGTGACCGCCAATTATATATTGTTTTGAATGATTCATGAGTTTAGGAGCACTTGCAACTTGCACAACCTCTTGCCCATATTTCTGTAAATGAATTCCATGAGATTACAATTTTGTGGACTTTAAAATAGAGGGCCATGTTAGTGCACCAATATTTCATTTTCACGTACTAGAAAGTCATTCAACGTGACCACCAACTATGTATTTTCTTGAATAATTCATGAATATAGGAGCACTAGCAACTTGCACAGCCTCTTTTCCATGTTTCTTTCAATGAATTTCATGAGATTACAATTTTGTGGACTTTAAAATAGAGGGCCAGGTTCGTGCAGGAATATTTCATTTTGACGTACTAGAAAGTCATTCAACGTGACCACCAATTACATATTTTTTTGAATAATCCATGAATGAAGGAGCACTTGCAACTTGTACAACCTTTTTTCCATATTTCTTTATATGAATTTCATGAGATTAGAATTTTGTGGCCTTTAAAATACAGGGCAAGGTTCGTGCACGAATATTTCATTTTCACGTACTAGAAAGTCATTCAACGTGACCACCAATTATACATTTTGTTGAATAATTCATGAATTTAGGGGCACTTGCAACTTGCACAACCACTTTCCCATATTTCTTTAAATGAATTTCATCATATTACAATTTTGTGGACTTTAAAATACAGGGCAAGGTTCGTGCACCAATATTTCAGTTTCACGTACTAGAAAGTCATTCAACGTGACCACCAATTATATATTTTTTTGAATAATTCATGAGTTTAGGAGCACTTGCAACTTGCACAACCTCTTTCACAGATTTCTTTAAATGAATTTCATCATATTACAATTTTGTGGACTTTAAAATACAGGGCAAGGTTCGTGTACGAATATTTCATTTTCACGTACTAGAAAGTCATTCAACGTGACCACCAATTATACATTTTGTTGAATAATTCATGAGTTTAGGAGCACTTGCAACTTGAACAACCTCTTTCCCAGATTTCTTTATATGAATTTCATGAGATTATAATTTTGTGGCCTTTGAAATAGAGGGCCATGTTAGTGCACCAATATTTTGTTTTCACATCCTAGAAAGTCATTCAACGTGACCACCAATTATATATTTTGTTGAATAATTCATGAATTTAGGAGCACTTGCAACTTGCACAACCTCTTTCCCATATTTATGTGAATGAATTCCATAAGACTACAATTTTGTGGACTTTAAAATACAGGGCCAAGTTCGTGCACGAATATTTCATTTTCACTTCCTAAAAAGTCATTCAACGTGACCACCAATTATATATTTTTTTGAATAATTCATGAGTTTAGTAGCACTTGCAACTTGCACAACCTCTTTCCCAGATTTCTTTAAATGAATTCCATGAGATTACAATTTTGTGGACTTTAAAATATAGGGCAAGGTTCGTGGACGAATATTTCATTTTGACGTACTAGAAAGTCATTCATCGTGACCACCAATTATATATTTCTTTGAATAATTCATGAATGAAGGAGGACTTGCACCTTGGACAACCTCTTTTCCAGATTTCTTTACATGAATTTCATGAGATTACAATTTTGTGGACTTTAAAATACAGGGCAAGGTTCGTGCACCAATATTTCAGTTTCACGTACTAGAAAGTCATTCAACGTGACCACCAATTATATATTGTTTTGAATGATTCATGAGTTTAGGAGCACTTGCAACTTGCACAACCTCTTGCCCATATTTCTGTAAATGAATTCCATGAGATTACAATTTTGTGGACTTTAAAATAGAGGGCCATGTTAGTGCACCAATATTTCATTTTCACGTACTAGAAAGTCATTCAACGTGACCACCAACTATGTATTTTCTTGAATAATTCATGAATATAGGAGCACTAGCAACTTGCACAGCCTCTTTTCCATGTTTCTTTCAATGAATTTCATGAGATTACAATTTTGTGGACTTTAAAATAGAGGGCCAGGTTCGTGCAGGAATATTTCATTTTGACGTACTAGAAAGTCATTCAACGTGACCACCAATTACATATTTTTTTGAATAATCCATGAATGAAGGAGCACTTGCAACTTGCACAACCTTTTTTCCATATTTCTTTCAATGAATTTCATGAGATTACAATTTTGTGGACTTTAAAATACAGGACAACGTTCATGCAAGAATATTTTATTTTCACGTACTAGAAAGTCATTCAACGTGACCAGCAATTATATATTTTTTTGAATAATTCATGAATTTAGGAGCACCTGAACCTTGCACAACCTCTTTTCCAGATTTTTGTAAATGAATTCCATGAGATTACAATTTTGTCGACTTTAAAATAGAGGGCCAGGTTCGAACACGAATATTTCATTCTCACATACTAGAAAGTCATTCAACGTGACCACCAATTATATATTTTGTTGAATAATTCATGAGTTTAGGAGCACTTGCAACTTGCACAACCGCTTTTCCATGTTTCTTTCAATGAATTTCATGAGATAACAATTTTGTGGCCTTTAAAATAGAGGGCCATGTTAGTGCACGAATATTTCATTTTGACGTACTAGAAAGTCATTCAACGTGACCACCAATTATATATTTTTTTGATAAGTCATGAGTTTAGTAGCACTAGCAACTTGCACAACCTGTTTCCTATGTTTCTATAAATGAATTTCATGAGATTACAATATTGTGGACTTTAAAATACACGGCAAGGTTCATCCGCGAATATTTCATTTTGACGTACTAGAAAGTCATTCAACGTGAACATGAATTATATTTCTTTTTCAATAATTTATGAGTTTAGGAGCATTTGCAACTTGCACAACTTCTTTCCCAGATTTCCTTAAATGAATTTCATGAGATTACAATTTTGTGGACTTTAAAATACAGGGCAAGGTTCGTGCACCAATATTTCATTTTCACGTACTAGAAAGTCATTCAACGTGACCACCAATTACATATTTTTTTGATAAGTCATGAGTTTAGTAGCACTAGCAACTTGCACAACCTCTTTCCCATGTTTCTATAAATGAATTTCATGAGATTACAATTTTGTGGACTTTAAAATACAGGACGACGTTCATGCACGAATATTTCATTTTCACGTACTAGAAAGTCATTCAATGTGACCACCAATTATATATATTTTTGAGTAAGTCATGAGTTTAGGAGCACTTGCAACTTGTACAATTTCTTTCCCAGATTTCTTTAATTGAATTTCATGAGATTACAATTTTGTGGATTTTAAAATACAGGCCAAGGTTCGTGCACGAATATTTCATTTTCACGTACTAGAAAGTCGTTCAACGTGACCACCAATTATATATTTTTTTGAATAATCATGAGTTTAGGAGCACTTGCAACTTGCACAACCTCTTTCCCATATTTCTTTCAATGAATTTCATGAGATTACAATTTTGTGGACTTTTAAGCTCACAGTAAAGTGATAATTAAAGTACATGGTAAGTTTATGGCATGGCATGGCTTGGCATAATTAAGGTACATTTCAAGTTTGTAGTCCTAATTTCTAGTTTCAAGTAGGATATCATTTGAAGTCACCACCAATTGCCTGTGTTTTTTGAGTTATTGTGTTTATGAATAATTGAAACTAGCAGAACATGTTTCCTATTTTTTTTTTTAAATGAATTTTATGACTATGTAATTTTTGAACATTAGAGTGTTATATTGTAAGGTTTTTGCCTTACTTTTTAGTGTAAGTGCAATATCATTAAAAGTGACCACCAATTGTACGTATTTTTTTCAATTCTCCTTCATTATTCCTCACGCAAATTCCATGGCATTTTGAATTTGGCGTTTAGGAAATGAAAAGGCATGGTTCATGTGTTTTAGTCCTTACTGCTGATTGAATGAATGATTACGAATATTTTGTTATTCAAAGGGTTTAGGGTCATTACAATTTTGATTCTGCTATTTTAATTTAAGAAACACATATTTATAAGAATTGTTTTACCACTATTTAACATGATTCTCTATCATTCATTGTGTCTTTGAAAGACATTATTAGTCTGATGTTCAATTGGCATCAAGTTGAACCATTATTGTCCTACGACATTGCAATGTATAATTCATGATTGACCTTCCTTTTAATAAGGTAGCATTGAATCATAGTCATAGTGACCTCAAGTGACTATAAATGATACTTAGTAACAATGCTTTAACTAATCATTCCATCCTTCATTAACAATCAAAGTTGACAAGGAGGTTCAAACACTTCAAAATGATTGTCAGTATAAATCATGATTGACCTTTCCTTTAATAAGGTATCATTGAATCAGTCAAAGTGACTATAAGTGATACTTAGTAACTATGCTTTAACTAATTATTCCATCCTTCATTAATAATCAAAGTTGACAAGGAGATTTAAACACTTCAAAATGATTGTCAATTATCCTATGCATCCATTTACGAAAGCCTTATGTATAAAAATAAATAATTTATTGTACAAGATTCTAAAGTTAATTATTGATGTTGTATTTACTTGAAATACGAAGTTAAAGAAAATTATACCTTAGTTAGTTAAGAGAAGGCTTCAATTTACAAATTCTTGTAGTCTACATTTCAGAATTCACCTCAATTGATACATATTTCATTATTTCTTCTATAATAATTCAAAGAGGAAGTTTAGGTGTCAATGAAGAGAATAAACAAAATTATTGTTATTTTCAATGTTCATCGAGTACACTCTGAATGCGTAGGCCCAGAATAAAGTATTTATCCATGTAAGTTTCAAACTCTTTGTGGATTAAAACTTTGCGAAATTTCATCACCAAAAACCTAAATCCTAAACCCTAAATCCATAACCTAAACCCTGACCTTTAAACCCTAAACCCTATTTTACAGTGGAAGGTAGGACAAGAGGATCTCAGTGAATCCTTTTTTTCAACATTTTATTGTGGAAACCCTATTTTATGACAAAGAATCTATTGTCCGCAATCCTGAAAAAGATCGCTTTCAATTTAGAAACTATCTTCAACGTTCCATTCCATGTATCACCCAGAATTTAGCTAATGCCCAATAAATTTTCCTCCAAATAAAGCCCAGTTTGACTTGTATATGGTCTCTTTCCACCTCAGGTCACATAATTCACTCGAGTTATTCTGCAGTCCCGCATTTCCAGTGGAAAATAGTGCACACACCGCGGCATCTGCTTTCGCTTTTTCCATGAATTGATGACTGAGCCTCTTTTGTTCCGCACCTCTTTTGTTCCGCGCCTCTTTTGTTCCGCGCCTAGTCTTCTCCAGTTTGTATCCCTATTGCTACGAGTTTCCCCATTCCGATGCTGTCATCGTAGGTCCGCAGTGCTGAGAATATTTCGTTCAAAATTGTATCATGTCGCTCCTTCCTTGAATTTATAGTTTTTAGTTTTGGTAGGAAGTTTTGCATTCATTTGCAGGTCTGTGCTTACGATTATGCGGAGAGCCGAGGAGTTTGTGAAGCTGCAAACGATTTCATTCCGCAAGATTGTCTATGAGTGTCGGTTCTGTTTTCCCTCTCCATTCAGTTTTTCTTTGTTTCAGCATTATAAACTAGTGAGATTGTTGTCTACTTATTAGAAGTTCATACACTCGATGTGTCGGTCATGAAACCATTTTCATTGTGTTTACAAATTCCATTTGCAAGAATTCAAATTCAAGCTTCCGAAAATTAAGGCGTAAATTTAGGACATCATTCTGAGTGCGTAGAGTTTGATACTTTATCTTCGTCTCGAAGATAGTGAGGTACCTCAAGTCTGCGTACATTTATCTTCGTGTTGAAGATAAGGATAAATTTGAAATGATCTCCTTTGAGTACTTTCAGAAGCACAAATAGCTTGCTTTCCATTTTCTATTCTGATTTATCTTCAACTCAAAGATAAAGTAGCTCACTCTATGGTGCAATCGTGATGTTAGTGGTTTAGGGATACGTGAGTTTTTTGTCCATTTACTCCCATTTTTGGGTTTTTCGGTGGCAATACACGTGAATGTGTCGTTTTTAAATATTTGTTTGCAATCAACATTGTTGAGTTTGTAACAGCTGATTTGCGTAGGGAGACACTAATTTATCCTCGAGTCGAGGGTAATTACCGAATCTAAACTACACAAACTGATAGATAATATTATGAAAAAATTAGTGTAGTTCCCTGTTGCTTAATTCGAACTTCTATATTTTGTTTCCGTTTAGCAATTAATTACCAATTGTAAAAATATTGGAATGACTGAAATATGCTATGCCATTAAAAATGTTGTCACTAACTTTGCCAATCACAATTAGTGTTGTTGTTGATAGCTAGTGTAGCCAACATTATTTACCAATTTTAGTGTCGACACTCCATTCGATTTATCTTCGTGTCGAAGATAAGGATAAATTTGAAATGATCTTCTTTGAGTACTTTCAGAAGCACAAATAGCTTGCTTTCCATTTTCTATTCTGATTTATCTTCGACTCGAAGATAAAGTAGCTCATTCTATGGTGCAATCGTGATGTTAGTGGTTTAGGGATACGTGAGTTTCTTGTCCATTTACTCCCATTTTTGGGTTTTCCGGTGGCAATACACGTGAATGTGTCGTTTTTAAATATTTGTTTGCAATCAACATTGTTGAGTTGGTAACAGCTGATTTGGGTAGGGAGACACCAATTTATCCTCGAGTCGAGGGTAATTACCGAATCTAAACTACACAAACTGATAGATATTATTGTGAGATAAGTAGTGCAGTTCCCTATTGTTTAATTCCAGCTTCTATATTTTGTTTTTGTTTAGCATAAAATTACCAATCATAAAAATGTTGGAATGAACGAAATATACTATGCACCTAAAAGTGTTGTCACTAACCTTGCCAATCACAATTAGTGTTGTTGTTGATAGCTAGTGTAGCCAACATTATTTACCAATTTATGTGTGGACATTCCATCTGGTTATCTTCGAGTCGAAGGTAAGCTCTTCAGTTGTTAACATACTAGTTCCTTGACTTACCTCACTATTGAATGTAAAATCTAGATCGACTCGTTCTCGAAATCTATGAGTCCACTATTTCAATGTACCTACACAGTGTAATTTTGGTATTTGTAAGCCTGCTCTGATGGTTTTAGTCTCTGAGGTAATGTAGACGATAGCAGGAAGTTCGAATGGTAGGGTTTATCCAAGCATGATTTCGTTTTCATATTCTCTTGTTGTGCGAATGACATTATCTTTGCAACGATGATAAAATTCTTATCAGTGTGATCTGAGCTTGATATCCTTTGTCAGATGCTCGTCTTCTATTTAGGAATTCCGTCCGTTCTATTGACCCTACCTTATCTTCAAGTCAAGGATAAGTTGGATGACTTAATTTATCATTGAGTTCTTGTTTATGACGTGGAGTACTTCTTTGTATTGTAGAATGGACATTCATGGTCCAGATGACTTTACCATTCCGGTGCCTGTTCTTCATGTGGGGGTCGCACCTTACGATGGCATTCCTTGTCCGTCGTGGATCTCAAAGTGCGTCACCTTGAGGAATGATGCTGGTGATGACGTCGCGAATGGGATTTGTCGAAGCGTTGACGCGGACCTCTTCATTGACATGGATGGTGAACCTCTTGGTGACGACCATGTAGCAATTCAGATTGCGGAGTCCTTATGCGAGGATGAAGTACCGTCAGGGTGGATGTGGTCCATGCACTCCTAGCACATTAAAAGAGTGTTCTTGAATGGTGTTAGTCTTTACGACCACGATCAAACTAGCATTTATAACACTGCTGTCAATGCTTTGAACCGCCGTGGTCGTGTGGGAATTCAATCGTATGAAAGTTCTCGTGTGAGGACGGAGGTGGACGTTCTTCCCAAAAAAGAATCGCTTCTCACAACACAAGCGATCACTGAGGTGTCCACAAAGCCATGTTGCCCCAAAAATTGCTTGCAGCCGTTTCTGCGTCGAAAAATTCAAGCCATACGTTCTCAACTGCATGTAATGGATGGTGTGTATAATTGCAAGAAGTGCCTTCTTGAAGTTCATCGACAAATGCACAAGGACCAGGATGGAAAAGATTGGATTACGTTGAAGAACTTTGAAGTGTGTCCCACTGCTTGGTAGACAATACACGGGATTTCAAAAGC
Source organism: Rhytidiadelphus loreus (assembly GCA_947034895.1). Lineage (NCBI taxonomy): Eukaryota > Viridiplantae > Streptophyta > Bryopsida > Hypnales > Hylocomiaceae > Rhytidiadelphus > Rhytidiadelphus loreus. The sequence goes on along the minus strand of OX344763.1, from coordinate 56,894,363 downwards.
TACATTCTATAGGTACAAAGAAAAGGCCAAATCTGGAATGCAAGCGAAAGCGCATGGTAATTTGGGGTTGAAAAAACCACGCACACAAACTGTACAAGCTACTGCCACCCTTCGAATGTTGATTATAGGTGAAGCAGAAGCAATGCCGCACAAGACTAGAACTTTAGCATCTGGGGAAAGAATCCCTGCAATGGTATTGCCGTCAGCCTTCCGTTGGAGTGATCAATTACCAAAAATCAATGAGGCAAATGCTGCGTTTAATTTGTCACTGATTTTTTCTAGTGGATTGAATAACATCCATTGTGCGTCTTTCCTTGAGTTTGCTCCGAAGGCACGAGGAGATACTTTTTCGAGGTGTGGTATGTGCAATACATATAGGCAATTGAAGGGCGCTTGTACTCCTCTATCTACTGTGCAAGACAAATGGGATAGAATTTTGACCACACACCTTTCAGGGCAAAAGGCACATAGGGAACTTTATTACGGAAATAGAGAGTATTCCGTGATGTATCCTGAGAGGATGCTCTGCATCATCCATGATAAAATGGATCACTCCAAGATTGCTTCTCCTCACTTTTCTCACAAGACTAAAGTGACGGATTCTTTCATAAAAATGCCCATTGCTGTGACCGGTATGATTGTTCATGGTCATGGTGACATTCGGTATGCGCACTATGGGTTAGACATTTTTCCAACGGATTTCAATCACACCATTGGCTCCATTGCTAGATTGTTGCGTGATCTTGAGGGACCGTCCAAAAATTCATCACGGATCTTATTTTCCAGAGGACAATGACCAATCCATGCTGACCAAGGCTGTGCTAGCTGGCCGGGGAATTTGCTTGGACTCCCTCGTTCTTCCACAAGAATTTATTCCTGCTCAGCCCTTGCCGCCTATATTGACTTTGCAATTGGACAATGCATCGAGAGACAATAAGAACCGGTGGGTTTTTACTTTTTGCTCTCTACTTGTATTCAAAGGCATTTTCCGCGAGATATACATCAACTTCTTTATAGTTGGTCACACACATGAAGACATTGATGCTTTGTTTGGTCGATGGAGCAACATGTTGAAGACCAATGACTACCAGACACTTCCAAGGCTCATGAAGTCCTTCATGGATTGTGAATCCCACCCGGTAATTCCTCATCTCATCGAGGAAATCCCTGACTTCAAAAGATTTGTGCACGGGTACTTGGGAACAGGTGGGGATTTCTTAGAAGGTCATTCCTCGGGCTAGCAATTCAAATTCCACATGGATTCTACTGGCTGGCCCATTATGGAGTACAAATATCTTTGTATAGACAAGGACTGGCTTCCACTGCACAAGAAAGGGATTCGTTTGTGGTCGGAGATCGAAGACGGTCGTTCCCTAGTACCAAGCAGTAGTCCGCTACCTTTGCCTCCACAACATATGAAAGCATTGCCTGAGATCAAAAAGGGTTTGAATGGTTTTATTACACATTGGAGTGCAATGTCAGACGACGACCGATTTGGAGAGTTTAGGAGGAAGATTGACCCCATAAAAAGTTATTGGAAAGGTGTGAGATCTGCCCTAGATGCCCCTCTACAGGTGCGTGAGACATTACAAGATGGATTTTGGCCAGCTTCTAGGATCACCAATGAACTGGAAGACCAAATGCAGAGGGATGGTACAATACTTGAAGAGTTTGCACGGGATGCACCCTTCATTGGATGTAGGCATGACTGCCCACGTCCTTCATTTCGTATTGATCGTGATGCGTTTGCAGGTTATTTTGTTGCGGTGCGCCCCGCTAATCACAACCCAAAGCCATTTTGGCTTGCAAGGGCTCTTACAAATCCAAATCTAGATCCCGGACATGTTCATTTGATCCAAATCCAATATTGGACGCCTGCTTCAAGTCGTCACATCAATATGGATATGTATGCTGGATGGGACACTAAAGCTGGGAATGTGTGGCGCGAGGATCGTGTAATCCCTCCGTGCTGGTCCAACACGGACTGTATCATAACAACTTTCAAGCCACGTGGAAGAAGGGGGGCTGAAGATCAACCTCAAGTTATTACAAAAGTTACAATTCCCAAGATGCAAATGAACATCATCAAATCATCCCTGGCAGCCTTTAACTCTAATTCGGAGAACGAAGTGTCTTCCGCAGAAGGCGAGGAATAGTTTGTAGGTCTTTTGGTGGTTTCTTATTTTAGGAAGTGAGGCTCAATGTGGTTTTACATTTTAGTGTTTGCAGTTGTTTCTTTGATTGTTTCTATCATGATGTGGTAGCTATGTAACATTTTTCTTGCTATTAATAGAATATATGTTTCCCTTATTATAGCTTCTAAATATATTACATTTACATGTGCTTTCAATTAGTATTTGGTTGAAGTGTATTTTATTTAAAAAGTTTGGTGTGAGAAGTATGGGGATTAGTTTTTTAGATTTAAGGTAGTCTCAATTTAAAGAAATGTCTCAATTTATAACTTCATGTTCTATTGTATGTAGATATTAATGAATAAATTAAAAAATGAAATAGTAAATTGTTGGTTGGAGATACTTTTTGTAGAACTCAAAAAATCTATAAAAAAGTATTTTGACATTGAGAAGTCTTAATTTATTGAAGAGTCTCAATTTATTGAATACTAATTGCATTCTAAATATAGAATGCATTAAAATGAGACCCCAACTTGTCTCAAATTAACGAATAAGCCCTTATTACATGAAGGCAGTATACAAAATCATTAAATCAAATAAAGATTCATCCTCTTTTCACTCCAATAATGCACTTGCCATGACACACAAACTCGTTTCACTACAGCATGCTATTCTTATATTCAAATATGTCTACTTTGAAATTCCCTTACTTCATCACTACCCTCTAATAACAGAATCATGCTGAACCTCAAACACCTTATTGAACAGATGTTTACCCCCATACAAACACATTCCAACAATCATCTTATATGCATGCACAAAAACATGTCCATGACCTCACATAAAAAACTTATTGTATCCATCATCTTTTGCACAAAATATATTCCATCTCCAGAGGTTTAACAATAGACTTGAAAAAGACTATTGCTTTCACACCTTACAGTACATCAATGTTCTTCAATTTCTGGACACATCTATTGAACATCCCTTGTTTCATGGCACTTTCTCTATCCACAAAGTAGCAGAACAAATTCCAAGACTTCAAAATGATTATATCTTAACAATTAGCAATACACTTAAGTAACACATGGGTTAATCAAAAAATTAAAATGTACTCACAATTAATTCATTGCAACTATTGTTCTTCTGATTCATTTTCAATCATTCAACATTTCTGACTAAAGAAAAGTTTTTTGCCACAAATGAACTTACTCACAGTCCAGCATGTTTCACAACTATCCTTGCATTCAAAACTCTTAACATTTAAATTAATTGTTACACACCATGAGGAATGACTAGTATAGGTGAATTTATTGAAAATCAACTTCATTTGTAACAATAGAAATGTACAAAAAATTTCATCTCTACAGTTCATTGATAAGTATACTCTTTTGAATATTATTCTTGGACAGTGATTCATTAAGTTTTCTTTCTAACTACACTACAATGCATATGCTTCTTATAGCATCCAAATAATCTTATATGCACATGTCGTACATCATTTGGAATCATATGTACACACTTCCAAATGTTTCAAATCATTTTAAAGGAGAAATTCAGGTATACATTGAAGGTCTCAGGTTCTGCTAACTGATTGAACTATGCTATTCTATATAGCATAAATACTTATCACATCTGCTAAACACATTATCATGTTCCTCCATACTCTGCATCCTATAATTTAGACAATCTAAGAAATGACTGAGACTATACTTAGGAACAACTACCTTCCAAATAATCCTCTTTCCACATAATTAAATGCATTGCCTATCTTGGTTTCAATATAACATTTTATCACACATGTACTTGAAATTAAATTATTAATGACTAAGACGTTCAATGATGTAACAAGGCTAACCATTGTAAATGGTCCAGGGAACTATAACATGCACACCTTCCATTCCCTGAAACGGTCAAATGAGTTCAATGAAGCCCAAACACTGCAATGTTTCACATAAATGTCAACTACTCAGAGTCTCAGACATTTCTTTCATCAAAATGCGTCACATTCAAAAATGATTTCATTTTAAGAAATTAAATAGTAAGCACTGACCTTCCGATAAGGCAGAAGAAAGAAGATACTACAACGCTTCACACCATGGAGCTTGACTGGGTCATCATTCAAATTCTCAACACCACCATTCGCCAAATAAATCGATCTCTCTGTACCCCAACGAAGCACTTCTTCGCTGGTTGTTCTCATAGGAGGTAAGTGCCACTCCTGCTGGTTATTGAATGACACCCTTGCTCTACGGAATCTGTGATTTTCCTTCAAATAACACTTGCCTCCTAGATAGATCATTTTTCCTAGAAGCATTGCGTACTCACTACAAGTCTCTGGACCACACACTAGACAACCTTTGTATCCGAGGTGGATGCATAGTTGACTAGCTCAATTTTGTGTCACAATGTTGAAAACTGCAAGCACTTCATTTTCAAATTGATGTAGAAGGCATTCTTGAATTTTTTTTCTTATGAAACAACTTGGTTTTGGATAATGAACTTTATATCCAATAGTTGTATGAGTTTTTTTTTTTATAATAGTTATATGTGAGCAATAGGGACTTCTGAATGAAAGTGGTTGTGACAAATTTGCTGTCAACAAAAGTTGAAAAAGACTTTTTTTTATCCCTTTGTATCAACCAAAGGACTTTTAAGGACTACATCTCTTCTAGAGTTTGAGTTAAAGTTCTTAAAAATGAATGGCTTGTAAAGTAATGCTTCCTTATATGTTTGCTAGGGACTTTCGAGGGAGTTTTTAAACACTGAATTTTTAGAAGTCCTTTTCTCTTACCTAATATTCTTTTTTCCATTTTTTTTTCCCTAAAGTACACTACACTTCAAGATCTAGCCGCGACTGAAGAGCTTGGTAATTTTGTATTTTTTTTTGGATTTATGCCTGCAATTCTAGATGGACAGAGTGCAAGTTGAAGATTGATGACGTAGGACAGATGGATGAGATCTCCCTGACGAGGGCTTCTAGATGAGATCTATACCATTCATTCTCAACAAGGACGAGCGGTTGCGATGAGCCTTTGTGCTTGGAACCCTAATTGTTGTGCTTCACATGCTGGTTTGCTTCCCAACGTCATTCTCTCTGGAAAAAAATTGCAGTGTTCTGATGGGGCAAAGGTTTAGGGTTTAGGGTGTGTTGGCGTGGTTTGTGCGTGGTTGTGCTAGCATTTTGCAACTTGTTTTTTGATGTGGAGTACTAGGGCATTCGAATACTTTACGTCAGCGTGTTGTAGTTGCGGGATTTTTGAATCCTGCTCTATCTCTCTATTGTTGATTGTTGAAGATGCAACAACGACACTGGGATTTTTTCACACGAAGAAGACATTGGTCCATGGTCACTCTATCAAACTTATTGTTTTGGGTTGGGCACTGCAGTTTTAGTCTCCATTTTGTGCGTTCGCGCACTTGGTTTGCCATATGCTGGGTTTAGGATTGTAGCACGTCTATTTTGAAGGTTAGGGGGATGGGAAACAAGGAGAATGCGGCCCGTTGTACTGGGCAAAAGAAACCATGGGTGGCTGAAAGAGCAAGGGCCCGTACACAGGCGGATCCAGCTGAGCAACAAAGAAAGTGTCGGGCGAAAAAGCGGACTCATGCGCTTGCAAGTACTATCGAGCCGAGTTTGGTTGAGGTGTCCGCTCGTGACATCCGATGGGGCACACAATGTATCCTTCAGAGTATCGATGAAACCTTACAAGATTTTACTTCTGCTGAAGATTGAGGGAGTATTCTGCAGAGGGTTTTCAATCATGCAAGTTCTTCAACCAATTTGCTTAACACTTCTTTTCATCTAGGGTCTCATGGTAGAATTCACTTAGATATTGTTAGCGGATTAAAGCAGTCTCTTTCTGAGGTCAAAGTCCCGAGAACGGCTTCACAATTGGGTACAAAACATGCTATTCTTACTGCAGTTGTTAGTGGGAGCTCCAATTCGTCCATGCGCGGCCAGGCCAAGCTTTTAGATGTTCATCCGCGAAATATTGCACTAGCATTAGCTCATAGGAAGGTTATGGAAGCAAGCACAGTGTTCAAATGGAACTCATCCATACAAAAACGGAGGTCAGATGTTTTGGATGAGGACACAAAGGCAGTTGTATTGTCATGGTGGGCTTGTGAGACTCGGAACAGTCCGAACAGAAAGAAAGTTGTGCGGAAGAGATTGTAGGACGGTGTCATTGACACAAAGCCAATACAATACTTGATGGAATCTTAGGTAATTCTCTTCAATTTACATTTTCTTCTTCTGCTTGGGAAGTTTACAGTGTTTACAGTGCATTCAGACTTGTGATTGAGGGTGGTGGTGTTCACTTGCACCTTCGTTTTCTGTCAGGTGCTTGCATGAGTTGGATAGGGTTATTTTACAAGATATAAGTTGGGTTTAGGGTGAGTCCACGGTGTCATTTGTGGCATACTGGACAAGTTCAAGGTGAATGTAGTAGGTGTTTATGGACTACGGTGTCATTTGTGGCATACTGGGCAAGTTCAGGGTGAATGTGGTGGGTGTTTAGGGACCACAGTGTCATTTGTGGCATACTGGGCGAGTTTAGGGTAAATGTGGTGGGTGTTTAGGGACTACAATGTCATTTGTGGCATACTGGGCGAGTTCAGGGTGAATGTGGTGGGTATTTAGGGACTACAATGTCATTTGTGGCATATTGGGCGAGTTCAGGGTGAATGTGGTGGGTATTTAGGGACTACGATGTCATTTGTGGCATACTAGGCGAGTTCAAGGTGAATGTGGTGGCATACTGGGCAAATTCAGGGTGAATGTGGTGGGTATTTAGGGACTACGGTGTCATTTGTGGCATACTGGGCGAGTTCAGGGTGAATGTGGTGGCATACTGGGCGAATTCAGGGTAAATGTGGTAGGTGTTTAGGGACTACGGTGTCATTTGTGGCATACTAGGCGAGTTCAAGGTGAATGTGGTGGCATACTGGGCAAATTCAGGGTAAATGTGGTGGGTGTTTAGGGACTATGGTGTCATTTGTGGCATATTGGGCGAGTTCAAGGTGAATGTGGTCGAAGATTGGGCACATCTAGATTGTTGCTTTCAGTTTTGACCGAGTTGCACCTCGTTGGGACAATTTTCTAGACTATTGGATGAGTTTGGGGGGCAGTTTCTGCCGCTCTTGTCTGGTTTGAGGATATTGAGCGTGTTCAGACATTTGATTTGCTTCACCCCTTGCCATTGGCTTCTAGATCACGGGTAAGGATGTTGGGTGGTTCCAGACTTCCAAGATTCACTTTTGTTGCTTTGTTGTTGTTTGCAGATGGAATTTTTTTTGCGGTTTCAAAAAACAAGTCTTCATGTAATCATTGGTAAAGATCTTTTGACCTACTGCGTCCTTTTTGGGTGAAGCGTATGAAGGAGCGGAATGTATGTTGCTGCATTTATCACGTAGAATTTCAAGAATTACTCCAGGGTTTGAACTACATGAGGATGCGATTAGGGATCCACTTCACCTATACTTGTACTTGCGATTGCAATGAGGTGTGCGCGGCTCCAAGTGCCAATGGAATTGGTTGCCATGGTAAGACTATGACGTATTCTAGGACTACAGCCTTGTGGGAATCTATGGTATGTCCCAAAGGTGAATTTGACCAATGGCATTGTAGAGATTGTTTGTATGGAGATTATGAAAATTGTGGTGTTGATTACTTGCTAGTGTGTGCTGTTGAGGAAGCTGGTTCCTCTCCTCTCATGGTTTCTTGGAAGAGATATGAAATGAAAGAAATTGTAACTAAAAAGGGACGTGAAAGGAAGAAGCTTTGTCTCACTTATAAGACCACATCATCTGCTGAATTTTTAGAGTACTTGAAGCCTAAATTGCAAGGTTTTATTAAACATAACTTTGTAGCCAGGTAGGAAGATGCGCAGTTCAAGAAGAGCTTGGAAAACATACCGGTAGATGGTATTGTCTCTGTGATTGATTTTGCAGAGAATTATAGTTTTGAGGTGTAGAATGAAGTACAATCAATGCATTGGCACAACTACCAGGTTTCCATCCTAGTCCAAATTTCGTGGACTAGAAACCCAAATCCAGACCCTATGGATCCTAGTACAAACACAATGATGAGGTACAATTTTTACATTTCAGATGACAAAAGTCATGATAGCTATTACGTACAGCATTGCTTGAACTTACATTGGAAGAGTTTGCATGAATCTGGCTTCTATCCTAAGGAGCATTGGATTTGGTCAGATGGTTGCTCTAACCAATTCAAAAGTAAAGTGCCCTGGTACTATGTTAGTCGGTACCCTGCCCTTACTGGTGGTTGTGTGTGTGTTTGGAGTTTTTTTGGTTCCGGCCATGGTAAAGGTCCCCACGACGGGGCTGGAACTGTGGTGAAGAGGTACATTCGCACTACTCAATTAGATCCAGATGTGACAAAGTTAGCAAATGCGGAGCAAGTAAGGAACTTGTTGACGGAGAAGCTCTCAAGTAGGCCTGAAACTTCGTATTTGGGGACTAATAAGTCTGTTGTTTTCAGACGTTTTTGGCATGTGACCAAAGCAACACTAGAAACAGAGAGGAAGACTCCATATATGTGTATGCATATTGCAGGTTTAAGGGACTTGCATCAAATTCAGTTAGTGGGTGCAATGGAAACTAATCGGTTGCTTACAAAGAGCCTAGCTTGCTTCTGGTTTTTTTGCCTTGATTGTAAGTGGGACCACTGTGAGAACCTTCAATGGACTCGTGGGTGGAAAGTAGAAGCCTTGATTCTAGATAATGCAGCTCATGTCCTCGAAGCAATTGCCCAGACCTATGATGGTGCGCAATGGACTGATTACGGAGCAGACGAGGGTCACTTGGCATCTTGTGTAGAGCTTGGTCAAAATTTTGCCACTAATGTTATTGATGAGAATGACGCAGGTGCTGATTTTGAGGTGCTCATGTGCACAAAGGTGGCCTACACTATCAAGAAAGCTTTCACATGCGCTTGGGGCCAAGAATTTGAGGTGGATGGTTTGTGTATAGCTGGGCTATACTATCAGCAATACGATACTGACGAACGGAACTATGTACTACTTCAAAACTCACAAGTTGCCCACATTCATGCTTGGCACGTTCGGGCACTAAAATTTCCTATGGAACCGCAAGACCACAGAGTGTCGGGAAATGACGTAGTATACAAACTTGGTAGCCATGCCGAAACTGGAATCCGCAATGCATTGGCTTCGTTGAGCTAAGTTGTTCGACATCGTAATTGGGTGGGTTAGGGAGGGGGGCAATCACGCTACTGTGGGTAGTTTTAGAGGTTCAATTCCTCCATGATTGACTTGCATGTGATATTTTCAGGAGACACGGGATAGACGGGAGCATGTAAGGATATCTTACAGATTTTTTGTAGAGACACGGAAGCAGTTTGGACTATTGTAGTTTAGGTATCGACAAGGCTTTTGAAGGATGGTTTTGGATTTGCCTAGAGGCCATTCAAGGATTAATGCAGACCTTGCTTGAAGCGGTACTTTGGATTGTCTAGATTTTGCATTGGCAAGAAGCCATGGCCGTGTACAATTGAGCAACATTACTGCAAGCTTTTTTTTGCAATAAAAGGAAATGAACTTGATGGGCAGGTTGATTATTTGTTAAATGACTTCATTTTATTAAATTTTATGAGTCTTTGTCATGGGTACACTTGCAAATGAAATGCCCCAATGCAAGAATGCCTTGATTGAAAACAAATGACTGAATGACTACTTGCAATGTTCAAGAGAATTTTGGCTTCCCTCTTTTATGTTTTTTAATGCACAGCATCTTCCAAGTTCAAAAAAGGAAAAATCAGTATAGCTGTAGACATGACATCTATAGTGACACGAGAATCTGCAGTGAAGGCAGCTGCAAATCTTGTCAGTAGAATGAAATGAATGGGGTTGGTAGGCTGATTTTACTTTTATGAGGATGCATTTGGGTGTTGTGACAGAATCCAATGTTCTCTGAATTGAATGGCTTGGGCCGGTAGCCACAAGGCAAAGTTTTCTTAAAATTTTCAGTTAAGTGGCTTGCTACTATTGCTTTCAGAATGTGCAAATTACAGCTTCTCTTCTTGTAAAAAATAGGTTTGAGCCTCCTCCCACTATTTAATGGCTTCCCCATTTTTTGGAGTAACAAGCCTCAATCTCCGTGACTAGATGAGAAATATTAATAAATGTGTTCATGAACTAGTGACTTTGTAGACGGTCATATTGGTGAATTCATTTTTAAATCCTTCAAAGGGAGTATCCACAAGAATTCTACAAACATTGGTAGTTTGTTAGGGCCAATAAAGCTTGATGTGGATACAAGTACTTAACAAAATTTGGTCACAAAGGCAACCATTCAAATTCCCTAGCATGACCATTGACCTCTCCAACTAAATAACTAAATTAAATTAATTGGCCATTTCACATGGCTAATTAGACATCATAACATTTTAATTTCATGCTCCACTGATGCCAAAAGCAAAATAAATAACTCTTTGACATACAAGGATAATAATACTGGTTGAAAATATATTTACCAAAATCTAAATCCTAAACTTGACTTTTAAAATGGAATGTCAAGTTGGACTAATTAAAGACAATTTAAGATTTAAGAAGTACCAAAAGAAAAAGAAAATACTAAGTCACATAATAATTAATAACTGTATATGTAGAGTATATAACATAAGAGGTCAATATGTGCTCAGAGGTCTTAAACCCATTTACATATCCCATAATCTTTGGTTGTGGGATGATTAGGTACTATAAGAAGGCATAATTTACATGGCTTACCTGTCCCCCAACGGCCAGTTAGGACATACCAATCATGCTAATCCTCATGAGGAATAGCCCTAGTGGCCACATGGGGGATCCCCCCTTGTTTTTGTTGAAATCTTAAGTAGAATACCATGATAGGTAATGTTAATTCTTTGACTTTTTGAATTTGGGCTCCATGGAAGACCCCCCCCCCCTTGTTAATTTTAATTCTTTGATTTTTTGGTGTAGGGCTCCATGGGAGCCTCCCCCCTTGTTAATATTAATTCTTTGATTTTTTGAATCAAAGATCCATGGAAGCCCCCCCTTGTTAATTTTAATTCTTTGATTTTTTGGGTTTGGGCTCTATGGGAGCCCAGGCACCCTTGTTAAAATCTAAAGAAATTTGACCACATTGGTGAATTTTGCTACATATGGGGATGGCAAGAAGTAATATAAATGTAAAGTAATATTGTGCATGAAACCAAGTGCATGACCATTTTTTAGGCCTCATTAAATATTTGTGTAACAAAGGAAGAAACAATTGTGTTTAAATACAAATTTCAAGATCACTAAGAGAAATGAACACTCATATGTATATACACCAATATGGATTACCATTACTTCAATGACAAGTAAATTCCATGTAAGGTAAAAGAGTGAATGTCCTTTGACCTAGTTATCACATGACGTTCGGGCCACCAAATCATGCACTTTGCAATTTATTTATTTATTCAAGGGGGCACAATTACTTCCTTCAATTCTAAACCCAAAATATATAAAAGGAATTAAATGCCCTTAGCCAAATAATTCCCCATTCATATGTACCCCCCAAATATAGAAGAATCAAATGCCCCTAGCCAAGTAATGGGAGAATTGTGTGTTCAAAAAAATGTAAAATTACATAAAATGCCCTTAGCCAAATAATTCCCCATTCATATGTACCCCCCAAATATAGAAGAATCAAATGCCCCTAGCCAAATTATGAGGGAATTTGAATGGTTGCCTTTGTGACCAAATTTTGTTAAGTACTTGTATCCACATCAAGCTTTATTGGCCCTAACAAACTACCAATGTTTGTAGAATTCTTGTGGATACTCCCTTTGAAGGATTTAAAAATGAATTCACCAATATGACCGTCTACAAAGTCACTAGTTCATGAACACATTTATTAATATTTCTCATCTAGTCACGGAGATTGAGGCTTGTTACTCCAAAAAATGGGGAAGCCATTAAATAGTGGGAGGAGGCTCAAACCTATTTTTTACAAGAAGAGAAGCTGTAATTTGCACATTCTGAAAGCAATAGTAGCAAGCCACTTAACTGAAAATTTTAAGAAAACTTTGCCTTGTGGCTACCGGCCCAAGCCATTCAATTCAGAGAACATTGGATTCTGTCACAACACCCAAATGCATCCTCATAAAAGTAAAATCAGCCTACCAACCCCATTCATTTCATTCTACTGACAAGATTTGCAGCTGCCTTCACTGCAGATTCTCGTGTCACTATAGATGTCATGTCTACAGCTATACTGATTTTTCCTTTTTTGAACTTGGAAGATGCTGTGCATTAAAAAACATAAAAGAGGGAAGCCAAAATTCTCTTGAACATTGCAAGTAGTCATTCAGTCATTTGTTTTCAATCAAGGCATTCTTGCATTGGGGCATTTCATTTGCAAGTGTACCCATGACAAAGACTCATAAAATTTAATAAAATGAAGTCATTTAACAAATAATCAACCTGCCCATCAAGTTCATTTCCTTTTATTGCAAAAAAAAGCTTGCAGTAATGTTGCTCAATTGTACACGGCCATGGCTTCTTGCCAATGCAAAATCTAGACAATCCAAAGTACCGCTTCAAGCAAGGTCTGCATTAATCCTTGAACGGCCTCTAGGCAAATCCAAAACCATCCTTCAAAAGCCTTGTCGATACCTAAACTACAATAGTCCAAACTGCTTCCGTGTCTCTACAAAAAATCTGTAAGATATCCTTACATGCTCCCGTCTATCCCGTGTCTCCTGAAAAATTCACATGCAAGTCAATCATGGAGGAGTTGAACCTCTAAAACTGCCCACAGCAGCGTGACTATACTATTGCATGACCATAACCAAACTTCGATGATCAATAAAGCAAAATTGTAATCAACGAAGTGAACTTCCAACCGCAAATGAACAACGAAATCTACTCGGCTGAATCATACTGTGCACAGTATGATTCAACATTATTAGTCACTTAACAAACATTTGATCATCAATTACAGCTTTGAAAACTTAGTAATGAATGCTCAACTTAGGAAGCATGTGCAATATACATCTTCCAATTTGCAAAGAACTATATATTTGCAGCTGCAATGTAAGCTTACACTTACTGGAAGGTCCAAGTTAAATAAAAAATTTGCAGTTCTAGCATACATAAAAAAAGAAAATAAGTTAAACAGTAAAGCAGGAACATAACTACAGTGCTTATAAAATACTAAACCTTCGATTTAGTGGCCGCCCTTCTTGTTGTCCTGGACACAGACACCGGCTCTGAAACTAAAGTCGTGGTGGCCCCTCTTGTTATCCTTGCCATGGACACACGCTCTGAAACATGAGTCTTTCCTTTCTTTCCGCTCCTGCCTGCCTTATCGGCACCTTCATCAGATATTCCTGCGCCACTCAATTCTTGTCTTTGATTGGAGGTGCCTGTTTTTTGGCTTGAGGTGCCTGTCTTTTGGCTGGAGGTTCCTGCTCTAGGTTCTGGCGAAGAAAGCAAGCTTTTCTTTTTCTTTGTACCTCTCCAAGTCTCACGCCCATCAAACCCACCGGAAGACTTGCGTTCCCCTGATGCTAGGTCTTTGGTGTTTGGCGATCGTTGTTCCTGCTCTTCTTCAGATGAGTCCTCCTCGGAGCTCCCCTCGACAGAATCGTACTCCAATTCTTCTACAACAGCCTCTATTGTCGGTGAAAGACGTTTCTTCACAACCCCTTTTCTTTTCTTCTCACTTAACGCAAGCAATGCGGCTACAAGATCTGATTTCCCCTACACTTGCCCACCGTCTTTGTGCTTCTTATTCAGCGATGTGGGATTTACGGGACCAAATGAGGTGGTGTTCACATCCAACACCCTGCTGCCTACCGATGGACTCACCGTGACAGATCGTGCCTGCCTCAATGTTTGCTATATGGACACAGATGTAGACGGCGTCATGGTCTCTGAACATGCATACAAACCATCCAAAGACACCTTCATCAAAAGAAATGAAATTCAAGAATATAAAAGCAATGCTCATTGGAAGGGATACATGTAAGTCAAAAGGAAGTGGAAGCTCGAGAATGACACCTAAACAAACATACACTATCTGAAAGTCATCTCAAAAAATGACAAGGTCTCTCAAATTCACAAATTGTCACATGTACTCTCCGATACTCATCAAACAAACTTGAATGTTCATGTAATTACGTGCACATAACCCCACACCCTCAAAGTCACTTAAACACATTAGACAGTTCCTTTGAGTCAACGTTAAAATGCAAGTAGCACACGTTTAGAGTCACTTGAATCAAATAGAGTCACTTAAACCCAGTGGAAAGTCTCCTGTAGTCATCCGAAATGAAACCAACAAGCGTCAAGTCAGTTCAATCCATTAGATAATCCCTAGTATCACCCAAAATGTTACTAGAACACCCTTATAGTCAACTGAACCCATTAGAAAATCCCTTATAATCACCTGTAATTTTCAGAAGTCACCCAGCATGGCGCCGTGGCCTCAATAGTCACCCGTAATTCTCACAAGTCACCCAGCGTGGCACCATGGCCTCAGTAGTCACCTGTAATTCTCACAAGTCACCCAACGTGGCCTCAGTAGTCACCCTTAATTCTCACAAGTCACCCCCTAGGAAAGTTCTACATCATTCATAAACTTCAACTATAATTGTAGGTAGTGAAGCAAATTTAAAGAGTGCCTAAACACTCCAATTCATCCCTAAGTGACCAGAACCAAACTCACTGTGACCAAAGCAGCAGAGAAGGAAATTCAAGGCATTGTAACTATAAGGCAGGGCATCAAGATTCTTTTGCTTTAATTGTAATTGTGACCCTAAACCCGGAATTATAAACCTAGACAATATGCGGCAAGTGAGATAACTCACCCTGTCCAACGAAACTCACCGTGACCAAAGCAGCAGAGAAGGAAATTCAAGGCACTCACTATAACTGTAAGGAAGGGCATCAAGATTCAAATGCTTCTATTGTAATTGTGACCCAAAACCCGGAATTATAAACCTAGACAATATGTGGAAGTGAGAAAACTCACCTTGTCCAACGAAGGTTCCTTCACGCTGTTTGCTTTCTCCTTCAACTGAAGGAGCCATCGGAAGTCCAAAAAGTGCCCACCAACTAGGGTGCATTTCCTCCTCACAACCCGGAAAACAACACTTTTTGTTGTTTGCAAACCAAGCTTTTGCACACTAAGAATGGTAACTATGCCTATATGAAGCAATTGAACAATCCCATGCAGGTGCAAAAGGGCCTGAGCAGTAAGAACAAGGGTGGAAAATCACGCAACAATCATCGCAATTGTCACTCCCTGATTTTGCAAAACGTGGTGGCCGTGGATGCAACGCTGGTAGGTCATATCCCAACTTCAACAATCGCAACTGTGATCGAACCTCTTCCGCCTGCCTAGCAAAACTCTATTTTGTCTTGCAAAACCATTCCATTCCATCTCCGTTGTCTCGTGTGCATCTATTGCTAGGGCGTGGTCTCGTTCACCTTTCTGTAACATCTCCGTGAAGGTTTATACCATATCCACATGCGAGTTCAAGCTTCACAACAACGAGCCAACGCTTGGCACAGTGCTTGACAATGTCTCGTTCGAGACTTCTGGAGTATTGCCGGACCCACCTTCAAACACTTTCAAATCTGCTTCAATTTTTGTCAATCTTGTTGCGGCACCTTCAAGCAGTTGCTTCCAATCCGACAACTGGGCACTGCACCGCAATAGCTCCTGAGCGCACTGCTCTTTTATCTTGAAGAGAGACTTCATTCCAACATCAGAAGCGGCCAACTTGTTTTCCACTACCAACAACAACTCAGTCCACTCTAAAATCAAGTCCTGAGAAGTTCCTCTATCTTGTCTTGTTATCGGAGTAGTGGGTATCTCGGTGCCCTCCTCGAGCGGGACACCGCCGTTCTCATTCTTCCTCCCTTACTTCGATGCGCAAGGAATGGTTTTGTCTGTTTTATCAACAGGGGACTCTCCTCTCCCACCTTCACTAACCCTAAACCCTAACGATTTTGTGGCTTCTTTTCTCTGTAATCGCCTAATGCGATCCCTTACAATCCACTCAGCAAAAACGCACCAATTCACTAGCATGCTCGATTCTCTCTTCCACAATGCAAACCCACGCTCCTCAACCTTGTTGATGCTGCGATTGTATGGCAACACCGTCCGCTGGTGGCAAATCATCCACAGACGCTCCACCTCTTTGATAATTGCCTCGTCCTCACAGTAGTTGTAGCGATAAGAATTTTTGCCGTTGCAAGGCCCAAAAAGCTTCTCTACCTCCGCCTCAGTAACATCTCAACCTATCTTCAGCCTTTTCAAGGATGGACCTTTATTGTAGAGGCCATAGAAGTCCTCGAAGCTCTTGCGAGTAATGGGGACTACATTCTCCAAGTTGAGCAGCAACGTGGGCTCTTCCGCATACAATGGTGCGGCCCATTGAGTGTCTACTCTCTCAAACTTCACCCTCACACCCTCTTCTTTCACGTCGTCCCACTCCCCACAGTCGTCCTCGCTAACACTCATAGTTGACATCACAATGCAAACTGTACTGAAATTGCAGCTCCAATGACAAATCTCACACACGAATCCGTGACAAGCAGGCAAGACAAGAAAGGCAAGGACGGGAGAGACAGCAAGCTCTTCAAACCCTTGCGAGATCTCAACTGCCGATTGTTGTGGACCCGAGATGATCAACGGCTGGGGTGAGGCGTTGGGAACATCCCGCCCATCTTTGAACTCAGCAGTCAACCATCCATACGTCGACCAGTTTTCATTCCCGCACAGGCCATCATGAGGACTTTGTGGACTTGGACTTTTGCCAAAAATGAGCCACCCATTTGTGCATTCACCCTCCGTGGACTTGTTGTTCCGAAAGAAGCCCATATGCCGGGAAATCATTGACAGTCCACATTAATAGAGCTCTTAGAGTGAATTTCCTTTCTCCCTTTGGCTTAGACATATTTACTATTGGAACTCCTTCCCATAGCTTCAACAAATCACGGACCACTAGAGCCAGGAAGACATCGATGTTCTCTGTTGTAGGTGCTTTAGGTCCAGAGATTAACACAGCCAAGGATATGAAGAATTTTTTGTTTAACAACCATGGTGGTAAGTTGTAAATTGTAATCAATAAAACCCAAGTTGAATGCTTCCAAGCATTGTTCCTGAAAAGAACAATGCCATCTCCTACTAATCCAAGTCGCAGATTAGTAAGAATTGATGCAAAATCAGGGTATGCTGCATCTATAACCTTCCACTGATCACTATCGGCAACAGAGTACATTTTCTGACTACGGGATTTGTTGGTGCTATACCAAGTCATATACTTCGCAATTTTTGGACACCTGAACATTCTCAACAGGTGCTTCACAATATCGAAGTAACGAGCTACTCATTGAGGAACATTATTAGAACCTTCAACATAACGTGAACTATTGTAAGTAGGACAACTGGTTAGTTCTTCGTTATCCCCTTCATATAGGATGTGGCCTTCAGGGCAACAATGAACTTGTTTGTGCTTCAGGCCCGACTTCATCAAAATGCTCTTCACCTCATATGCCATTCTAGGAAAACAGTTCGATGTGGGCAACAAATCTCCAACTAGCCAAGTAAGTAGAGCATCCACAAATGTGTTGGGCACATAATATAGGGTACAAAGGGAAAAAATAATGATAGCGCACTATAGGCGGTTTAATTCGCAACCTGCAAACACTTTCTCCGTTGACTCCCGAAAAAGATTCTCCATGTCCACATCATTTAAACCATCCTCTTCCCCATCATTCTCTACATCACCTTCTGATTCGCAAGCTTCATTCATAACGTCGTAGTGAATTTCGTCTATGCGATTGAATGCATCACGGGCCATGGTCTCTACGTCGATGGTAGTCCTCTACGGCCACGTGAATACACCCTTGACATTTTCTTCATCATAGGGACGATATGGTTCCTCTTCTCTGTCTGGATCACAAGCAGGCCCCCTGACATTTTGGCCATCCACTGTCTACAGAAAAACCACTCTTGATAAATACATCTATTATATAGAAAATGGTACATGTGTACAATAAATAGGGATAGGCAACTGCAAATGCCTTCATAAAGTCAATATAAAACATTGCTTAAAAAGAATGGTCATATAAAACTTCCCAAAAATTGATCAGATGCACAACTCTTATAGTGTATGAATATGTACGCATAAGAAACTGTAAGTACTCTGTTGTCAAAAACGGACTAAAATTTGAAATTTGCAAAGCATTAACAAATGTAATATGGTGCAATTCACTGACCATTACTGGATATATCAGATACGGATCACATCCATTGCGGATGTGATGCCTCGCTACAACTTCAATTTTCTGTAATCAACTGCCTCTACATCGATTGCAAGCGCAAGGATATTTGGACAATCCCAAGCGGTTTGCTATGGAACGTTCGATGTAGTACGCTGCACTCACTCTTGGACGCATCCTGGAAAACAAGTGCAAATGTGAAGTTATTTCTGCATTGTCAATGAACATTAAAAAAAATGGTGTGAAACCAACTTGCTTCACTGAACGTAGTTCTAATTAGTAAGCTCTTCATTGTGCTCCATATGCATTCACAGTCCATTCTTGTAATGAAATCTCAACTTTTTATTATTGAACTTCATTTTCATCCCACAAAGAAGAAACACACATTTCTGCCATGCTTTGTCTTCAAATATCTCACCAACAACAGCCTGGTCTTTGATTTCCTTTACTACTATAAGTGCATGTTTCTTTTCTTTATTCAAGCATCATCAACGAGACTACAAATCTCTGATTAACTCCTATTAGTTTGTCACTAACTTCAATAAATACCTGCGTTGGCAGAGGTACACAATATGACAACACTTTCTTTCAGCTAGTAAATTAGTTATACAAAGGAATGCAGTTTGTTGCTGTAGTTGTACATTGCAAATGTCTCTCGAACATTGAAGTACATAAGGATATACATGATAAGTATTGCATTATTTTTTAAATTAAATAAAATTTTCTCTTCTAAGTTTTAAATTAAATGCATTTATTGTAGAACCACTCATTATGAGAAAGTAATGAAAGTATCACTTCCAACGTAAAGTATCTGGATTAAGGTTAAAACAAATGTCATACACTTCTTCGATGTCTAAAAAAACACTCGATAAAGCAACCACATGAAATTGTGTAATTCTAAAATGAAGAAGCACTGATTTTCCTTCAGCTTATTATCTTACATGACTTGGATTACTGATATGTAAACACTTTCATTCATTACTTTCTTAGGAATTTCAATTACTACTAAAAAGACTTATTACAAAATAAAGACCTCACTCCTCACTTCATACTTGCATTTTATGCTCATGTATGTGCAAAGCAATGAATGCAAAAAAAAGGAAATGAAACCTATTTAGTAGACATAGTTAATGATTCTATGCAACATACATGAAGGTTAAAGCAGAAAAATACCTTCTGTGATACAAATGAACTCTGTAGTCTCAGCTCCAGATCTTCCTAGACATTGTGCAATGAAAATGTAAAAAACTCACGCAAAAAAAACATGAATCACCTCACTTTGTAACTTACAGAAAATTGAACACCAACATACATGTGGTGATTGTGGTTATTTTGGTGTCACCTACAAATTCAATTTTCAAAGCAATATTGTTCACTGCTACTGTATTAACACTCTTGGAACTATTTCCAAAAATGAATTTTCTTTTCATTGTTGCTACATGGATCACCGACATTCTCAGTATCAACGTTCAGTAATGGAATTCTATAATGAGGATGCTCCTAACCTCAAAATAGACAATGACGTTTTTCGACAATGCTTCCCAAAAATCCACTAAAGCTTCTCTATACAAAATTCACATTCATATAAAAACATTTCCAAATTTTATCAGGCAACCAAAAATATACTTCATTGAATTAATGAAACTTCATGTCTCCTCTATGGTTGTGGTTGCACTTTGCAAGATTATCTTAAAAATTAACACATTCCTTGACTGAAAGGAACTTCCTACATTTTCCTTGCATCATGGAATCAAGTCCTTGGCAAAAATAAGATCATTGGGGAGGGCGGGAGGCATAGTTCATCGTATCCATCCATTATGTCAAAATTCATACTAATTAAATTTTCAAAGTAATTTAATGCTGAAAATGACAATGATACGCTTGCCTTCTATTATTCAAAGCAACCTTGTCAAGAACAGTATACGATTTCTTGAAACAATCTCTAAGAATTCCAATGACAATTGATTGAAATGAGAGCAAGTATATACTGAATTGTCATACAGTACATGGTTTTTTGTTGTACTGTTTTACATTATTTTTTTTCATAAATCACGCCAATTATTTCTAATTGGTTTCCTATTTTATGTGTTGCTTTAAGAGTGTTGCATATGTATCCCCTAAAGACATCCATATTCATTAGTTAGAATTCTTTAATTTGGAACTAGTTACAGTACCTCTTTCTTCAGCAGGAAAAATACACATCTGCGTATGTAGCCATCCAATGGAAGCCGTTACTTATTGACTGCAAATCCTTTTCAAAATTAATTCACAGTTGTTCAGAAAAAACTATTGGTGTTGTATTTTTGAAGTCATGAAGGAGACACGAAATATCACTCCATAACAATGGAAGGCCATTAACATCCACACAACACAAAGGAAAATGTGCACACATACCTCCGCTAATGCAAACGCAGGATGTGAGGATAGGTGGAGATGTTTCTTCAACTGTGCAAGGACATTTTCTGAACAAATCAAATTCAACAAACAAGTCACCACACTTTTGAAGTTCATAGTAAATGCAATGTGAAAGCACACGTACTCAAACATGTCTTGCAACCACAATGTACGTGAACAACGATAACAATGTACCGCCTTATATTTAGTGATTTTGAAGTTTGAACTATTACATGTGAAGTGTTCTTTTAACCTCACTGACAAGCGAAGCAAAGAGAGTCTAATTCTACTCTTCCAACAATTGACGTTCAACCTCTTCTTTCAGTGCATTTGCCTTCTACAAAATTGCGTTTGAGTCACTGAGCATGTCTACCAGTAGCTTCTTCAGCATAACCTTGGTACTAAGAGTAGAACTAGGGCCTCCTAGTCTCTATTTGCTACCCTTTTCTAGGAGATACAAACTATAGCGCTCGCGTGCGCACTGGGAATGTGGAAACTTGCAGATTCCACGGTAGTGCTTGTTTGACATCCGAACATGCCCCTTTTTTCCTACATTCTGACTACTACTTTTCTCTTTATCAACAATCTTGAACTGACGATCCATGGAATCTTGTATCTCCATAAGTCATATGATTCACCACATGAATTACCAGTTAGAATTATGTGAAAAGTCTATGAACGACTATCATTTTAAAGCAATTTCAAATGTATGTCTTCCATTCAATATAAAGTAGTTCATAAAAATAAGGGAAGTGATGCCAATGTCCTCAAGTACTCATTCATGAAGGTGCTTGTTAGTCATTGATACACATTCTGTGATTTAAGTTACGGTTTTGTTAAACAATGAAGTGTCCATGAATCTCATTTTTATTCTTCAACTATGCAATAAAAGAGTTTAGAAGTTACTTACAGTAAATACACTATTGTTTACGTTTTGCAACCTCCAAAAGAAACGTCCACGTGTGCTTATCGTTTCACAAATTCTTGTAAGAATCCAACATTATAGGAGTTACAACGTAGTATTTGATAGTAGCATTCCTGCGTCGCTCTCATACTTCAAATTCAGAGACAACATTCGTTGAGAAATGCTTAAATCTACAACATTTACCAACTTAATAATACAACGAACTAGTTCACAGAGAACAATAGCATGAACAATACTAAAATGTCATGACAAGGGCTTCTGAGTGTCCAAAACTAACAACATATTTGCAACTACAAAATCTTATTTTCAACCAATTGAAGGTCAAATACGCCTTAGAATTGAATATCCATTTCAATAGACATAAATTTTGAAAATTAATAACATAATTACAAAATTTAAATAGTATCAAGAAGAATTCGAGGAAGCACAACAACGATATAGCAAGTGAGAACAACATGTGACTGTAAGTTGACAATGTTGACAGTGAAGTTTTTCCAACTCGGAAAAGATAATAGGAACTTTTGCTTTCAAAACTGTTATTTTAGAATCCAAACCATTCGTGTCTAATGAAATGAAACAAAGTATTGTGCGGATACATGCCTTCAAATTATTTCTTTGCAAGTCGATGTCCATTGTATGGGTGAAACTTGAATATCTCCCCAAAAACTTGCAATGCCTCCACTAATCTGGAAATAATAACTGCAATATTAGAATAACTCGTTCACATTTCCCGCCAATTCTGTGGAAATTAGTAGAAATGAGGAAAATACTGAAGGAGTTCCATGTTCAAGACCTCAAGGAATTGAAAAAAAGACATTGAATATGAAAAAAGATGTCACTATACTATCTAGTAAGTCTCCACTTTCGACACGATGGAGGCAAGTTCACTAACTCTTCCTTCATTCTATCATTTCTAAGGAGTACAAACATTTATTGAAATGCAAATCCAAATTCTAATAAAATAGAGGAAACTTTAGGGTTAACAACAAAGTCTCTAGAAACTGAATTGAATTTTGCAAGACTTCTATAGTACATATGGAAAACAAATGTCCCTTCTTTATAGTACTTTGGTATGAAATACCAAAAACAACTAGTTATTACACGTTAAACAAGAACTTAAGCACATGTCTTCGACACAACTTTGGAATACTATAATACACGCCATGAATAGAGGCAAAATAGAACCTCTTGAATTCTGCTCGACTCAAACAAGAACAAATGGATATAGTTCTATAATTAAGTCCCCTCCTCTCAGAGAATCAAACAAGCAGAAATGGATGCGTGTAATGAAGAATCCTTCCGACTGTAAGAATTTGAATTCATTCACTAGAAGGAAGCACTGCACTCTCCAAAGGTGGATTTTGGTGCATACATTGTTATCCAATTTCAATGCCTAAACACCTATATAAATTCTATTCTTTTATGACTGTGCTCATGAATTTGCTAGTATAAACAGTTCCGTCACTTCTTTTGTCAAGCTATCAACATCAAATAAAAATGAAATAAAAATGTAGTAGATAGCAATGATTGTTACTAACTTGAACATCATTATTGATGTTGAGAGCTTGAAGTGAACATGAGTAATTCCATGAAGAAGGTGGAAGCTATGCATCTTAAACAAAGAAACTTCTAACCTGCAATTTTGTGTATCAAGCTGTTGCCTCACCGCTTCGGACTTTCACATTGTAATACTTACATAACACTGGAGTATCGTCTCTTGCGTAAAAAGAACCGACATGCTTCTTTTCAAACGGCTTCCACTAGAAATTCAGAGCACCGGAAATGGCAATTCGTACAACGTATGTGTTTCTACGCTTGCAGTTGATCACAAATAATATTCAGTAAGGCCAATAGCTTCTACACGACAAGAAATCTATTTGAGTACTTCCGACTACTATGCCAATGACCTTCAACTTCAAAGGGCCGGTAGTATAGCTCAAGTCGTGGGCATGTTACATTTAGAATCACTGAATTCTTCACTTGAACGCCGCCAATAGCAACTGCCACAAATACTTCCTTGTGTCTTTCTTCTCTGCCAACTTTGCAAATCAGCCGCAATGAGCCATGTTTGCAATTAACGCCATTTCACTTATCCTCGTAAATGAAGTTAATCCACGCGCATGTACCTATTCTTGGCACTCATAGCCTCATACACTATCGGTCTCTTGCATTTTCTTGCCAATAATACATGTCAGTGCCTTCGCCACTAAGTTCTCAGAAGTGAGAATACAAACGCGTACAACGAGGTATGTTAATGCAACAATTGATGCAAGTTTGAAAAAGCCTAAATTATAGGACAGCGCAACGTTCCATCATTGCAGAGAAGCCGAATAAATGAAAAACGATGCACAATCTATTGCGCCTCGTTCCTTGTGCCTTCAAAAAAACCTAATTTTAAAACATTGGATGAATAACAATAGTTTCATACATTATGAAATTCTCAGGCTCAGTTGTGGCTTCTCTCCTACCGCCGCCTCACTAGTGCGTATTGCAGAAAATTGTGGCTGCGCAATATGGCACCTCTGATATGCATTGGCTACGTCACTTACTTTTTTTCAATACTATTGTATTATTCTCTGGCCCTTTTACTTTACATTGTCCATGATCTCTTTAAAATTTGTTTTTTTCAATATTTTAGGGAAGGAGTCATGGTAAATTTCACTGAGCAAGTACTATTTTATCCTTATTTGTTCCTTACCCGCCTTTAACAATGCAGATACGAACAGCTCAGCGGAAAAAATCTATGCGACGGCGACTTAAATGACTGCATTGGGAGAGTGAAGACCTCCTCACGAACTCCTTCCACCAATTTAGAGGGGGATGTTCATGAGGAGGTCTGAGTTTTAGCGTAGAGAAGTGAAGAAAGCGAGCACATTGTGCAACTCAAAGGACTGAATCTTGGATCTCCTTTGAAGAGAAGTTTCAGCTGCATTTTGTAGGAGGTTGTTGTAATCCTCGCTAACGATGCTAACGACAACTTCTGTTGATTTTAGGAAATTACAGAAAAGTGTTAGCATGATGACTTGCCAATGACAGAGACTAAGGACACTAATGATACAACGGACTTGGATTTGTGTACAAGCGACTTTGGTAGTGATAGACAGAATGACATTGAAACGATCTCATCATAGTACGTAAATAGAAAAAAGGATTTGACGCTAGAAACGAAGACAAAGAACTCTGCAAACAATGGATCTCAATTTTTACGAAGTAAATCGTCGGTGAAGAAAATAAAGACAGGAGCACAACAACGGCGGACCATGGCAGACCAAGTAACTTCAAATCGAAACATAAATAAGGGCGTACAGCATTGGTACCTACTGTAATGAAAGAAGTTAGTTGATGCTTGTCTGCACTATATTCATTAAGCTTTAAGTGAATGCAATTGTGCATGAGAGTGAACAGTTCAAGAAAAAAGGTAGAATTACAACAACTAATTCTTGAAGTTCGACAGTAACACTTTGAAGCTAATGCACAGTGCTCATGGTTTCACCTTAGGTCCTTATTCCTTTGCGTACGATGTACTTTTACATAATATGCACTACACTCTGTAATTGAAAGGGAGTTTAGCAATTTCGTAGAAGGTAATTCATGACAGGGAGTCAGGGGCAACAAATATTTGGTAGCCATTCAACAAAAACTTTTGGAGAAAAAGAGTTGTCTTTGAAATAGACTATCAGAAACTCATTTTCATTTATTTATTAGAGGTCTGAAGAATTTGTATGTATATATAGTCGAAGGAGATAGTTCTCGTTTATAATTTTCGTCTTTCGAAGACCACCGAACTTTAAAAAAACTCAGTTGCCATTTGTAGTACACTCAGATCTTTACTAATAAGCAATGATGAATTTAGATTTATTTTTCTTCACGAGTTCGTGTATTTCTGTATTGAAACAGAAAAAAGATGTCTCCAAACCTTAAGAAATGATTTTTGCTTAATTTCTTTCAAACAACAAAAGCACACTGCTATTACTTTCATTGTCTTTAATGCAATGATTTGAGAAAGTTGAATGTCATTTGTCGTTGTAGCAAATTTTGAATCAAAGAATGGTAACTTCAGTAGAGGATGAAGATCCGATACAATCATCGTCAAGAAGGCAAAAGCCAAGAGTGTCAAACACGAGGCAAACTAGAGTTGCGTCAAAATCAGCTTCTGTAGAGAATAGAAAAAAGTAGACAAAGTTATAGAGGTACCAAGTCATGGCGGTAAATGAAGAAGGGATGTACAAAAGGAAGGTGTTCGGGTGAAGGGGAAAAAAAAAGGTAAACCTATTTCCCCGGTGGTCGTCGATGTAGTATTTGGCAGATTACAGACTGCTACTCAGGACGTGGAAGAACTTTGTCGAAAGAGAGAAGATGATGCAGTCAAGTGTGGCCGACTCATAAGAAGTGTAGGAAATGCACAGAATGAAGACCTTGTCTATTATAAGTCGACCAATACTATAGCGAACAGTGATATGCGGACTGTTGTCGGTAAAACGAAGTCTGTGGAACTTGAAAAGACTTCCTCGACCGTGTCACCAATTTTGACATCCATTGGTGAGTGGCTACACTTGCTTGATGCTTGAAGCAATTGAATAATTTGGAAGAGAGGAAAATAATAAAATTTGAACTGTCATTAAAACTGGTTTGATTTCATGCAGAGAGATACGATAGGAAAGAGAAGGCGGTCATACAATTTGAGCAAGAATGCAATGCTTCAAAAGACAAGCAACTGACAATTGAAGAAGTATTTCCTAAACTGAGTCCATTTAATATGGATCAACAATTGTAGACTCCAAAGGATTTGCGCAAAATTCCTTCACGTGGGACAGTTGACAGGGCATTGCAAAATGACATAAATTTGGAAGATTTAACTCTAATTCTTAACATCGTGGAGGATGAAGAGGAATACCAACATAGTCCATCACCAATGATGGACTACCGCAAGAATGTAAGTATTTATATTTGACTTCATGTGATCACCTGAATTTCTTAGATTTGTAAGAACATATAAAATTGATTGTGGGCATTAGTGAATTTTGCTATAGAGATTTCAATTAAGGAATTATTCACCTTCTATATTACCTTTCATTTCAAATTAGCTTTTTGAATTGTTGTTTGTGGGTCTAACGTGTTTGGCTAATTGCACAACTTTTCATGATATGTTTGTTTATTCATGTTTAGATCATTTTGTTTAAGAATGGTCTATAGCATAATGTGTGGATGTGGGCAATATTAACCAGTGATAATAAATAGGGTTCAAGTTATTACATAAAAAATGCTCAATGTTCATTTCCTAAAACCTTTGAAGTTGAGTAATCGGTAAATAAGCTTTCAGGTAATTTCATAACCTGAAATATAATGCCATCATTTGGAGGGAGTAATTTCGGTTGCCATGTTTGTTTCCTTTGTCAATTCTTACTATATCATTACTATTGCACGTCTTTATTTGTATATGATTGTGCATGTTTTACAATGTACAAGTCCTTCCACAATGTACATGATTTGTTTTCCAAGTGAAATATAAGTAAGTGTGTTGCATACATTACAAATTATTTTGGGCTTCATATTGGAAATCACAAAGTGAAACTAACTTGTTTACTAATTTTGAATTTCACATCGTCTTTTAGTAGTCTGTAAGAACACAGAAGAGGATTATAGTCTCCCCTAGAGATGTCCCTCAGTCACAACGAGAACGCTCTTTTGAGTCCATGCCTACAAGCCCTCGTAATTATCGAGGGAGGAGAAGTATTCAAGGACAGTTAAGAAGCCCACCACGTGGTAGGAGTCCCCTACAAGATAGAGGAGGATATGAAATGAGGACGGGTAGGAATTACAGAGAAGAAAACCACAAACGTGCTGTTACCAATAGGATTTGGCGTGGTCAATTCATTAAACCATTTTCTCTTCTAAGCAGTGTATTCCTAGAAATGTGATATATGTTTTGCCATATTCTGATGTGCGATGTGATTCAGTCTTATATAAATAACTGAAGTTGTATGTGCACATAAAATTTTCAATGTTGTGAAATGAATGTGAATGATAAGTTATCCACGTACAACTTAAATTTAAAAAATTTAGTAATTAGATAATTGGGAATATGTTGCATTTGTAGACAGTGAATGCAAAGGAGAAAGGACTCCGAATAATAAGGACAGCTTGAAGGAGAAGAATTGCTAAATACATTAATGACAACTAAAATGAATGTTTTGGTTGTTTAAAGGTGATAGAAATAATGGAGTAGAGTATGCCAAAGAACAAAACTGTCTTCGAAGTAGGGATTCCTCTTCTCATAATAGTCATTACCAACGTGGGAGGTCATTGTTACCGTACATCAACCAGAAACAACGAAGAAGGAGTCGAAGTTTTTCGAAATCCAGATCCCCTTCTATTTCTTTGTCACCACAATCACATCATGAAGGCTTAGACAATGATAGGGGAAGGGGAATTGTGAGAAAAGAAGGTCCTCCGGTGTTGTCTTCATCGATGGATAGAAGAACAAGATGCTATAAAGAAGTAGTTCGTGAAGAACAAATATCTGAAAGATAGAGAGGAGGAAAGAAGCCTTTTTATTTGACTGTGGATGGTCAGGGACAACCGTTTGGACTTGGCAAGCCCGCATGGGTTGCACAAGTTAATAAGTTAGACGTAGGGCTAGACCCATCATGCACCCACATCAGGAAGCAAACTCACAAAAGCATGTGCATATTGAAGGACCGCTTGAATGACAATTTCGAGTATTCTCGAAATCTCATTGAAGACTATTTGAGAGCCTTGCTTGGTAAGGAAGAGAACAAAATTGATAGCTCTTATAAGGAAAAATGTAGATCAACCGTTAAATGTAGACAAGGCCATTTGGAAAGATTGGAGAAGCTCGCAAACAGCAAGCAAAGGGAAGAAAGAACGGAGCATGGATGCTACGCAAATGCATGTCGTCGAACACTGGGAAAAACTGGTGCAGTAGGAATAGACGGTGTGCGAGAAAGACTTTGTGAATTGTATGGGAGGTTGCCAGATCCAGATGAGGTGGCAGAGGAAATGCAACACGACAAAGGATATGGAAAAAAAAATTGGGATCATCTACAATTCTAAGTAGATAAATCAAAGGATGTAGTGATGACTTATGGGAGGCGCAGTCAATGAATCCACCATCGCAAAAAACTCTCTTGGAAAATTACAACATTGAAGAAGGCAACAACAAAAGTTTTTAATTGGTGCGTGGATATGACTTTGAGGTACTTCATTTTAGCATACCTCTAAGAATTAAAAAAAAATTCATAGTCATTTCTTCCTATAATTAATAAATTAATATAGTGCATTGTTTGTTTCTTGTAAAGGCCAGTGAGTCATTGGCCTCAATGCAATAGAAGAAGACAAAGCGGCCTTCATGAACGAGTGACTTGCAAACCACAGCAGCAACTCTTGTTGAATCGAACAGAACTTCTGAAGATGAATACATAGCACGGCTTGAAGAGGAACTTCGAAGAATGAGAGATCAAAATGGAAAGGGATCTTCATTCCAAACACTATTGTCGTAGCACAAGAAAGCACAATTGTCCTAGTAAGCGTTTAAAAATGACTAAAAACACTTTTAGGATGATTCGTGTATCGTTCTCTAGAGATTTATCCGTAGTTTCCTGAGGCTGACCGGATTAGAATGCGGAAGCCTACAAAAACACACTATAACCGGATCTGAAGCCGGAAATGGTTTACATTTGCCAACCGCCACTAAACCTTTTTCTTCTCAAATCCCACAACCCAAACACCATCTCGAAACAAGGAGGAGTGTCATAATCCTATTCCTCTCCCTATCTGAGAAAATAAAAGAATGTCCAGCTAGACGTATGCGGAATCGGAAGGAGTGTCATAATCCTATTCCTCTTCCGGGTCTGGATCTGTATCTAGCAATCTTTCGTAACCAAAATATGAAGTTTTGCCTCTATCTCAAAGGGGCCCGCTCTTTGGGTTCGGGAAGGACACGTAAATCCTACCCTTCAATGTTTTAGAGTGACTGAAGTTCCACTTTAAACAACAAAACACCAGACAAATACTAGGTAGCAATTATTCCCTCACAGTTGATCCGGATGTGGATCCAGTCCAACAGGTCACGCAAGGAATCCTCTACTTCCAGGTATAGCAGGACCTCTCAACTCTTCAATTAACCCAAGACTGGTCACTACCAAATCTCATCCAACCTAGGAGTGGCTATCCCACACAAAAGTTCCTAAGGTAATCAGATAATACTCAAATTCCCTCCAGTACACACAATCCTCTTACCAACCCACTTTAGTTCCCGGAATCGGATCTCGACAGAATTCGGGGTCTCACTTTTATTCTCTATCCCTACAAACACAGTTACCTTGGCCAAGTGATGATTCAACACTCCAAGCCCACCAGCACAATACCAAGACTTTTCAGACTTAGCACATGATAGAATGGAAATCTGAAATTTTGCATAAAGGAAATAAAAACAAAAGTGAAATGATGCCCCCGGCTACCATCTAAGGTCAGCCCCTAAATACCAACCCAAGGAAAATCCTAAAGGTCCCCAGGGAATAAAGCAAAGGACAGGAGAATGACAGGTGTCATTCCTTATCCACCACCCGTTAACTTCCTACCACGTGGCAGATTCCACAAAAAGTGAATCTTAGATCCGAAAAATCTAGATCCGGATGTCCAAATGCATCCAACTAAAAAGTAGCCAACTAGTAGCTTCCTACCTACCAAAAATTTAGGTTTTTGGTCCACTGACCTACGCCTAACTACGAAATTTCCTACCTACTTCTTAGGCCGCTTAAGAGAAGGTTCCTCATGCTTGGCGGATCCTTTCCTAGGTGGCTCTTTTCTACTTGCTGATGCCTTCCTACCAGCTGTCGCTTTCCCCTTTGACGGCGTCTGAGTCTTTGCCTTGAAGCTCAAGGGAGAGATGCGGATTGTATCGGAGTCTTCTTTTGATCCCGATGTCTGGTCTTCGTCCGGATCGGATCCGGATTCCGACTTGCTGCCTTCCTCCTTAGAATTGTCCAGCGATTCATCCTCGTCTGATGTTGATTGATAGGGGACGCCTCCCTCGCTCGTTTGGACGTCGATTTCTTCTTGATCGTGTTGGGTACCTTCAGTGACGGCCTTGAGCCCGTGCTTTGGGGTGTACCCAAGTCTGATCCGGACTTCCGGGTCTGGACCTTGGATCCGGATCCAGGTGTAAATCCTTCTCCCTTCCCCAAATTCAGCTTGGGAGCCTTCCTTGCTGGAGTCTTCTCCTTTTTCGTCTTACCTCTAGGCTTCACAAGTGCAGGTGGAGACATTTCTCCCTTCCCCAAATTCAGCTTGGGAGCCTTCCTTGCTGGAGTCTTCTCCTTTTTCGTCTTACCTCTAGGCTTCACAAGTGCAGGTGGAGACATTTCGAATGTCTTTGAAGTCGGGGTAGCATCCTTCCTCGGGCTAACCTTCTCCTCCTCTCGTGGATCCGGATAGTGACCAGAATGTTGGAGAACGTCCCGGATCTCGTACAAGAGTTTCTCCATCACCTCTGAGTACTCGGCCAATACTGTCCCTGACTTCACTGCTGCCTCATTGCCGGCCTTGTAGATTTCTTCGTCAAACATCTTGGCCTTGCTCACCACGTCCCCGAAAGCTTCTACAAAGTTGCAGATTTGTTTAAACGTGCTTCCTACCTCTGAGGAAAGCTTTTTCTCGTCCACACTCTATTTTGACTTTTTATCTAACTGACGTTGAAGCGCCTCATTCTTCTCAGTCAATTCCTCAACTCTATCCTCCTATTTCTGGGATTCTTTTGACCGGAGTAGATCCTCTATCTTCTCTTCGAGGTTGGACACTTTGATCCTTCCTAGCAACCCGCACACATTCCGGACTACTCCTCTCTCTGTGTCGACCTTCTCTCGGATCCTCTCCAGATCCTCAATTACCCTCCCCAGTGAATCTTGTCTTCCCGTTTCCGGTTTGACGAATTGTTTGTCCTCTTCCTAGGGTCCTTTCCTCTTTTCAGAGGCTGAAATCCTCTCAATATTCTTCCTTCTCTCTAAGGATGCTCTATGCCTCTCTGAAGAGCCTCTTCTATAATCCTCTTTTGGTAGCTCCTTCCTATCCTCACTTTCCGCTTCCCGGGGTGGAGTGATGTTAAGTTTCACCATTGTGGCGGCGGCCTTGTATGTTACCTTCTCTCCACTCCTAAGTGTTCCTAGATGGTCATACAAGTGGAAAAGGAAAGGGCCAATGGAAGTGGCCTTGGTGTTTCCTAGTGAGGAAACCATTTTGCTCACTAGGTTCTTTATGATCTCCGCCCAATATACTTTCCTCTCTCCACTCAATGCTCCAAAAACTGTATTGGCCCAAGTCACTGTAATCCAGTTTGGCCTTTCTGGATACAGGATGGGGACCAAATACTCTAGCAACCTCCTCTCTCTAGGGTCCCTACAATCAGCTACTGCGTAGCCATCCTTCGGGTTGGGAGGGTTCACGAATTTACCTTCCACATACTTGTCTGTCCGGGATGCCATCCCTTCCCCAGCGCGCGGAAAGTCGTATGTCCCCTTCCACAAGTCGATCGTCCACCAGCTTGGCAGCGCCCGGATCGTCTTGTGCCACTCATTGGACTACTTCTCCATTAGCTCCCGGATCATGTTATCGTCCCTCACACTCCAGGGTCGACTCAAGAAACCGCCGCATCCGAGCTGTCCCAAATCCGCATTCAGTTGCTTCCTCTCCTTATCATCCTTCGGAATCACTAGGTAGATGGTCTTGAACTTCATATTTACAGAGCCACTCCCCTCTGCCTTCGCCATAGCCCTCAGAGGTAGTACTCACACTCCAACCTAATTCTCTCAGCTCAAACTCTTCCTCAAATAATCGGTTTCTTTCCTCACGATAGGATCCGGAAACAGGGAACTCCTTCCTCCAAACTCTAAATTCACTGCTCTACGCGCTGTAGGAGAATGAAAAACAAGAAATGAGGGTATGGAGTGTAACCCCTGGCCCTTCTCTTTCCCGTTCCAGCTCCACACCGTTAGGTCTAGCCGTTTGGCCGGATAGCCGTTCCTACGGAAAGCCCGGAAAATCTAACCGTTGAACGGTCCTCCGTCATTTCCGAGGAATCCGTTGGGCCCAGGAAACATCCAACTAGATGCCGATACTGTTTCCGTTGCCTCCCGATATGTCTCCGGTTCTAACTCCGGGATTTCTGATGTCCATAAGAGGAAACCAGGTTCCTCATCCAGTTTTGGTTTCCTAGCAGACTAGGAAACTAAAAGTTTCCTTAAGTAAATTATCTATTTAGTTCTACTACCATATTGACTAAGCTTTAATGTTAATAAAATCTTCATTTTCTCCTCTTTGAAATGAAAAAAATGTATCAAGATTTATCTCCTTACCCGGATTTCCTAATAACTACTTCCTATTTCTATTTTTAGGTTCCCACGACTATTGCTATTGAAGTCTACAGTCTGTAGACGTCAGGAAATGGATGAAGGGGTGGTAAGAAACTGAGATTTCTGTTGATGTAACTTCAATCTACATGACTAAAGTATAATGTACTGATTGTCTAACTTAATTTTCACACATATACAAGCATTTGTAATACTTGGAGGTCATTTTTCAGAATACGTTTATTTCGTGCATGCAGGTGGAATATGCAGCTGAGAAATCCAAGGCAGGTAGGAGTAGGTACCTCCAAGGTCACGGTAAAGTAACGGAGCGGAACATTGTAGCAGAGTATGAAGAAGTATGACGGAACATCTTCTCTTTGTGACGGAGTACAGAAATGGTGCCAAAGAGTTGTAACAGAATCTATAGATTTTCAACAGAAGTCATTCGATATCATTGTGAGTTCCAATCCCAAAGCCAAGAATTATAGTTTTAATGCCCGGATACGTCTGCTTTCCATCCTCAATTACAGTGAAGTGCTCTACTTGAATTAGTTTATTCATTTTTTTTACCAAACTTCTAGTTTAAATGTACAAAATACATATTTTATTTTTTTATTACGTATGTAGATAGTAAATGGGGTAAATGAAATTTTCTTGAACAGGCAAGGGAGGCAAGTTTATTTCCTTGTACGTGTTAGTTTAATTTTTGGTTTAGTTTTGTGATGTTGAAGAACAACTAGTATTATGACATGTCGAAGGATGACATGGCTACATAGTCGATGTATACCAGTGTGGAATATAAATGTTTTTTTCAATACCATTGATTGCATTGTTTGAAGTTCAAAGTGATTACCTTTTTGGCATGTATGATATTACATTTTCTGGGTCCTGGACAGGAATGTTTTAAGTAGACTCTTTGGACGTTAGTAATCTTGAATTATTTTCTTCGTATGGTTCTCATTGAATTGTTTTGCATAGCTGCAAGTGCAGAGTTCATTGCATGTACATGTAACCATGAACAGAACAAGAATGACCATGATGGCAGCCACATTTACGATTTTGCGTCGTTGATGCCACTCAAGATGTCGATACAAATGTTATCTGCAATGTGTGAATCCCATTTGACCCTTTCAATTTGATATTTAATACTTGATCGTACCTTAGTATATACTGTTTTGAAATGGTCTCCCTCAATAGGCAACAATTTTGAAACTGGATGTGTGTTTGATGAAAATTCTACCCCAGGTGACGTGTATTCTAATATTTATTCATCACCGACTTATTGCTTCTTTATATAATGTTGACCAATCGCGCAAAATGGACATGAAGCACAAAAGTTATAACGTTTGGTTGGTAGGACATCAATAATGCAAGTACAAGGACTTGTTTCTATTCTTTCATTTCTTGACATATTTTTTGCTGGGACATGAATTCCATGGGCTCACCATTATATGTTGAATCACAAGGCTATTGTACAAATGGTGCTTTCTGCAATTGCTTTACAAGGTTTATTACTGAGCATTCATATGTCAGTTCCAAAAACCTGAGCCAAAAACTGAATAAGTTTTTGGAACTGTGAAGCATTGCACCTTCTATGAATTAGTTGTGGTATCATGATGTTTGCAAGGTTATTTACCAAGTTGTGTTTGGGAAACTTAAAATTTTCAATATGACGGTGTTCTACTGAAGTTATTTAGATCTATGGAAGAACGCAAGGAAAGAATTGAAGGAGAACCATGAAGTGCAAAGTTCATGCACTCAATGTGTCACTGATACTCCTTTGCATTAGCAATAATAAGATTGATGTCAAAACACAATTTATATTGATTAAGAAAATGTACATGCATACGTGCAGTTATGAAATTAATCATAGTATTTGAAATTCATGATTATTTGGGTCTTCCTATGACAGAAAATGTAAAGCATGTGAGAAGTGAAGTAATTTTTTAAGATTTAGTTTAATAGGATCCATTGAAATTATTTTTTTATGTTTTGTTTAACATTTTCTTTTGCAGCATGTACACATGTACTTGGCAATTACTATAAAGGATGGACATTCATATTTCATACAAGAGGTATGATGTCATGTTGGCCTTTGATGTTTTAAACTAGTATGTGGTCCAAGTAGTAAGTGGAATTACTAAAAAAATCATTTTAATTTTAAGTTGATCAGTATTTTACGTTATGAAATATTGTTGAAGCGGCTTCGGGAGCTCCACATTTCCTGTATTCTAGAAAAGTACCAAAAGTGCTCATCTTTGTCAATTACTTATTTAGACTTTGACAAGGCAATGTTTTCTTGATGATGACCCTTTTCTGGAATGTAGAATTGCTAGTTTTTGTCATCTAGTAGCATTCAAAGCAATTACCTCAGTGACTTCAATTTTGGAACTTTTTGTGCAA
Source organism: Rhytidiadelphus loreus (assembly GCA_947034895.1). Taxonomy (NCBI): domain Eukaryota; kingdom Viridiplantae; phylum Streptophyta; class Bryopsida; order Hypnales; family Hylocomiaceae; genus Rhytidiadelphus; species Rhytidiadelphus loreus. The sequence continues at coordinate 56,858,857 of OX344763.1, read as the reverse complement.
CAATATGGAAGATTGTTTAACAATTTCAGGAGAGTGCACTGTCTTGCAGAATGTGAAGGCCTACTTTACATGTGTCATACTCCAATACTCCATTGTTGGTAAGAGAAACGGTTGACGATGTGTTGAAGCTACAGTGTTACCAAGAGTCTTTGCGGTTCAGGATAGACAGCAAGTGCTATGAGATAATTTGTCTTCTAGTCATGTAGTAGATCATATGTAAGTTGATGGTTAATATTATTTGGAACTGTATTGGCCGAGGAAAGGAATAACTGCTCATGTGTAGACCAACTCAATTTTTGTTTTTTAGTCAATTTGCCTAGTGTAGTGTAAAAGGAGATGATTTGTGATGTTAGTTTCACATTGTAAAAAGAAGTTAGGCAATTTGACTCTGTAAAGAGATTTTGAAGGTTTTAATAGGTAGGATAGAAAGTAAGGAAAATTGACTGGTTGAGATTTGGAAGTAGTCTGTCACTTGTTCGTGGCAGTATAGAATCGAGCAATTTGACTTTCTTCTCCTCCACTCTCTTAGTCTTCAGTAACGTCGTGTTTTGTCAAATTGTCTGTATGCACTTGTGCACTTTCTTGTTAATATAATTACTTTTGAGCATATTAAATTCTTGTATATCTTTTGTACTGCCAGTGATTGGAGTACTGTTTTGTTGTGAATTGGATTTTTTGGGTAAATTGTTGTTTGTTTGTAAATCCAGTGATTGGATACTTAACTTGTGAGCAATTTGTATGTTTGTGTTGTGTATTCATAAATTATTTCATCAATCCAGTGATTGGATTCTTAGTGGGAGCTTAACCGAATTGATAAAGGCAAATTGACTTAAGTAGAACCAGTGATTAGAAATTATTGTTGAGGTCAAATTGTCTTTATGTTGTTGTGTAATTGTGCATTATTTTCTTAATCCAGTGAATGGATTTTGGTGTGTAATTTGGCATGTAAGATTAGGCAATTTGACTTTGAATTATCCAGTGATTGGATTTGTTCCATATATGAAATTATTGTTGTCTATGTTGGGTGTGTATTGTGAATTGGTGTGAGTCCAGCGATTGGACGAATTGAGTATTTAAGAAGGCAAATTGTCTATTTCTTTTTAATCACTGGAAAGTTATAAATGAAACCTAGTCAATGTAATAGAGTGAATTAGCAATTTGTCAAATTGCCGAGTTGATGCCCAGTGAGTGGATCCGAATACAAATCCCATGTGTTAGAGTGAGTATGTAGAGCAAATTGACTGAGTGATTCATGAAATACATAATGAGGAAGTAATATCAAGACACATCAGCAATTTGTGGAGTCAACAGGACGAATTGTCGAGGAGCTGTGCTGATTGAGTGGCAGTTTGGCCGATCAAGTGGAAGCTGCCAGACAACTTGCCTGACCCGTTTAAATTGGTGTAGTATCAATCTAAACAAATTGTCTTTGAATGTATTGTTGTGAGTGAATTTATGTGAAATTATAAGTCTTAGTATTGATTAAAAATTGCAATTGCATATCATACATAGACGAATTGTCGTGATAAATATATTTCTTGGAATTCGGAAGTCTCTACAATGCAAAGATTTATCTCTGATCAAATATTAATTAGTTCTTGAGAGGGCAAATTAACGGTTTGCCAAAGTATGAATAGTTTATTAATTACATATTTTTGTACTGGACAGAAGTTGCAAAAGGATAGGGCAATTTATTGAGAATAAATTTTTGAACTGTAAGAAAGGTTTGATGGAAATTATATAAATGTATAGTTTAGGCTAATTGTCTGTGGGCTCGATTATCTTCATTTACAATTACAAACAAATTGCCTTGAACTAGATTTAGAAGCCGATACATACAGTCCTTTAGGTCATTCTGTGAACTGCATGTAATATCTTGAGAGATGATAGAAGTATGGATATTGGACAATTTGCCTAATTCTGAATTTAATTAAAAATATTAATTAAATAAAAACTTTATTTATTCCTTTATATCTTTATTGATAGAGACAGACTTTAATAATGATTTGATGAACAAAACTGCCCAGATATTGGATAGTAATATAGAATTGATAGGGAGTATGTCTAAAATTCTATTTGCATGGTCAATTTGACTTCAATTCTAGAAATATATATAAATGGGTCCTAACATGCTTGTGAATTAATTGGAATCTTGTCCTTGGGTTTTTGACATATTGTTGATAATGTGCAGTGAAGTCTAGAGATCTCAAATTGCATAACACACTCATTCCCATTGCATTAGATAGAGAAAAATTGCCCTAGGACTGGGACCGATTTGATACTCATGATAATTTAGTAATTAGGCTAGTTAAATAGTGACTGGACAAATTGCCCGTGTAATCAAAATCATGGTAATTAATGAATCTATATTATTATTATTATTATTATTATAAATGTGAATGCTGTATTTAAAAGTCTAGATCATGCATGACAAATTGCTCAAAATCTTGACAAATTGCCGGAATACACCCCTAGAATACTAGACAGGACTGGGACTGCACTCATGCGTCCAATAGCATTATTAACGGACTGTCAACCAAATTCTGGGAATAAGAGTGGAATCTATGTATCTGCCTGTTATTTGTGTAATTGTGTAGTATTTGCTTATAAATCCCACATCATTCTAGAAAACAAGTGACCTCAGCTACAATACATTAGACTATTTGATCATTCCCTAGAATTAGAACCCCTATACTATATTCTTGGGTTTTTGGGTTGAAGCTAAAACCTAGATTACATCATGCCATATTCAATTAATTTGTGTTTACTGGGAGTGTTACTAATATGTATTCGCATCCAACTTCAACGTACTTTGTTAGCTTTTTTTCTATGAAGATTTCTGAGACAAAGGCACCTTGTGCTCTGTGAAAAGTGAAAGATTCATGATGGCATTCATGTTAACAAATGCTGTCATACTATTGGAAGGGATGCATACCTTTTTTTTGGTTGTATGGTAGTGTTATGAGTTCGTAATTGTCTTTTAAGAAATCGTTAGTGAAGGACAAAGAATTTCTAGATATGAAAACTTCAGAAATAATTTTTTTGTTGAACAGCCACGGCTATAGTGAAATCTAGGTTCTGCTAGGATCACTTCCATTTTTTGTGGAGCATGATGGCACATTCTATGGTGTCCTATTTGCAGAGAACAGAAGCATAGTGTACATATTTAGACATTGGTTTAAATTAGTATAGTCAGTGCAAGACAATTGTATACATTTGAATGCATGTTGTGAACTTTTAATGAGGAAGTTCTTGTCCAAAATACCACCATTATAATTGTATGTTGGATACATGTTTCTTCTTGTATGATTATGAAATAATTTCAAAAAGAATACTGGAATACGATGTTGTTGATCAATGTATGAACAAAAGAGTTAAGTGCACAAGTTTTTGTAGAAGCGAACAGCGCATTGTGGTTTATTTATTTTTAATTTAATTTTTTTAGGAATTATATGAATTTGTGCTTGATCAAAGGAGTTGTGTCTATTTTGGCTAATTTTGTGGACATGATATCTTCATGTAATGTTAATTGCCACTGAAATGAATGTCATTGTATGTGTCGGTTGTCTAATTATGCAATGATGCCAGAGTAATTTCTGTAGTTTTTTTTTAATGTCTTTTGTTTTTGCAGGACATGCGTGGCCTTTTTTCCCACGACGGATGAATTATATGAAGAGCACTAGTATCCTCTTCTACAAAGTAAGTTGTAAGGCATTTACTTTTGCTTTTCATGGTTTGTTATTGTCAAACTTATGTAATCCTAGTTATATGTGTTCAGGATAGAGCATGATAATTTTAGTGACAATTTGTTTAGTTGATTCACTTGTTCAAAGAAAGCAACAATATATATGTAGTATGTCGTATTCTGAGTGTAGCATGGAATGATTTCTTATTCTGAGACGGATGCATGTATGAAGAGTATTCGGAACGCAGAATATCTAGTTAGTGTTTACCAAATCTGTTGTTGCGCTGTTTGTTATTGCCACATAAATTTACCGTTGGGACATTCAGGGTGTCTAACATTGCATTGTTGGTTGGCGATACTATTCCCTATAGGTTCAATTTCTATAAGACGGATTTGATGGTAATGAGCAATTTCTCCTAATAATTAATTTGAACAATTAGACAATTTGTGTAGCAAAAGAACGTCAAGAATGCATGTATACCTTATTTCTCATGTGTAACAATATGACTTTCTATATTGTCTCTTCAAAACTGCACGTATAATTTGTAAAACTTTTAAATTTGAAGCAGGAAAGCAAGAGCATCGAAGGAAGTGGTTAACTTTTAAACAAAGAGTCTCAAAGATAGTGGATAACTATCAAACCCATTGAACGATTCAAACTTCATTTGCTCCACATCATAGAATTTAGAAATTTAGTTTTTATAAATGCCTTGAAAATGAACTTTTTGTCTTCTGAAATTATTTCATAAAAGCATAGGTCACCAACAGTCTCAATTTGTATGTATGTTTATCTTCAAAATGATTTATTTGAACTCCAAATGAACTATAAGTTTGATGACTATGTAAACTTCTATTATAAGCATGCGTATGGCAGTCCAAAAAGTTAGATGAGTAACTACAACCTCAATTAAGTCTTTGACAATTACTAATGTACAAGCAATGTAACGTACTTTTCGCATGGACGTCCGTTCGGCTTCTGCAGTTAAGGACTTCCATGGATTGAAAAAAAAATTGTAGTCCAGTCATGTATGTTCATATTCGAGAAGCTTGCAAATCCTCGGAATGTGTAGTCCTTGTTGTAGGCCGGTATACTAGTTCACTCAGAAGTAGAGTTGTCGTTGCTGCAGACCTCTTCCTTCACTGACGTAGATATTGCATTGTCGCTGGAAGCTACCTGTGAGACGTTGAAAATAGAATTGCCGACAAGTTCAAACTGTAGGCGATCTCCTCTCTGAACATTATGGAAGCGTGCAAACTCCTGAAAACCACCTCTGAAGGATACATGTGCATATTTGTAGATGAAGTTCACATTCATGTTTACCATCCATATGGGTGGTTTTAAATCGTACCCTAGATGGACCAATTTCTTGAACTTGTTGTCGGAATCCGTAATAGCTTAAGACGGATCCTAATAGACTAGAAGAAATTAAAATAGTACAAATTTGAAAAAAAATTAGCTTAGGCATAGAGTAACGGAAACAAATAAATACTTAAAACTACTTTAGACTTAATTCCGGAACCAGTACGGGAACATGACGGAACTTGACATCCGGGTGGACGGATTCAGGAGCCGGAACACAATCACCGGAACGTAGTCATTAAGACAGTAGCTTGCGGCGCTAGACTAGGGATACGTTACGGCGTTCCGTAGCCCACGTTCCCGATGAAGTGAACGTTGGGCGTTGGAATGGTATATATACCAAGCTCCTCCTCATTTCTCGCCCTCTTTCAATTGCTCCGCATCTGGCTGTTAGTGAAAGAAAGTGTGGTGAGTTAGGGTTACGACGTTAGGAGAGGTGAGACGGATGGCAGGGGTTAGTACATGGTATACGGTCCCAGCCCGGAAACTCAGTCAGGTTATCCCGACGGATCCGCTCCACCTGCGTCAGTTAGAGGACGATTTGAAGGTCTTGGGTTGTGCAGGTTTACTGAAGAAACCCTGGAACGTCCAGAGTGACCAGGTCCTCCGAGAGTTGGCGGTAGGCGCACCGAATCAGTACGATCAGACTGTGCGCGGGCATCCGGACTAGTGGACAAAGGAGTTGTGGGCGGAGGTTTACGGATTTCCGAAAACCGGAAACGGATTCGCCACCTAGACGGACCAGTATTACTAGCACAAGTTCGTCAATCCGCCACACGCGAAGGAAGGGTATGCCATCAAGGACTGTCAGGACGAGAGGCACAAGCGACTGCTGCGCTTCCTCCTTCCGATCCTATACCCGAACAAGAGTTCCCGGGTTACGGTCACAATGGCCAACACTATATTCGGAGCATTCCAAGACCGGGTCGTTCACTGGGGACGGGTTATGGCAACCGTAGTAGAGAGGTGCACCGGAAACCTGGCGAAGAACAAGCCAAATCCGCTCAACACCTACCTCCTCCACATGTACTAGCACCGGGAGCTACTAACAAAAGACGAGGCGACAGATTACAAGACCAGGTTGATCATGCTCCAGTGCAACTGCTCAAATGATGAGGAGCCGGAGACTCAGGAGTTGAAGAACAATGAAGAGGACGTCAAACCGGAAGTGAAGGACAATCCGGTGGAGTCGGAAGAGAAGGTGCTACAAAAGGAGAAGGAGGAATGGGAGGAGACATCTGCAAGCCGGAGACGGAAGTTTATGGATCCGGCCGCCAGAGGTAAATTTCCGGGTCCCTCCCTCACGCAGGATCTGAAGACCTGGCAAGGACCGCAATTCTTCGAGTGCAGAGAAGAGTGGATCCGGACCACAAAACTGTACCACGACTAGCTCGCGACATCGTATTGCAGTTCACGAATGTGATGCAGTGGGAACCGGAGAAACTGCTGGACGTGCTGAAGACGCTGCCGCCTGCTGCCAGAGTTATAATGGTTTGAGATGAGAATGGAAATCCGGAAACTCAAGACGGAACGAGAGGAGCTAAAGGCAAAACTGAACTGGACGGAAGGGGAGCTGCACCAATCTCAAGAGGCAACGCAGAAGGCCTACCAGGCTTTCCAGACCTTCCAGAAGTGGATGGTGAATCCGGCCGACCTCTACAACAAGGCAACACTCTATGACGAGATGCAGAAGACATCCGCTGCCCTCACCAACACCAAGATCGTCCGGGTTATGGTGGAGATGGCTAGCAGAATGGAGGCGTCACTGAAGGAGTTCCGGTCCATGATGGCGATCATGGATCCGAACAAACCCCTCGACTTCGGTGGTTTTCCAGAAGTACCAGATGTCATTGCAACTCCATCAACGCAACCACTCATCTTCCCCGGAAAACGGACAGGTCAATTTGGGTCATTGATCAACATTGTCACCGCAGGAGGACAGAGTCCCATATTTCTGGATACTGGAATTCCGGTTCGGAATAGCTTGGACGCCCAGATCGAACTCATGCAGAATCCAACGCGCACACATCCGGAGCAGTTCACAGATATCGAGCCTCCTCGACCCGAACCAGCGCCTACATCGGATCCCGTTCACATAGAGATCTTGGAGGAGGTGGAGATAGAGGAGGATCCGTAGTCTTTGGAGAAAGCAGACCGAACTCTAGTCCACATGGACGACACGGACTCGGACAATCCCCCTGTCCGGAAGACTTCAATCATCACCCGAGCGTCTCTCCGGACACCACAAGGCAAGACCAGCACCCGAGGGCAATTAGGTTTCGATAGTATTTCGAAGAAACCGCGGAAGGAAAAGTAAGTAGTTAAATTGGTAGTATTTTCAGTGGTTCATTTTGTTAGACTGGAGTTTCAGGTCTTCATGCAGAACCCGGATCCCGGATTTCTAGGCTTTGTATTCAGTTACCTTATCCACCCAGATTTTTAGGGCAATTTAGGATTGGGTGGAGCGGTGCTTTCCGCGTGATTTCCAGCTTGTAGTTTTCCTTTGAAAGGGAGGGCCTGCATGTGGTCCCTCATTCCTTTTCTTGCTATTCCTTGTTTTGAGCAGCAATATATGTGTGTGTTATCTGTCTTTTAGCTTATTATCTGAGTTTTTCGTGTGTGTCCTTGCTTTCCTTTTGCATGCGTGTATCAAGGTGTTAGGATTACATTTGAGGGTTTGGGTTGAAGAGTTGAGAGGTAGTAAGGGGGAATTCGAATTCAGGATTCTAACGGGTCTGGGGTATGTGTGAGTCTAGAAAGGGGCAATAGACTTGTAGAACACGGATTTAGTGGTGCGGGTGCAAGTCCGGAAGTCCGGGGAGGATTCCGTACGGAGATAAGCAACCGTCTGTGGAAATTCCCCCGTTAATCCAGAAGGTCTAAACAACCTACAGATCAAGTCTTAGTCCTGGAACCGGAACCCTCTCAGTTTCCGGGTGGTTCTGTTTCCGTCGTTGTAGTAAGGAGGGACGGTCATATTTTGAGTGACCTACACCTGGAGTGAAAATTTCGAGTGTTGTGAGAGTAGATCGGTTCGGAACTTGTCTGTGACGGAAATCATTATTGAGTAATTGTCATTAGGAGAGTTTTAGGAGTTTAGAAACAAGGAGTGGTGCTGTCCCTACCCCTCTCAAAGAGCAAATGAGGACCCTCTGAGGGTAAAACAGAGGTATCAAAAACCATGTGTCTATATTACAGTTTGGTGACGGAGAAATCCGGATCCGGAAGTGAATTCGGAAAGTCGTAGAATCCGGATTGGAAAGAGATTTTTAGTGGTTATTACATTAGATCGGATATTAAGGAGTTTAGAACACACTCTGAGGTTCCCTAGGACGATATTCCATATCATCTTACCACGTAGTTGTGGCTAAGAGCGCTTACTACCGTACTGCGCGTACGACACTTGTCTCCATGGGCATGGACGAACGACGTAGGAACTGTCTGCAAAGAAGGTAACAAAAATGATATATGGAAGGTAGATGAAGGTTACATAAAGAATGCGTAAAGTGGCATGCAATGTCAATGAAAACAAACTCACCATTGAACGGAAAGAAGACTTCTTCATTGTTTTTTCGAAGCACTTCTTTGCAGCATCGTCTGTAGCGTTTCTAGTATGCATACTAAACTTGTTGTATTGGAATAGAACACGAGTAAGCAAGAATATTAACAAGCTAGAACGATGTTCGACAAAAATGCGATGAAGTAGTAATTGGCGACAACAATGAGTAGAGCACCCGATTGAAAGCTTCAAGAAAAAAATGTGACCCAAATGAAAGTGAGACAAGAGCTTTAGCTAAAAGCAAAGCAGGACTTGGCTTGTTCATGTACGCTTCGGTTTGCAATTAATTAGTGATATTGTTAGAATCAACTGATGAGAGGTAATTAATATCAAATCTTTCATGATATGGTAAGCATTAAGTGCAGAAATAAAAGTGGAGGAAGTGATAGAAGAAAAATTCATGCATCAAATCCCATCATTCAAGAAATGTCTATCATTTCAGCAATTGATTTAGAGGGCAAAATTGGGAATGCATTTAAGGATTGGAAAATGTAAGTGAACTGAGTTTTTAGAGGAAATTGAGTTCATGAGAAGTATTTGCCTCACTGCAGTTTTCCTTTTTGTATGTAGCTTACAGTGCTGATTTTCCCACATCAATGAAGTCACGGTTTGTTCTTCTAGTATTTTCCATTAATTTAAATGAATTTGTAGGTTTAGACTGACTTTGAAGACCTAATGATTAATTTCAGGTATAGTTCATTGCTAACTAACTAGTAATTAATGGATTACTTCTTGTTCATTCAGTCCTTTTTTTTTCTTTTTATTGATTGCGATTTCTGTCTATTTTTTCATTTTCCGCTCTTTGAAAGTTAATCATTCCCAGTATGCCGACATCAGATTCTTTGGATTTCTAGCGTGATCTCGTGATCGATTAATAATTTGTAAATCTCTTATGGATTCTCTGCAGGCTTCTTATGTTCATTTCATAGTTGTATCAGATTTTATCTTTTGAAATTTTTTTCCTCCACTGTGTTCCTCAGTTAGTCGTTTTCCGATAACTGTATTTCCTTTTTCCGAGTGCATTTTGACAAATTTGTACTCATCATATCTCTCTATGTTTATGGATGGATGGACCCTATCTATTCAGGAATAGCAATATGACCATATTGGATTGCTAGTATATGAATAGTGGAATAGGGAGAATGTAAGAAGTTACTAACATGGTGCCATTCTTTTAATTTAGCATTATGTGTATTTTTTGGAGTCGAAGTCATCTTCCAATTCATTGCAAATATACCTTCATTTGTTTTAATGTCAATACCTTTTTAAATGATTATTTATGAGGGTAAGCTAAAACGTCTTTACTTCCAATTGTGCAACCCTGTTGTCTCTTGTATTTGCGATAAAGTGCATGCTATTTCTTTAGGTGTTTGCATTATTGTTTTTGCTGAAGTAGTTCAATTTGTATTGATACCTTATATTGTAGCCTTTCAGTGATATAAATGAATTCAGTGCTTGCAAGAAATTTTGAATTCCCTTCATTCCAATTAGCGCACAATTTTTTTTGCTATCACATTGGAATTCCTGAACTTTCATGAAGTTTATGTAATTTTTATAGTTTAACTGGGCATTCAAATAAGGAAGGTCTTTGTCAATACTAGTCGTCAATCATGTCAGTGCCAGTGTCTTCTACTTTGTTACTCTTCGAAACTAAAGATTGAGTTGTTTGGATGAGGACTAATAATGAACTTTGGGTGTAGCATGAGTACAGAAATTTAAGGTTGTTCCTCACAAGGCATTGGAAGGAGTCTGCGACAGTCACTTGTGCTTGACTTCATCATGTATAAACTAGAACCTTAATTTTAAGAACACTGGAGATTCAAAATTAATTTGGACTTTGGAAATGTGTCGAGGCATAATCTCCCGCATTTCAACTTTGTTGTGGATCTAAATTTTTTTCTGTGTGGCATTCAAGGATTTTTCACAGAGGCTATATTCCATTCAATTTTAGGTGGATAAATGATTGCCACAGAAACGGGAGTTGCTGAAGATCAAAAATATGTAATTATAACGTACGCTTGTCAAGGTGCATGACTTCTAATCCTAACTTCTATTACTAACTGCAATTTTGATCTTAGCATATGATGTATGAACATATTCTCCGATTTCTATGAGCTCAGTGTGGGCTTCAACAAGAATATAGATACCTTTGATTTCTTACTAATGATGCCTACTATTTTTTCATGAAATATGAAGTAGTTCAAAAAAAGGATTTGCCATTCTTTATATGAAAAGTTTCTGAGAATGAAGTATTGAAGGTAGTTGAAATAGATGACAGTATTTTGCTTCTTACATGCAAGTTCTATACATTAATGATACAGGGCTTCATTTTCAAAGGTTGGTCACAGGTGGTTGCACAGAGGAATTATTTTTTTAGTGATCCGCCTACAAGTTGTTTTCTAAAATGCCATTAAAGTATTTAAATCATGAATTGCAAGTATGTAGGAGACTTCACTACAAGTATTTGTGTTGTAAGGTAGGAGGCTCTGAAAGCGTGCATTTAAGGGTTGGTTTGCCTTTTTCATGTCGTTTCTTGTATGGGATTATTTTTAGCTCATTTTTCAGAAAAAGAAAAATAGATTTTGATTGTAACTCAAGTCGTTTTGTATTTTTTGAAGCATTTCTGAATTACTTATGAATTTTCAAACAAGATGAGTCATAGGGCCCTATTTCTGACCATAGGTCTTCCATAAATCATTCACTTACAGCTTTTAGAGAGAAATGGAGAAAGCAAAGCAAATGATTGGCTCTTACAATAAATAACATTTTTTTTATTGATCCATTCAATGACAGTAAAAGGTCCATTTGAAGACCACCTCAAGTCCATTACAGGTGAGCCTACATGAGCGGTTTAAATGACCCTCCAACATTAGAGCCTCCTACCTTAGTGACATCATTCTAAGGCAGAAAGTTGCAAGAAGTTTCACTACACTAATGATGGTATTTAGTATTATGTTACAAATAGTGTTACCTAATTTTTACCAGACCCATTTAGAGTTTTATTGTCCACCTCTTGTGAGCTCATTTCTAATATGAAATTACCTTTAACACTAAATGAAGTCTTGATAAAAATTTATATTCCAAAAAAATTCAAAAAGTTGTCAAATAGTGCCTATATTGACATTTAGTGTTAGTAACACTAATGAAATTGTTGACATTTAGTGTTATACTTCGTAATTATTGTTGCCAACACTATATACCATTATTAGTGTAGTTAGATGAGGTCTCACTTTACTATGATTCTCAAAGGCACTAACCATTCTTGTGATGTTGCTGCATGTGGGAATACATAGCATTCATTGACTATGACTGTACGAAGTTCTTATTTTTTTTTAAAAAGAACCGATATGTGGTAAGCTAAAAAAACAAGCATTTATGGGGGAGGTTTATTATGTTATGAGTGAAAGGTATTCTTTATATTAGTTGGGATAAAGTCAATGTCGTCTAGGACACCTTCTCTTTGTTTCTAGTGAATTAATTTTCCTGCTATTGACCACATATGAATGGCAAATGTAATATTGGAATTAGCCTTGTGATTTTGAAGAATGAAGAAGATGATAGGAGTAAAGAAATAAGAATCCATGGTGGAATAACTGTTGTTAATCAGGTTTATAAATGTGAAGGACGTATGAACTTGATGAAGTTTAACCATGAGCAGCAACAGTCCTTTTATTTCATGGAGGTATGCATACATCCTTCCTTAGCACACATGGTAGAAATTCGTCTTCACAATTACAATTACTGTAGTCACTATAACTTGAGTATAATGCAGTAACAATAGATTGTGCAAAGTAATTTAAACTTTGCCAAATAGCTTGTAGATTTTTCCAAAGGATTGAAATTCTTCTTTTAGCATAAACTTGCTTATGGCATGTCTGGTTTGAGATGAGTGCTTGTAAAACTATATTTGAAATTTACTATCAGTTGTGTCACTAATGCACCTTTTTAAGGTTCTCCAAATATATGCAACGCAATGACCACATTTTAGAGGTTTGTTTGAACAGTGATGCCATTTCTAAGAACAATTGAAGTGCATGTATGGGTAATTATGTGAAAATTGGAGCACCATTTCTCTTTAGTTCTATCAAATACCATAATTTAGAAGAGTTGTTCATGAAGGAAGTTGGAGTTTGTGAAAGTGTTTGAGGGGAAGAAATGAAAGTTAATGATGGCATATTGACTTTGGAAAAGCTTCAGTGGCATTCATAAGAATCCCTACTAGTGGGCGAAATTGAGGTGTTAATTATGTAGTCCACCACATTTCGAAATGGGCTAATATTACTACTTTTCAAGACTTGTTTTTAATAAAACATCTCATGATCTCATGTGACAGTGTAGGATTATATCATATGGACATGTGCATTATGACTGAAGAAGATAGCCAACAATTCAAATGGAAGCAGTTACTATTTTTAATGTCCAAGAATATGTAAGGAAATATCCCATCATTTATTTTTTTTATGTACAGTTTTTTAGCAATGGAAACTTATGTAGCAATGGCAACAACAATGGCAATCAAATATGGCAATTTACTTCAAAGGAAGGTTTACTATAGTGTAGCATTGGCAATAGAAGAATAACTTTTGTTGTAATTGTTGGTGTGTTAGTCATGAATTGCTGGTGCGGGTTTTTTAATTTATATACTATGTAAGATGTGCGTGCTATTTCCTATTGATGTCAACTACTTATCAGGAATGCCAAATCCATCTGAAGGTAATAATATCAATTATTTTAATCTTTCCATGATCAGATTTTTTGGAAGTCAGTAGGCTAGTCTAGGGAGTGTATGCATTCCACTATTCATGGACACTTAATGGAACATAGCATGTGTAAAGGCCCATTCCCACTTGGCTGTAGATAGGAGTCCTTAGTTCAGTGTAAGAGCGTTTTGAAAAAATAAGGAAGTTCAGTTCACACTGACTGCTGGTGAGAAGATGGAATGCATTTGCTAAAGTGACTGTTAATGGAGGAGGCATTCCCACCAAGGAGATGTTTGGTGAACTATGAAGAACGTGCAGGAAGTGATGAAAGAGCCGTTCCCACCTGTAGTGTCAGTCTTTTTGGGAGTAGTGGTGGGGCCACGCCAAGTCCCAAGACGTCTCTCTCGTGTAGTGCTTGTCGCAAAGTGCTGCTGAGAAATGAGTTCTGGAATTTTGTCGTGAAGTGCTGCTGAGAAATGAGTTGTGGAATTTTGAGTTCTTCTTGTATCCATTGCGCGGCATTGCTTGCTGTGTTTGTTGCGTGACATCCTGCTTGTTGTGTTTTCGCTTTGTTCACGGGAGTGTTCGAAGGACGTGGCGCCGTAGTGAGGTGCTCAAATCTGCAGCGTTTCCAGACGCGTGGGATATTGAAATCAATTGCGAGGGCTTCAAGCTCAATGGTGAGGTCGACGCTGCAATCATCACAAACACATATGAGCACAAGTACATTTTGTTTTCACTTCTTCTCTATTTGTGGTAGTTTCAGGTTTGCAATTGTGTAGCAACACAGGAAGGGTGACGTCCATGTTGCCGTATTGAATGTTGTCGCAGACGTAGTTTTTGTTTTTCCTAGAGTTGTTGAGTGTTTTTCAAATGCTACACTAATGCTGAAAAGGAAGAGGTGAAGGCCGTAGAGTATTGCTTGTGGTAAGTGTTTGGAATTCGTTTGTGCTCCTTCATGTCTGCAAGAAAATGTGTGGACGGCCTTATTTGTGGTCACAATTTCCTGCATTTAGGGTTTGCATTCTTATCATTCTGTGTTTTGTAGGGTTCCAGCACAGCTCATCGTCTGTTGGACATGGATCCATTGAACGATTCTTGCAATGTGGTCACATTCACGTCATGGCTTCTTGCTTTAATTTTGGATGCCAACCAGGCACTACTGTCAGCATCGTCAACGGAATGGAAGGACGATTGGGAGGAGCCACCAACACTACTCCTTCACAATTCCGACGCACGGACTGTCGATACATTTTCCTTCATGTCCACTGCTCTTCACAATTTCAGGCTTTGCTTCCCACCGAATGTTCTCAGTGATGAAGTCAATTTCTGGGTTCGACCCCGATCTACAACGTGGTTTTCCAGATTTCTGCTTGAGCAATATGATAACAGTCGATGGCTATCCATGTTCCGCATGACGAAGGCATCCGTTTTTTCACTTGCCAACTTGCTTGCACCAGACGTGCAAAAAAAAATACCAAGTATAGATTGGCCATCCCTGTTCTTGTTCGAGTGGCCTGCACATTGTTCAAGTTAACTCATGGTGCTAATCTAACCATTTGCAGTAAAATGTTTGCCATTGGGCGTAGCACAGTTTGTAAGGTCCTACGAGAGGTCGTGCATGCCATCAACGACACTTTGAAACACGAGATTTCATGGCCAACAGGGCGTCAGATGCGCCAGACACAAGACAAGTTCTTTGATCTCACTTCCTTACCAGCCATTGTAGGGGCAATTAATGGTACTCACGTTGCAATTTGCAAACCTACTTCTGGTGCTGTGGACTACTTCTATTTTAAAAGTGGCGGCTACAACATCAATTGTCAAGCTGTGGTGGACTCTGACAAGCGATTCCTTGACTTGTACGTGGGGATGCCTGGCTCTACAAATGACAGTCGAGTGCTTAGACATTCATCACTGCATTATATGGCAAGTCATGGATTGCTCATGGATGCGACATACGCGGTGGACGGTCATTCACCCTACTTGATTGGTGACTTGGGCTACCCATTACTTCCTTGGCTCATGGTTCCCCACCGTGGAGGAACACATTAGTCTGTGTCTGAATCTTTGTTTAACAAGAAATTACGAAAAGGACGTGTGGTCGTCGAAAATGCTTTTGGCATTTTGAAGCAGTCATTCAGAGAGCTGCTGGACAAAAGTGATTTGCACGTTACATTCCTCCCCGACGTAATTGTGTGCTGCGCAATTCTGCATAATTTGTTGTTACGTCAATCTGATGAAGAAGTGGAAGCTCTTCTGTACATTCTACGAACTGAAGGTCTGGAAGCTCCAGTTCTTGCAGAAGACGGAGGACAGCCATAGGACCCGACTGCTGTGGCTGATGATGCTGCTCTTCAACTTGGTAGGGAGAAGCGGCAACAGTTGGGGGTTTTCCTTACTACAACACGACGACATCCTTTGTAGGTCTGTAGGTAAGCCTTCTGTGATTTTTAACTTTGTTGTTCAGTTTTCAGTTCATGCTACATATGTAGGTCATCATTAGTGTTCCATATTTGAACCATTTTCAAATTTTTTTTTATTATGCACATGATTTACAGAGGATATTGTTATTTACAGGACCACAAAACACCGTTGCAGTGCAAGCCCTTTGCAACGGACCGTATATACTCCAGCTTCCATTGTCGCCTTACCTAAGGGCCACCACTTGTTTGTACATATGCTAACCTATTTTTGCCATCAGTAGCTACTCATAACAACTGCGTGTCTATAATGCTATGAAACTAGTTCATCATACTTCTGTACATAGTTTAAGCTCCTCACTAGTTTACCTGATCACTGTTACCATGAGCGTGAATGTAGTGAAGGCTTGTCGGAGCTGCCACCTCCTGTGGCATATCTGTCGAGCTAAAGGTGTTTGCCGCTACTGTCACCGGTGTTGTCTCGGGCGCCACTTCTACTGAAGATGGTGGAGGCTGCACTGTCGCAGTCATGTAATTGGTTGCATCTGGATTTTGTACATCACGAGGGCTGGATTTCTTCAGTCCACTACCTAACACGGAAGTCAATTGTGTTAGACAGTTCACCATGTCAGCTTGCTTCAAGATAGCAAGTCGGGCATTTTCATGTGCAATCATGGCACTCTCATGTATGCGGCGGTCTCTTTCCATCTGGTAGGTCATTTGTTCAGAGAACAATTTCAGCTGCACTTCTATTTTGTTGCGCTCAACATCCAGGGAAGCGTCAGCTATATCCTTCAATTGGGATGCCATGATAGCTCCAGTGGCTTTTGTAGCTTCAGCAATCACTGTATGACCGGATGGAGTTTTCCTTCGCACTGCAGTGTTTCCTTGCTGCCGATGGACATTGGAGTTGGTGTTCTCAGAAGAACTAAGAACTTGAGGTGTCACACCTGGTGGAACTGCAGTGAAAGCGGTGGATGGTCGAGGGATATTTTGATGACGAAGGGGCGTCTGCCTCGCTGGGGTGCTGCTTCGAATTGGAGACCCTCGTGGCGAGCTGCCATCAGTAGATAAGGGAATCGCTTGGCGGGCTATCTCTACCGGGTCCTCTGTATCAGTGTCACTATCAACTGCAATTCCTTGTTCGTCTTCAAGTGGGGTAGGTTGAAAGTTGGAATCTCTTGGCGACAGGAGGTCCCGAATATGGGGGAGGGGTAATTTGAGGGCGCGACCCATACCACTCATGAATAGCCTCAAAAAAATCTTGTGGAAACTGTCGAGGAAGGCCTTCTGATTTTCGGTGCGCTGTTGTGAGGTCCCAGTAGTCAACTGCATTTTGACCACTACGTCCTAGATAATCTGCAATGCGCTTGTAATCTGGCACCAATTGATTCCATTTGGTCTTGCACGCAGCGCCATCTCGCACGCACGGTGAAAAGCCAGCATACATGACAATGTTCGATATGCGCATCCATTTGGTGCTGTCTGGAATCATTAAATCTCGGCCATCCTTCACTTGAGACTCCTGTTGGAAAAGGTCCCGTTTAGCACGGATGAGAACTAGTACTTCGGTGGGAATCCAATTCGGACCTCGATCTTTTCGAGGTCGCTTTGAAGCACCAGGTCCTGCTCCACTGTTGTCATGTGCTTGATTGGCTTCAGTGTTAAACAATACAGGTGGCAGGGGTGCGAAGGATGGTAGTATTGTAGGCCGCGCAATCCGACCTGTATCAACAAACAGCGTGAAGAAACGGCCTCACATCAAATCATCAATGGCTAGCAGGATAGCAGAAGACCAAGAACGTCATGAAGGTAACATGTCAAGCATCGCGCTAGTGCAACAGGTCAGTATTTATATTTTTTTCAACTAAAAAGCCTAATGTATGGTACATGGAGAGATGAAAAGTTAGAAAGCATGAACCTTGTTTGTCTTCTATTGTACAGCTTTCACACACAATGGTGACGTTCTATTTCTTATGTGCAATTCTATTGTTCTATAAAAAGTGAGGACTAAAGAAGTTGTGTCTCTTGCGATCACAAAATTTCAGCGGACCTAGACATGGCTATTGGACCACCTGAGATCAAAAGGCCATAGTGGATGTACATCATATATATTGTACTTTTTGAACAGACATGCTCAATAGACTTCTACGGAGTGAGGAAGTTTCTTCCTATGAACTGTTTCTTGGATTAGTTCAGAAATTTCACTATAAGTGTCACACTGAAATGTACAGGTAAATTGGACAATTGTCTACCTTCTTCACATCTTTTGTTCTCTTCAATTGTTAGACAATGTATAATTCATGTAACATGAAAGTTTGTAATGCATGCTTATAGTGAGGAAAAGCAACAGAGATGACTATTGTGTTGTTGATCTACCCACGTGCTAGTGAATATAGCATCTAACCTAAACGTTTCATTTTGTTTTCCCAGTACTCATTGAAGCATCGGAGGGGGTTTGTTTTTTGCAGGTCCTCCTCGTCACTCCACCAAGTCACAAGAATATAGTAATTACAATGTACAGATACAACAGGTAGGCCAAGCTCACTCACCTAGTACAAGAATTGCTGTTGGTCGCAGGAGTCTCCCGAAGGTGTCTCGGTGCATATCATTCTCCATTGCACTTGATAACAATTTTCGATGATGATGCCACACAACAGTAAAAATTTCACCTAATTACGTTGACAAGCACTAAATATGCTAAATGAGCAATCAACAAGAACTTCAATTTTGCATCTCATGAAATCAAATGATCACAATTCACTACACTGGAGAAAGAAGGACAAAGTCTTCTGGACAATTGAAATTGGAAATCTTACATTGGCGCAATACATTGAGCTTGCACTGTACAACTCACTGATTATTTACTCCGAACACTTCTGGAAAACGGCGGTGGCCACCAATCCAACCTTGGCCATTGTGCCAACCACTCTGACAACTGTTCCAGCGCTCTTACGTTAATGGCAAGAGCAGCCCACCTATTAATTAAGAGCGCCCAATTTACTCTAAAATCTATGAAAACTGAAATTTTAACTCTTCCACTTGACAACTACTTTCCAAGTGGTGGGCCTCCAAAAGTACTTCATTCAATGCCCATAAGACTACTCCTAAAGCCCTGCCACATCAGGTGCCAAGTAGGCTCGGCATTTACTAAACTTCGATGGTGGGAATGCACTCCTGTTTACTTCTCCTTTACCACTGTAACAGCACCCTCCAAAGACCAAGTGGGAATGGGCCTTAAGAGTGATGCAAAATTATGTAATAGAATTATTATTGAACTATGGTGTTTTTTTATTGACAAAATGTGTTTTAAATATTTTCATAGGTTGCTATAGGTTTGTTTATGTCTTCTGTGGTGCTTGTGGACTTTGATTCAATAGTATGATATTATACTAAATATCTTGTGCTTGGACAGTGCTGCTGATTTCTTTTTGTGATTGCATTTTGGTTGGAAGTGCAGTTGGCTTGGAAGTTATGTACAATTCCAATCCACCTAAGTGTGGGAGTCTATGGACCACCAATCATTTTTTAAATGCGGTATGATTTCTATACTCATTAATGGAATTATATATGCACTGTATTAAAATATAGGAACAAAAACCATTTCTGCATTGTGATGAATCAATTCTTTATTTTTACAAGGAATAGTTAGATAAGCATAAGACAAGGGTATTTTTGAAGCTACATACATGTATGTGTGTTAGGAGTTGCATGGATAATGACAAGAAGGCTTTTTTATGCTTCTGATTATTCAGTATTGATTCATTACTATGAATTTGCATTATTCCTATGTGAGGGGTTTAATACATGATTTGTAAATGTGAAATTCTGTTTGGAGAAGTATATAAAGAATTTGACATTCATTGAAAATTAATTGGGGACTTGCATGCTAGTTCTTTATTGAAATGAATTAAGAATGCATTTGTAGTTTACTGTAAGAATGAAATAGTGCAATTAAGGGGAAGCTACCCATAACCGATCAAATAAGCATCTGTGGGATAGATGGGGAATAGTTGAGTGGAATGGAAAATTTTCCTATGTAGAAACGTAGAAAATACTGTGATTGCAAAATTTTCAGAATTTTATTTGCAAAACTGAAATTTCTGTGAATTTTAGAAGGCATAAAGTGTTCCCAACCCATACCCAACATTTAGAGTTCTGCAATTCCAATCATAGACAAGATTACTTCCTACTCATGTGTACAAATTTCAAAATAAACACATGGCATATAATAATTGTTCCTTGCAGCCTTGTATATTGTGCTCGTGATTAAATCTGGTAGTCCAAAAAACAGTTTACCTCTACATCTAGATTACCTCTACATGTTGGGGACTCATCCCTGGTCCGGAATGGGTGGTTCTACCTTAGATGTTGTTCATCGTCCGTTTTCACAAATCCAAGACTTTTTTTTTTAATTTCCTGGTTGAAACAACTTCAAATTTTAAAAATTCAATTCCATAAATGTTTGAGGTATCAATGTGCAAAGGATTGTTGGGATTGTGAAAACTATGTACAACTGAGGACTAAGTTTTGTGGTTGTAATTTTTGCAGTACATGCTTCAGTTGTCAATGTAGTAGACATTCAAAAACTACAGCAAAAAAGTTATGGGGGTTCAGGTCTTTCAGACTTCCAGTTGTAAGATTTTCTGGAACACTTCAAGTATGTTAGCAATAAATCATGTCCAAAGGAAAAACAATATGAGTACAACATTCTTTTCATGCAGTCTTCATCTCTGAGAACATAAAGAACGTCTGATGACTAAATGTGCATGAAAATGTTTGCAAACGTTGCCTGCCCAATGTTAAATGGGTTATGATATGTTTAAAAATAATTTGCTACACTTAACATTTACTTAAATTGAGAGGGTGATGGAATGGTGCAGAAAGGAAGAAAATGTCTTATATTGTATATGCACATGACTGTTCTACAATGGAGGAGTAGTACAATTAAAGTAGAATTGAGTTTGCAAGGTATTAGTAATATTTCAATGCATGCAGAGTAGAGTCAAATGATTAAAACCATGCTGCATATTCCGTGAATGAATATAATTCTGAAAATTAAGAAATGCTCGGCAAGTTAAATGATCATGAACATTAGTTGGCAAACTAATTTGAGGATGGAGGTTGGAGGCTGTTGTAGGCATTTAGCTTCTTTAGCAAAGTGTGCAAGCAACAATGATTACTAAACCATTTTTTGAACCTCAAAATTGATGACCCTTTGCTGTGTTTGGAAAATGGAATTTCATTTTTAGAATGCACCGTTGTAAATTATGAAAGAACAATATGGCTAACAGTGGCAAAATTTGTGTGCATGATTACCTGTGTCCCTTAAAGCTTTATGCATGGTTGCACCATTATTATGAAACAAGCATTGAAAGATATTGTCAAAGAAGTTGGAAGTGAAGATCCAAATCTAATTACAAAAAGAGCATTAGTGTGGATATATAAATATGTGAAAAAAGTTGTGCTTGTCCTTTACTTTTTCTATTGTGATGGAAGTAACTACGAGGTTGCACTAATAGTTTGTATTTGTGGAACGTGCAGAACAAGCCTGGGAAGAAGTTCAATTTATTATGGTAAAGAATATTATTTGCAGGGATTTCATGGTCAATGTAATTTCCCATTCTTCTCTGTATATATGGCAACTTCTGAAGTACACACATACTGTGCAATTTATATGTAATTGCAAGTTGCATACTTACAAATGGAAGGAAGATTTTGTATTTACAAATACTTACAATGGACTATTTATTTGACATAGACTACTTGTTTCCCGAAGGTGGCATAAGTACTTGCTTTCCATGCACTTCGTACATGTTTAAGGCAACTGTATGGAATTGGAGGTGATAGACGACAATGAAGAGGGGTTCAAGAGTTCAGTAACAAGGTCTACATTAAAGCAACAATTTGAAGTAGGAAGATAGAATGTACATGGTTTCAATGTACTTATCTTTGTAAGTGTAAATGCCATTTGCACATTCATTGTATGAATGCATAGAAGTAAAATTTGACTCCTTTCTATATACTGTGGCAACTGATGAGCTGGACTGCATTTCTTGACAGTCAATGGCCGCCCAGAGACTCAGAGAGTATGGATTTCATAATGCAATGACATGAGGCAATGACAAAGGTGTATATGTATTACAATTGAGTAAATGTAAATTATAATGTGCCCCTTCATTCATTTGACACGCACATGTACTAAACAACATTGGCGTCAGGATGAACATGAAAGTGACCATTTCAACAAAAAGGTCAACAATTTCTTGTTAAAAATTAAACAGTTTTTTGTTAATAAATCAACACTTCTCTGTTCACAACTGCTTAGATTAACACGTCCAAATCAACAAAAAAAATCAACACTTCTTTGCTAAATTTATGTTGATTTTGTCATTGAATTTTCTACTAGTGGTTGCTTCCAATTGCTTTGAGTATCCCTTTTGATTCATCTTCATGATACTCACCCCCCCTTGTAATAATTAAGAGCTTTTTTGCACCTCTCCTCAACTATAGTTGCCTCCTACTCAACCTCCACTCTAGCCTCCAACTCTTAGTTCTCCACAACCAACAATGGTCCCAAGTACTCCAACCCGGACTTACATTCCTCCTCCTCCAACATGAATTCATCCATGGAACTCCCTCTGCAAATTTCAAATGACAATTTTCGTTTGTCAACATGAAGTTTCCGCCAAGCCCCCACCATCTCTATCTTCTTATTCTTCCCCTTCATCTTCGTCTGGTTTAGCTTGAAAACATTGCGCTCATGCAACAAATGTTGGGCTATATTAGTAGCCTCCTCATATGTGGCCCAATTAACTAGGACATTTTCTTGCTCCAAAACGATCCTATGTGCCATTTTATGAAAAAGAAGATGATGGGGATCTTTTTGCTGATAAAGAGCTCATAAGATGAGGATGGGGGTCTTTTAAAAAAAAATCAATTTTAGGGTGTATTACATGTAATACTTTTTCCGTCACACATGGGTTGCTAAAACGTGGGGAGTGTCCTCCCCGGGAGAAAAATTCTACTAAAATTGAGCTCCACAACACTTAGCAATCTCTAGCAGTAACAACTCCTACACCTTATGCCTCCTACAATAGTACGTATAGTACAGAGTCTAGATAAAACACATTTTGGTACAACGCGTCAAAATTGTACGCATAATACAACTGGAAGTAGGGTTTGTTCATTGCATGTCTTCCACACCTTGAAACAGGATACCCTAAACCAATTCGACCATAAAGGCTATGATGAAAACAATACAAGGCTATCATGAATATTTGAAACCTAAGCATGTAGATTACTATCTTCAAGAGGAAAAAGAATAAATCATTATAAGAGACCACCTACTTTAAGAATGAAATCAGAGGTAAAAGACAAGTATGGGCGCACTGTAATCTATTGAAATTGAGTAGTAGACCTACCAAAACAACAAGAACAAACAAAAACTCTTACGCGTAGCACATATACGGTTCAATGGCTTTACCAAGAGGGGAAGCCTTGACATAGTTCAGCTTCTTCCTTCCCAATCCGTTGTACATATCTCACGACAATGCTTTGCACCCTCCTCACCCTCCTAGTCCTCCTCGCTGAACTGAATTTCCCTAGAAACCACTAGCCTAAGATCCATAATTTGCCAACCAACAAAGTCGATTGAAGCCTTTAGAATCAAACACATTTTGACAAATGGAATTGATATCTTCAAGATAAACCTAAACCAAAAATCAGAGATTGAAAATAGTTCTACTAAAATCCTAAACACAACGACACTTGTTGTACGCACATCTAGGCGTAGGTATCTTTAACACCACAAAAGCATTAAGATGACACGAGTTATCGTCCCAGGGAATTCCAGATGTTGTCGCGATAGATATGTTTCCGGAACTACGGATCTACCCGGAAATGACAATCCGCTGTAGAATCCGGCACAACACAAACACCAAGTTCCGGGAATATTGTCTTCCAGAATCAAATCCGGATCCACCTTGATCCGGATTTCTACTCTCACTATCCGTCACACTGGTTTTTGGTACCTCTATTTTACCCTCAGAGGGTCCTCACTTGCTCTTTCCGAGGGGTGGGGAACATCACCACTCAAGTAACACACGTATCAACTCCTAAACAACAAACAACTATCTGTCCTCAAAGTTCTCAGTTCGGTAAGGAGGAAAGATGGTCCCTCTCACAACTTTCCGAGTGTCCACCCGGAAGGTAGGTCACATAGAGATACACCCTCACCCGCCCTTACTTCAACGACACTCAGCTATTTTCCGGATCAAGCTTTCGCCTATTCCTGAGGTTGGCAGACCTTCCGGTGGTTTGGAAATATTCCTACTAGGCGGTTGCCGACTTCCGCACAGAACTACTCAAGAGTTCCGAACTAGCTCCCTGACCACTACCGGATCCCACCGGATCACCGTTCCAGCAATTTAAAGGCACCGCGCATAGCTCCTCACTCGTAAACTAGACTCAACCACAAAACAACCGCGGATAGTTGGATTCCGGAACTAAAGGACTTACTTTCTAGATGTCAACTGCTCCTGAGGTTGGCAGACCTTCCGATGGTTTGGAAATGTTCCTCTTGGTGGTTGCTGACTTCCGCACAGAACTACTCAAGAGTTTCGGACTAGCTCCCTGACCACTACCAGATCCCACCGGATCACCGTTCCAGCGATTTAAAGGCACCGTGCACAGCTCCTCATTTACATTCTAAACTCATCCACAAGACAACCTTAGCCTGGATCCGGATACCAACCAATCCAGATTCCTACCTTGCACACTCTTCCGGATACACCCACACACAAGTAATCAAGACGCGATACGCAAGATAATGATTCCCAAGGTGTTTATTCTTGGGTGCTCAGATTGAATGACACAAAATGGAATAACAGGCCACAAGCCGGCCCCCTCTTAAAAACCAAAACAACACGACCAAAACGGTCCAAAGAAAAAGCGACCAACGACCAGCTGAAAATCCGGACAACGGCCAAGTGACCATTCCGGGAAAAACGAAAAGCCGTTAACTTCCTAGAAATCCGGAACTACCTATCATTCCGGATCAGCGGGTCCCACATCCGGAAAACCCGCGACGGAAACAAAATACTAAAACTTACAACCCAACTGCGCTACCAAGTCATTTGCCCTTCCGGGCCTTCTTTGCTGACGTTCCACCCTTCGAAATCCGGGTTGCCGCTTTCTGCTGGATCTGCTTCGGTGGGGTGGACTTCGTTGCGGATCGAGTCCTTGGCGGACCCGGATCCGTCTCCGCATACTCTGACTCGGAAAAGGAGTTCGTTACCGCTTCATCTTCTTCCGACTCCAAAACCTCTTCCGGATCACTAGGGACCTTCCGCCTAGTGGCCTTCTTCTTCTCCAGGTCAATGACCTCAATGGGGGTCGTCGGTGGTGGCCGCGGAGGAGTCTGTTGTTGCATATGGGTGAACTCCTCCGGATGGGTCCTATCCAGATTCTGAATCCCAACCGGCATATCCGTTATCGCGGTTACTTCTGCAGTGGAATCCGGAAGGGGTGGAAAGAGGTTTACCGAAGTGTTCCGGGGCGTCAGGACTGGATCCGGAATCCTCCTCCCATCCGTAATCCCCTTCTGCACTGAAGATCTTCTGGGTGCTGGTTGGGCCGACGATCGTGCTCCAAGGTTGAGCTGAGTTGTCTCCGCGAACTTCCCTCCGAGTATTTCCGGAAACAACGAGGCGTCCAATCCGCTGAGCGGATCGAAGTGGCCGACCAACTGGCACATCTCCTTCAATGCAATCTCGATCCGCGCCTCGAATTCAACCAAGATTTTGACAAACTTGGTTCCGGAGATATGACCTTCCCGGGTCATCTGGTTGTTCCAGAGTGCGGATCTGGTGATGATATCTGCTAGCGGGTCGATGAGGTCCCTCAATTTTCGGACCAGTTCCGTCGCATTCGTTGCCCGTTTGTTGGCAGTGTTCATCTTCCTTTCCGCCCAGGTTGTGTGGTTTTGAAGATGATCCCGTTCCGCCTCCACAGCCTGGATCCGGCCCTCCAGCAGGCAAATCATCTCCGGATCCGGTCTGTTGTTGATCGCCTCCACAATCTCCGTCTCGTCCGCTACCTTCAACATCGTGCAGACTCTCCAGATCAGAGTAGCCATCCGGTCGTTTGATGCCTTCTGGCTCCGCAACCAGGAGATCGTAGACTCGAATATGTCCAGATCCGGCTCAATGTTCCGGAATGGAATAGGATCCAGAAGTTGGCCCTTCCCCCTTGAATCCGGATCCGTGCTCTTCCGGCGGGAGTCGTGCCTATCCGACGAGTCTTGCTCTGGTTCCGGCTTCTCTTCCTCTTCTGCCTCATCATCCGTCGGATTTGGATCCGGGGGAAGACCATACCGCAATAGGCTATCTCCCTGCCGGTAGATGATATCTTCCGGATTGCTAAGTACCTCCTACTTGTGGTACAAGTGGAGGAGGTACGAACTGATGGGGCTCGACTTCTTCCCCGCTAGGTTTCTGGAAAGCTTTTCCATGATGGAGTAGATAATGAGCCCCCAACTGACTGGTCTAGGGGCCGATTTTCCTCTCTCCCCTAAAGCTCTGAAAACTATATTTGTCAGAGTTATTGTGATCCGGCTGGGCTTTTCCGGATACAAAATGGGGCTCAGAAACTCTAACAGTCTCTGGTCCCTAGGGTTCCAGCAGTCGGACGTGGTGTAACCTTCCTTTGGATCCGCCGGGTTCCGGAATCTATCCGGCGCGAACTTATCCGTCCGGCCAGCCCATCCGGATCCCCTAGTGGACGCGAAGTAGACTCCGGCCCACATTTCTACTGTCCAGGACTTTGGACGACCCCTGACGGTTAGGTGATACTGATTGGGAGCGCCGTAGACTATCTCGTCTATCATATCCTCACTCCGGATGTTCTAAGGTCTTTTCAGAAACCCCAGACACCCCATATCCGTCAGGTCGTCCTCCAACTGCCGGTGGTGTTCCGGATTCTCAGGGATTTCCGGACTAATCATCCGGGCAGTAATCCCTGACTTCTGTTGCACACTAGTTCCTGCCATCACTATCGACATGTTCCGTTCTTACTTCCGCTAATCTTCCGTCACCAGTTCCGCTAATTTTCGGCTAATTGGTTCCGCTAATCTTTCGTCCTATTTTCCGGTGCGATCGACACCGGCTTCCCCTTCTCTCCCTAACGCGTTCCTATCTCACCACACTTTCACTCACTAAGCGCCATCGCGATAATCACGCGGAGAAAGAGAAAAAATGGAGGAGACAACAAGGGTTAAGTAGTTTTCGGCCTGCCGTTCCCGTAAGTTCCCTAGCCGGACTAGGCTCTAGGGCCTACTCGGCCGGAACTTTCCGGTTTCCGGATTAGGGTTAGGGTTTCCGGATAGGGTTTCCGGATCCGACTGTAACCCTAATTACAGTTTAAGGTTTTCTATAAAGGATCTAATTCCTATTTTTGGTTTTGGGCTTCCTATTCCCTACCTATTATGGAAAATTTGAAATATTTCTACTCTATATAATTACTATTGTCTATTATTTCTGTTTATGTAGATGTTGCGTACTTCCACAACACTAAACCAAATACACAAACAACTGGGGCCTAACAAGTTGCAAGCCTCTGCGAAATTGGAGTCAACGGGCGAGAAAGACTCAAAACCGTTGTCAATCATAGGTAGTCGCCGGAACTCCAACCAGATACCACCAGTCACCGCATGAGTTGACATGATCACTTGCCTAAAAAACTTGGTTATATTCATGACTACCAATGAAGGCAAGGAATTATTGTAAATAATATGCATTTGATCTTATTGAATTTTCACCAAATGATGTATTGGAAGTTTTATAGAAAATGAATTCATGGTTTTCAATTGGTTCCTCTTTTAAAAAATTGGTCAATTGTATCCTTATTCTTAAGGATAAAACATTGAATCATACTAATATAACAAAAATGAATATTCTTAATCTTGTAAAAGAAGCATTCTTTCAATCTAGACCGAAGTAGCTATTTCTATATTTTGTAGAAGATATATTCACCGTACTAATGAAAAAAAAGGTGTTGTGGGTCTCATTAAAGAAAATTAAAATTGCACTATGAAAAAACAATGGCTAGTTTTATTCGTGTAAGAAAGTGTGCAAGCATTTTTTTTTTAAAAATGGGTAATATTATTCTTGTAAAAGAAATATTCAACCATAGTAATGAAAAAGAAATAGTTGTTAGAACTTTTGAAAGAAATATTCAACCATAATAAGATGCCTACGTTGGGTATTATTATTCTTGTCCAAAAATATATTGAACCATGGCAATGAAAAGAAATGGATGTTTCTATTCTTGTAAAAAAAATGTTTATTGATCATAGTAATGAATAAAATTGATATTCTTAGAAAATAAATATTCAACCATTGAATAAGGATGCATATATATGGGTATTTTTTATTCTTATAAGGAAGTATTCAACCATAGTAATGGAAAAAAAAGGATGCTCTTAAAAAAATACTTAACTATGAATGATTGAATATGAATATGAATATTCTTCTAATGAAACAAATACTTAAAGCTAGTAAACAAAATTCAGACCAATAATTGAAAAAAGATTATATTGTTTTTATTTTTGTAAAAAAAAATATTTTCTAACCTTAAATGAAAGAAATAGGTGCTTTTGACTTTTATAAAGAAAAACTAAACCTTACAAACAAAGAAAAATAGGTATTCTTATTTTCATGAAAGAAATAATTCACTTTTGTAAAGATATAAAAATTGATAATTAAAAAGCGGATAATCATACTATTTAAGCCTTCAAAAAGAATTCTTACTTTTATAAATTGATAATTTATGATATTATGAAAGAGAAAAATCAATAAGGAGAGTTCGTTCTTATTTCTACAATCAAAATCTTCAAACATTAAAAGAAGCTAAGAATTGAATTTTGAACTATGTACAATAAATGCAAAACATATATGTTTATTCTTACAAGCCTTAAGCCTTGAACCAATCAAATGAAAATATATAGAGAGAGAGAAAATCAACAAAACATTGTTTGAAACAAACATGCCTCATTTCATAGGCACATATTATTTTGAAAACAACACTGAGACAAAATAAGGTTTCTTAGGGATTTTTAGGGTTTAGGGTTAAGGGTTTAGGCTACTTTATAATAAGAGAATCTTGAATGGAAAACAAACATAGGAGCTAGTATTTTGGTACATCCAGCTAATGTGTTTCGAGGCACATAGGATGCCAAATTTTGGATGCTTGACCACAAATAAAGGTCCCATTATTTTTGGATAGTGCGGAATTTGATGTAGGTTTATAGTGAATTTGTCTTTAGAAAAGACGATGGCGGAAGGTTATGGGTTGTTGTGTACAATGTGTACACTCATGTACGACCCGAGATTTGCAATGGAAGCCTCCAAACAAAGAACAGTGGTTTCCAGAATTTTACTTTTTTATGTAGAAACCAATATTTGCAAATATGATGCGAATGCAGGTCTACTTGTGAAACTATGTAAGTAGTTGTCAATATTTTCCTATGTATAAGATAGTATGGAGTGTACAGATTGGTACATAAAGCATGAAGACATTGCAAAAATCTCAGAATGCACATTAAATGAATGACGTCGATGTCAGACCATTCCAACTTGTGCTCACTAAAAGAAGGAAAAATGCAAGATTCGAAGAATAAAACAACAAACTTAGATCGTCATCGTCATCGGATCTTCTCAGATGTTAAATTGAGTACCAGTACTCAAGTGACACGCCAAGTTTTTTCAGCTCTTTCAAAATGCCGCGCGTGAAGATTGTACCTCGGGTTCAAATAAAAAAATTTGGTAGGTGAAAGGCCCACCAGTTTGCCAAAAGTCCGCATGATGCAAGTAGTGGTTGCTCCGTTGTAATGTCAATCAGTCAATCTGACTTCCTTGAAACTAAAAACTGAACTAAAAACCAAATAAAAACATGAGCAGCCATCTCAATAGCTGCAACGATAGATACACCAAATGGACAATGATAATAGAGTACAAAATTATACAAAAGGTACAGAATTTTATAAAAAGTATCTCTTAGTACTTACAAAAAGTATAGTTCCAGATGCACAATTTCCAAACCGTGGCTTCTATGCTAAGGTAGAAGAATTTCCGAATTTTCTCCAAGTACAATGGAAGTATCACCACCCATATCAAACTTGCACGTTGGACCTTTTAGAACAATAATTTCAAAACCACACCCCTCCCAATGTCGAATCATGACTTGGTCTCCAATTTAAATGCCATGGACCATATAAAAACTTTTCCATCCTTTGTCAAACTTAGGTGACAGTATCCTCCCCTTCTTGGTGTAATAGATATTGACATGGACCCACAATGCCTATTGTTTCCCAAAATAATAAAGCTGGACAAGTCCCATGAAATCTTGTTCAAACTTCAAAGTCATCACGAAATTTGCAGAAGAACCATGTGGGGATTTTTGGAGACAACCACACATCAACATGTCCATCAGAATAAGCACATATATATTACCTAGAATGAAACATCATAGTCAAGAATGGAGTAGACTCAGCAATCACCGCATAGGCGGCATAGATCCAATGATCGGACAACACAATTTTCCTAAACCCGGCAATTACCGCACAAATCCACATGAACTCTCACGAATTATCATAACATAAAGCAAACAAGAAAAACCCCACCGAAATGGACAAGATAGGAACCAAACACTAGTTGTATTGTAAATGAAACTGTAAGGTGATTGGTTGCACCGTATTTTTGGCAAAATTTGAAGCGTAAGCAACTACGAAATGCTTACCAAATTCTGTATACACAACTTTTTCAGATGCATTTGGAAGAACTCCCGGCTACGCGGCTTCCTCAGCGATGCCTGGATAGGCCCGATCATTCCGCTCATTGCTATAGCAGCGGCTCCACAACATACCTCGCCGAAAGCATGTACTAGCAGAAAGAAAATTCTCCTCTTCGAGGGAGATGATCATTTGTATTACTTGTTGGATTGAGAATGATGCCTAAGGATCCTAAACTCCCAATCATTCTAATGATTATCCCATAAGGGAGAATGTAGTACACCACCCTAAAACCTCAACTCACACGATCATGAGCCTGTGGGATGATGATAATTCAAATTGAACTCTACCGATGTGAGTTTAGGGTTTAGTAGCCATGATTTAGTAGTCACAAAGGCGAGTAAGTACTTATCATAACATTAACTATACAAAGAAGGTGCATATTGTGTACAATTACAAATACGTACTTTTAAGTACAGATTGTACAAAATAAGAACACTAGGTGATCAGTGGTTTCCTAAACCTGCTTACTTCATTGTAATCCGTTGCTCCGTTGTATTGAATCTACATTTTTTTCTATTTATGAACATAATAGTTTTCCTGAAATACTTAAAATTTGACAACCAAAGCGTTGGCGGCTACGAATGCCCCCAAACTCGCGGGCTTTTTGTCAACACACCCAAACAGTGGCCGGAATACCTAGCATACCAAAAGTTGTACACATTGTAATATTTGTTGTTGGTTGTACTGTACATCGGGCGAAGAAGGCGCCTGTAGTGTGCGATCACCCTTAGTTGTTTAGTATTTACTAATATGTATTGTGCATCTAATCCAAATCGGGAGGTAGAATCTTAGATTGCAACTCCATATGACTCTCAATTCACTAGAATACTACATACTTTTGTATTTTGAATTACGCGCATTGAGTTTATGCCCCTCGACATTAGTTGCTGACAATAAGGTTCTCCTTGCAAAGGATGGCCTAATTTTAGGTGGTAGTGAATACTATATGAATCTATGAAAGTTGAATGGAAAAGATTACATCTAAATACAGTATCATATGCTAGTAGAATAGAAGTATTGACCCAAACTACGTCATTATGTGGTTGTAAGGTAGAATGTGTGAATTAGATGATTGATGTTCCATTTAATACTATGTTGTCTACATCTTGATACCTAGGAATGGTACATACAAGGATGTGACTTGATTGAATGTTGCAACAATGTCGTTGATGGTTGCATTGGGGGTTCTTTTGATGGCTATATCTGAACATTGTTCCATGGCTACATCTGAGAATCTTTTAATGGTTGGATCGAGGAAAGTCCTAATGGCTAGATCTAAACATCGCCCTATGGATGAATCGAGGGAACTCTTGATGGCTAAATGTAAACATTGCCCGAGGGTTGGATTAAGGGATCTTCTTACGACTCATTAAAGAAAAATCAATCCTCTAGAGGGCCACCTTGTCTGAATTTAATGAAAGTAGGTCAAGACATATTTGTGAAGGTGCACCAAACATAATGTTGAATAATCAA
This sequence comes from Rhytidiadelphus loreus, assembly GCA_947034895.1. Classification (NCBI taxonomy): domain Eukaryota; kingdom Viridiplantae; phylum Streptophyta; class Bryopsida; order Hypnales; family Hylocomiaceae; genus Rhytidiadelphus; species Rhytidiadelphus loreus. Next base: position 56,826,806 of record OX344763.1, on the reverse strand, counting down.
TCCAAAATCCATTTGAGACTATTAAACAACTTATAATCCAAGTTGTTAAATAAACTCTAATGATTTTGGTAGGGTGAATGCATGGTTGGGTGGCTCACTCATGCATAGGAGTTCATATATTGATAGGTTTTTAGAACAAAAAATGAGTTAGTGGATGTTCATACATTGGCAAGTTCATCCACTCGATTTTCAACATCAAGCCCACCTAGAGATTTTCTAGTTACACGGGTTTTTTAAAACAAAAATAAAAAAATACCTTTTTTTGACCTTTATATGAACTTTGGAAAAAGAGGCTAAAATCAGACACTTTAAAAGTCCATAAGTACACTTCTTCAAATGATTTTACTTAAAAGGGATTGAATTCTAGGCTTCTAAACCTAAAATATAACACATGTTAAGTTGGTATTTGAAAAATATGTTCTTTTTCTTTATAAAAAACTCCCAAATAAGATTTTGTACACAGGTGTATGTCACAAAAACCATTCTTCAAAAGTCCATAACTACTCAAATTTAGAATGAACTTTAGAAAAGTCAAGCACAATCTTCAACATAATAAAGTTACCTATGTATACACAAAATTTTGCATTCAATAAAATGAGTTAACTATGTCTATTTCATCATTAGATACATGTACCTCCTAAAAATAGCCCTATGACACAAAAAGTGAGCCACCTAACCATGCATTCACCCGACAACTAGCTACAAACCCAAAGCCACTTACTTTGGTGTATTTGAAGAAGAGAAGAGAAGCTATTTATACAAGTAAGGTATTAGTAGGTAAAACAATCCATATGGGATATGTATATCATGATTATTACGAACTCAATCGCCCATAGTAAAGTCAAATTAGGAATTGTGCCAAAGTTGAATTTCAGACCTTATTTAGTCATAGTAAAATAATTTTTTTCAAAATTTTTGAACAAAATTAAAGTGGGAAATCAAATTAACTTACATCTCCAAAAATCCTTTTGAGTTTTTGAGACTTCAACTAAAAAATATGGACAAATTTCAAAGAGGGTGTTTGAAATTGTTAAAAAAAAAGTCCCTTGCAACCCCTCTCTGAAATTTGTCCATAACTCTTAGTTGAAGTCTCAAAACTTCAAACGGAGTCTTAGAGATAAAACTTAGATTGATTCTCCAAATTTTTTGAACTCAAAGATTTTTGAAAAAAGATATTTTACTATGCTAAAATGAGGTTTGAAATTCTACTTTGAGCACAATTCCTATGTTTAATTTGATAATGAGCGGTCAAGCACTCATCTTCACATTATCCCATACCCTTTAAGGATTCATGATGGAAAATTGATTTCATTATAAAAGCAACCTTTTCACCTTTTATTCTCACCAAATGTCAATGAAGTAAATCTTTTACATTGCCATCAAAGAAAATTCTTGATGGTAGATGGTAGATTGGTAATTGTACTATTTGGGACATTTTCTTTTCTTTCAACAATTTGGTCAAAGTACAAGGTGCATTAGCTTATAAAGTGTTTAATAATGAATTGGATCCCCAATACTTAAATTTTGAGCCATTGTAGACATTGACAACCATTTGACATTGCAATGTAATGTGAGCAACAATAGGAGAAAAGATTATAAACATGCACAATAAAATGTAAGATTTAGGGTCCTCTAAGGGATTTCTAGTGACCCCCTAGAGGCTTGATTTTTCTCTGATGGTATCAAGACATAGCTCCATGGTTGCATCAAGGGATCTCTCCAATGGTTGTAATTATCTAAACATTGCCCAATTGTTGTATTAGGTGATTTCTAAATGCGATGAATCATTGGAAGATATCTTGATGATTCTTTTTTATCTCTCTTGCCATTTCCAGTGGAAGTGCATTTGAATGTTGTCATTGTTCTTCCTAAATCCTTATTGTTGGTGCTTTGATGCTATAATGTGCTTATGTTGATTTGTAGTTGAATGTGGTTTGTGGCCTTTTTGCCGTGAGCTAGTCAACTATTAGTAGAATTAAAGAGGAACTCTTCAACAATGTTTCTATTAAGCCTATTGGTAGTTCCATTGTAAAGTGTAGTACGTGCAACCAACTTCAACAATTTTATTTTGAAATCACCGAAGAAGAGTCCCAAGTATGTGGAGTTCACGAAGTAACAAACTACACATTTTAATTATCAAACTTCTTGTCGATGCTTGCATGTGAGGGATAATGTAGATACTCTAGAGTGGCAACACCTACATGTTATAGGATTGGTATTAGATGTGTGGAGGTCCCCTTGAAAGACATAGTTGAAATGTTCTAAATTTGATACTAAACGGATTGTCTTGATTTGATTTGAAAGGCATCTTTTTGATAATTCTTGTATCCAGATCATTCAAAAGTGGTGAATTCACCTTCAATATCTTATTGACTATACCTTACAAAATTATTGTAATTGCATTTGCTTTTTCATTTTATACATATTTTTGTAATATTTTTAGGGATTATCTTGGAAGATATACCGATCTGCTAGTGTTGTATATATCTCTTCTACTAAGTCCAAATGTATGGCTTGCAATTTATATTTGATTTGATTGCATCCCAAATCCATTGATTTGTTCCAAGAAGAGTCAAAATTCCAAATAAAGGGTATAATTCCTCTACATTAAGAAATATCTCAATGATTCATCTTAGTTACTATATACAAGTAAACCAAGAATGGGTGCATTGCTACAATGATGTTTTCACAGCATATTTTCATATATAAATGGGATATACTAAATATTTTTTTCTACTATCAAAGGCATTGTGGCCTCATTGTACTACCCATTGGTAGATATCTAGGTGGACCGTAATCATTGTATATATACAAAGTCCAAAATTCCCCCTAAAGTCCAAAAGTAGTTAAATATGGCATTACTATACCAACAACTTCTTGAAAGACACATCAACTTGAAGATTTGATGTACTTCTTATCTCATATTGTAGAGGAAACCTTTGCATCTTTAATGTTCCTTTGCTCATTGTCTTTGTTGGAGAACATAAGTTGTCCCTCTATGTGGTAAAATTTCCTATACATCCACCTTAAACCAAGACTTAAGAATCTTCTTGAAGTAGAACTTGTATTTCTCTACTATTCCATTAATGGTTCCAAAAGCCAATTTCTTCCTTATGGTTCAAGAATTCATGAAGAAAATGTTGTCCCCATTGTTAAATTGCACTATGCAACTCACTAGTTAGTTGCCTCTTTTGGAAAATACATTGAAAATTACAAAAATAGTTCATAATTGCTACCCCACTTTAACATGACATATATGTGACATCTAATTGATTACATGATGATCAACTTGTCAATGCAACTAACTAGAAGTTCTCTTCCATGTGATTTAATGAAGACATCTCAATAAGTTTAACTTCACAAAACATGCCTTTCAAATTATAATATAAATTACTAAAAAGCATCCCTAGTCTACATAAATAGGCTTTGATCCGTACAAATACAATACTACAAGTCCAACAATCACTATTCCTATCCATTTACAAATGAACTTCAAATAATTGGGCTTCCTACAAATAAAATAGAATTGTGACAATAGTGTTGTAAAATATTTGTGTAAAAATACATCATTCAACCACAATCTGTTTTCAAAAGTCAAGAAACATATATTATTTTTAGAGATTTCATTTCTCAAGGCTCTAAGTAACAAAAAATTCTAGTACCTTAAAGAATCAAATCTCAAAAATCCAATGCAAGTCATAAGCGCACACTTGTTTCACTTAGCTTAATTAACAACAAGCTTACACCTTTTGTAAGAATTCTACTACCAACAAGGAGTGAAGATTGGCATAGAAAAAACAAATCTCCTATGTCTCTACACTACTCAAAATTCTCTACTATAGAGTAGAAAGGCAAGAAAGAATAAAAGCTCAAATTGTTGGCAAGAAAAGTAAGTTGATGTACGAAAAGAAAAACTAACCAAGCAAAATTTACAAGAGCGTGGATGGCAAAGAATTGAGGTAGAGGACTAGGATTTCTTTCACTTCAAAGTAGAAGAAACAAAATCAACACCATTAAGACTTCAAATTGGCAATGATCACATGATTGCACACCACATGGAATCCTAGCCATTGCCTTATTTAATGTTGCTAGGGCTGAATTATACCTTATTGTATTTAGAAATGACTCAAATACAATTGTTAGTAGTACAAATGACTACATTGGAACTCTACAATGACTATTAAACAACTACAAAATGACTATAATGCAACTAGATTGTAAACTCAAAAGCTACAACTACCATGAACCCTAAAGTCGCCACCATCCAAAATTGTCGCAATTATTTATCTTATAATTACTATATGACTTACATTCTCATGCCTAAAAATCCAAAAGAAAGAGTAATCCTAATCAAATAGTATAGTCGGTTTGCTCCAAAATAGAAATAGTTTTTTTTTCAGGAATGGAAGTCACTAGTTGTTTATGAGTTGATCTTTAGTTGTTTTCAACAAGAATTTATTTATCTAACAATTTCTCTACTACTTCAAGCCATCCACATCATACTTTGTATATCCACAATGTCTTCTTTCTTCTATTTAGTATACTCGGAAGAGAGTAATGTGAAACCGCTATGTAGACACATCAGCGGATAAGCATCCACATGAGTAATGCAAAACTTCCCAGAAGGCATAAATAAGTGAAGAGTAAGTCATTTTTTAGTTGCATCACTAGTGAATCCTAGTTACAAAATATGACTACATTCTACTTATTTATAACTATGTTGTCCATCAGGGATTTTCCAATATCTATGTTAGAATCTTGAATATGTTGTCAACAAAATGTTGCACATGAATGTTGTATTTGGTTACCTCTTCATCTTCCAATCATATTGATGACTAAAAAATGATTCTAATAATGTAGAAGATGCTGAGCTGATACCATTGTGGAGCAATAGTCATTCTTGCTCAATCATATATATACTTGTTGTCTTGTAGTGTCTACCATTTGCTCCTTCTTCGGTCAATCATGTGGAAGCCTACCATTTGACACTATAAGAAACCCATGTTCTAGATTACATTTTGTAATTTTTTAAAACGGATTTTAGGTGACGTCTATTGTAACAAACCCATGTTTTATGTCAACAATACGTTCAACATAATATCAATGTTGATATAAAAACAAGGGTGTGTTGCAATAGACTTCACCTCAAATTTGTTTAAAAAAATTACAAAACGTAACCTAAAACGCGGGTTTCTTCTAGTGTGATTCAACAACCCAAATGGATGGTCTAAAGTGCATCATATGCGCAATCCTATTTTAGTAATAACCAAAATAGAAGTACCACTTGAGTAAAAAATTGGTCAATATTTGATTTTTGATGTGAACTTTACAACAATATTTTGAAACATATAGTGATAATATCAAATTGTAGTAAAGAATGCAAAATCCAATCTAGATATGTACGCTAGAAGAAACCTAAGTTTTTTTAGACATGTCAATTCTATATTTAGATGTTGTGTGTAATGTCCTCAAATGTCTATATAGATGTTCAAAATTTTGTGTTGCTCAAGACAAACAAAAAACATCAAAAATCTTGTCGGACATCCAAATGTTTTTTACCAAACATCCCCAAAAAATATGGGTCAACAGGGTACTAAAAGTTTGCCATGTAGTTGCCACAAGAGCGACATTTAGGTGCAGGAAGCCATATACAATTTTTTTTCATCTAGTCCCGTCCGTGATGTGGCATTTAACGTGGCAATAGGAAAAGTGATGTGGCATTCAGTCAAGATGACATGGCATGCCACATCAACATAATTTTTTATTATTTGAGAATTTAATGACTATTTTAAGAGACGTTATCTTAGACATTCAAATGTTTTTAAAGATGTTTTTTGGAATGTCCACGTAGATATTCAAATGTTTTTTGGGATGTTTTTTGGAATGTCCATGTAGACATTCAAATGTTTTTTGAGATGTTTTTCGGAATGCCCATGTAGACATTCAAATGTTTTTTGAGATGTCAACTTTGATGTCTAGTCATTTAGTGATGACTACTTAGACATAAACATTCATCATGTAGACTTCTTTACACGTCCAATATGATTTAGGTCCAATGCAAATGTAATGTCTAATACAATATGTCATACACAATATATCATACATTGTATATAGTAGACCATACATAATATACTATATATTGTATATAATATGCCATATACTATATTTGACAAATATGTCACATGGCTTCCAAAGCCACTTATTGTGCATAAGTAGAGATGAGAAGATAAGCTATATTTATAAGTAAGGATAACATGTAGACATTTAACAAGATGTTAAAAGGATAAAGTGGGTTGTCCACTTCCATGTTTCCTTGAAGAGTATTAGAGTTTTCCAAATATTCATTGGGGACAAAAATAGTGGTGCCTAATGTTGAGCGTGACATGTGTTTCAAATCACTACCATATTTAGGGTTGCTTATGTGAAATGCATGCATGAATTTCTCAATTACCTTAAACCTTGTTCTATTTAGATTTTTCTTATTAGTATTGCAAAGACAATTTATCACATTGTTTCTCTCCAAATAATGCATTGACTATGTCGTGACCTAGAATGTCACAATTAGCTTAGATACTAAATAATAGGGTTAATTTTTTTATTTTTACTTTATAAATTTTCGATTTTCTTAAACTTAAGTGGGTGTATAGCATAGTATTTAAAACTGGAAGATAGGAAAACCGTAAATAGATAAAGTTGTTAAGCAGAAAATTATTTTTTTTGTACTAAAACTGAAACCGGAACCGGAATTACTGAATGTATCAGGAAAATCCAATCGGAACCGGAACTGGGAATCATTAGAATCAGAGACTATGAGTAGACTATCGAGAGCCAACTAGAATCATGGGAGCACGTCAACACTGTACCGGGAAAAATGGAACAGGAGGATCCAACTGTAACCGGGAATTAGGGAACGGTCGGATTAAATGGGCAACGGGCAGGAACAGTAGGATTAAACGGTAAGAAACGGGAAGAATTTCCAAACTGAGAGTTTAAGGCTGGTCGTTTAGGGTTCCTATGTCCATTCTTGATTTTCACTGTTGATGTTTTCTATTCCTCTTTGTGCGTAGGACTTTCCGGGTTTTCCAACATAGTTTCAATTTTAGTGGCAAAACCGATGGGCTTTGTGAGAGATTGTTGAGAGGGTTCTCGAGGAAGAAAAGGTAGTAACTATGACCGGAAGTGAGTCCAAGGAAGAGACCGCAACTACAAAGGTGTCATTGAAAAACATTAGTCCTGTGATTCCGGAAGATGCAGAGGAGCGAGCAGATCTGTTAGAAGATTTGAGCTAGCTAGGCTACACCAGATTGCTGGAGTGACTGTGGAACTTCTACTATAAGAAACCCAAGTTTTAGTTGGCATTTTGCAATTTTTTCAAATGGATTTTAGGTGACGTTAGGAAAAACAACTTGTGTTTTTTCACGTCCAATATAACATTTGGATGTCAACTTGGACGTGAAAAAACACAAGTTGTTTTTCCCGATGTAACCCAATTAAAATGCAGGTTTCTTATAGTATTCAAAGACGAGGTGATAGTGCGAGAGGTGCTGCACCCGCAGTTGAACGAATGGAAGAAGACCATGAGGGCTGTTCCGGACAAGTGGACCTCGACAATTTGGCGGGAAGTGTACAGATTTATGAAGGGAGGAGAAGGACTAGCTTCAAGGACGAATAAGTATACAGTGAGTAAGTTCTTGAACACTCCTCACCCTAAAGATGGATACACAGTAAGCAAGTGCAAGAACGACCGGAAGAGGAGGGTGCTAGAATTTTTGGTTCCCATTTTTAGTCTGGACAGGGGCACCCGGCTCACCATAATTTTGGGCAATACAATTTTTGGTGCTCTGTCTGGAGACCGGAAAGTTGACTGGGGTCTAGTACTAAGGGATCACGTAGGGAAACTCTCTAGGTCAGTGGGGAAAACTAAACCATCTAGTCTTTCCCCATTTCTCTTCCACCTGTACCACGCACATGATTGTATGAGGGTACAAGAGCGACACGAGTATAAGATTTAGAAAGTAAAACTAGCCCACGGAATGAAACCAGAAAGGAAGAGTCTTCCAGGGATGCTAGAAAAGGAGAACAGAAATAGAGGGAAAGAGAAGAGGCACAGAGAGAAAAAAGAGAAGAGAGAGACCCAGTGTGGGATAGTGATCCTCTTAGGATGGTCATCAAGGATCTCACCCAAGTCCGGGAGAGATACAAGCAAGAGAGGAGCACCATGAAAAGGGTGTGTAGGTTGTTAGGAGACATTCCTGTAAGTCAATGTGAAGAACAGGTCCGGAATCTCATCCAAGACGTTGAGGGAAGGGATAGAAAGGTGGAAATTAAGGGACTGATGGATGAGTTGATTGCCCTTAAGAAGGAGTTGAGTGAAAAGAAGTAGGAAAGTGAGCAAGAGAGGAAAAACTCTATCCGGTCAAAAGAGATGCTTGACCGGATTGCAGAGTTTATTACTCATCCTGCTGAGATACTGAACAAGGCTAAGTTCTTTGACGAGAAAGTCTTAGAAGGAGAGGGTAAACTAGGAGACAAGGTTATCAGTGTCCTAATTACCTTCCACTCACAGATGGAAGAGTTACTTGTTCAGATGAAGGGAGTAGTGGAGGAGGTCAGTCAGCCTCTTAAATCGGAATCAAAATCGGAACTAGCGGAGAGAAAGGAAGGTACTCCCTCTAAACCACCAAGGTCTGAGAGTTGTCATTTGTTGCCACTAGGTCGGAATAAGTCCGGAAAGTCCCCGGGGAATGTGGATATTACCACGCCCGCTAAGAACAGTGTTATGTAGGAATCCGGGGTTGAGCATGCATCCACGCCCAAATCTCTGACTCGGGGTCAATCTAAAGGCAAGGAAGTAGGATGGAAAACCCTACAAAGCAAGACATCCAATGTTTCCCCCTTCCCAAGTGAAACAATGAAGAGAAGGGCGGAATTCCAGAAAAGACCAATTCAGTTGGACACTGAAGGAGAGGATGAATCGAAGGAAGAAGAGGAGGATTTTGGTTTAAGGTCAGAAGAGGAGTCCGAGCCCTATTCAAATCCAAATCAAGAATTGGCCGCACCAAAACAGACAAAGACAAAACTAAAGGCACAGAAGACCAAAGCAAAGAAGCGCAGAGCTTCGAATGTTTCCGGTTCCGCCCAGAAACAGCCAGCAAGGAAGGGTGCCGCCACTTCAATGAAGACTCCAGCGAAGTGGCAGAAGAATTAGCTTTAGAGTTAAGTAGAATAGTTAGGATGGCGGCTGAAAACCTAAGTTTTTCTAGTGGAAAGTAGTTTCCAAATTGCTTTTAGATGACTAGGGATTTTTGGACTTGCTTGGATCCGGATTTGACGGATCTGAGATCCACTTTTCCCGGGTAGTTTTGGACTTTAGTAAAAGTCAATGAGGAGGAGGATAAGGAGAATGACGCATGTCATTCCCTTGGGGTTTTGATTTTGATTCCCTTGGTTTGTAAAGTCCCTTAGGTTGTAAACTATTTAGGAGCTAGATTTTAGTTAGTTGGTGTGCATTTTCATACCTTGTTTTCCTAGCATTGTACAATTCAAATTAGCTTTTCTGATTCACATTTAGGTGGTTGCGTGTACTTCCATGAGTAATGTTGTTGAAGTATGCTTGGTAGAGTTGCAGGAATAGGTAGGGAGGGAGTGTACCCGGATACTGGGTTTATCCGGATCCTTAGATTGTTAAGTGAGTCTGCGTGTGATGATGAGTTCCTAATCTCATTAGCTTGATCGGTTCGTGTTTCTGTAATTAGAGATAGTCTTAGTAGGCTGAAGCTACAACTGTTGAATTACCGGACAACTCAGTTTTCTGGTTGATAGGTTTCTTTAGTAACCGGAAACACGTAGGGAAGGTAACAACTTCCTAACTCATCCGTCCTGGATTTTGCCAAGGGTTTAGACTAACTCAATAGGCTATTGCTGTAGCATCAGTTAGTCTCTCAACTGAGGATTCCTTGTGTAACCTACTGAACCGGATTCAAATCCAGTTTAGTTGTGAAGAAGTCCTGGTTGGGGTTAATTTAGGTGTTAGTTTGTATGTTGTTCTTTTTACTTTTCAGTGGCACTCTTGACACTTTAAAACTCAGAGGGTAGGGTTTAAGCTTTCTTCCTTAATCACAATATGCAGATCCCTCTTGGTTCAGAGGTAAAACTCAATTCCGTTTATGGTTGTTAGGAAATCAGGATAAAGTCCTAGGATATAGGGAAGTTGGATTAGCTACCCAGTTTTCGATTCCGGTTTCGAATGTAGGTAGATTTCAGGTAGTGTAAGGTTAGGAGAAAGAGCTTAGAATCAAGATTAGTAAAAATAGAGTAAGTAAAGATCCTTGACCGGATTTGAGTAAGCTTTTGGCTTGGGGTTGTTGTGATAATTATTGTCTAGATTTTCGGTTATTAGTAATTTGTGACAAATCTCTGTGGAAACAATAAACGAGTCACTTTAGGACCATTTCCAGTCTTAGAGAAGAAACTTGGCTTTCTTGTGCTACGACAGACTACCTTATTCAAACCTTTTGTCCTTTGCCATATTCATGTGCCGTTCTACATCATCCATGCTTTTGCCATTGAATTTACAATGAGAAGTCATCTACTCAAATTGAAGAAGATAATAACAATGAATATGTATGTTTTTGGTATACATCGCCATATATGGCGTACACAAAAACTATAAATAAAGGACATTCACATTGTATAGAACATGTCATCAAGTCAAATTATAGGTTGTTGAACATTTAAAAAGATGTTTAGCATTGCTCGTTGAACATCTTCCTTTCTAGTGAATGTCATAAAACACACGTTGAACAGTATAATGTAGAAGTTCGTATTTGCATGAAGATGAAGACAATCTTACTCCTAGTAATGTTCTCCCAAAATGCTCTCAAGCGCCTATCGACGTCTCTGAAAACATCATATAATGTCTCAATCTATGTCTCTAAAAATGTCACAAAATCTTAGTGTACATCTCCAAAAACGTCCTAATGTCTTTATTGGTGTCTCTATTGATGTCTCCAAAAATGTCTTGACATCTCTAAAAACATCTCCAAAAACATCATTGAATATGTAAAGCACTGACCTGCTATGCATATATGGCAAGCTATGTCAACGTTATTCAATGCTACATCACTCAATTTGCACGTCATATGCCACATCATATTTCCTTTCCTAAAGCCTACTTTGTAGCTGCTTGTCCCCCTTTTTTAAAATCCAAGTAATAGTCTTATCCAAGAGCATAGTAATTTCTATAGATTTATCCATGGTGAAGATGGATCAACAATGTTGACGTAGCAATTAATGTTTTTTTAGACAATTCTCTCCAAATTAGTATGTCTTGAGATATGTTAAAAAAATCTTTGCATCAATTATAAGACCAACTTGCAAATTGCCACTATTATTTGCAACATCCACAAAAATCTATCTAAAACTTGCAATTTGCACCTTTGACATCTTTATATCTTTGCAAATCCATAGACATCCGCATGTTCTACTAAGGACATTGTGTGTTTTTGGTTGGACATAATAAAAATATGGTTCTCTTCTAGTGGTACAAATAAAAAGCACTATAATTGAAAAAAAAATCCAAAAAATATTGCACCTCTAATGTACATAAATTTGTGGTTAGAAAGTAATCTATCAAATACGAGGAATATAAAAGCTAAATTTTGGCACTGCAAAATCTTGTCCCTAATCACATAGTTAGTGTATGGGGGGTGAAGAATGACAAACATATAATCAAGGGCTTTTGAATTGAAGATTCAAGAAATTGAATACTTCGCTATAAAAGGCCCTTATATTTAGATCTCTTTGCTCTATTGGAGATGTAGTGAAGGATTTCATCTTGGGACTTTCGTACTCTCCTATAACACAATTTGTATTGTAATAGACACATACATTATTACTCTAGATCTAATTTAGATCCCTAGTCTATGACTTAATTTTGCTTGTTTGCATCCTAATGTAGTAAAAATTGCACTTCACATGGAATTGGAATTCAAAGGATTAAAATTAGGTTGGAAAGTCACCATTTTATGAATTAAATGAACACCACCATGCAACTTCTATACATAGCAAAATGATCATGCATTATTCCACATTTAGAAAGGACACTATTAGATTGTTGTTGGAACCATGTAGGGAATTTAGGGAATCACATTTACATTCAAAAGGACATGAAGAGTCCTCCCTTTAGGATTTACAATGGAAAGATATGTCAGTTTGCTTTGACAACCTATAATGTGTTTTTCTTTTTTAAAAAACAAGTTGACTAAAATATATATAGAATATTCTTTAATTTGTTGTTATTTCGCTAATTTTTTTATAAAACCAAGATATGTAATTATATACAATGATCAAAGAGTTCACAATGGGCTTCCTACTTTAGTGTTTGTACTACCTTAGAATTTGCAAATCAAATTCCTATATATCAGAGTTAATCGTAAAGTATGTACAATGCGGGACCATGAGCCGAAGTTTGGGAAAAATATGGGATGAAACTCCCTAGAGCACCAACACTAAGGTTTGGTGCCGTGTTTCTTTTGAACTATTCTTAGTTAAACTTTCCTACGACACCCACTTACAAACATGGGATGAACTTTACCATTAAATCTATTGGAGCCATAATTTTTTTACCATTGCTCTCCCAAATTTGGGGAATACGGAGATCGAGTTACCTGCTTGAGCATTTCGGCTGGCTGGTCGAGCGACCAAGGGGGCGAGATGACGGGTTAGGGTTGTGTCCGGCTTACTCTTTTCGCCCAACCCAGCCCTCACTCGGTCCACCCTGCTCTGAACCCAGTCTGCTCTTCACTGTGAGTCCGCTCTTCCCCAGTGCTTTTTGACTCGCATCCCATCGCCCCTATACCTACCACATTATCGCGGCTCCTCGTCCTTCCAGCGACCTATCTCTTGCCTCCCTAGGTGCAGTATTGTGATCCAGTAGGAGGGGTTGGCGAGTGGGGTGGGGTTGTCGTCTGATTTTCATTCCAGTGGATGTGGGTCCTTGTTTTTATGATCATTATTTTCGTGGATGACCATTTTTTTCGGCTTAAGCTGAATTTCTGCGTTAGGGGAGATTTTGGTTTCAGAAATATCTTGCATGTTTCGTGGTTCGAGTAAAGTGTCTGCAGTCATGGTGAATTGATGAATTCCTATTGTTTCATCCCATTGTGCGTGTCCTGGAAGGTTTCCGATGCTAGGAGTGTGATTTGGGTTTTGAAATGCATGTCCTTTGATTAGATGCTTAAGAAATCTTCTGTAAATTTTACTTCCTGGCATAATTTTTGTGGTTGAAGTCAGAGACTTAACGCTTGGGTTGATGAAGTTGCTCGTGCTATCCAGTGACATCCTACTGAAAAACTTGGTGTCTCTCGTTCTAAGGGATTGATCGCGGTATGCTGTCAGTCTGGAAGCTTATTGGTATTGGAAGTTCAGATGAGGAGGATATATATATTGTTGATATGTGGGTTGCGACGTTAAGGGTAATGTCTGTGATTGTCTATTTCTTCGGAACCGTCAGCTCTGTGGAAAAGCGACGGGTGAATTGGTGCTCTGAACGCTTTCTGAGGCATTAGCAGCTGTGTACGAAGGGTAGCCAGGATGAGGTATGGATTCTTAATCACTCGTTCGGATTACTCACTATCACCAGACAGAGTCACGATAAGGGGTCGTGAAAGAAGCGAATGACCATTATATCTATTCTGAACACATGCGTAGTTTAATCTTGAATGTTATCTGTTGAATGGTCTTTCAGAATGCGTTGAAGCATACAGGTGTGCTGCGTTCACCATCCCTATCCTAGTGGGAATGATGACTAGATTGTTGCACACTGCTGGTTAATTGCATTATTAATCTGGATGCCTGTTCGTAATGTAGCAGGATGCAATTCTAATGCTTCATATTGTTCTATTTGGGAATCAATTTCTACAGGAAGGAAAAACTCCGAAGTTAGAGTAGCAATATCTAATTCTGGCTTTACAAGCTGATTTGAATCAGTCTAAGCATGCATTTGTAAGGTTTTCGAGTTGGACTGCCTGACGTTGTTGAAGTTACTCGGTCCTTTCCGTGATGTCTTTGTTTGAGGATACGTCTCGTGGTTGCATTTTATTTTTCCAGCGTATCCACACGAACTTGTTTTTTTGTAATGTCCAGATCACAGAACTTACGCGCGGAAAGCTCGTGCTGCTGAGTTACTATGGGTGATCATATGGGCTCTCCTGGTGTCTTGGGCCATCATTCCTTGGCTGATGCCCTTGTTGGTGACAGAGATCATCACAATCATACAGGAAGTGAAGATGGTGTATTTGGGGATCGTATGAAGCGAGATGCCTACAGGAAAGGCAGAATCTATAAGAAAGGAAATTGGACGGCTGCAGAAATCCTAGTGTTGCAGGTAAGCGCTGGTGGTTCACTCGTTCAACATGTTCAAGAATTTTTTTGCATATCGTAGAATGCTCTACGCCGTCAGGCAGATTAGGTACCGTAATCTGGAGGAATCCTCTGAGATTTTTAGTGCCAGCTTGTATCATACCGCAGTCACGACGAATTTCCTGCAGTGATGAGCTTTAAAAATGGCTGAATATGCTGAATTCTTATGCATGATGTTTCTAAGTTTATAATCATATACCAGCTTAGAAACTTCCATGGCATGATTGAATGCTGGTGACTGCTCTCGGCAAATGAGTTGCATGATCGTAACATTGGAGACTGCTATCTGAACCGAAAGTATTTGACTGTTTTGTCCTGTATCTGAGTAATTTATTGTTTTCTATTTCTGTGCAGGCAGCGAGAAGGGAGGACTTCGACAGGGTTCGTAGGGGCAACTTGAAGGAAAGGCATAAGTCGGCGCAAGAACGGTGGAAGTGGATAGAGGACTATGGTTGGAGCCAAGGAGTTCACAAAAGTGCACAGCAGTGTCAAGACAAGTGGGAACTGTTAGTGTCAGAGTTTAAGAAAGTGAATGACTATGAGACGCATATCTCTGGAGGTCAGAAGTCATACTGGGATATGTCTAAGGAAGAGAGAAAGAAGACAGCTATGCCCCCGAACTTCTACAAGGAAGTTTACAATGCTCTAGCGGAGTGGTACAGTAAAGGCCGGCTGGCAGATCCAGGCGAGCTTGACACATCAGGACCTCATCGACATACTGGTATTCGTATTTTCGTGGAATTGTTACACTTCTATCTGGATTTCTTTATTTAACAATGGAGCTCTTGGGTCGTGCCTGTACGTAGGTGCCGAGTTGAACCGTAATCTTGTGACGATCGTGAGGAACTAACGGTAATGTGTGCCGGACACATACAGGTGCATACCATAGAAGCCAAAGTCTTCAAGCAGCCAGTGACGCAGAATTCTCCATTCCTGAGGACTCGGATGGCGACGGTGACCCTGAATCACTTCTTAGAAAACGAAAACGAAAGTCCTCAATCTTTCCACTGTCGGAGGAATATGGACTGGCTTGGATTCTGAAGGTAAATAATACTAGGGTGGTAGATGCGATGATGGAGAGTGAAGACCGCAAGGATAAACGCCACAGAGAAGACATGGATATTGAGGAGAAGAAGCTTGAGTTTGAAAGGGAGAAGTTCCGAGGGACAATGCAGTTGGGAGCGGGCTACATTGGAGCTCTTAAGAGCATTGGCGATGGCCTCAAGCAACTCGGAGCTGCTCTTGCTGCAAACAGTCAAGCACGAAAGTAGTGTGCAGTCATAGTGTTGTGCCTACTCGGTTGCTTTGGTTCTAACAAAAAAATTCCGGTACAATATATGTCTTGAAAATCTTTAATACATTAAGGATTTTTTTAAATAGGAGCCTATCTAGCTGATTGCTTCTTATTGATACTATAAGGGGCTTCCTACTCTCTGGAGCCAGGTATGCACCACTGAGTAGCATTCTGACCTGGTGATTGAAGAAGAGTTTTCATTCTTGTTCATTGACCGTACTCACTGCTGTTTAACTGAGTCAGGAAGCTGGGATCATTCATCCAAACACAGGCTTCTTGCAACGGTTAGGTCTAGTTGTATAGTTGGATCATCGACATGCTTAATTATTGCTGTGCACCCTGGAGAGGGTATTCGCACGATATGAGAGATTGGGAGTGCAGACCTCAAGTGAATCCCATTGAATTGGCACCTAGTGTCTTCAGGAGATTTTTTTGTATGTATGAACATATATCTCAGGTAGTTTTTGCAGTTGTACATACATCAGGTATAAGATTTATATATGTGGCCTATTGGGTTGCTTTTATTTAGTTGGAAAATGATTACTCACTTGCATCTTTTATAATTGAATTTTTTCCAAATATTCTTGGTTTTACACCTCCAATCACCCCATCAAATAGTTTCTTAAGATAGATGAGGAGTTTGGTGTATAATAATGATTTGTCTTGTAAATGGATCTCACAATTGAAGTGTTTGAGGGTATACTATGAGGAATGTGGAGTTTTCAAGAGGAACAAATGTTGGAGTGTGGTGAAATATCATAAGTTGTAGAAGAGCAACTTTGGTGTTACTTATGTTGGAATTGGTAATGACTTGCTAATTTGTGTATCCGAAGTGTCATTATTATATACCAAACTCCTCTTTACATATATAATCTTTACTTTTCAATACCACAAATTCTCACTTTTTTCAATTTCACTATTGTACACATATACAACATCAAATACTTACCTTTCTAAACTACTTACACAACCATTAGATGAGATTTTAAGGTTGTAAGGGGTTATGATTTCCTGGATTGTTGGAAATGTGGGAATTGTGCCAAATCAATAGATTGATGTGGCAAAACGATTTCCACATC
Organism: Rhytidiadelphus loreus; assembly: GCA_947034895.1. NCBI lineage: Eukaryota > Viridiplantae > Streptophyta > Bryopsida > Hypnales > Hylocomiaceae > Rhytidiadelphus > Rhytidiadelphus loreus. The sequence goes on along the minus strand of OX344763.1, from coordinate 56,810,012 downwards.
AAATAATAGTATTAAATATTTTTTAAATATTTTTTTTGAAAAAATTAAAATTTCTTAAAATATTTTTTAAAATTAAATTAAATTAATTAAAATTCTAGCTAGTAGCGGCTAGTTCACAGCATGGAGAATAGGCCGGCTTGAAATGGTCCTCAAATGTAGTTGAAAAACATCTAATGATCCTCTTACCTCCCAATATATTCACAACTATCCACTTTACTCATCATACTCCAACCAAGTTTTCTACATGATATACTCATTGTCTTCATATGTCCACTAATCACTACAAATTCAAACCATACAAATACATACATTCAATCTAATTCAACTCCTACTCGTATATACCAACCCACTCAGAACAACAACACCTTACAACCTCCATTCAATAAATACAAACATATCAATACACTCACAATATACAAAAACTATAAAACAATACTTCAATTATATACAAAGTATACACATCTCCAAACAATTTACAAAATCAAATTCATACACCAATTTTTTGAATCAACAAAAGGGCTAATGCACACTACACTATACCAAAAGTCGTGCATATTTAGTCTATTTTCAAAGTGAATGTTGTATATAGAAAAAAGAAAGGGTGACGGGTGAGTGATTTTTCTTGCGTGAAAAAAAACACCACCCCTAGAGTTGACCGAGGGGGAGTGTATGTGACCCTACATCCATTGGCCTTCAAAGCAATAGACTACTAATCACCTAATTTTCCAAATTATCCTAAAAAGTTCTAAGGCCAATTAGGGGTAGCACTCTAAATCACCACATCCACCTACTACATGTTCTAAAAAGTTCAGGCAACCTCCTAGACCAAAATCTTAAAAGAAATCTCCAAATTGGGCCCAAATGGGCCAATAAAAGTCCTAAAAACTAATTATAGTACACACATTCACCAAAAATCACCAAATCCACATGCATAATCCCTTCAATCAAAACAAGGGCAAATTTTTTTTTAATCAATCATTACAATTTTTATTATTATTTTGCAAGCAGAAAAAGTGTTGTAAAAAATTAAAAACAACCCAAAAGTGGCAAACAATCACCGTAGCAAGGTAGCCAACCTTTGTTTTCTAATTTGGTTGCCCTATCTTTGTCCTCGCTCCAAATCAGGGGAGCCATATCTTGTTGGAAAGCTGACTTTTCTTTCTTCATCCTACCAAAAATTTAGGTCCTTCAATTGCTCCAACCTCCCACAATTGCTTGCCAAAGTTGGTAGTCTTCCGTGGTGGTAGTAGCTAACCTCTGCTCACTAAATCGACCACCAACGATTTGTCCGTGCTCCAAATTGGGCTATCAAATCACTATTTTAGTGTAAAAAAAATCAATTTAGTGCAAGTCACTCTAAATTACTGTAACTGCACTAATTTGGTGTAAACTGTGCTAATTTAGTGCCAGCCCTCCTAAATTCCTGTAAAACCTTTTTTTTAGTGTTTTTCTCACTACTCTAGTGTTCTACTAGTAGTTTTAGTTTACTAACTTCTTTTGTGTTTGATTTTATTTGTTATTTTTTTGATTGCTTCACTTTTTTTTAGTTCCATTTTCTACTTCTACTCTTTTGTTTTTAATTCACTTTTGTATTGTTTGTACTTCTTATTTTTATTTTTATTTTTTCAATTTAGTTCTAATTTCAATTCCTACTCCTAGTGTTTTGTTTTCATTTGGATTTGATATTTTTTATGGTAGTTATCTTTTTGGTTTCCTAATTTAAAATTCTACTTTCATTTTTTTATTTAGTAGTATTTTGGTTTTCTATTTTATCATCATTTTTTTGTTAGCCTAATTTAGTTACTCTACCAAATTGGTTACTCTACCAAATCTTGCTTAACTTCTTTTTAGTTTTAAATCCTTATTTCTTTTCTAGACTTTTTCCCTTCATTTTTACCTAATTGTATTTTGAAAGTTTAGTACTAATTTTTCAAAGTTCCTATTGTATTCTATTGAAAAACTCCTTAATTTGTAGTTTAGGTTTAATTTGCTGCTCTAATACTTTCTAACACGTAATTTAATTCACTTTGTTTAAATTATGGTGGTTCACAATAGAGGGGGAAACTAGTTCCCCTTATTTGAATATTGGGGCAATCTTGGACAATTATACGCCTAGGGTTTGTCTCCCTTTCCTATGTTCTTGTGGTCCATTTGAGTTTCCCTTTGTTCTAGGCATCGTAGCATACAAGGCGGGTGTTTTCGCATGTGAGGATTTAAAATTTTATCTTTATTTTTTGAATCTTGGAAAGTAGCGAGATCATAGTAGCTCAGTGTAGAAGAATGAAGGTGAAGTTAGAGAGGTTTCCTTTGGGTTGTTTAAAGTAAGGGGATAGTGCTCGAATTTATACAAAGGTCCTCAATCTATTTCCTCTTAGCAATTCTAGGTTTTACATCCATAAGGAGTTTTACAAGAAGTATGGCTTGAGTTGTATTGGTATGAATCCTAAGCACCTAAAGCAACTAGAAGATTACATAAACAAAGATCTCTACCAATATCTTGGACCTATTGTGAATAAGAATGGGCACTGCTAAATATATTTGAGGAATGAAAAGGTGGTGGAAAAGCTTGAGCTTTTATCGATGCAGATTCTCCAAAAGCATTGCTTGTTGTCATCAAGGTTGATCAACCTAGGCATGGTTAGAGGGTTTTATTGCTAGAAGAAGTTGAATATCAATTTGAATTGGGTCATTTATGTTGAGTGAACAAATAGTGAACAACTTAGTGGTATTTGAAGGCAATGAAATAGAGGAGGTTGGTAGATGATGGCTTCTTCTCAAATGATGAAAATGGCAACATCCAGTGTGAAGACAATGGTTCCAATGGATCGAAGACTTTAAGCCATTTGGACAGTCTCTCGTGGCAAGAGAGTGTTTTTGGCAATCACATTGAGTAAAAGGGTTTTTGAGGTCTGGATGCACTGGCCACAACTATTGAAGCTTGGAAGAGCTATAGAAGGATAATAAAGGAAGAACATAGGAAGATGATTGAAGCTTGGAAGAGCATAGGAAGATGATGGTAAAGTTTCTAACTTTAGAGAGAAAGGCAAAATATGATTTCACTATTGTAGATGCATGTTCAAAGAGACAAATGGAATTTTGTCTTGAAAAAATATTTGATGCACTTGGAAAACTAGAATTATTTATGGCATTGAAAGATATTGAGTTGTAATGGATTTATGAGAGAAGAGGAGATCTGGTATGTAGTAGTAGTTTATTGGATTAGTTGTCTCAAGGCATCTAAGGTAAAAAAAAAGTTGTAATTTGTGAGATTTGGACAAGCAACGGTTAGTTCAATTACTTGAAAGTTCTAGAAACGGAGTCTGGAGTAGTAGTTAGAGTGACTTGCTTAGAAGAAAGAATTTTCCAAATGGATCTACATGAAGTGGAAGTAAAGACCTACATTAGCTGACTAGAGTCCAAGTCAACCTTGTTTAGGTCTATGCCGCCACAATCAATTTCAAATCTCAATGCTCCAAGTCAGAAAGAATGAGTTGAAATTGATAGTTGTATATATTGTGGTATACTAGGATTTGAACTTGTATGGGTTGTTGTGCTTGCAAATTATAAATGTGTATACTACAACATCTACTACTGGTTTGACTTTCAAGAATCTACCACTTGCATTAAATGAAAATGCAAGGAGATACATGGGGATTGATGGATAGCTTATGAAATTGTAAATCTTGGAACAAAATCATTTTATACTGCCACAACAAAGAAGAAAAGACTAGCTACAATTCACGATGAGTCTATTTAATTTTGTAGTTTTTGAATGTGGTATTATGTTTGAAATAAAAATTTGTGGATTACTAATTAGGGGGTAGGGTATCTAGATTCAATTGAATACCTTTCTAAATGTAGCATATCTAGATTCAATTGAATGCAAGCTAAATGTAGCAATCTAACATAAAATGGCAAAATGGAGAATTTCGTTAAAATGGCGGTTCAGAGCTCCCAAGTCTACATGAAATCCGACCGAAAATGGTAGCCGGGGGGATGAAATCCTGCAATAATGATGGGCTTCTGTGATAAAAACACCTTTTCCTCGATTCAATCAAAGTTCAAGAGGTCCATTTCAAGACGAAATCATATCCATTCAGTGCCTTTTTAGAGCGGGCTACCTTAAAGAAAGTTCCAAAAGCGCTCTAAGCGCCATTTGTTGTGCGAGGCATGGATGATTCTTACAATTTGGAGTGGATCACAAAGACACATCACATTGCCACTTGGGTTTTGGGCAAAGTGGCCAAGAGGAAAACAATTCACGGATCTGGATGCGTGGGCATGCACAGGATAAGAGGGGGCGGTGCAAATGAAAGCGCGGCCTTGGTTTAAAGAAGACAGTCTTCATGAAATAGGGTAATTATAGTGGATTTTGCATAGGGATCCAAACCCGTTTACATCCAACAGTTGTGGAGGATCACAAAGACACATAACATTCAATTTGCCACTTGGGTTTTGGGCAAAGTGGCCAAGAAAAAAACAATGCTTGGATCTGGATGCGTGGGCATGCACGGGGAGCAGAGGGAAAACAGCTAGAAGCGCCATTTGTTGTGCGAGGCATGGATGACTCTTACTGTCGCACGCGCAGTCTAGGCGTAGGTATCTTTAACACCACAAAAGCGTTAAGATGACATGAGTTATCATCCCAGGGAATTCTAGATGTTGTCGCAATAGATAGGTTTCCGGAACTATGGATCTACCCGGAAATGACAATCCGCTGTATGATCCGGCACAACACAAACACCAAGTTCCGGAAATACTGTCTTTCGGATTCACATCCGGATCCGTCTTGATCCGGATTTTCTACTCTTGCTATCCGTCACACCGGTTTTTGGTACCTCTATTTTACCCTCAAAGGGTCCGCACTTGCTCTTTCCGAGGGGTAGGGAACATCACCACTCAAGTAACACACGCATCAACTTCTAAACAACTATCCGTCCTCAAAGTACTCAGTCCGGTACGGGCGAAAGATGGTCACTCTCACAACTTTCCGGGTGGCCACCCGGAAGGTAGGTCACACAGAGATACACCCTCACCCGCCCTTACTACAACGACACTCAACTATTTTTCGGATCAAGTTTTCACCTACTCTTGAGGTTGGTAGACCTTCCGGTGGTTTGGGAATATTCCACTAGGCGATTGCCGACTTCCGCATGGAACTACTCTCGAGTTCCGGACTAGCTCCCTGACCACTACCGGATCCCACCGGATCACCGTTCCAGCAATTTAAAGGCACCACGCACAGCTCCTCACTTGTAAACTAGACTCAACCGCAAAACAACCACGGATAGTTGGAATCCGGAACTAAAGGACTTACTTTCTAGCTATTGACCGTTCTTGAGGTTGGCAGACCTTCCGATGGTTTGGGAATGTTCCACTTGGCGGCTGCTGACTTCCGCACATAATTACTCAAGAGTTCTAAACTAGCTCCCTGACCACTACTGGATCCCACTGGATCACCGTTCCAGCAATTAAAAGGCACCGCGCGCAGCTCCTCAAGTTCAATCTAAACTATTCCGCAAAACACTTTCAGCCGGATCCAGATACCAACCAATCCGGATTCCTACCTTGCACACTCTCCCGGATACACCCACCCACAAGTAATCAAGACGCGATACGTAAGATAATAATTCCCAAGGTGTTTATTCTTGGGTGCTTAGATTGAATGACACAAAATGGAATGACAGGCCACAAGCCGGCCCGTCCTTAAAAACCAAAACAACACGACCAAAACAGTCCAAAGAAAAAGCGGCCAACGGCCAACTGAAAATCCGGACAACGGCCAAGTGACCGTTCCGGGAAAAACGGAAAGCCGTTGACTTCCTAGAAATCTGGAACTTCCTAAAATTCCGGATCAGCGGGTCCCACATCCGGAAAACCTGCGTCAGAAACAAAATACCAAAACTAACAAACCAACTACACTACTAAGTCATTTGCTCTACCGGGCCTTCTTCGCTGACGTTCCACCCTTCGAAATCCGGGTTGCTGCTTTCTGCCGGATCTGCTTTGTCGGGGTGGACTTTGTTGCGGATCGAGTCCTTGGCGGACCTGGATTCGTCTCCGCATACTCAGAGTCGGAAGAGGAGTTGGTTACTGCTTCCTCCTCTTCTGACTTCAGAACCTCTTCCGGATCACTAGGGACCTTCCGCTTGGTGGCCTTCTTCTTCTCCAGATCTATGACCTCAATAGGGGTCGTCGGTGGTGGCCGTGGAGGAGTCTGCTACTGCATGTGGGTGAACTCCTCCGGATGGGTCTGAGCCGGATTCTGAATCCCAATCGGAATCTCCGTCATTGCGGTTACTTTTGCAGAGGAATCCGGAAGAGGTGGAAAGAGATTTACCGAAGTGTTTCGGGGCGTTAGGACCGGATCCGGAATCCTCCTCCCATCCGTAATCTCCTTCTGCACCGAGGATCTTCCGGGTGTTGGCTGCGTCGATGATCGTGCTCCAAGGTTGAGCTGAGTCGTCTCCGCGAACTCCCCTCCGAGTATTTCCGGAAACAAAGAAGTGTCTAATCCGCTGAGCGGATCGAAGTGGCCGACCAACTAGCGCATCTCCTTCAGTGTGATCTCGATCCGCGCCTCAAAGTCTACCAAGATCTTTACGGCCTTGGTTCCGGTTATGTGACCTTCCCGGGTTATCTGGTTGTTCCAGAGTGCGGATCTGATGATGATATCCGTTGGCGAATCGATGAGGTTCCTCAGTTTCCGGACCAGTTCCGTCGCATCCGTTGCCCGTTTGTTGGCGGTATTCATCTCCCTTTCCGCTCAGGTTGCGCGGTTTTGAAGATGATCCTGCTCCGCCTCCACAGTCCGGATCCGGCCCTCTAGCAGGCGAACCATCTCTGGATTTGGTCTGCTGTTGATCACCTCGACAATCTCCGTTTCGTCAGCTACTTTCAACGTCGTGTAGACTCTCCGGATCAGAGTGGCCATCCGGTGGTTTGAAGCCTTCTGACTCCACAGCCAGGAGATGGTCGACTCGAATATGTCCAGATCCGGCTCAGTGTTCCGGAATGGAATAGGGTCCGGAAGCTGGCTCTTCCCCCTTGAATCCGGATCCGTGCTCTTCCGACGAGAGTCGTGCCTATCCGGCGAGTCGTGCTCTGGTTCCGGCTTCTCTTCCTCTTCTGGTTCATCATCCGTCGGATCCAGTTCCGGGGGAAGACCGTACCGCAGCAGACTATCTCCCTGCCGATAGATGATGTCTTCCGGATTGCTAAGTACCTCCTGCTTGTGGTACAAGTGGAGGAGGTATGGACTGATGGGGCTCGACTTCTTCCCCGCTAGGTTTCCGGAAAGCTTTTCCACGATGGAGTGGATAATGAGCCCCCAACTGACTGGTCTAGGGGCCGGTTTTCCTCTCTCCCCTAAAGCTCCGAAAACCGTATTTGTCAGAGTTACTATGATCCGGTTGGGCTTTTCCGGATACAGGATGGGGCTGAGAAACTCTAACAGTCTCTGGTCCCTAGGGTTCCGGCAATCGGACGCGGTGTAACCCTCCTTTGGATCCGCCGGGTTTCGGAATCTATCCGCCGCGAACTTATTCGTCCAGCCAGCCCATCCGGATCCCCTAGTGGACGCGAAGTAGACTTCTGCCCACATTTCTACCGTCCATGACTTTGGATGACCCCTGACGGTTAGGTGGTACTGGTTGGGAGCGCCGTAAACTATCTCGTCTATCATGTCCTCGCTCCGGATGTTCCAGGGTCTTTTCAGAAACCCTAGATGTCGTACGCGCAGTCTAGGTGTAGGTATCTTTAACACCACAAAAGCATTAAGATGACACGAGTTATCGTCCAAGGGAATTCTAGATGTTGTCGCGATAGATAAGCTTCCGGAACTACGGATCTACCCGGAAATGACAATCCGCAGTAGGATTCAACACAACACAAATCCAAGTTCCGGAAATATTGCCTTCCGGAATCAAATCCGGATCCACCTTGATCTGGATTTCTACTATAACTATCCGTCACACCGGTTTTTGGTACCTCTGTTTTACCCTCAAAGGGTCCTCACTTGCTCTTTTCGAGGGGTGGGGAACATCACCACTCAAGTAACACACACATCAACTCCTAAACAACAAACAACTACCCGTCCTCAAAGTTCTCAGTCCGGTAAGGAAGAAAGATGGTCCCTCTCACAACATTCCGGGTGGCCACCCGGAAGGTAGGTCACGTAGAGATACACCCTCACATGCCCTTACTACAACAACACTCAGCTACTTTCCGGATCAAGCTTCCGCCTACTCCTGAGGTTGGCAGACCTTCCGGTGGTTTGGGAATATTCCACTAGGCGGTTGCCGACTTCCGCACGGAACTACTCTCGAGTTCCGGACTAGCTCCCTGACCACTACCGGATCCCACCGGATCACCGTTCCAGCAATTTAACGGCACCACGCACAGCTCCTCACTTATAAACTAGACTCAACCGCAAAACAACCGCGGATAGTTGGAATCCGGAACTAAAGGACTTACTTCCTAGCTATTGACCGTTCTTGAGGTTGGCAGACCTTCCGATGGTTTGGGAATGTTCCACTTGGCGGCTGCTGACTTCCGCACGAAACTACTCATGAGTTCCGGATTAGCTCCTTGACCACTATCGGATCCCACCGGATCACCGTTCCAGCGATTTAAAGGCACCGCGCGCAGCTCCTCAAGTTCAATCTAAACTATTCTGCAAGATACCTTCAGCCGGATCCGGATACCAACCAATCCGGATTCCTACCTTGCACACTCTCCCGGATACACCCACACACAAGTAATCAAGACGCGATACGCAAGATAATAATTCCCAAGGTGTTTATTCTTGGGTGCTCAGATTGAATGACACAAAATGGAATGACAGGCCACAAGCCGGCCCGCTCTTAAAAACCAAAACAACACGACCAAAACGGTCCAAAGAAAAAGCGGCCAACGGCCAGCTGAAAATCCGGACAACGGCCAGCTGAAAATCCGGACAACGGCCAAGTGACCGTTCCGAGAAAAATGGAAAGCCGTTAAATTCCTAGAAATCCGGAACTACTTAGCATTCCGGATTAGCAGGTCCCACATCCGGAAAACCCGCGATGAAGACAAAACACTAAAACTATCAATCCAACTACGCAACCTAGTCATTTACCCTTCCGCGCCTTCTTCTCTAACGTTCCGCCCTTCGAAATCCGGGTTGGCGCCTTCGGCCGGATCTGCTTTGGCGGAGTGGACTTTATTGCGGACCGGGTCCTTGGCGGACCTGGATCCATCTCTGCATACTCCGACTCGGAAGACGAGTTCGTCACCGCCTCCTCTTCATCCGCCTCGAGAACCTCCTTCGGATCGCTGCTGACCTTCCGCCTGGTGGCCTTCTTCTTCTCCAGGTCAATGATCTCGATGGGGGTCGACGGTGGTGGCCGCGGAGGAGTCTCCTGCTGCATATGTGTGAACTCCTCCGGATGGGTCCGGGCCGGATTCTGAATCCCAACCGGATCCTTCGTCATCGCCGTCACGTCTGTAGTGGCATACGGAATGGGTGGGAAGAGGTTTACCGAAGTATTCCGGGGTGTCAAAACCGGATCCGGAATCCTCCTCCCATCCGTAATCTCCTTCTGCACCGAGGATCTTCCGGGTGCTTGCTGGGCCGACGATCGTGCTCCCAGGTTGAGTTGTGTTGTCTCCTGGAACTCTCCTCCGGGTATTTCCGGAAATAGCGCGGCGTCCAATCCGCTGAGCGGATCGAAGTGGCCGACCAACTGGCGCATTTCCTTCAATGCGACCTCGATCCGCGCCTCAAACTCTACTAAGATCTTCACAACCTTGGTTCCGGAAATATGGCCTTCCCGGGTCATCTGGTTGTTCCAGAGTGCGGATCTGGTGATGATATCCGCTAGCGGATCGATGAGGTCCCTGAGCTTCCGGACCAGCTCCGTCGCATCCGTTGCCCGTTTGTTGGCGGTATTCATCTCCCTTTCCGCTCAGGTTGCGCGGTTTTGAAGATGATCCTGCTCCGCCTCCACAGTCCGGATCCGGCCCTCTAGCAGGCGAACCATCTCTGGATTTGGTCTGCTGTTGATCGCCTTGACAATCTCCGTTTCGTCAGCTACTTTCAACGTCGTGTAGACTCTCCAGATCAGAGTGGCCATCCGGTCGTTTGAAGCCTTCTGACTCCACAGCCAGGAGATGGTCGACTCGAAGATATCCAGATTCGGATCAGTGTTCCGGGATGGAACAGGATCTGGAAGCTGGCTCTTCCTTCTTGATTCCGGGTCCGTGCTCTTCCGGCGGGAGTCGTGCCTGTCCGGTGAGTTATGCTCTAGTTCCGGCTTCTCCTCCTCTTCCGGCTCCTCATCCGTCGGATTCGAATCCGGAGGAAGACTGTACCGAAGCAAGCTATCTCCCTGCCGGTAGATGATGTCTTCCGGACTGCTGAGTACCTCCTGCTTGTGATACAAGTGGAGGAGGTACGGACTGATGGGACTTGATTTCTTTCCCACCAGGTTTCTGGAAAGCTTATCCATTATCGACTGGATAGTGAGCCCCCAGCTAACTGGTCTAGGGGCCGGTTTCCCTCTTTCCCCTAAGGCTCCAAAGACTGTATTTGCCAGGGTTACTATAATCCGGCTGGGCTTTTCCGGATACAGGATGGGGCTCAGAAACTCTAAGAGTCTCTGGTCCCTAGGGTTTCGGCAGTTAGACGCAGTGTAACCCTCCTTCGGATCCGCCGGGTTCCGGAACCTATCCGCGGCGAATTTCTCTGTCCGGCCGGCCCATCCAGATCCTCTAGTGGACGCGAAATAGACTCCAGCCTATATCTCTGTTGTCCAGGACTTTGGACGACCCCTAACGGTCAAGTGATACTGATTCAAAGCGCCGTAGACTAGCTCGTCTATCATCTCCTCACTCTGGATGTTCCAGGGTCTTTTCAGAAACCCTAGACACCCCATATTCGTCAAGTCGTCCTCCAGCTGATGGTGGTGTTCCGGATTCTTAGGGATTTCCGGACTGATCATCCGGGCCGTGATCCCTGACTTCCGTAGCACACTGGGCCCTGCCATAACCACCGACATACTCTATCCTCACTTCCCGACTCACTTCCGCTAAGTTTCCGTCATCTGATCCGCTAAGTTTCCGCTAATCTTCCGTCCTACTTTCTGGTGCAATCGGCACCGGCCTCCCCTTCTCTCCCTAACGCGTTCCTATCTCACCACACTTTCACTCACTAAGCGCCATCGCGATAATCACGCGGAGAAAGAGGAAGAATGAAGGAGACAGTGGGGGTTAAGTAGTTTTCGTCCTAGCGTTCCCTAAAGTTCCCTAGCCAGACTAGACTCTAGGGCCTACTTGGCCGGAACTTTCTGGTTTCCGGATTAGGGTTAGGGTTTCCGGATCCGACTGTAACCCTAATTACAGTTTAAGGTTTTCCGTAAAGGCTCTAATTCCTATTTCTGGTTTTGGGCTTCCTATTCCCTACCTATTATGGAAAATTTGAAAATTTCTACTCTATATAATTACTATTATCTATTATTTCTATTTATCTAGATGTTGCGTACTTCCACACTTACAATTTGTGGGGGATCACAAAGACACATCACATTGCCACTTGGGTTTTGGACAAAGTGGCCAAGAGGAAAACAATGTGTGCATCTAGATGACTGGCCATGCACGGGGAGAAGAGGGGCGCAAATGAAATCGTGGCCTCGGTTTAAAGAAGACTTTCTTTATTGAATAGGGTAATTATAGTGGATTTTGTATAGGAATCCAACCCCGTTACATCATTTCTAGCTCTCTTCTACGGGAGAGACGAAGAAGAGAAGGTGCAGTCCAAGAAAAAACTATTTACGCCAAACTTTTGGGGACCATGTGCTGCAAGACAAACTAAAAAATGGAGGAAGGTACAATCTGAACTATACCATTCTAAGTTCAGGCCGGGACACACTACTCGTTTTTCATTTGCCGATGTAGAGGGGTGAATCTCCACTCCACATTCTCAAATTGCGCCTCCAAAACCGCATGCAGCCATCTTTGAGTGAAGGGTCTTGAGCTTCATGAACAAAAGCAAGCGCCTATTTGCCAATCATGTCATTGGGAAGTCTTTACAAGGCAATCGGAGATTCCCAGACAAATGCTCGTCAATTGCGCCATGGACCAATTCCGGCGTTGCTTCTTTGCCGAATACATCATGGTTGAACCGGTCGACTGTAAGAAGTAAAAGCAAGAGCACTGACAACCCATCCACGTTCATAGGGGAAGTCAACTTCTTCTTTGAAAGATGTTGACACATGGTCACCGCTGAAACACAATAGGACCTACCTCGCGAACAGGGCGTCACCGGCATACAAGGAACTCATCGATGTAAAGAAGGACGACGTTGTTATACAAATTTTCCTCCAACAGTTCGAGTGTACCTGGTGGGAGCGATCGCCATCCACCGTTCGTGTCTTAGCATCCGGAGTTTTTGAGGGTGAGAACCAGAAACGGTCGACTTTTCTCGGGAAGTGCACTGGTGTGATGAGGTTGTTGATCGGAATACCTATTGGCTGCTCATAACTCAAGCCGTCCAGTGGATGTGGGATCGTCCGTATTCAACAATGCACACTGAGAGCCAAGTTGAATACGAACGACCCACATCCACTCGGCGGCTTGAATTATGAGCAACGAATAGGTAATCCGATCGACAGCCTCACCACACCAATCCACCGTCCCGAGAATAGTAGACCGCATTTGGCACATGCCCACAAAAACCCTAGATGTTGGGAGAAGGAAGGTGGATGGCTGTCGCTCCCACCAGGTACACTCGAACAACTGGAGGAAAATCTGCATGACAACGTCGTCCTTCCTTGCGCCGATGAGCACCTTGTATGCCGGTGATGCCCTACGAAGAAGAGGGCCCTCGATTCCAGTGTCATGAATCAGCAGACTTCCCCTATGAATATTCATGTTCGGACAAAAGATGGGCCGCAAGCGTCCCTACCTTTGCTCTACACAGTCAGCAAGTTCAACCATGAACGAGCCAGCACGATAACAATACCAGAATGGATCTACACCGCACTTGACGAGCATTTGTCCGCGTGTCTCCGAATGCCCTGCAAGGTCCTCACAAGCGACATGAATAGCAAATAAACGCACGCTGGTGTTGGTGAAATGGTGGTCTGCTTACAGTCTACAATTTTGAGTGGTAGAGGGGCAATAAGCAACTTAGGGACATGGTCCACATCAAGAATCTAGGTTGCCCACTCCACATTCTCAAATTGCGCCTCCAAAACTGCATGCAGCCAACTTCGGGTGAAGGGTCTTGAGCTTCATGAACAAAAGCAAGCGCCTATTTGCCAATCATGCCGTTGAGAAGTCTTCACAGGGCATTTGGAGATTCCCAGACAAATGCTTGTCAATTGCACCATGGACCAATTCCGGCATCACCTCTTTGCCGAATACATCATAGTTGAACTGGTTGACCGCAAGAGGTAAAAGCAAGAGCACGGACAACCCATCCACGTTCATAGGGGAGTCAACATCTTCTTCGAAAGATGTTGACACATGGTCACCCATGAAACACACCAAGACCCACCTCGCAAACAGGGCGTCACTTGCATTCAAGGAGCTCCTGGGCGCAAGGAAGGACGGCGCTGTGATATACATTCTCTTCAAGTTGTTCGAGTGTACTTGGTGGGAGCGACGGCCATCCACCGTCCACGTATTAGCATCCGGAGTTTCTTAGGGTTGGAACCAGAAACGGTCGATTTTTCTCGGGAAGTGCACTGGTGTGAAGAGGGTGTCCATTAGAGTACCTATTGGCTGCTCATAACTCAAGCCGTCAAGCGGATGTGGGGTCGTCCGAATACCACGGTGCATAGTGAGACCCAAGTTGGTTTACGACCCACATGCACTCGACGGCTTGAGTTATGAGCAGTCAATAGATACTTCGATGGACACCCTCTCCACACCGATCCACCACCCGGAGAATAATAGACCGCATCTGGCACATGCCCAAAGAAACCCCGAATGCCGGGAGAAGGACGGTGGATGGACGTTGCTCCTACTAAGTACCTTAGAACAACAAGAGGAGAATGTGCATGACAACGTCGTCCTTCCTTGCGCCAAGGAGCTCCTTGAATGCAAGTGGCATCCTACGAAGATCAGGGCCATTGATTCCAGTGCCATGAATCCCCCATGAATATTTGTGTTTGGACAGAAGATGGGCTGTCAGCGTCCCTACCTTTCGTCTATACAGTCAGCAAGTTCAACCATGAATGAGCCAGTACGATAACAACGCCAGAATGGATCCGGACCGCAGTTGACGAGCATTTGTCTGCGTGTCTACGAATGCCCTGCAAGGTCCTCACAAGCGACATGAATAGCAAATAAACGCCCGCTGGTGTTGGTGAAATGGTGGTCCGTTGAGAGTCTACAGTTTTGCCCAATCAAGGGGGTGTAAGCAACGTGGGGACGTGGTCGACACCTGGAAACTAGATCGCCTTGCTGTAATAGAGAGACCAAGTAGCTTGCACTAAAAGGCCAACAGTCAATTTCGGACTTGGGGGGTCCGGACAACGCACTCAAAGACCACGTAGGGTACTGATAAGCCCACCTTATGATATATGGAGTCCTTGACAACCTCATTTACAATCGCACCAAGGTGACGTCCAGGCCTTCTTCCTTTGGGACCACATAGCCGGAGCCAGAGCACTCTAAGTCCTAGCTTCATCTGCCTTTGGGGAATGTCGGGGCTCCAAAAGAAGGGGTTGGTGGACAAGTATTGTGACACCATTGCCGGGATGGGGACTATTGTGAACAGGGTGCCTATTAGCGCACTTGTTGGCTGCTCATAACAAGGACTCTCGAGTGGGAGTGGAACATTCATATCCAACAATGCGCAATCATCGAACACATGCTGTTATGCAATTTTCGAGGAATGAGCAGAGTTGGATATCATTGCTCCACTTCCACTTGAGGGCTCGCATTGTGAGCAGCCCATAAGTGCGTTGATAGGCCCCCTGTCCACAACAGTCCCCATCCCGGCAATGGTAGAGTGGCTACGATCAAAGCCCACGGAGACAGAAGGATGTCGCGGAGGAGGACAACGCATGATGCTGGCTCTCATGGTGTACCTCGAACGATGACGGAGAGACGGGTTCATGGTACCGCCTCTCGTCGTTGCCCTTGCAATTCCCGTGAACGCAAGGTGCATCCAATTGAGCAATGCCTCCCGAGTTCTCCGCATGCAATTTGAGGATGCTGCCCACGGTTCAGACCGCGCGGTTTGAACTAAAAGCACTGCCGCGCCAACCTCCGTTGCTTCGTGATGATTCTCCAGCTTGATCAACACCAGCAAGAGTCTATTTGCCGTTCACATCGTCGTGAGGTCCTCGCACGGCACTCCGAGGTTCGCGGTCAAATGCTCGTCCATTGCAATGCGGACCCATGCTGTTGTCATCCCATTGCCGGATGGATCATTGCTGAACCCGCTCTTGTGTTCACGGGAATCCACCCTGTAACAAAGTGCGCCTTGCGTTCACGGGACTTCCAATGCGCAACGACGGGAGGCATTGGCATGGACGCCCTCCTCACATCGTTCAAGGGCACCGTTTTTGAGGGTTGGCACCGAAATCGGTCAACCTTTGCTGGGATGGGGACTACCGTGAAAAGGTGCCTATCAGCGCACCTGTTGTCTGCTCATAACAAGTGCCCTCAAGTGAGAGTCGAACACTCATATCCAATGTGGAAGTACGCAACATCTACATAAACAAAAATAATAGACAATAGTAATTATATAGAGTAGAAATTTTCAAATTTTCCATAATAGGTAGGGAATAGGAAGCCCAAAACCAGAAATAGGAATTAGATCCTTTACGGAAAACCTTAAACTGTAATTAGGGTTACAGTCGGATCCGAAAACCCTATCTGGAAACCCTAATCCTAACCCGGAAACCGGAAAGTTCCGGCCGAGTAGGCCCTAGAGCCTAGTCCGGCTAGGGAACTTACGGGAACGGCAGGCCGAAAACTACTTAACCCCCGCTGTCTCCTTCATTCTTCCTCTTTCTCCGCGTGATTATCACGATGGCGCTTAGAGAGTGAAAGTGTGGTGAGATAGGAACACGTTAGGGAGAGAAGGGGAGGCCGGTGCCGATCGCACCGGAAAGTAGGACGAAAGATTAGCGGAACCAGTTAGCGGAAAATTAGCGGAACTGGTGATGGAAGATTAGCGGAATTGAGGACGGAACATGTCGGTAGTGATGGCAGGATCTAGTGTGCAGCGGAAGTCAGGGATTACCGCCCGGATGATTAGTCCGGAAATCCCTGAGAATCCGGAACACCACCGGTAGCTGGAGGACGACCTGACGGATATGGGGTGTCTGGGTTTTTTGAAAAGACCCTGGAACATCCGGAGCGAGGATATGATAGACGAGATAGTTTACGACGCTCCCAACCAGTACCACCTAACCGTCAGGGGTCGTCCAAAGTCATGGACGGTAGAAATGTGGGCCGAAGTCTACTTCGCGTCCACTAGGGGATCCGGATGGGCTGGCCGGATGGATAAGTTCGCGGCGGATAGATTCCGGAACCCAGCGGATCCAAAGGAGGGTTACACCGCGTCCGATTGTCGGAACCCTAGGGACCAGAGACTGTTAGAGTTTCTGAGCCCCATCCTGTATCCGGAAAAGCCCAGCCGGATCACAGTAACTCTGACAAATACGGTTTTCGGAGCTTTAGGGGAGAGAGGAAAACCGGCCCGTAGACCAATCAGTTGGGGGCTCATTATCCACTCCATCGTGGAAAAGCTTTTCGGAAACCTAGCGGGGAAGATGTCGCAACGTGAATTTTTGGTTTTGTAAAGTTATCTTGAAATTTGGAGCGGAAGTTCTCTGCAGGAACACCAATCCGGTTTAGGGATAAGTTAGAATCGGAAATTAGTTAAGGAATGCAGTTAAGGAACTAACCGGATTCTAGTCTGTTCACTATAAGAGAAAGGGGTGTTTTAAGTAGTGTCCTAGACATCACGTCTTTTAAGTAATGTCTTTTAAGAAAGGTTTTAAGTAAAATTTTACCAAAAAGACAATCTTTTTAGTAAAATTTTACTTAAAACCTTACTTAAAAGACATTACTTAAAAGATGTGATGTCTAGGACACTACTTAAAACACCCCTTTCTCTTGTAGTGGTTACGGAATTTGTTTTTGGACCGGATTGGGCAGTCCGAACCGGATTGGTTCTGTCTGGATCAGATCTGGAGGACCGGATTAGGTCAGGAGCGGATTAGGGTTAACCGGATTAGGTCATTTGACCTAATTTCTGGCGGCGCTGAGAGCCTGGGACTATATAAGGAGAGGCCTTGCCAATTAGTACCCCTTTTCTACCTTGAGCGCTGAGGCTTGTTTTCACGCTTGGGGCTGTTTTGTGTTTCCTCTTTGTGATTTCTCTTCAGATTTGTGAGGTAGGGCGTCATTTGTGAGTAGTTCTTTTGGGCGTTGTGGGGTTGGACATCCACAGTTGCAATTTGTTGCTTTCCGGTCAGGATCAGGAGGGAAAGTAAGGAACAGGGCGTGCGGCTAGGAGTTGAAAGTGAGGTTGTCTCAGGGAGATTCTTGAGCGCCTCAGAAATGCGCCCATGCCGCAGTTATGTACAAGAAGCTATCCGGTTTCCGGATCTTGACAGACTTCGCCGAGAAGGTTGAAGCAGTTATGAGGGAAGCTCGGGAAGCTGCGGACCGGATGGAGATGAGCAGCGTGAAGCTGACCGGAACTGTACTCTCAAGGAGTATCCGGCTTTCGGATATTTCCTTGCCTGAGTCGTTTCCGGGAGGAACAGAGTTAAACCGGGGGAAGGATGTTACTCCCCAGTCGAAGAAGGAGCGGAAGCCGAGAGGGACCGGATCTGCTGAGCACATCGAGTTGGATTCATCGCTAGAGCGACCGGATCCTCCTACTGGTGAGAGGGCCAGGAACTTGCAGGAGGTCTTCGACAAGCTTCCGCCTGAGACCGTCAACGTCACATTGAAGATGGGCATGGGGTCTTAGTGTAAAGTAGTTTTGTAAATACCGGGTGTTATGACCGGATTGTAGTTAGGAACCGGACCGGATTGGATCCCGGTCTGTTTGTTAGGGACCGGATTAGTATTCCGGTCTCTAGGGTTTTGAACCAGGTTAGCATTCCGGTTTTGCCAGCGAGGCTTATCCCGGAATTCCAGCATGGGTTGCCTGCGAGGATTTTCTGGGGCGCTTTTCGCTTTTTGGCGCTTTACAGTGTATATAAATTCATTCTCTGCGGAGGAGAATGGGAGTCTTCTTTTGTTCAAACTTCTTTTGTATTCTATTGGCGCCTTGTTTGTGTGTTCTCCCGCAGTTGGCAGGGCAGATTTGTGAGGAGTTAGGAGCGCATTTAGAGTTTGGATTGGGATTTCTCCCCTTTGTGTTCTTGTTTTGGTTTTGAGTACATGAAGGCAGGTAGTAAGAGTTGGGAGTACTTTCTAGTGCCTCAGCACTGCTAGGATTCAGTATTCCGGTTGAGGAAGCCACTGCTAGGCTAGGTGTATAGGGAAGGAGTCCTTAGGCGCGCTAGAACTCTTGGATAGGAAATCCGGTCGAGTGTCCGAACTATTGTGAGGCCTCATTGCTGTAGTGGCGAACGGAAGAGTCTTAGTTGATGTTGGTATGGACGGTTGTACTTGCAGACACCTACCTTAGTACGGCCGGAACTTGGCATCAAGGTCATTGTAGTATGTGTGGATCGTACGGGGGGTCTTTGTGTGACCTGTGATCTGGATTGTTTTCTGGATTACTGTGAAAGATCAAACCGGATCCGGATTAGAGTAGGAGAGTAGAGGAGAAGAAGTGGGTCTTCAGCCACTATAAGTCACGGAAGGAGCGGCGGGCCTGCCACTCTCAAATTCAAGCGGCGATCCCTCTGATGGTAAAACAGAGGCAAAATTAAACCGGATTGGTTACTGGATCGAGTGGGAGTAGACTAGAAGTTATAGGTCTAAGAGTTGTACCCAGGACCGGAAGTGTAAAGGTCTTGGTTTTGTTGCAGAGTGACGGACCGGATTACTTCCTGGTCCGGATTAGGTCTAGAACCGGAAGATTGTAGGAAGTCTGGTAGTTACTTCTGTGGGTTTTGTTGTTTCCAGTTGCAGGAGTAGGACCGGAAAGGTGTTGTTGGAGACTGACTTAGCTTAGAATCGTAAATAGGGTGAATACTTCACAGAATCTCGTGGGTTCGATCTTTAAAGTCACTTTTGTTATACTTTAGAGTGGTTTTTGGTAGTATAACATGGGAATTGCGTATCCTGTGCTGCGACAGAAGAAGTCGAGCCCCATCAGTCCATACCTCCTCCACTTGTACCACAAGCAGGAGGTACTTAGCAATCTGGAAGATATCATCTACCGGTAGGGAGATAGCCTGTTGCGGTATGGTCTTCCCCCAGATCCGGATCCGACGGATGATGAGCCAAAAGAGGAAGAGAACCCGGAACCAGAGCACGACTCGCCGGATAGGCACGACTCCCACCGGAAGAGCACGGATCCGGATTCAAGGGGGAAGGGCTAGCTTCCGGAACCTGTTCCATTCTGGAACACTAAGCCGAATCTGGACATATTCGAGTCCACGGTCTCTTGGTTGCGAAGCCAGAAGACATCAAACAACCGAATGGCCACTCTGATCCGGAAAGTCTGCACGACGTTGAAGGTAGCGAACGAAACGAAGATTGTGGAGGCGATCAAGAGCAGACCGGATCCA
Source organism: Rhytidiadelphus loreus (assembly GCA_947034895.1). Classification (NCBI taxonomy): domain Eukaryota; kingdom Viridiplantae; phylum Streptophyta; class Bryopsida; order Hypnales; family Hylocomiaceae; genus Rhytidiadelphus; species Rhytidiadelphus loreus. The sequence continues at coordinate 56,790,312 of OX344763.1, read as the reverse complement.
GAGATGGTTCGCCTGCTGGAGGGCCGGATCCGAGCAGTGGAGGCGGAACGGGATCATCTTCAAAACCGCGCAACCTAGGCGGAAAGGGAGATGAACATCGCCAACAAACGGGCAACGGATGCAACAAAGCTGGTCCGGAAATTGAGAGACCTCATCGACCCGCCAGCAGATATCATCACCAGATCCGCACTCTGGAACAACCAGATGGCCCGGGAGGGTCATATCTCCGAAACCAAGGTTGTCAAAATCTTGGTTGAATTTGAGGCGCGGATCGAGATCGCATTGAAGGAGATGCGCCAATTGATCGGCCACTTCGATCCGCTCAGCGGATTGGACGCCTCGTTGTTTCCGGAAATACCCGGAGGGGAGTTGGCGGAGACGACTCAACTCAACCTTGGAGCACGATCGTCGGTCCAGCTAGCACCTAGACGATCTTCAGTGTAGAAGGGGATTACGGATGGGAGGAGGATTCCGGATCCGGTCCTGACACCCCGGAACACTTCGGTAAACCTCTTTCCACCCCTTCCGGATTCCACTACAGAAGTAACCGCGATAACGGATATGCCAGTTGGAATTCAGAATTCGGCTAGAACCCATCCGGAGGAGTTTACCCATATGCAGCAGCAAACTCCTCCGCGGCCACCACCGACGACCCCCATTGAGGTCATTGACCTGGAAAAGAAGAAGGCCACTAGGCGGAAGGTCTCTAGTGATCCGGAAGAGGTTCTCGAGTCGGAGGAAGATGAAGCGGTAACGAACTCCTCTTCCGAGTCAAAGTATGCGGAGACAAATCCGGGTCCGCCAAGGACTTGATCCGCAACGAAGTCCACCCCACCGAACCAGATCCGGCAGAAAGCGGCAACCCGGATTTTGAAGGGTGGAACGTCAGCGAAGAAGGCCTGGAAGGGCAAATGACTTGGTAGCGCAGTTGAGTTGTTAGTTTTAGTATTTTGTCTTCATCACGGGTTTTTCGGATGTGGGACCCGCTGATCCGGAATGATAGGTAGTTCCGGATTTCTAGGAAGTTAACGGCTTTCCGTTTTTCCCGGAACGGTCACTTGGCCGTTGTCCGGATTTTCAGCTGGCCGTTGGCCGCTTTTTCTTTGGACCGTTTTGGTCGTGTTGTTTTGTTTTTTAAGGGCGGTCCGGCTTGTGGCTTGTCATTCCATTTTGTGTCATTCAATCTGAGCACCCAAGAATAAACACCTTGGGAATCATTTTCTTGCATATCGCGTCTTGATTACTTGTGTGTAGGTGTATCCGGGAGAGTGCACAAGGTAGGAATCCGGATTGGTTGGTATCCGGATCCAGGCTAAGGTTGTCTTGTGGATGAGTTTAGAATGTAAATGAGGAGTTGTGCACGGTGCCTTTAATTTGCTGGAACGGTTATCCGGTGGGATTCGGTAGTGGTCAGGGAGCTAATCTGGAACTCATGAGTAGTTTCGTGCGGAAGTCAGCAGCCGCTAAGTTGAACATCCCCAAACCATTGGAAGGTCTGCCAACCTCAAGAACGGTCGATAGCTAGGAAGTAAGTCCTTTAGTTCCGGATTCCAACTATTCGCGGTTGTTTTGCGGTTGAGTCTAGTTTACGAGTCAGGAGCTGTGCGTGGTGCCTTTAAATTGCTGGAATGGTGATCCGGTGGGATCCGGTAGTGGTCAGGGAGCTAGTCCGGGAACTCGAGAGTAGTCCCGTGCAGAAGTCGGCAACCGCCTAGTGGAATATTCCCAAACCACCGGAAGGTCTGCCACCCTCAGGAGTAGGCAAAAGCTTGATCCGTAAAATAGCTGAGTGTCGTTGTAGTAAGGGCGGGTGAGGGTGTATCTCTGTGTGACCTACCTTCCGGGTGGCTACCCGGAAAGTTGTGAGAGGGACCATCTTTCCTCCTTATCGGACTGAGAACTTTGAAGACGGATAGTTGTTTGTTGTTTAGGAGTTGATACGTGTGTTACTTGAGTGGTGATGTTCCCCACCCCTCGGAAAGAGCAAGTGCGGACCCTCTGAGGATAAAACAGAGGTACCAAAAACCAGTGTGACGGATAGTAAGAGTAGAAATCCGGATCAAGGTGGATTCGGATTTAATTCCGGAAGAACGTATTTCCGGAACTTGGTGTTGTGCCGGATCCTACCGCGGATGATCATTTCCGGGTAGATCCGTAGTTCTGGAAACATATCTATCGCGACAACATCTGGAATTCCCTTGGACGATAACTCGTGTCATCTTAACGCTTTTGTGGTGTTAAAGATACCTACGCCTAGACTGCGCGTATGACATCCAACAATGCGCAATCATCGAACACATGCTCTTGTGCATTTTTCGAGGAATGAGCAGTGTTGGATATCATTGCTCCACTCTCACTTGAGGACTCGCATTGTGAGCAGCCAACAGGTGCGTTGATAGGCCCCGTCCACGGCAGTCCCCATCCCGGCAATGGTAGATCAACTGCGGTCAAAGCCCACAGAGACGAAGGACGTCGCGGAGGAGGACGACGCATGACGGTGGCTTTCATGTACCTCGAACGATGACGGAGGGAGGGGTTCATGGCAACGCTTCCTGTCGTTGCGCTTGGAAGTCCCATGAACGCAAGGCGCATCCTACCCAGCAATGCCTCCCGAGTTCTCCGCGCGGTGTGTCAACAGAATTGGAAGAGGTGGCTCACTTCCCCTATGCATGTTCTTGACCTGAACATGATTGGGTCACTTGATACTGACTGCGCCTCCGCTCCACACAAGAGACGAGTTCAACAACGATCCATCCAGCACGTTGACATCGTCCGAATTGGTCAGCACTACAATGGACGAATATTTTCTGGACCTTCTCAAGGTGCCCTGCAACAACCACCCACACGATATGATCGGAAAATAGATGCCTACTGGCGTTGGTGAAATGATGTTGCGTGGACCTTTCATCTGCGTGCTACGATGAACGAAAGCTTGCTCTACGAGATCGGGGATTCATGTTAAAAAAGTGTAAATATTTGTATTAGTCTATCCAATGTGGGAATGAGTATATTGTTGACAATAATGAACTGAAAATGTTTCTGCAATTCTTTAATGAGATGCATCTATAAATGTCATTTACGTTCTATGGGAAAGTCATCCATGGCTCATCATGAGTCCACGTTCAGCAATGTCAATGTGGAGCTATTCCTAAAAGCAAAGCAGGGTAGACCGGATTGTGGAGTTGAAACGTGACTGTGCAGCCTTCCATCATGACCTTGGCAGACAAGTTGAGGATGCTGCTTGCGGTTCAGACCGCGCGGTCTGAACCGCAGGCGCTGACGCTCCAACCTCCATCGCTTCGTGATGATTCTCCAGCTTGATCAACACCAGTAGGAGTCTATTCGCCAATCACATCGTCGTGAGGTCCACGCACGGCACTCCGAGGTTCTCGGTCAAATGCTCGTCCACTGCAGTGCGGACCCATGCTGGCGTTGTCCCTTTGTCGGATGGATCATTGTTGAACCCGCTCTTCTATTGGGCAGAGGCAAGGACAGGAACACCCCATCCACGGTCACGTCTAGAACGTCCTCTTCACATCTCGGAACCCACCGCCTAGGCGGCCTAGCAGAGTGCGTCTTGCATTCACGGGACTTCCAGTGTGCAACGAGGGGAGGCGTTGGCATGAACGCCTTCTTCCAACTGTTCAAGGGCACCCCATCCGTGCGACCCTCGTCCATCGTCCCCCCCCGCCACATCCTCGCGTTTTCGAGGATTGGCACCGAAACCGGTCAACCTTTGCCGGGATGGAGACTGCCATGAAAAGGTGCCTATCAGCGCACCTATTGTCTGCTCATAACAAGTGCCCTCAAGTGAGAGTCGAACACTCATATCCAACAATGCGCAATCATCAAACACATGCTGTTGTGCATTTTTCGAGGAATGAGCAGAGTTGGATATCATTGCTCCATTTTCACTTGAAGGCTCGCATTATGAGCAGCCAACAGGTGCGTTGATAGGCCCCCTGTCCACGGCAGTCCCCATCCCGGCAATGGTAGACCGGCTGCGGTCGAAGCCCATGGAGACGAAGGATATCGCGAAGGACGACGCATGATGGTGGCTCTCATGGTGTACCTCCAACGATGACGGAGGGAGGGGTTCATGGCAACGCCTCCCGTTGTTGCTCTTGGAAGTCCTGTAAACGCAAGGCGCATCCGCTCCACAGAAGAGACGAGTTCAACAACGATCCATCCAGCACGTTGACATCGTCCGAATTGGTGAGCACTACAATAGACGAATATTTTCTGGACCTTCTCAAGGTGCCCTACAACGACCACCCACACGATATGATCGGTAAATAGATGCCTACTAGCGTTGGAGAAATGATGTTGCGTGAACCTTTCTTCTACGTGCTACGATGAAGGGAACCATGCTCTATGGGATCGGGGACTCGTGTTAAAGAAGTGCGGGTATCTGTATTAGTCTATCCAATGTCGGAATGAGTATATTGTTGACAAGAATGATGAACTGAAAATGTTTCTAAAATTCTGAAAATGTTTCTAAAATATCTCTAATGAGATACATCTGTAAATATCATCAATGTTGTATGGGAAAGTCATCCATGGCTCATCACGAGTCCACATTCAGCAATGTTAGTGTGGAGCTATTACTAAAAGCAATGAAGGATAGACCGGACTTTGGACTTGAAACGCGACTGTGCAGCCTTCCGTCGTAACCTTTGCAGACGAGTTGAGGATGCTGCCCACGGTTCAGACTGCGCAGTCTGAACTGCAAGCGCTGTCACTCCAACCTTCGTCGCGTCGGCCACTTGGGGAGGTGACTGCCCAGAAGGATCCTGCACAACGAAGACAATGGTCAAGACCGTACAAACGTGATTGCGTTTTTTTGGACAAGCTCCGGAAAGAGAAAGTTAAGAGTGGGAAAAGAGGAGCAACGGAGTATTCGATGGACAAACAATTTCACCCCATCCTAGACTACAACCTAGTGTAGGGCGGGAAAAAATTGTTTTTCCATCAAAGTCATCCGTCGTCCCCTGCGTACCTCAATTCAACCATCTAGGGGAGCGAACAACCCACCTTACCACATACGTACACCGTTGCACCACGCGCTCGTCAGCAGTGATGTCTTTTTATAGGGAAGTCGAGGTCACGTCCTCGCCCGCCTTCCCCGGCGCCACGCAACTGTTGGAGGAGCCCACTGTCGTACGCGTAGTGCTGTAGTAAGCGCTCTTTACCACAACAACGTGGTAAGATGACACGGAATATCGTCCCAGGGAACCCCTGAGGGTGTTCTAAATTCCTTCTAATCCGGTTTTATGTGACTACTTCAAATTTCACTCCCCACCCGGATTCTATATCTTTCTGGACTCTCTACCGGATCCGGATTGTTTCCGTCACCGGATCTGTAACTCAAACTCACGGTTTTTGATACCTCTGTTTTACCCTCAGAGGGTCCTTTCTTACTTTTTAAGAGGGATAAGGACAACACCACTGCTTGTATCTCACAAAATCTAACTTCCTAATGACACGTACCCAAAGAACTTTCCGTTACAAACAAGGAACAGACTGGCTAACCCTCACAACTTCGGATTTCTCCAGAAGTAGGTCACTCAGAATACAACCCGACCCCCTTGCTACAACGACAGATACAGGACTGACCCGGAAACTGAGACGGGGTCCGGTACTAGAATTCCAACTTGTGTTTGCAAACTGGTGGAACTTTCCGGGTGAGTAGGTTTTTTCCACAGACGGTTGCTTATCTCCGCACGGAACCCTCCCTGGCCTTCCGGACTCGCACCCACACCACCAACGCTGGACTCCGCACAACTTCCTGCACAACACTAAAATCCCTTCCCTGGACAAACACACAGTTCACAAACCCGGGAAACCCTAAATCCAGACTCCTCCTTACTACTTCTCTACTCTTTAGCCAAATCTATCAAGTATGTGCCCAAACCACCTTTAAAACTCCCAAGGAAAAGGAAAGCAAGGACCCACAAGAAAACAAAGGCAATGAGTAAAAAGACAATAAACCGCAAACATATATTTACTGCTCAAAAATAAGGAATAGCAAGAAAAAGAATGAAGGACCACAAGCGATCCCTTCTTTTTATAAGAAAAACAACATGCCGGAAAACCTGCGGAAAGTGCCACTAAGCCCAATCCTAAACTGCACTAAAAGTCCGGGCGGATAAGGTTAACTGAAACTTAACCCTGAAAATCCGGAATCCGGGTTCTGTACGAGACCCGGAACTCCTAGTCTAACAAAATGGTAACTGAAAACACTACCAGTCTAACAAGCTATTTTCTTTTCCTTGGTTTCTTCGAACTACTATCAAACCCTAATTGCCCCGGAGTGCTGGTCTTGCCTTGGGGTGTTCAGAGAGACGCCCGGGTGATGATGGATGTCTTTCGGACAGGGGGACTGTAAGAATCCGTCTCGTCCGTATGGACTAAAGACCGATCCGCCTTCTCAAACGACTTTGGATCCTCCTCAACTTCTCCCTCCTTCGAGATCTCAATGGGAGCCGAATCCGGTGTAGGCATAGGGGCCGGTGGAGGCGGCTCGATATCCTCAAACTGCTCCGGATACGTACGTGCCGGATTCTGCACAAGCTCGATCCGGGCATCCAGACTACTCCGGACTGGCATATCCGGACCTAGAAGTCCGGGACCCTGTCCCTCTGAAGTGACGATGTTGATCAGTGACCCAAATTGACCTGTCCGTTTGATGGGCAAGATGGGAGGTTGCGTTGCCGGAGTTGTGATGACATCCGGAACTTTCGGAAATCCCCCGAAGTCGAGAGGCTTGTTCGGATCCATGTTTGCCATCATGGACCGGAATTCCTTCAACGACGCCTCCATTCTGCCCGACATCTCCACCATCACCCGGACTATCTTCGTGTTGGTGAGGGCCATAGACGTCTTTTGTATCTCATCGTAAAGGGCTGCCTTGTGGTAGAGGTCGGCCGGACTCACCATCCATTTCTGGAAGGTTTGGAATGCTTGGTAAGCCTTCTGAGTCGCCTCTTGAGATTGGTGCAACTCCCCTTCCGTCCAGGTCAGCTTCCCCTTCAGCTCGTGAGCTCGTCCCGTTCCGTCTTCAGGTTCCGGATTTCCGTCCTCATCTTGTTCCACTCCGACTCGGTCGGTAACGCCTTCAGCGCGTCCAAAAGGTTCTCTGGCTCGTAGTGTACCACTTTTGCGGACTGGAGTACGATCTCCGTGAGCCTGTCGCGGTACTCCTTCGCGGTCCGGATCCACTCTTCTCCGCACTCGAAGAACCGTGGTCCTTCCCATTCCTATTTATCCTGGGTGAGGAAAGGACCTGGAAATTTACCTCTGGCTGCCAGATCCGTAGACTTCCGTCTTTTGCTTGCCGATGCCTGCTCCCGTTCCTCCTTCTCCCTTTGCGTCTGCTTCAATTCCGGATTCGGCTTTTTGTCCTTGGCTTCCGGCTTGGCTTCTTCCTTTTCGTTCTCAGACTCCTGCGTCTCCGGCTCCTCGTCATCAAAGCAGTTGCACTGGAGCATGATGAGCCTGTTCTCATAATCCGTGGCCTCGTCTTCCGTCAACAGTTCCCGATGCTGGTATAGGTGGAGGAGGTACGTGTTGAGCGGGTTCGGCTTATTCTTCGCCAAGTTCCCGGTGCAGCGCCCCACTACGCTCGCCATGATCCGGCCCCAGTTAACAACTCGGTCCTGAAACGCTCCAAAGATCGTGTTGGCCATGGTTACTGTAATCCAGGAACTCTTGTCCGGATATAGGATTGGTAGGAGAAATCGGAGCAGTCGCTTGTGTCGTTCGTCCCGGCAGTCCTTGATGGCGTAGCCTTCCTTTGGGTGCGGCGGATTGATGAACTTGTGCTGATGATATTGCTCTGTTCGGGTGGCGAATCCGGTTCCGGTTCGCGGGAACCCGTACACCTCCGCCCACAACTCCTTCGTCCACTGGTCCGAATGCCCTCGTACGGTCTGGTCGTATTGATTCGGAGCACCTGCTACCAACTCGTAGAGGACCTGGTCACTCTAGACGTTCCAAGGTTTCTTCAGCAAACCTGCACACCCCAAGACGTTCAAGTCGTCCTCTAATTGCTGCAGATGCAGCTGATCTTCCGGAATTACCAGACTAATCTTCCGGGCCGATACTATATTCCACGTACTAACCCCTGCCATCCGTCTCACCTCTCCTATTGCCGTAACCCTAACTCACCACACTTTCTCTCATTATCAACCAGATTCGGAGCAACTGAAAGAGGGCGAGAAATGAGGAGGAGCCAGGTTTATATAGAATTCCTGCGCCCAACGTTCACTGCAACGGGAACGCAAGCTACGGAACACCGTAACGTATCCCTAGTCTACCGCCGCAAGCTACTGAATTTAATGACTACGTTCCGGTTTCCTGCGTTCCGGCTCCTGAATCCGTCCACCTAGATGTCAAGTTCCGTCCAACTTTCGTACTGGTTACGGAACGAAGTCTAAGCTAATTCTAAGTATTTATTTGTTTCCGTTAGTCTATGTCTAAACTAATTTTTTCAAATTTGACTTATTTTAATTTCTCCTAGTTTATTAGGGTCCCTCCTAAGCTATTACGGATTCCGACACCCACTCCTTCCGTCATCTGGGTTTGCCGTTGCTTCATCCGTCGAGTGCCCCTTTGCACATTGTCGACGAAGTGCCCGCCGATAGCGTGAACGCGGCGCCGCCCCTGCACACCCATCCAATTCCGCTTAGTGCATCAACCCTTTTCTTTCTTTTGAACCACGTGTTTCGCTCTTCGACAGACAGAATGATCGTTCCCGTCTCTATTGTACGTGCCGACGAACTCTGGATACTACAGCAAAAAGGACCTGTCCTGCAACGGAGCTAACGCGCGCACTTTGAGTCCCAGATGCGTTTGTCTAAGGGGCGTTGTAAGGTTTCCGAAAAACGAATTCCGGGACACGTACTACGACACGCTAAGACTAGACTCTAGCAGGCCCTTGAGATAGAGTCGCAACGTCCTATCCAAGGTGGAATCGTGCGGACTGCCTATGTACGACAACGGGAAGATGGCATTGTGCACGGGATTGAGGATGCTGCTCTCGGGGGAGGAATCGATGAGCAGGGTGTTGATGGAATTGGCCCTAAACGTGCCGGATTTGAACCTATCTCCGTCCCAGACAGCCTTGTGCAGAACCTTGAGCCTCAGCCTCCCCTCGGGATGGTTGGGGAACTGAACGAACGTGTCCTCCTTGACGTTGGTATCCCACTCGGGGTGGATGGGGTGCGCTGGACAAGGCCATTCGGGGAGGTGTGGGAGGGGCCTACACTTGCACAACCGCCACGATCGTCTCTCCATGATAGAGGTGCAATCCTCGAGTGTGAGCATGCGCATGGATGAGCGCTCCAAGCCGCGGAAGAGGAAATCAATCATGGGATTGGCCACGACGATCGGCAACCTTGTCCATATAGACAAGCGAAACCTTTTCGCCAAGCCTCTAAGGAATTCGCGCACTTCGGGACGACACGAGAGGGAGAACTCGCCGAAGACGTGGCGTTTCATCGGATCGTAATCGTCCTCCGATGGTGCGTTTGCTACAGGCGAGCGAACGGATCCAAGGGGCTCGACGTGCTCAACTTGGCATAGGACTCCTTCCAACTCCAAGACAACAAAAAAACCGTACAAGGGGAAAGCAACGAGAGGCGGCGCCGCAGGCAACGGCAATGAGGCCTGCGTATGCGAAATCCCTTGTTCAAAGTAGTATTTGAAAATTGAATAAACGATAGTCCACAATTGAAAATGCGCCCCCCCCCCCAACAGGCGTGGGAAGCTTGAATACAGAGACGTGAACCCTTGTCCATTATCATCCTATTTCTAAACAAGATCCACGTCCGATCCCTGCAAACTATCGTGACCCAAAATCACTCTAGACGTATAGATACTATATAATTATAGTTATTTTTTTATTTTTTTCAATAGGAAATTCAAATTTCCTATGATTTAACCAGGTGCATAGCATAGTATTGAAAACCGGAAGATAGGGAAATCATAAAATGATAAAGAAATTAAGTAGGAAATTAGTATTCTACAGAACCGGAATTACCAAGGATATTGGGAAACCCAATGCGGAGACCGGAATCAGGAATAGAGTCGGTAATTAGACTATCGGGAGACAGTTGGAGCTAATTAGGACCACCAACAGTACCCGACAATTAGGGAATGGTCGGATTAACGGGTAATTAGCAAGAACGACAAGATCAAACGGTAGGAAATTAGGGGTTTCCCAGTCGGAAAGTTTAAAGCCAAGACATTTAGGGTTCCTGTACACATTTCCGGCCTCCTCCGTTGTTGTTTGTTATTTTTCTTGTGTGTAGTAGTTTCCGGTGTTTCCCAACATAGTATTCGTTTCAACACCTTCAGTTGAAACAGTGAGTGTGGTGAGGAACTATTGCAGTAGTATGAAGTAAGGAGACAACCATGACCGGAAGTGAGTCGGAAGAGGAGACTGTAAAAGTATCATTGAAGCACGTCAGTTCGGTGATTCCGGAAGATGCAGCATTGCGAGCGGATCTGCTGGAGGACTTGAGCCAGTTGGGCTGCACCGGATTGCTGGAGAGACCATGGAATTTTAAGGACGAGGTAATGGTGAGGGAAGTGTTACATCCACAGTCGAACGAGTGGAAGAAGACCATGCGAGCAGTTCCGAACAAATGGACCCAAGCGGTATGGCGGGAAGTTTACGGATTCACAAGGGGAGGAGAAGGGCCCGCTTCAAGGACGGACAAGTATGCGGTGGGTAAGTTTTTAAACCCTCCTCACCCTAAAGATGGGTATACCGTGAATGAGTGCAAAGATGATCGGGAAAGGAGGGTGTTAGAATTCCTGGTCCCCATCCTTAGTCCAGATAGGGGTACTAGGTTAACTATTACTCTAGGCAACACGATTTTCGATGCTCTGTCCGGAGACCAGAAAGTCGATTGGGGGGTAGTTTTGCGGGATCATGTAGGAAAGCTTTGTAAGGCAGTAGGGAAAATAAAGCCGTCTAATCTTTCTCCTTTCCTTTACCACCTGTACCACGCGCATGACTGCATGAGAGTAGAAGAAAGGCGTGAGTATAAGGTTCAGGAAATAAGGCTAGCACATGGTATGAAGGCAGACTCAGAAGAAGAAAATGTGGAGAGACAAGAAGAGTCTTCCGGGGATTCCGGCAAGGATAAACCGAAACAGTCAAAAAGGGAGGAATGAGCCCCAATCTAGGGGAGTGATCCGCTTAAGAAGATCATCAAGGATCTAAATCAAGTCAGGGAGGGTTATGAGAAAGAAAGAAGTACCATAGTCCAGGTGTGTAAATTGCTAAGTGACATCCCCGTGAGTCAATGTGAGGAACAAATCCGGAATCTCATTCGGGATGCTGAGAGTAGGGCCGGAAAAGCAAAAATCATTGTCCTGATGGATGAGGTGATCGCCTTGAAAAAGGAGTTGAGTGAGAGGAGTCAGGAGAGTGATCAAGTGAGGAAAAACTCTATCCGGTCAAAGGAGATGCTCGACCGGATTCCAGAGTTTACTACCTATCCAGTTGAGATACTAAACAAGGCCAAGCTCTTCGATGAAAAGGTTTTAGAAGGGGAAGGAAGATTAGGGGACAAAGTCATTAATGTTCTAGTTACCTTCCATTCGCAACTGGAAGAATTACTCATTTAGTTGAGGGATGTAATGGGAGAGAGTAGTCAGCCTCCGAAACCGGAATCGAAACCAGAAACCACAACAAGAAAAGAGGGTACTCCCGCCAAACCTCTCCGATCGGATAGTCGGCATATGTCACCATTCGGTCGGGATAAAACCAGAAAGTCTCCAAGAAGTGTGGATGTTACCACGCCAGCAAAAGGAAGTGTTATGCAAGAATCCGGTGCGGATCGGGTATCTACACCTGGATTTCAAACTCGCGGTCAGACCAAAGTCAAAGAAGGAAGTCAGGAAACACCGGAAAGTAAGAAATCAGCCGTTTCCCCGTCTCCAAGTGAAGCAGCAAAGAGAAGATCGGAGTCGCACAAGAAACCCATTGAGTTAGGGTCCGAAGAAGAAGAAGAAGACGAATCTGAAGAAGAAGAGGTAGAATCCGGTTCCAGGAGTGGGGAAGAATCTGAGCCCTACTCCGATCCAGACCAAGAATTAGCAGCTCCAAAGCGAACCAAGACCAAGTTGAAGGCACAAAAGTCAAAGACGAAGAAGCGTAGGGCTTCGAGTGTTTCCGGTTCTGCCCAGAAATAGCCAGCAAGGAAGGGGGCTACATTGCTACAACTTCAGTGAAGACTCCAGCTAAGCGGTAGAAGAAGTGATTTTAGGGTTAGGTAGAACAATAGGTAGGCGGCTGAAAACCTAAGTTTTTGGTGGAAAAGTAGTTTCCAAGTAGCTTTTTAGGTGAGTAGGGAATTTTTGTTGAACCTACCTGGATCCGGATTTTTAGAATCTGAGATCCGTTTTTTATGGTAAGGGCTGGCTGATATGAAGTCAACTATGATGAGGATAAAGAGAATGACACATGTCATTCCCTTGGGGTTTTACTTTTGATTCCCTTGGGCGGTAAAAGCCCTTGGGTTGTAAACTATTTAGGATTCAGATTTTTAGTTGTTAAGTGTGCATTTTCGGATCTTGCTTTCCTAGCATCGTGCAATACAAGTCAGAGCTTTTTTATTCACCTTTTGTGTCTGAGCGTACTTGAATGGCATACTATGTCATTGTATGTTCATTTGGATTGCAGGAATAGGTAGAGGGGAAGTGTGCCTGGATGTTGGGTTTATCCGGATTCTGGAGTTTAAGTGAGTCTGTGTGAGATGGCATTTTCCTGATCCCAAATGGCGTGATCGGTTCAGATTCCATTAGTTGAATACGGTCCCAGTAGGTTAGGAGTTGCAACTGTTGAATTACCGGAACTCTCTAAGCTTAATGGTTGATAGGTTCTTCAGTTAACTAGAAACTGAAGGAGATGTGATATTTCTCCATTTTGTCTGTCCCTAAAACCCGGATCTTAGACTAATCCAATAGGTCGTCATTGTAGTATTTGCTAGGTTGTTTAGTTGGGTTTCCTTGTGTGACCTGCCGATCTGGAATCTTCCGGTTTAGCTGTGAAGGAAAGTCGGTTAAGTAGTATATGTGTGTTGTTGTTGGTTTATTTGAAAGTGGCACTCTTGACACTATAAAACGCAGAGGGTAGGTAATTAGCTTCCTTCCTTAAGCACAATACGCAGACCCCTCTTAGTCTAGAGGTTAAACTCGAATCCGGTTACGTTGATAGGAAGTCCGGAAACTAAGTTAGCTACCTGGTTTCTAGTTCCGGTCCTCAGTGTAGATAGACTGTAGAGAGCAAGGAATTAGGAAATTGCTTAGATTCAAATCTAGAGGTGATCTGGATAGTTTAGTTTAGTTTTCCTACCGGATTTGAGTAGGTTTTGCTTGGGGTTGTTGTGGTAATCCTTATCCGTATTTCACTTTAGGGCCTTTTCCGATCTTAGAGAAGCATTTCGACTTTCTTGTGCTACGACACAAACTATGTAGGCAAGCGCTAGGGAGGCAGTGAGCACAGGGGTGCAAGGAGATCGAGCCTCACCTTTGTTACATCCGGAGTGGTGGCCACGACGGGAGTGGTGGCACGCCTAGTGGCGGCGCGAGTCTAGACACTCGCGACGATGGGAGAGACGACCTGTGCAGCTTGCGCAGGGGGGAGTTCCACCGTAGAGACCGGAGGGGGGACTTCAGCAATGGTGGGAGACTCCCGTGCCATCGGTGGCAGACAAGGAGGGCAACTCGGTTGACGGAATACCAGTGCAGACTCTTCGCCCAACCCAAGAGCATGGCCACTCTGAACCGCAAATGCCAATTGCCAAGAGCGTAACTACATTGCCCAAAAGGACTCCGAATAGAAAGCACAATGCACAACACTCTACATTAAACATCACTCACCACCACGAATTGCCAAAAACACGAATTGCCAAAAAATGAAACCAATATATTACAAATAGAATACAATGTTTGTACAAACTTTACGAACAGTGTTTCACAAACAATCCGAAAATCACGTCTGTACAACTAAAATGTCTGTACAACTAAAATCGTCACAGGCCTCGCGAAGAGGACTTCTAAATCTATGGGCCTGTCGCTCCATGGATGGTGGACCCGTCGGGACGACCTTCGATCGGCCCGACGTAACACCTTTACATAGCTTCCACACCTGGAAGCGCAATTCAAAAGATGGGGAGCTATGTGGAGGGGTTACCCACCGTGGGAGTCTGGACGTCCTCGTAGGGTGAGTCGACTGGCGCATGCTCCTCATGCCTCGCAAGGGGCAGCGCCGGAGCAATTGGGGCCTACAAGGGAGCATACTGTTGGGTCAAGTTAGTGAAGGAGACCTCCATATCTCCCAAGTCGACTTCCAAGTCGTAAGGGTCATCGTCGTGGATGCTCGGACGATGCACTGGCCCAACAACATGCACAAACGGAAATTGACTAAGGGCTAGGTCATCGAATCTGCTTGGATCATCAATGACACTCATCGAAATATTTGCAGCCTCTCTTGAACCCAACTGTCGAAGTTTGGACGCTGCGATGGCCGTGGCGGTGGAAATCGAATTCGTTGTGGAGACTCCGGAGACGTTGTAGAGCTCGCTCACAGGAATGGGAGTCGCAGCCATTAGAGGGGCACTTGTCTGCGCGGCCTACTTCGCGAGAATCTGCTCCTGTAGTTGCTTCAGTAGCAAAGCGGACACCGAGGCATCTCCGTGGTCCACGACGTCGTCACCTTCGCCATGTCGGCCTCCCGCGCGGTCGACGTCTTCATCTTCGTCCTTGTCCTCGTCGTCCTCGTCCTTGTCCTTGTCCTTCTCCACTTCCGTGTCGGAGTCACTTCCATCGCGGAGGTTGAAGGTGCCTTCTCGCGATTCCTCCTTGCCCTCTCTTTCATCATCCGAAGACTCACTCTCCACGGGGTTGGGGTCCTGGAGCCTCCGTGTCTGAGACTTGGGGTCGTAGATGAAGTCGAGGGTGTGCGGCTGCGACACTAGGGTGTTAGGCCACATCTGTACACCAATTCAAGCATGCACGCTCTGGCGCAGCAGACACTTATCGGTGGGGCGCACAAAGGAGACGGAGCTCCGATACAACATCTGCAGTGCCAAGCAATAGTCACACGGCATGAATTCTCCGAATGACGCATTCACAGACGGTCAGATGAGCTCTATACTGGAAGCGAGAAAGGGACGGAGTGGAGAGCTTACCGAGCACGCGGAGACAGGCTTGGATCCCGCAAAGACAAGCATGACCGTTCCCTGGTCCCTACAAAACTTGTCGATGAAGCGAAGGTACACTTCGTATCGCAGCTCGCGATTCGTCAGTATCCAGGGGTTATCGTGGCGACAGAGCTCCCGGGTCTTGTACCTGACGTCCTCTGTCACCAAAGGCTTGTCCTCGGCAGCCGAGAGTCGGGGAATCGGTTCCCCGACTTTGACGAGTGGGGAGTTCTGGAAATGCTTCGTGGACCGCTGAATGTACATGACCCTATCCCTTCCCCCAGTGTAATAGTTCGGCTCGCCCTTACAATACACGTACGTCGCGATGCGGCGACTGTTATGCTCGGGGAAGAATTTCTCGAGCGCCTATTCCACTCCCACCACCCTCTTGGCGCCCATGATGAGCATCCACGTGTGGACCCCCTTGGACATGGTATTTTGGGAGACCCGTGCGAGTTGTTTGATAATTTTCTCGTACGCGTAATGAATCTCTATTTTCCCCACCGCCGGGAACAAGCAGAAATCCATAATCCCCACCTTGCAGAAGCAAATGTTGGCGGGTCCGTCTATGTATTCCACCCATTTGCGCTTCTGCTTCACGTACACAAAGGGATCGAACATCATCGCCGTGCGATCCCACCGGCAGACCGTGGCTCGCGCACACCTCTTGACGGTGTTGCAACGTTCGTTGTTGGCGAGCAGTCGCTGGATCATGGTGACGATGTCCGAGGGAGCAACCATCATTTTCTTCCCTGAGCCACATTGGTGCCTGAGCCACTTCTGCCCAATCTGCATGGCGGCCCATATGTTGTGCCCCCGAATGCACAACAGTGCCTTGAACTCCCGCCAGGCTTTAGGGACGACCTCCCCCTGGGAAATGACCTCCTTTGCCTTGTCGATGCCCAGGACGTTGGCCTTCTATTTTATCTCGAAGATGAGCACGGCCTTGTGCTTCTTGTTGGTGCACCATTAGGCGAAGAGAATGGCCGCCGTCCAACTGGCCGGACTCTTCAGGTAGACCTTCGGCGGCGGCTCCAGGATTCTGCTCGCGAGCTTGCCTACGGCGGCGTCATCCATCCCCAGAAGGTTCTTCATCTGGTTGTGATTGATCGCCGTGAACTTGTAGATCTTGGAGCCCCCCTTCCCGATCGGAATTTGGTTGAATGGGACGTCGGTGTCGATGTCGTGCAACGCCTCGGACTCGTTCTTCTGGAAGACCTCTTGCCAACTGGTCCAGGTCACATTCGAGGCCATGACGATCTTCCGGTCGCCCATCTTGTCGAAATCCCAGGTCCTCCCCCCCCCCGTTTCGGTGCTTGGCGCTCCCCACCGCCTCAAAGCTTTGGTGCGCCTTCTCTTTGAAATCCTGGACATGGATCGGGGTGGTGAGTATGTGTCGTGATCTGACCGCACGGTCTGAATTGTCCCCGAACAATCCACGACACCAAGTGGCGTCGAGGTTTGAATTTTGTGGGATCAGACCGCGCGGTCTGAAGTGACCATGAATCAAGAAGGTGACGAGCCTAACGAGGACAACAGGAGTCTACTGAGGACATGGAATGGGACGGAATTGCATCACTGGGATTCAAACCGCGCGGCCTGAAATGCGTAGGGAAGTCGTACGTACCTCATAAACATTCGGGTCCTCCCCTTCAATGGTGACCTTCACGTTCTTCCGGTGTTGCGCAGGCTTACCTGCGTTTTCCCAGAGGTGGCGAACATGCATTAGTGTTGCCGGTAGGGACGACAGATACGGGCCCACGACGTTTCCGTTGTTGCACTTGGACGACAACGCGTGCAGGTGGTCCTTGTTCTGGGACCACACGATTTCGCACATCTACCTGTGCATTTTGGCGACGACCTTCTCATCGTCGACGGTAGTGTTCCCGGAGATGATGTCCTTGGCGGCCATCCAGGTGTGCTGCCCATTGATGATGAGCAACGGTCGTGCCTTCCAACAATCCGCCCAACATGTCGGTCTGGTGCGCGTGTCCGGCATGACGGTGAGGATTTGCTTGGCATAGTTCACCTTCACCATCCTGTCGAGGACTGCCAAGATGTCGTCATTCTCGAGTGGCCTCACGATGATTTCCGACTCCTCCTGGGCATTCACCATATCGTCCACGTCCAACTCGAAGTATTGTCCCCAACCGAATATGTACATGTACGAGGACAGTTCCTTGAACCACTTGTTGGCCGCCGCTTCGGCCTTGAGGCGCGACCTCGTTTCTAACTCGACGCTGCGTCACGGATTGCGCTTGTACTCCGCGGGTATGGACACGCTTTCTGGAACGGCGTCGGCATCGAAGGGCACGGTTCATGGATTCTTGGTCCATTTCCCGTTCACCTTCTTGATCGCAATCTTCTGCGCCTCTTCCTCGGACACCTCTGCCAGTTCCGTGATGGCCTTGTAGGTCGATGAGCTAGGGGTGCCATGCAATTCCTCTGCCATGCGTCTCGTCTGGACCTAGCGCCCCGCATCTTCGTCCGAGGATGCTTGCGTCGCCACGGGTGGGCCCGCTGACTTCCGTTTCATGGCCTTCTGTTTAGACCGAGAAGTCGGCGTTGTGGTGGCTCGCGCAGCCGACTGCGTCGCCTGTGGCAGTCGTTGGATGGGTCCATGCGCCGATGGGAGTGGGTCGGTACGCTCGAACGCACCAGCAAGGGCCGACGCAGGGGGGGGTTGGCTGTGCGTGCCCGCTCCCGACGCCGACGCGACATTCTTGGCAGATCCCTCTAGCGAAGCCATTGGTCGACTTCCTTCACCCTGGCAGACATTCAAGGGCGACACTGTTAGTGATCTGGTATGAACGGCAAATGCTTTGGTGACGTACAAGTTGGCTGCCTTTCCGGTCTCGTGGAAATCACCAAAGACGGCTTCGCAATGCGATTGGGTCTCGGCCATTAACAGTTGATATGCACGAGGGACGGCCGCATAATTCTTCATAAGGCGTTTGCTATAGAAGGTCATCTCATTTTCTACACAGATGGCGATGACCCCGAATGCATTATTACTAGCATTCACCATGTCGACGAGAATGGCCTCCCTCATCACATGGACATTGACGAGTACCAAAGTGGAGAAGGATTTCCATCGAGGATCCCCCGTCTTCGTGAATCCCAGCTCTAGATTGAAGATGGGGGAGCCGAGCAGGAAATTCAGTTCGATAGTCCACAATGACTTGGACGCGACGAACTCCATCAGGAATTTCTTTTTGATGTGCAACTTCCAGGACTCGTGGATTCGGTCAGGCGAGATAGGCCTCAAATAGCCCGCAAGCGGCAGACTGCTCTCCAGGAATGACTCCATGCCACTGTCCACAAGCACTACTTCAAATCAGACCGCGCAGTCTAAACTAGACAACTCAGGAGAATTCTACACGCCCAACATGCAATGCTCGACCACGCAGTCATGCGATGTACTAACGAGTTGAGGGTGCATTTCCTACAGTCGTTGGTATTCCTACCTCTCGCGCGCAGGACATGCGATCGGATCTATTGCATATTAGCGTACTTCTGATAGGACGATACTCCTTCAAACTATTCTGAGTCGATGGCATGGTTTTGACCGCGCGGTCAAGACCAGTAACATGATTCATCGCCTAGATAGACCAGGCTATCATGACGCTATTTCTACATTGACTTCTGCGCACGAGGTTTTGACCGCGCGGTCTAAAACGCCTCCCCTTTCTATTTGGCTTATTACGATGATCCTCGAAATGGGACCCTGCGGACAACATTATTCTCGTCCCGCCCATCACCTGGAACCATCCTTCATCTATTAGATCGGACTGCGCGGTTTGATCCTGTCATTCTTTGGTCTACCCCGTATGCGGCAAGAATTAACAGATACTGATCGCAGGGTCGACAACCATTACTTCTGTTATCTTGTGCAAGGATTGGCGTAGGTCCTTTATTCGTTATCCATCGAGGATCAAACCGCGCGGTCTGATTTACGCCTTCCCTGCCTACTTTGGAGGCTAAGCACAATGTTACGAGTCATCGTGGCGTCTAGTTTCTTTCACTTTGTTTTCAATCACTCTTGGATCGATCCTACAATACTATAAGTATTAGGTTTTGACCGCGCGGTGTGATCCATGTGTAATGCTTATTCCTGGTGCGTGATTAGATGAACGTGTAGAGGTCCTCTACTCGTGATGCATGTTTGGTTATAATTTAGACCGCGCGGTCTGAATCTCCCAACATTAGGTTATTATTCAGACGTGCCCATTGATATAGTTCAGCCCCCCGGTCTGATCTACTAGTTGGCATGACATTGGGTCTACATTATTTCAGGCGTCGACAGTGGATCAGTCATGACAACACTACATGAACGCATTTACCACTGAGGAAATCTTCAGGGCGCGCGGTTGTAACGGACCGTTCCCATCTATTTCATGGATGGGGGACCACTTCAAACCATGCGGTCTGAACCTGTATCTAGAGAACCATGGAATAAATTGATCAGCAATTCGTCCTTGACATTTTGTAGACGTTCCATCACTTCAGACCGCGCGGTCTGATCCTGAATCTAGAATAACATGACATAATTTGATCAACAGTTTGTGCAGGACATTTTTGGAATTGTGCATCTTTTCAGACCATGCGGTTTGAACCTGTATCTAAAATAACTTGACAAATTTGATCAGCATTTCGTCCAAGACATTTTTGGGACGATTCGTCACTTCAGACCATGCGGTCTGAAACTACTTCAACTTGATTGATATGAAATAAGTTGGATAGGTCTACAATTCGTCCCCGACATTTTGCGGACTTTGCATCAAGAATTCACTTCAGAGCGCTCGGTCTGAAACTATTTTACCTAATGTTCTCAGAAATTACTACGTCAACAACTCCGGGCCATTTCAGGGACACCGGAACACTTCAGACCGCGCGGTCTAAACCATGGCTATGGCCACATACACTGCACGGTTATAGGTGCCTCTTCTAAAATTATGCAAAATTCATGAGTTTGGCGTAGAATTTGCAGGCAGCTTACCTCAATTACGCAGCTCAGATTGCTGTGGAAGCACGATTGCAGATCCAACTCCAATGTCATGATGCCAATGAAAGCAAACTGAATTCGGCGTTCTTCGCATTCACTGCAATAGACAATGCCAGGATGACAATTGAAATCACAAACTTTGCAATCCATGACAATTTGAAATCACAAACTTTGCAAACATGACAATTGAACACACGGGCAATGCAAGCATGAGAATAGAAATGGGAAACTACTCAACTAGTAGAGACACAATAGTGACTGCAATCAACACGTCAAACACAAACCCTTACACTATTGCTAAAGTTACATTATATGATACTATGCTATCAGAACACAATCCAAAATTTCTATTCCTATTTGGTCGGCTTGTAAGATATAAGTGACAAGAAGAAATGCTAGGCATAAGAGGGTCATGTGTAAAGGCAAGAGAAAGGTACTAACACGTCAAGAAAAAAATCTAGTAGACAATACAGAACTTTCGAATGATCAAAATGACACATGAATCTGAAGAAGATATAATAGAAAACCATACCTTCAGAAGTTGAAAAGGTAACAGCTGCACAAGTTCAGCAAACACGCCTCGTCGAACTCAACGAACGCCCCGCCGAACGCCTCAGTCGCCGACTACTTGAAACCGATGCTCTCCAGAACACGAAATCAATGCGGTATGTGATACTAGATGTAGAGGAGGGAAACTATGGAAGGAAGAAAGGCAACCTGGAGGCGCAAGGACAAGATTTTACAAAAGAAAGAGCAACAACAAACAAAATTCAAAGAAGGCGCAATAGGAAGACGAACACGAGAAATGGCAGCAAACTGGAATGGTGAAACCCTGGCCCACGAAGAAGACGACCAACCGAACCTCCCAATAACCAAACCTAATCCAAACCTGCATCGAGCCTCCAAGTTGGTACGGAGCTCCCTCCGAACCTGCACGCGCCTCACGAAGTACACTTGAGCCTCCCACAAACCTGCGCACACCACACAAAGCTGCCCCAAAAAAACCATGATTAAGCATCAGTTTAGGGTTAAAAGAGTGGGACTTAAAAGCAAGTTTAAAAGCGACCATTTAAGGGTGGCTCTGCCTTTTTCATAGGCTTTCGTGGAAAGAAAAAAAAATAGGGAGCTCTTTACAAAAAGAAAAATACATATGCAACCTAACACAAGTAGTTTCGTATTTTTCTAAGCGTTTTTTAATTACTTATAAATTTGCAAAGATAGAAGATATAAGCACCTACTCGTAGACATAGGTCTCCCAAAATACGTCCACTTGCAACTTGTAAAGAAATGTGCGGAAATCAAAGACAATGATTCACTCTTGCAATACAAAAATAATTTTTCCTCCAAGCGATGATTTCAATTGTTAAAGCTCAGTGCTCCATTGAAGGATCACCCCATCTCTATTTTGCACTTAAAAATAGGGGTGGTTTGAAGAAGAGGGGTGCTTTTAGAACACACATTGTCGACCTTAAGTCAACCCTAGTTTTTTCAATCAATTCACCCAAAGCCCTTTTTCCTAAATTCTTGGAAGTTGTACAATATTGAACAAGTTCTAGGATATTTGAGGCACGTTTCTATGAATCCTCAATCCTAGAAAATCAAGATTTGGGATGGGCATGGAAAAAAATTAGGAACATGAAAATCATAATCAATCATTTCCAAAATTGGATTTCGAATGCTAAAATGAACTTCCAAAATATTTTGATCATGTTCACTTGGCACTGATGGACAAACATGAAAGGGACTGGCAATATACTCAAGACAGGCCATATGTACATTAACTCTTATTCAAATCTCACAACTCCTATGCACTCGTGCACTCCCTACAAATTAAATCAACAATTACAGCATGTATATTATACTTAGTTCTGGAAGGGCAAAGAATTTGCTTAATTGGAGAGGATTATGAGTCCTACTTATTCTTACTCAATCATTTAAAATGTACTTCAAAAGATCAAGGTATTTACCAATTCACATGGGAAATCTTCAACCAAAATACAAAAGGCATAATTTAAAAGGCATAAAGGTTGCTTTGTAACCTCATGAATGTCCAAAATAAGCTTATGCATCGATATTTATGTAGCGCAAATTTTAAAGGGCCTTTCAAGTCAATGATTTTTTAGATTGAAGGAAAGCAACTCGAACTCCAGCAAGGCTCTAGAAGCAAACATGATTTAGAGGTACATTTCAATGTACCCGTTTTAGAAGGGTTTTCGTTTTGATGACCATTTTTTGTGAACTTCAAGAATTTGTAACTAATTTCACAAAGCTTGAAAAAATAGGAAGTGACTTCGGTTAGATGTCTATTCTACTTGTCTGTTGAGAGAAATTTACTACAAAATATTTAAAAATGTTTTACTTCCCAAAATTCAATTTTAGCCTTGAATTGGTTGATTTGTGAACCTCCTACCTCATTTATAGCAATTTGTACTGTTGGATGAGTTTCATATTTTGTTAGGTTGAAGAATCTCCCTTATGAAAACACCTTGTACGGTTTGATCTAAGACTACATCTTTAAAATGGACACAAAATTCATTTTCTAGAAAAACTAGGCCCACCCCCCAAATCAACCACGGTCACTAAAGGGTTAACTTCCTTAGTGACCAAAACGTGGTCACTTTGATTTCTAAAGTACTTATTCAATTATTCGCAATATTCAGATGATATGGCACTTCCAGGGATCCTTTGGAGAATCAAATTCATTTGGTCATCTTTCTATACAATTGGATTTACATAACTAGCTTTTATGTAAAAAGAAAATCCCAAACTTTGAGTGTTTGGATACTTACCTCGATAAAGCAACAGGTTGGGGGATTTGGTCAATGAAAGCATATATTACACTACTGAATTGTCCATCAGCCAACTAATGCTTGGCGCTAGCAGGGTTAGAGCTTCATTTCCTCCATGTATTGTATAATCCCATTTAATGGTCAAGCAACCACGTTATAATCACTTCAACGTCAATATAAAAAGAACACAAAATGCGACCGTGAAGAATTGGTACTCAATCCTATTCATAAATAGTTACATATTTTTCCACTCATAACACACCATTATAAAACGAAAAAAAAAGAATTTAGAATTTTGTAACTATCATATTTCTTGTGAACTAAATCCAAAAATACTTGACATATAATTTGAAAACACAATACTAGGTACTTAGAAATATAACGAACTTACTAGGATGGTTTATTGAATTTGGGATTTTGTTATCTGATTTGTTTGTTTGAATTATTGTGTTTTGTTGTTGCTATTCTAGAAGTGTAGGTATTTTAATCTAGATCAATGTACCAACTCTTCTCAATTTCCAACATCTAAAACTGTGTCCGAAATTGTACCTAGCCAAGTTGTTGTTCCTCCTACACTTCACAACAATTATGTGAGTCTATTTGGGATATCAAAGAATGCAACATGGCTTGCTCTCTAAAGTTGTCACCATTCTTTCATTAATGAAAATTGAAACTTACACAATTCTATTAATGTACCATGATCCAAAAATTAATTTCTTCTCTTCTTCGATTTTATTCACCATTGCATTCATATCTCCTATTTTTTTTAAATCAAGAGATTTTCCAATACCCTATTTGATATATAATCCTATTTCAAGAATGAAATGTAGGCTGAAGTAGACATTTGAATCATATTTTATATTCAATATTAATTTCTTCACTTCGTCTATCTCTTGAAGATGTCACAATAATTTCAAATCATCACAGACTTAGACTCTTACATTAACGAATTCTACACACAATGAGATTCCATCATAGAAAAGAAAAAATTGCAATTTATATCACACCTTGACGATTTGAAAAATGGATCTATATTAACTAAGACCTTATAGGGGTTCATAACATTGTTAGTAGCTCAAATATTATTGACACCTCGGAATTTTGAATATTGTGCTTTTATGTGAACGATAAACAATTGATTTATAACCATGATATTTTAAATAGCACATACTACAATAAAATTACACAGAACTCGATATAAAAGTAGGTACACCTAAGGTCCCTCAATGAACAAACTCAATTGTACCTCATTTTGAAAGTTACCATTAATTTCTTGCATTAGATTGCAATTTATATCACACCTTCACATTTTGACCAATTCATCTACACTATGACTTTATAGAAGGAGTCTAATAACATTAACAGTGGGACAAATATGGGCAATTTTGTTCAAATGGTGAAACTACACAACTTTGGCAACAGGGTTGCTATATTGTGAGCTTGTGAGCTTGTGAGCATATAAATTTTGAAAGGTTTCATTTAAAAAATTTGATCAAAATTTATTTTTTTTGGTAAATTTTAGTATCTAATACCATGAACCTATTATCGTGGTTCCTTCTACAACCTTAATGTGCTACTTATTGGACTTTGATAGATTTTTAGGAAAAAAAAATTGGTCATTAATTAGGATTCATTTGAAATAGACTGAGGTTGTTTCATTGAGATTTTAATTTTTATAACCACTCCCCTATTAGAATTGGGCCCCTCTCGGCGCTGAGAAGAATAAAACTTTAAATTTAAAAACTTTTTTTATTTTTTAAAAATTATTATTATTATTATTATTATTATTATTATTTTCCCACGGCTAGAAAACCCTCCTCGGCGTCGAGGGGAGTTTGCTAGCCGCGAGGGGAGCTCAACTAGAAGAGGGGAGTGAGTGCTCAATCCTCTTTTTGGTACAAAAAAGTCTCACAAGAGGACAATGATCAACTAAATCAACAATTTGGTGTAACTAAGCTCAATCTTTATAGAAATAATCGCTATCAACCAAAAAATTTCTTTCAAAATTTGAACAAGCTCAATTATACGCTCATTAAGACAAACGTACAGATACCTTCCATCAGCCCTAAGAAGATCCATGCTACTACAAAATAGTGACCAACAAAAATGAAATTTGGTTCACCTAAGCTATTTCTACATATAATGAATTATTTATTATTAACAAATTTTTGTTTTGAAAATCTAAACAAGTCTACAAACTTACAAATCAAGACGGAAGTATTGATACCCTTTCATTGACTTTGAGAAGATCCATGATGCTATAAGACAATGTTCAACTAAAATAAAATTCAATGTGATAAAGATCATTAGATATAAAAATAATTCTTATCAACAATTTTTGTTTTCTAAAATCCAAACAAGTCTAACAACAATGCATTAAGAGAAAATTATTAGTACCCTCCATCAACCATTCAACCCTAAGAGGACCCACGTTGCTATAAGATAGTAATCAATCGTTATTCTCTAGGGGAGGACACTCTCACTACATTTGGGGTACCTACGTGCGGCGGTGGAAAAAGTAATTCATGTAATTCACCTTGAATAAACTATAATTTCATTCTAAAATTTTGAGCTTTGTTTAACAATGACTAAAGGTTTCTATTGACAAAAAATTCAATTCCAAATAACATAAGATATATTGTCTAGAAAGGGTTGAAAAATGAACTAAAATGGCATGTTCTCCAACTAAAATATTTATAGAGCTCACATGAAGATGACTATTGCATCAATATTCAACCAAAATAAACTTTCAATAGAAAGCTATTCTATATAATTTTTTTTTCATTTTTCAAATTTTTTTTCTTATATAATATAGAGGTGTGAAAGTTATTTTCAGCTTTACAGTGTATCTTTTTTCTTCAAAAATTTATAACTAATTACTATTAGCACAAAAAAATACCAATAATTCAAAACATAAACTTATAAAGTAGTAAAATCTATCCATAATTTTTTTTTTGAAAAAGAAATTAAATTTTAAGGTGTATTACTTGTTTTACTTTTTCCGCCGCACATAGTTTGCTAAAACATAGGGAGTGTCCTCCCCGGGGTTATTCTATATAAACTTATTTCCATCTCCATTCATCTTTCACATCAATTGAGTTCATGATTTTTATAATTTCTACTTCTAATATTTTAAGAAACATTGAAAATTTTAATTTTCATCTGAATTCTACAAAACCACGGTAATAGGTTCACGGCAATAGGTCTATAGTAATAGATACAATAATTCACTAAAAATAGAAGATTTTGATCAAAAATTTCAGATGGATTTTTATTTTTAGCAGTATTCTTAATTTTTTAGTACTTCTTTAAATTTTTGAACTTAATGCTCGCAGAATCCTGCTCACCGCTCATGGGCTCATCATGCTTGCAGGCTCACAAACTAGCACCGCTGACTTTGGCAATTTTTTCAATTTAGACCGGGTAGTCTAAAATGTTCAAATGTCCTAGATTCGCATCTAGATTTCTCAAAACTTCATCATTTTTAAATGTCTAAAATCTACATGAGTCATAGATGGCACTTCTGTAGTTCAAAATACACCACTTGAAATCTGTAGAGATCCTAGATTTCTAAAATCTATATAAATTCAAGATTGTTGAAATCTATACCTATCCTAGATGTCACTTTTGTGGTTCGAACTAGGTACTTTGAAAATGGTACACAAAATACGTCCTTTTTAACATAGAGAACCCATAAATATTATTGACGTATAAGAATTATAGGGTAGTTGCAAGAAACACCTACTGGTTTGCGTTCAAAACGGCTATTTCACTCCTGCTTGTGGATTTTGGAATAATTTTTTTTTAAATAAAAGAAAATATGGATAATGTGTACAACATTAAAAAAATGATGTGTGCAAAAATTCAGACCTAAATTTTTTTTTCTCTAAGAGTTATGCATGGTCAAAGAGGGTTGAAAAATGCAAGAAAGTTTGAAATTTAATTCTTAAGAAATAGTAAAAAAATTCTAAAACTTCTAAAAAAAAATCTATTTTTTCTAACTTATAGATACTCCTTTTCACCAATTTTCACTATTGGAAAAATAAAATTGTGTTTTCCACACTTGCGCAAAGGTAGTGCACTTTGAGCACATGTGGCAGATGGAAAATTATCTATTTTTAGAAAATCTTTGGTAAGCTTGTGTAACTTTAGTAGAAGTTATAGTATACCAATTTTGAGCTTCAAATTCGTATTTTTGGGTGAAAAATAGTGCTAAAACCCTTCAAAATGGCCAAGGTAGACATTCAATCGGGGGTAGTTTAAAAATAGTAGAATAACTATAAAAAAAACCTTAAAAATTACTCAACATCTGAAACTACCACATGTACCTTCATTTCAAGTTTCATAGAAGATGGACACACGATGCAAAAGTTATGAGCAAAAAACTAGCTGTCTAAGGTCAAGGGGACCAAAAAAACGTGAAGTGTTTCTTGCAATCACCCTATATCAAAAATCTTGTTCATTTTGCTTCTAATTATGTGAAAATGAAACAATTGATTCATAACCATGATATTTCGAATAGCATATATACTACCAAAAAAAAAAAAAAAAAGGTACACCTAAGGTCAATCACTCAATGGTCAAACTCAATTGTCATTTAAAAAATCATGGCTTTTTAAATGATTCTCACACATATGAACTTGATCATGTATCTCATAGCAAGATGTCTCATCCGATGCTTTTTAAATGAAAGTTTCTTGCTCACCTTTGTGCGTGAGGTTCAAAGCTTACTATACCTTCTCTAAAGCTCACTCACAACTTGAGAAACCAAGTGTTATATTTCAGACTTATGAAGTTGAAGTTTTCCCGGAGTTGCAAGTAAACTCCAACATTATCTAACTTAGATTATTTACAAATTCGATGTAATCATGACTGTTCAAATGTTACAAAATGATTGAGAGCTTCAATCTATGATGAGTTCCATGAAAACGAGATATAGCAAAGAAGCATAATTATATTAAATATACAACAGAAAATGTGTTGAATTTCCAATCAAAAGGTAGACATTTATCCTACAAGTTAGATATCTTGGTAAGTGGAAAATATAGATGTAGAGCATTTGCGGCCCACCCAACTATGGCTTGAGAAGATCGGTGCTAATATGCTCACATTTGTTGAAGTTGCCTTTTCTTTGTATTCGTATATAATTAGACCAATTCATTGAGAGGCTTGTTGAAACACACCAATTGTAAGTCCAATACTATTGCTGAAGAAAAGGTAGAATTATTTGAAAATTCTAAAGCTTAAAGAAACTCAGGATTCAACGTTGCTGAATGAATGACTATGTGTAGTTAGAGGCTTGTTTTTTTGGATCATTCAGAGGCAACCCATTCTAAGTATTGAAATATGAGAACCACCCCCCCTAGGTAGTTGAAACCCCGGATGCAAATATAGACCACCATAACAAATCTTATATTCATAAAGTCCCAAAATAACTGACATTGGAAGGATCTGGATTTGAAGCGAGAAGTGAAAGACCAAGCAATATAGATGATTGCCATGAGTAGGAATTCACAGCATACATCTTTCGTTCTAGGAAAACAAGAGACTACGAATGGAATATGAAGCAATATAACAAGGGCAATGTTTTTTTCTATAAAACCTGT
The DNA here is from genome assembly GCA_947034895.1 of Rhytidiadelphus loreus. NCBI lineage: Eukaryota > Viridiplantae > Streptophyta > Bryopsida > Hypnales > Hylocomiaceae > Rhytidiadelphus > Rhytidiadelphus loreus. The sequence continues at coordinate 56,761,694 of OX344763.1, read as the reverse complement.
TCCCCATGCAATGCTACTCAACAAGAGCTGATTCCTCATAGATACAATGAGTCAGCAAAAAAGTGCAATCAACGGTTGCGACGTCGAGCCTCACGAGGTTGAGGCGAGAGGTTTGCCAGATTCACTTGTGCTTGATTCAGCCGAGCCCGCACTTGCTCAAAAATATCTAGGTCGACATGAACGGCTTGCGACTCTCTGTGGAGATGTTCGGTTCCGTGTTCATCATCTTGAGAGAGCAGTGGTGGAAACACGTATTCCGATGAGTCAATATTGGTATCAAATACTTGGCAATTGAACCTCGATTTATTTAGAACATTCATTTACCAACTTAACCGACATCATTGCATATTATGGATGACTTCTTTCCAAGTGGGTGAAGATTGTTGTGTCCCTTCCGAACTTTGATATGGATTTGAGACTGGAGTCCCTTCGATGACAAGGTAGCATTGGACATATTAATCTTTGTCTATCTCCTAGTAGATGCTATTCGTAGGTAGAGACGAGTGTTTACTACTAACCTAAATGAGTTGTAGTAATAAGGAACCATTATCGGAGGCTGATAGCTTGGTGGTATCGTCAAATTCTTCCATGAGAGCTCTGTATGTCACGCCGCAGCCCCCACTTGAGCATCATTAGGACGAAAGGAATTGTGAAGTGAAGAACATGATTGCATCGTACAAACCCATTGAGATGTTTGGAAGCCCAAGCCTGCTTTCGACAAATGAATGACAAGAGCAGCTACCTTGGAGCACAAAAACGCAGAACCAATATGTAATGCTTGTTGCTCCAAATGGGCCCTGACATGATTGACATGGAGTGGTCACCTGAGGTTCTTGCAGTCCTTGCCATGGCGGATGTGGACATACTCCTCCATCATGACCCACACATCTCGAATCGCTGCATCAAATAGTGCTCCCCATGCCACTTCCATTGTGTTTTGCAACGCACACATAACTTGACCTACAGAAAGAAAGCCATCCATGTTGTCCAAAGTGGTATTCACGAGCGCGTCATCTAAAAAATAAATGATTTGAATTGAATGCAACATACAAATGCACGAAGCCCAACATGGTCCATATAGCACTCACCCATCTTGTTGTCTTGGAACAGCCCCTTGGATGTATCACAGTGAGAATAATGGGCAAAGCAATACAGTTTGTATCCTTTCGAGAAATCCCCCGCTCTGTTTGGAAAATCATTCCAAATAGTGCATCCCAAAGGTTCATGTAAGCAGTAATGGTCATTTCCAGAATACGTGGGCAAACACACCAACATCAGATTCTTCTTCAATTTCGTGAAAATGGTGGGTTCTTGTGGACCATTTCCGAAGTCCGCATTTCGAATAGTGTCCGGCTTCCTCAGTGAGCTGTACCGAGTTCAGACCGCGCGGTCTAAACTGTGGAGGTTCCGTCATTTCTTGCGTCATTGAAAGTTTCTGCTTTTGGACAACTTTCTCAAATCTTCGACAGTTGGCGTGAAGTGACAAAGGAAAGGTCACTGTCATCTTGGAATTCCGCAGTCTCGGACTTCAGGCCGCGCGGTCTGAAGTCCGGAAGTCCCGTCCGTGTCAATTATAGATTTCGGACTTCTAGGAAGTATCTCATCTCGTTTTCCTAAATCTACGACAATATGGGTGAATCGTAAAAGTGACTCAAAGGCCCTACAGCAGCCTGGATTTCCTAAGTCGTGGACTTTTACGAACTTCAAACCGCTTGGTCTGAAGTGTGAAAGTCCCGTCCGTGTCAATTATAACTTTCTGCCATCCACTTCTGATCCAGTTTTCCGAAATCTAGGACAGTTGTGGATTTCAGACCGCGCGGTCTGAGCTGCAAAAACTTGTAGAGTTGCGAAACCTTGTTGCTAAACATCGCCAGCCGAATGGAATAATGGTCGTGATGGCTTTCAATTAACACAATGCTCGGAAAGCAACAACTTGAAGTCAGTTAAACGTACCCGAAGTTTTGAAGGTCAAGTATAGTTCTGAGGTTGTGGGAGCACTTGTTGAAACGTGAGTCTACCATTGAGCCTCGTCGAATGTGCACCTACCCCCAAATCCAAGCACCTTGTATCCTTTAGTTGTGCAATTTGGAGCAAAGAGAGGTACCTTTTAAATCCCACTGAGGAAATGAGAAGCATTACAAGACAGTAGGGACTAGAGCCGTGATCCATTGACATCTACAAAGTTCAAAGTTAGTTACTAACCGGCGAATGAAACATGAAGTGTATTATTTATTTCCTACAATAGGCTAAATCAAAGCGCTGGTTTGAGCAAGCGCGTACTAGGAGAAAGCATTCTCTCTTTGTGCAATTTGTGACTTCTATAATTCCTAAACTGAAAACATGTTCTCTATGACATTGTGCAGTGGATGGAAATAGAACTCTTGAGACTTGCATGCATTTGCGTGTCATCTTGACTGAAATCAATCCATTAACAATGTCCATTTTGTGAGTTGATCGGTTTTGACTAGCGCAATCCCAAGAAAGCAACAATGGAAACAAATAGGTGTTACCTTGTGAAGAGTGTCGCGAAACTACCTTCCTCTTTCCCGTTTGGATGTCCGCCTTCTTCCCACCGTCCACCGTGCTTGAGTTTGTGCCGCCTTCTTCCGACACGACCGTCCACCTCCCTTGTGTCGATGTTGCAAAATGCACCGCAAGTTGAAATGAATGCTACTACCTTGTTGCGCCCAACTACTGTAGACGCCACCTTGAAGTTCGCTCGAGAATCCCAAGTGAAGTATCCTCGAAGGTACAAGGCTTGCATCCGTTTGCAATGCGCCGCCACTTACACAAGTTTCCCTTAAACTATAGTAAATGGGAGAGTATCACACGAGTTTTCTGTAGATGACCCTATTGTACGTCCCATGATTCTCTTGTATTTGTCGCTTCCCTCCTATTTTAAAGCCCGAGCCAATGACAATGCTTGATTGACAAATGAATGTGTTGTAAAATTAGTAATTCTTGTTCCATCCCACTCTGACAAATTCCTGACTTTAAAAGAAATTTTCTTTAAATTTTTTATGAAATCAAATTGAATGCATTGCCGTGGTTGAGTGTTTTCAATAATTTACATGAAATCAAATTGTTGTTCCCCTTGGAGCTTCCAAAGGGATCATTCCCTTTCTATTTGAGTTCGTAATTCTGATTTGTGATTATTCAATGACATGTAGAGTGCTTATTAGATTGAATTTCAGTACACCTTCACCTCATTCGTTCGTTTTCCGCAAGGTCCGTGACTTTCACAGTTCAGACCGCGCGGTCTGAAATGCAAACCTGTTGATATGAGAGGACACTCCGAGTTCAGGCAGAAGGCCTCGTCTGGACGATGAAAGATTTCTATGACTGGATTCCTGTGAAAACGTCCGGTCCCTCTCGTGCGGGAATTTCTCAAGTTCTACCATTTTTACAATTCCGACCGTGCGGTTTGAACTGCAGATGTTCACTTTCTGGTTTTGTTAGCATGTTTTTGGTAAATGACTTTCGAGACTGAGTTTTGAATGCAATTGTTTCAATTTCCCAATGGACATTGTTCGAATCGGTCGTAGAACTAGGTCCCCGTTGGGATTCACATATTTCAATTCCAATTTAGAACAAGTCTATCTATGAATGGGTTCAGTTCTCCCTTTAATTGTGATCCTTCTTTTTTCGTGCCCTATCCAGTTTTGAATGCCTCGGAAATAAAACAAATCGGAATAGGATTATCCTATTTTTTCCCCTTCTTCCCTCCATTCGACAATTCAGAACTAATACTCCCAAACTGAAATTGAAATTAGAGTATAAAGTGTGGTCACAATATATATGATTTATATGTCAATGTTTGCGCACATGTTTATTTTTTCATAATGTGAACTTTGTTCGTCTTCTGTTATTTGATTTGCTTATCACCAACATCTTTTCTTATCATTCGGAAATTCCAAATTCTACGTCATCACCTACTTGCAGCATAGGTAGAAAAAGAAACACAACGAACGGGCTTCCAAGTGGGCCCTACGGGCTTTTATGTGCTGGCCGCTGGCTGCATTAAATGAAGCAAGTCTAGGTCGCCGGGTCCGTCGGCTGCATGTCTCCCTCCCGTCGTCGTTCTCGCGTGAGCTCCGTCGGTTGCTCTTTTGGGCGAATTTTTGATCGCCGCGTTGCCGCTCGTGGACGCATTTGGCGTCGGCGCCCTAAGTCGAAAGATTACGACGGACCGCCTCCCTTTTAGGTACACAGAGGTCTCCGTGTTTGATTTTGTTTCCTCATCGGAGAATATAAGGTTCGTTCCTGTCGCAATTAGTTCCTCTCGTAGTTTCCTTTGTGTAGTTTGACTTGCGTGGTTGGAATTGGAGGCTCGGCCTCGTCGAATCTTACTGATTTCCGATGAGATGGATTAAAAGGTGTTTTCGACTTCAAATTAAGTACTTGCTATTTCATGGATGTTTGATCTGCTTTCAAATGCCAAATGAATGCTCGATTTCATTCAATTGAATGTTATATTGTCCATTTCAAATGTAAGTCATTCTCCGCATCAATGCATTTAATTTGTGGCTTACCGCATTTACAGGTTTCAGGAGTACCCGATTTCATGAATTGCGATCGGTGGTTGAATTATGCTCATTCAGGAATTGCACTGTGCTCAATTGTGTTGTTTGGAACTTGTGAATTATTTTCGCTTCCTGCCGCTCACTGAGTCCATTTTGTTAGAATGGCGGCAAGCTTTTGCTATTTTTGCGGAATGTAGTGTTATTTTCTCACAAATTCAGTGCCATTTTAATGGAATGTGGTGCCATTACACTAGAATACCGGCATTTCAACTATGAATACCATTTTGGATTTCTGGAATTGCAATTCTGCTCAGATGTCATCGTTATATATCCACTCTTCCCCTCTGGTATTGCCTTTCGATTGGTTGGCATACTGCGAGGCATACTGGATAGTAGTTCATCGTCATTCGTGTTACCTCCCCGACAGTGCACATTAGTTACCTAGATGCTTCGTTTTAATAGGGACGTCTTGACACCGACTTGTTCACGTTGCACGGTGTGAACACATTCAGGTTGGTAGTCACCTTACGAGTGAGGCCTTGGTGCTTCAGACCGCGTGGTCTGAAACGTTCTGAGATGGATGATTTGATATCCGGAAACTGCACCCCCCTCATTCCAGACCGCGCGGTCCGAAATGTTTTGCGACCGTATTCAGAGCTCTGACAACGGAGAGTCCATTTTGGTGATCGATCGGATTTCCCATTTTAGACCGCGCGGTTTGAAATTTTTGATACCTCACCTTGTGTTCCAACATCGGATTTTCCATTTCTGTCCGCGGGGTGTCAACTGTTTCCTGCTCGTACAGCATTGTTCGAAATTTTGGATTCTCATTCCAGACCTTGCGCTCTGAAATTCTCCCTAAACAGTTGACACCTCTACCTGGAAGGACAGGCCCCGAGTAGTTCAGACAACATTTCAGACCGCGTGGTCTAAATTGTTTCAAGGAAGTTAGTACTTCAGGAGGTTCTGCTCATCGCATTCCGAAACATTCATGGTCTTTTTTCTAAGAATCCACAGACCTCTCGAATTAGACCGCGCGGTCTAAACGACCGACACGTTCACTGCCAAAGATATTGTCCTCTACAAGTATGGCGGCTGGACGTGAGTTTGAGGCCGCCGAATTTTGAGTAGAACCGGTTGCCGTAGATTCGTCTCATTCTGCAGTCGGCTGCCCGTGACTCCTCACGATCAGACCGCGCGGTCTGATCCTAGAGAGCACTTGGCAATTATGAATGACATTTTCTAGACAATGGATGCAGTCCGTTGGATGAGCATCTTGTCATGGAGACGGGATGGAGACGGGATGTCTGAATGATTTGCATATCTTGTCTTCCAAACCGCGCGGTTGGATTGAATTCGTCGAGGAAGCATTTACCACTTCCTGCGACAACTTAGGGAGCTCCCGTGCGGGGCCTCCATGGTGTGGGAGACTTCGTTTCCGGAAACAACTTCCGAGGGGCCAGTATGGCTTCTGGCAGCGAATCCGACGGCGATGAGGTACCCCACTTACCTATCGACCCTAGGTCACCTCTCGGCATTCTGCTTTGCGTTCCAATTTCATTCTTCACCGCGGCATGCAGAGGGGTTCCAAGAATGTGAGGAGGAAGACGTCGACTTGGAGACTTTGGCACAAGCAGATGTGGACACCACTCCCATTCCGGATTGTGAGGGCATTGATCGGGACGGATGGTCAGGGAAAGCACTACTCGCGAGGCACGCCGACAGCACCGATTTCGCGGAAGTCATCATCATCATCAATGCTAGTCCAAACGCATGCATTGATGGACAGAGCAGGCTGGGCGTGGATGATGTGGGCATTGTTGTGCTCGAGGTCCTCAATGGGGACCACAGCGTGAGCGACACGTGCTTGCAATGGCCTATGTGACGCGTCTTTTATCACGGTGAACACGGGTATGTCAGTGTTTATGATCATGCTCGCAAACGACGGGCTATCGAGGAAGAACTGCAGGGAAACCGGAAGAGAACGGGCGGACGACAATATCGCTATGACAGGAGAACTCGAGCTACCGCAACAATGAACAAAAGGACCAAGATGCTATCACATGAATCCATCACCGAGGTCTACACGCAACTTTGTTGCGACAAGGAATGCACTCACAAATTCTCTCCTTCCACCATTCGCGCGCTTCGGACAGAAATGCACATGCAGTCATTTCAAATCAGGAGCACTTGAAATTTGGACGTACATAGGGCGTTGCATGAAGCATGCGGACGCGGAAGGAGGAAAATGGTCACCGTAGAAGGCATAGACATCTGTCCGCATGCTTGGAGGGTTCTGCACAACATTACTTGCCGCACGTTCGAGAGGTACAAAGCCAAGGCCAAGGTCGGTGTCAGAGGTGCTCCGCACGGAAACCACCACCATACAAAGGCAAGGGCTGCAACTGTACAAGCCATTGAGACTTTGCGTTCATTATTGGAGGCAAGGGACGACTACATGCCCCATTTGTCTCACACCTTGCACATGGGCGAGAAAGTAGGCGTCAAAGTGTTCCTTGCCAGAACCGAATGGGGGCAATTGTTGGCCACCGTGAACGAGGTAAGCTTCCCACGTACCTACAACATCACTTGAGATTCAGGTAATGAAGATCCCCGCCCTTTCGCAATCTTGTTTCAATAAGATCCAGACAAAACATTTTTCCGAGTACATCATCAAGGGAAGAGGAGATTCCTTTGCAAGATGTAGCATTTGCGACACCTCGAAGCAATTACGTGCTTCTTTTGCACCTGGGTGCGAGGACTACGAACGAATCCAAAAGCGTTTCGAAAAGCACTTGTTTCTACAAGAGGCCTGTCGGCATGCCTACTACCGGAGTAGATGGTTGTCCAAATTGCAACCCATGCAATTGTTATCCATCATGCACGACAAGATGGACCATTCAAAAACAGCGTGTCTCGCATTGGCGAGAAAAACGAAGGCACTCGATGGACTCATGAAGTTGCCCATGAAAGTGACGGGAATCTTTGCACACGGGCACGGGGATGGCAAATATGCACATTACAATTTGGACGTGTTTCGGAGCGACAACAACTTCACCGTGGGATCCATCACCAAACTGTTGCGAGATTTGGAAGCCCCCCCCATCAAGTCTTCTCGATCTTTGTTTGCTGGAGGCGGCAACACTGAGTTGTATCGAGCATTGCTGTCGGGTAGCGAGATTTGTGTGGCTTCTTTGGGAGAGGTTCCTCCACAACCCATCGAAGCCCAACCATTGCCTCCGGTGCTCCACGTTCAAATGGACAACTCGTGGAGGGAAAACAAGAACCGGTACGTCTTTTGTTTTTGGTCGCTCTTGGTGGCAAGGCGGATCGTGAAAGAGGTGATCGTATCCTTCATGATCGTGGGACACACGCACGACGACATGGATGCATCGTTCGGGCGTTGGAACATGCAACTCCGCGAAAAGGACCATCCCACTTTACCGTTGTTGATGCAGTCGTACATGGAAATGGAACAAGGCCCCTTCATTCCCCACCTGGTCGAAGAAGTTCCGGATTTCAAGGCTTACGTGAAACCTTACATCGGGATGCAGAAGCAACAACTGGTGGGCCACTCGCACGGCCGGCATTACAAGTTCTTCATGGACGACAACGGTTGGCCGATCATGCAATACAAACTGGCCTGTACAGACATTCCTTGGTTGCCGGAAGCGGGCTTGAGGTTATGGAAGGAAGATGCTGAGCACAAGCCTCTGCTTCCCCAAGGGAATCCTCTCCGCGTGTCTCCCAAGAAATGACCAGCAAAGCCGAGATCGTGTGCAGACTGAACGGATACATCCAACACTGGACGGACGTATCCAAAGATGGGACGGCGGAGTACAAGGCGCGCATGTCCTATTTGGTCACGTATTGGAGCGGCGTGAGAAATGCGCTGCGTGAGAAATGCGCTGCGTGACGGAGCGGAAGAAGACCCTCCCGACTCTGATGAGTTGCAGCAGGGGTTTTGGCCTTAGACTCAACAACCTGGGGATTTCACGACGGACTTCATGCAAGACGGTCGGACACGGGAGGAGCACGAGGCGGAAGACCCTTACATCAGCACTCTGGAGGGGAGGCCCCCGCCAGCCTACAACGTGGCCACTGATCTCCGCGAAGGCTTCTACGTGTTTGTGAGGCCCGACTTGGATTGTGAGGATCCGGTGTGGCTTGGTAGGGCCGTGAAGAATCCTCAATTCGATCCCGCGGCAATCTACTTCCGTGAAGTTTTGGTACAATGGTACATCTCGTGCGGCACCTCAAAGGACACCGCGCGGTTGTACGCCGGGTGGGACAAGAAGTCCAGTTTCAGATGGAAGATTGACCATAGGGCGAGCCAGGCGGACTACGTATCCACGGACAGTATTATGGCCTCGTGGAAACCGAAGAAGAATGACGAGAAGAGCTTCATTGCGCCCCGTCAACAAGTGCAATTTGTGGTGGACAATTTGCGTCGCATTGTAGAGGAGGAGGTACACTAACTTCTAAAGAATAATTATGATCAACTTTACTGGGGAGGGATGTTGGAAGCTTTATCTTTGATGCGCGCTCAGCTACCATGCGTTTTGGCCGAGTGACGGCGTTTGACATATAATGTAGCCAACAGTGAGCGGTCAATGGCAATCCATGTAGTTTTGGACTTGTGCTTGAGATTGCATTGTTGAGGTCTTTGGTAGACTCTAGGAAGCGTGGAGTGCATGCTCGCCGATTTTTGTACCGACCATTTTCTTCGAGGAGAAATATTAAATAATGCATTTCGTTTTTGAGGGGTCTCATCCATTTGAAGGAGTCCTATTTTGAGTTCTCTTTGTGCAATATTTGTTGATCACGCGTTCATGAATGATCACACCAAATTGTCCATCGTGAGTTCCTGACCCCTACCCCTAATGCCCCCCTCCGCCATTTGAGGAGGCGAAGACAGAAAGCCTGGAGTTCCAAGGATTCTAGGAATATTCCACCATCTCCGCGTTCGTTTTGCACGCCTTTTGCGAACTAGATTTGTGCCCATTGTCTTTCCTTCATCTCCTAGTACGCAGAAATGCATCTTCTCGTGCCTTGGGGTCACTTTGTCGCCCCCCACCATCACATCCAAATGGCTACATAGCACACATCCTAAACCACCTTTCCAGGCCTTCATGTACAAATGGCATTCGGAATACCGCCATTTTAACGAAATTCCCCATCAAAACACTTGTTGTAATAGTCATCTTGTATACAGTGCAAGAAAAGCTCAACTATTTCATTAATTTTAGGATTCCACTGTGGGAATACCAATTTCTTTTACTTGGCACAAGCAAGTTCAAGTTTGGGTGTAGGATTTAGGTTGTAGTTAAGGTTCTCCTTGCAAGTATCGAACTTTATTGATTAATAGTTAATTCACCTAGTTGCAGTACATTCCAAGTTTGCAAAATATAGTCACGTATTTATATTGAATGGTTGTGGGGCTAGTGGCTAAGAGTACCTTATAATGCTTGTTTTTTGCATGTCTTGTATGACATTGTCCATTCATGTATCTAAAGATTATTGTTGAATGAATAAGAGAGTAGAATTGTCTAGTGCAAAGATATAGTTGTCTCAAAGAAATACATTTTTGTGGTCAATCCTCGATTGTAGTTAGCCTATACCATTGAAGCATCTTTGAAGCGTTCATGTGTCCAATACAATAAATACCTTGAATTAAAAATACATCATCCTAGAAAATACTGTATTTAGAATCTTGTTTGTAAGAAATGAAATAGATTGTAGTCCATTATAATTGTACAATTGTATTTGGAGTGTTCAAACTCTAACATTTGAGTGTTTTATTCACTACAAAATCTTTAAAAGTCCAAACATAATCATGCTTCAAGAGGATAAGGTCCAAGGAGTAATTTTGACTCAAAAGTCCACGAAAGTTCTTGTAGCTTAGACATAAAGCATCGATGAACTCCCAAGCAGTCCTAAAGTATGTATGAGCTCCAACATAAATCCATCCTAAATTCTGAAGTCCACAAGAATTGGAGGCTCATCGATGAACAAGGTACCTTCAAGCAATGCAAATATAGACAAGTTGGTAGTGATCCTAGCATTTGTATAGACAAAGTATATTCTTCAAGCACCTTGTATGAAATGAAAAGCCAAGGGAAAAAGTCTAGTATCCAATAATCATGGAGTTGTCACTAGGCTAGAATCAAAAGCTCTTGTTCATACAAATGCACAAGAAACTAAGGAGCATGATGAAGATGGACCAAATTCTAAGGATCAGCAAGTCAATGAAGCTTCAAAAAGTGAAGGTGAAAAAGGAGAAGAGGAAAACGTGGAGGATTAAAAAGAGGACGAGGCAAAGGTAGACGAACTAGTAAAGAAGAAGACAAAAAAAATGTGCAAAAGGGAGAATGAAGAAGAAGAAAATTTTGAATCAGAGGGTTGTTGTAGCTAGAAATTCAAAGCAGAAGAAAGTTCCAATTGAAGCTCAGAAGTCAATTGCTAGCAACACTTGTGTAGCGGCCAAGGAAATAAATGAGGGGGCAACACATGATTTACTAGACTAGTTATTCATCTGTTACTGATTAGGGGAGAATTAAGCAAGGTTTAACATGTACCACTTTTTCTTACTAATTTTGTGAGGTAATTAATATATCAAGAATTAGTAGGATTTATTTATTTTGGAAGTTCAACAAGTGTCTATTTTTTACTTTGCTTTGTGTATAGTGGTTTGGTGTCCATTGTAACAAATATGGCATAAGCACTTTGCTTTTGTGATTTAGCGCTTTCTAGCTTCTAATTTGTTGTTGTAAGTACTTTGTGTTATTGAGTAGTTTGATATTCTATTAGGATTTTGAAGCATGAATTTGGGGTGGATTAACATATTCAAAAGCAATTAGCGTCTTAAGTGAAGGTTTATACCTAATCTAGAATATGAAGTCTGGCTAATTATTTTGGAAATATTGCTCGTTAAGGTGAGGTAGCTCGCATACTTGTCTTACCGATCACCCACCCTCATTTGTAATTCATTTTTACAATTTGCACTTGAATCTCATTGGGATCATTCATAAGCCAGAAAGTGCAAGGTGAGGTACTTTATTTTCACTGATTTTGGATTTTTTGTGTGCAAATTCTATAGTAAGTCCTCGTTATTTTTGCAACGTTACTGCCATCTTGAAGGATGTTGGCTATGCACTTGGTTGAGATTTCATGAATTTGTCTTTAGTATTGTAAATAAGTATATTTTTGTAGAAACACTTTGTTGAAGAAGTATATATGATTTATACTTGTGCACCATCTTCAATACAATTCTCAGTTTACAATTAAAAATGAGGTTTTTGTAGTATAGGAACTTGAATGCTTGACTTGCAAAAATAGTCCAAAACATTAAATTCTAGAAGCAACGACATTGAAGTTGTTATGCTATACATCAAAGTTGTTATTGCACATGAGTACTAAAGATGCAACTAAGAAGAAACTAAACAAATGCCATTAATAGATGCCTAAGTAAACCTAATTTCTTACATTGTATCCCTAATTTGTGAATGGCCTCTACACAAGCAAGAATTGAGAGTGGGGCTAAAATAGGATCAACCTCAATATTTTGAACATCTAAACAATTGAAATGCTATTGAGTGGGAATGTAGGGTGATTAGGGTGATCACTTCATATCTAGAGAGTGATTATCATTTACAAAATAATAAATTCTATAAAGTACTTTCATGAATAAAAATATTAAGGACTCTAGTATTGGGAGATATCTGTTGTAACTCCATTTCCATTTTGGAAGGCAATTGTTCGTGTAGTGTTTGTACATATTTCTAAATGAGGTAAGATTTTTGAAAACAAATTCAAAAGTGCTAATAAGGTGACCACTACTAGAAAAAATTATACTAAATAGTATATCTACTAAACTTTAAAAGATTTTATTCATAATACTTACAAAATTAGGACAACTATAGACTAAATGCGTCTAATATTCATTTTGAGGTTGGAAAAAATTGAATGTAGTATAAAATGGAGAGAAGGGGATCTTTGTTCAATTTTGTATTTAGGATCTAGAATATTATTTTGTTATTTATATGTTCTATCTTGTTTTGGGATTTCAAAAAGAGAGGTGTCAGCCTTCCTTTTATTTTGAAAATTAAGAATTTTATGTTGTAATTTGACTATATAATATTTGTATGTATAAATCTATTCACCCACATACATGCTCAAGGGTAGTGTTTTTAGAAGATGTTTGGAAAAAAGTGACAACTTAACGGCTAAATACTTCATATCCTAAGAAATCACCTAAACTGTGGACCCTTAGAAAACCAGAATCCTACTTGGAACCCTAACCTATATCACCTAAAGTCTTGTTACATGATGTTGTAACATTTTTGTCGCACATGAATTGAGGTGTAGCCCACAAATGATAGGTTACCAAAAAAAAATGGAAAGGGAACACTTTGGACAAAAATTTGGAATGCTTGTAAAACTTTTGTAGTAATATTTTTATGTTTTGGCGCTTTGTAGATTTACCTAAGGAGGACCCTAATAACTTTAGGATGAGTGCTAATTTACTCATCAACTAAGAAGTGGGTTATAGACACACTTATTAGTTTAGTTGTATAGCTATTTATTTTCAGGGTTGCTAGCGTGTGAGCCTGTGAGCATGAGCTTGTGAGCTTGTGAGCGGGATTTTTTTTTTGTAGTATAAACAAGTTGGGACCTATGACCGTGGGTTTATTACATTATAAATTTCAGGAAATGTGAAGTCATTTTAATGAAATTTGACGCACTTGCAAATGTATTTTGAAGATATTTTTTGCCACAAGCAAATGCAATTATTTTTTATAGACATTATGATGAAAAAAATCCAAATGAAAATAGCAAATGTCCAAAATGTAGCCTTAAAATACACAAATCCACTCATAATTCTAAAATCCACACATTATAGTTTGACTCAAGAGATATGTCAATCTCAAGAGTTTAAGTCGTAGTGGATTTGGTTATAGAACCTTTAATTGTTGATGGCTTTAAAGTCTCTCTACCTTGGAGGCACTGCCATCTATAAATCCAAAATTTTCAAAGCATAAGTATCTTTATGGCGTTTTGGTTTAGAGCAGCCAAAGTCCGCAAATGTTGATGCCATTTGCTCGATAGACACAAGAAGGTGAAAATTCTTCTCTAGACTAAAGAAAAGACTTTGTGACTTTATCATCCTATCTACTAATGTCAATTCCATATGGCTAAAAACAGATGTAAAACAATGTTAAACTTACAAGCTTAAAACTTGATTTGAAGAAAAAGGATATGAAAAATTGCTAGCTTACTTGCAAAATTTTGACTTCTAAGCAAACTTAAGAGGTGCCATAGTCATAGTGTCTAGATCTTGGAATATCACAACTAATAGTGGCGGTCATGTTATTGCTACAACTGAGGTGCATTTCTTCATGCGTTTGACAATGGCGTAAAAAAGGTCCTTGTCCTCTTCCAATGCTACAAAGTGGTAGCCTATGCCATAACAAACAATAATAGATACACTTGAAATTAATATTATATACATTAGTTCAAAGATTCACTTTGCGAATTAGACTTAGAATCCATAATAATTGAATTCAATAGTCACCTATAGTTGCGATGCAGTCTAAAATTCTAAAGTGTGTATGAGCCTCTTCTAAGAACTCAAGACCGTGAGCAAAGTTACCCACCATGACTAACTTGATCATCTTCAAGTACAACTTGGTGGACTTTTGCTTAGCTCCCAATCTCATGGCATTTGCAATGATGAGTTTAGGGTTCTTTTTGAAACGGGATTGTCTCATTACACTTTCATTTTGTAACATCCGTTGCAAGTACAATATGTTGTTGCACGATTCAAGTGACTTTTCAATTAGAAAATAATATAAATTAATCAAACCACAAAATACAAAATAATAATTTGAAAAACAACAATCCTACATAATCTAAATCTCACCTGGAACATGAAAGTTAGAAAAATATCAATTGGCATCCAGTGTCAAGTTTTTCTAGATGTATGGAAAACATATTTCTTCACATCTAATGTCCTCAACATCTTTATAAACTTGGACAAGGATAGAAGATTGTACCTTTGCACTCAATATAATATGTGAACCAATTTGGTCTTTATATGGAAGTCTTCAATGGATTTGAATTTCAATGTGGTGATGAAAAATCTTTTTATATACCTTGAATAACAAATAAATTGTAGACAAGTAAAATCCAAATGGGTTTGCAAAAGAAGTCACTCACTTGTTTATGCCATGCATAACCTGTATGATCAATTTGATCTTGTCTTTGGTATTGAGAACAATACAATTCACTGTAATAGGCCAAGACATCTTTGTTGGATGAAGCCTAGAAATATGACTCATTCACGCCAATAGACAATGAATTTTGTTCCATACAAAGAACTTCGACTTCTTCAAAGAATAGAATGGAGTATGACTTCAGTAGCTTTCTTAGTTGACTTGTTACTAGATATCTCGATGTTTGCATTTGTCGAAGTCATTGTTATAATGGACTTGCCACATCCGCAGCAAGAACTATGTTATGATGCACCTTTGAGGTTGAAGCTTGACCCACATCTCCTCATTGCACTTGAACAATTGAATCTACACGAGACAACAAAACAATGTTAACAATTGAATTCTAGACAAGAAAATAAAAATTCTTACAAAGTACAAAATGAAATGTATAATTTTCAAGAAGAAAATTAAAATAATTTATAAAACAAAATCTCTAAGCTATATTTCTCATCAAATAATCTTGGTTTAATATACAGTCACTATAAAGATCATCAATAATATATGCAAAGATGTCACATTAAATGAATTTAAGAAAATCCGAGAATTAATCAATGTCAACAAAAACTATCTTAGTACCAGAAACTTCTCAAATTTGCATATAACTAGAAAAAATTAATGAATGAAACCATCCTTGGCCCACAAAAGTATCACTAAATAGTAATGGCCCAAAAAAAACTAAATTCAAATTCAAAAGCATGACGCACCACATGTGTGATGTACCATGCTTATAGCCCCCCCGCCATGTCTTGCCAATTGATTCCAACATTGAAAATTCCTAAATTCTTGAAATAGGAATCAATTCTAGGAGATTTAGCAAAGGCTTGTCCAAAATTAGTCGGAGGCGATTGACCTAAGAAGAGACTACAAAGCCCCCCTAAGAATCAGTAACTAATTGGTTTTTATTTAAATTTCATCCATCCATTACATTTCATTTTCAAAAACATATTAAACTTTAATCCAAAGTTACTAAACTTCATACTCTTCAATCCAAACCACAATCACTAATTTGAACTAAAATTTAAAACTAGTAATTCAAATTCCACTAGCCTTGAAGCAAAACAAAGAGGCATTTCTTTCTTTTTTTGACCAAAAATAGGGGGTCCAGCTAGTAGCTCAAAAACCTCAGTCGGACCCGACGGGGTTCTTCGAGCTACCTGGTGCTACCCCCGTTTTTGGTACTCGAAAAAAAAAAAAAAAAAAAAATTTTCTTTTTTTTTTGACCGAAAATAGGGGGTCCGGCTGGTAGCTCGGAAACCTCAGTCGGACCCGACGGGGTTCTTCGAGCTACCTGGTGCTACCCCCGTTTTTGGTACTCGAAAAAAAAAAATTAAAAAAAAAAAAAAAAAAAAAAAATTTTTTTTTTTTTTTTTTTTTTTTGACCGAAAATAGGGGGTCCGGCTGGTAGCTCGAAAACCTCAGTCGGACCCGACGGGGTTCTTCGAGCTACTTGGTGCTACCCCCGTTTATGGTACTCGAAAAAAAAATTAAAAAAAAGATTGGAAAATAATAATAATAATTATTATTTTATTTATATATATATATATATATATATATATATTTAATTTTTTTAACAAAAAATAGGGGGTCCTGCTGGGAGCTCAAAAAACTCAGTCGAGTGTAAGGTAGCAATGTTTAAATCAAGTTTGTTTGTCAATGCTAAATGGGTTGTTTGTTTTGTGTAGAATGACAAACTACAACCTTTTCCTATCTCTACAGATTGTGTGTGAACAATAGTGCTATATCTTTTAATCTTCATAATCTCACTTCTCAAAATTTGAATATTTCATTCTACTTTGAGCTATTGTATTTCAATGTCTTGATATAAGTCTTCACCTTAAGTTTGATTGCCCTCTCTCAATTTAACTTTAGTACTCATTGAGAACCATCCAACTTTCTTTCAAGATATTGTATGTTGCCTCCGACTTTTCGTGCTCATCATAGCCTTTAGAAATTTCAATAGCTTATTTATGAATCAACAATGCAATAGTGATTTGCAGAAAAATATTGTTAACCCATTACAGAATTCAAACAATAGAAAGAATCCAAATTTACACACATGGAAAACTATAACAAGTAAATACGAAAACCTACCTTCATCATTTATTCCAGTATTGCCTTTGCAACTCTCTAGAATTCTATTTGGAGTTGTACTACCTTATTTGCATTTTCTTTTAATTATTGTATTCATACAACAATCAACCATGTTAAATTTTAATTCAAGTAAATTGTTTGTGATTTTTATACTCTACTTCTATGGCTCTATACATTTAACTTTACTTATAGCAATCACAAGAATCTCATTTTCAATTTCAGCAAAATTCCAAACTAGATGTAAATCACTTTGCAATACCTAGTAATGAAAAAGGTTGTTAAAAAAATCACAAGACCTAGCGCTACTTGGCATATCCTTTATGACTTTTTTATTACCATTGCTTTCATATTACAAAAGCTAATTCCGCATCATTGGAATGTTAGGTAATTTAGCCTATGACAGGCCAACTTTGGACCAACCTAATGTAGGTGAAAAAAATTTGTGAAGTAAATTTCAGAAGATACATGTATAGCTAAAGAATTTTTGGACCTGCAATAAGGTGATCAAAAATTGGCTTGTCAGAGGTTGAGTTATCTTACAACGACTATGGTTGCCACCCAAAGTTGTTATATCCCCATTAGTAGATTTGAATGCCGAAATATGAGTTGTTGCACTTGATAAGTTTTTTCTAAAGTGGTTGTCCAAGCTCTCAATGTCTAATTAACCTTCTTCTTCTTTTCACATTTGTAATGTAGCCCTTCACCAACCAAACAACAAATTCATCATTGGTAACCTACTTAGATCCATAAATTTTAGAGTATAACAGTACAAGAGTACAACTATATGAAAACAAAATTTGCATTGGGATTCAACAATGTATAGGTTGTGCTTGGTTTGGAGCACTTTCCAAACACGTCCTCAATATTTGCGTTATTGATGAAAGCAATATTTTTAGCAAACGTAGGATTAGGTTCATTACTACTCAATGGTGCTAGTATGTGAGCTTATAAGCCTTGGGTCTAGACACATAGGTACTCTACAACTATTGGAGATGTCTATAACATACATATTTATAATATAAACATCCTTAAACTATAGAAAGTGCGTATAACATAGACACCTATAATATAATTAGGCATCTATAATGTAAATATTCTATAACCATAAAAGGTGCTTATAACATAAGTACCTACAACATTGACACCTATAATATAAACATCCTATAACTATGAAAGATGCTTAAAACATAGGAGTCTAGGCTTCTATATTCATGGACTCAAGCTCCCTAGGTTCACAAAATAGCAAACGTGATCTACTACCTATTGTAACCCCCCCTTTTTTTTTAAAAACCTCTTTGTTTGTGCGTTGTGAAAGGCAATCTCTTCTTCACATTGATTGGGACAAATCTTAGTTGAGATGAGACATTAGTACATTACTATTGCAACATGTTGGCTTATGTCTGCAAGAATACCTTACTGTCCCCATATCGAGTTTTCAATATGATTAACATATTCAAGAATGTGTTGTATATTCAACCACCTCTACATGATGCAAATGTGTATCTAACGGTCTGAAATAATCAAACCATATGGCAAATTGCAAATGCACCAACTACAAAACAACATAACAAGTGGGAGAGTGCTAGCTATGTCAAAAAAAAAATACTAGGAATAACATTGTTGCCTTTCCTAGGACTAGGTACAATTGTTTAACTAGAGATTGGATTTGACCTTAATAAAAACGTGTATTGAATTACAGTGTGTACATAATTCTCATGCACATGCTCAAACTTTACAAACATGACAATTTTAGCCATTAGAGGTCATCAAAAATACATTAATTGCAAGCACTTATACTACCTATACTGGTACTTCTGCAAAATGGACATCTATGAAGATAAATTCATTCATGCACCAAATTATAGCTTCAACAAGGTGAAGTTTCTTTTAGTTAAAGTAGGAATCATCACAATTTTAGAGTAAGCTTGGCCATATTTTTTTATGTACTTCTTTTGTATTGTATTAAAATTTAGTACGATTGAAATGATTTAAAGTGTATAGAATGCAACAATCCTATGCATCCTTGTTTGTTTCTATTCTTTTTCTTTTATTCCTTTAAAAATCATTATTTTTCATTTTCTTTTTCATTTTTTTCATTTTTTTTTACTATGCTCTCATTTTTTCCCTTCATTCTCCAATTTATGAGACATAATTATTTTTAATAATGATTCAGATCTTACAATCCACTGCTTAGTCATTATTTTTTTTTATTAGTCTATTATTTGTATTCCAATTTTTTTCTATTTTTTGAGAAAGATGCCTTTTTCCATTTATATATATTTTTTCTTAAATAATGGTCACTACATTAGATTGGAATACATTTGTGAGAGGTTCATGAGACTTGAATGTGGTGACTGAGGTTTGAATCCTATGAGGCCCCAAATTATATTGGTGCATACAATATCTATAATGAGCTGCAAGCAAAGCATTGATGTAGAGTAGCATTAGTGAATGCTAGGTTATACTTATTATTGTGTTTGTGAGTCACATTAGCCTAATATATTCTATTGTGTTCTCAAAATAACTTGTGAGTACCTCGACATAAAAATTGTAGTAGTTGAATTGAATACTGAATTGTGTACCACAATATAAAGTTGTTTTTTGCTAGAAATGAATAGTGACAATTTTTGAAAAAAAATATTGAAATCCACGGTTATAGGAATAACGGTCATAGGTCCTAAAATTTACTAAAAATAGTATATTTTCTTCTCCATTAAAATTATTTTTCCAAAAAAAATACTTTTTGGTAAAAAAGTTGAAAAAAATAAATTTCAAGGCTCCCCGCTCACACGCTTCCCGCTCACAGCTCACAAGCTCCCCGCTCCCCGCTCGCACGCTAGCGTCGTTGTATTTATTTTGAGTCACCACCCTCCTTCCCATGAAATCCATTTTTGGAGAGGGTTTGTGGATGAAAGGGGTAAATATTATTGACTTCAGTGAAGCCATTTACTAAAAAATGTAAAACTAATCTTTATCCAAGTGAAGTCTTTTGGGGGATTTAAGATCAAGTATCAAAGTGGCAATATAAAATGTAGTACTAGTGCTCCAAATTTCCACATTCATCCATATATTGGGTAGAAAATACCACATTAGTTGGCATGTATCACATATCCATAATCCTACTTTTATGGAGAATGGTGCAATTCATCCATATTTGAAAGGGGGGATTGATTTTGTTTTAGGCGAACAAATTTATGGTTTGTCGCTATACTTTTAGAGTCATTATTTTTTTAATCTCTATTGTGGAGCTATTTCACTCATTAGAACAACCTTGATCCTCTTTAGGATGCTTCAATCTTGGAGATTAACATAGAGTACATAGAAAGGTGGATCTAAATTAGTGCTATGTATAGGATTGCATCAAAAAGTAGAAGATAATAAAATTTTAAATTTAGAAGCGGGATGTGCCAATTCATGTGAATGAACTACCATTTCATTTAAGATTGCATATTGGCCTCATAAAGAATGATCACTCTTACAAACAGTGGTGCTTGATCATTTTCATGTTAGTGTACTGTTGTTAGTTGTTCATTCTTAGGGTGACTAGATTGAGTGAGTTTAATTTACTGTTGTCACCTTTTGTAAGGATTTCAAATTCATACAATGATCATAGTTGAATTATTTTAAAGCAATTTGAGTATTGTATGTGGTACATAACCAAATGTAGTGCTCATAAATTATTGTAAACAATATTTATATCCCATGATGATTGGTGCTGAGAATATGAGGTTACATAAGAGGACTAATTTGGTACTAACATGCACCTAGAAGATCAATGGAAATTGGATTACCACAATCCATTGTAGTTGAGACTTTCTATTTGGCTTTGTGGTTTTAATATGGTGAAATTGTTTATATTAAAGATGGATTTCATCATGTCATGTATAACCACATCTTGTTATACATTATGTAGGATTGGACTAGTAGAACAGTTGAAAAATACAAGACAAGATAAGAAGGTGTCATAACCTAAATCCACCCATTTTTAGCTATTTGATACATTAACCAAGTACCGCTAGATTTAGGGTTCTTCTCGTTTTTAAAGGGTTGTCTTGTCTGACATATTTTTGGGTTTAGGCGTCATGTATGACGTCTGACGTTGCGTGTCGCGTGTCACCAAGTGTCGAGTTTACTTGACATCGCGTCGCGGAGGGGTAAAAAATTTTACCCCATGGTAAATAGATTTTGCCTACGTGGCAGGGCTTCGGAACTGACGTGGACAACCAGCGTGGGCAACTGCGGGTGTGGGTGCGTGCAGGTCTGCCTTGGGCGACCTCGGGTGGAAAAATTGAGGCGACTGCGGGTTTAGGGTGGAAGGCGACTACGGGTGAAGGGGCGAGTGCGGGTCTGGGGCGCTAGGGCGACTTCGGGTGAAGGGGCGACCTCGGGTGGAAAAAATAGAGGCGACTGTGGGTTTAGGGTTGAAGGCGACTGCGGGTGAGTGGGCGACTGCGGGTCAGGGGCTTTAGGGCGACTTCGGGTGAAGGGGCGACCGTGGCTTCGGATACTGAGGGCGACCGCGGGTCCGACAGGTAGGGGCGACTGCGGGTTACAAGACGACTGCGGGTCGGAGCAGCAGACAGTGACCGCGTGTTTTAGGGCGACCGCAGGTTCAGTTTAGAATTTCAGTTTGGCATATTCAGTCTTTGAAGTAACACGTCACATAGATGTTTTATAAGCGCAGAATTAGGTGCTACGTTATATTGGGGTTTACAATTTACAAGTGCAAATAATAGAGCCCATGAAATGTAAATTGGACAAACTTCTCTAATTCCAAAAATTCACCCAATATAAGGCCACAATAATAATGTCAACAACAATTATATTAATAAGTCATCGATATTGCTTTGAGGCGGACTTCAAATGTAGTCATACTTGCATTGCACTTTTATAACCTCGTTGCAGTCATCACCTAATTGCCTACCAATTAGAACTCAACATATATTTTAAAACCGGTAATTTGTCCTTTACTCTAATATGCTCATATGCTTGATGAAGCACTACAAAATCCTTACTCATCAGGATGAAGGCTCAAAGCTTGAACTACAAAGATTTGCTACCTAACATATAAGCTAAAACCTTATAACTATAACTATAACTATAATTATTGTCTACTTCTCTAGTACTCTAGTCACCAGGCGTGAATGTGGAATCGCTCGGCACCTCATCAGCATTAGGGTCTGTATCTTCGTAAGACTCTTCGTTGCTCCTGTTGTCGCCCGAGCTTTCGATTTCATCATCTTCCCTTGTTACTACTTCGATTTGTACCTCACGCTCTACCTTTGAGTTCAGATTTCGAACTTCTGTATCTACACCACTTAACCCTTCAGTTTGCACAAGTCGTTTCGTGAGCCTCAACGCATCCGTAGTTCCATCCATGTTGGATGCAGGGTGTCGCCCTCCTCTACTTGATTGTCCAACATTCTGGATGGAACATCCCGCTCCAATGGTACACCGTTGGACAATTTGAGTGGGTCGTTTAGGGTTTCGAGGTCCCTTCTTGTCAACCCTCCTAATACGCCTTTTCTAGCCTCTATTGTTGCGCCCCTGGATTCCTAATGATGATTCACCAGGGCCAAACACGGATGAAGGTTGAGTGGATTGTGGAGCTAAGCCATGAACCTCTTCATCAATCGTCCGTAGAGCACCTCCATGCACCGGTGGCCTTGTTGGAAGGATTGGGATAGACCTCCTCACTGTTGCCACATTTGTAGTCGTCTCTGGATTCAACGGCACATTCCGACTTCGATTCATAACATATGCCAATGGCACATCATCATCATCTGTAGTAACAGTTGTTCTGAGGGTAGATGCGTTCAATACAATGGGATTTGGTATTCCCTTGTGTACAACTTCATTGACTTCGATGGCCTCTTCTTCATATTCGCTTCTCATTGGAATTTGTGCACTACTTCTTAAATTGTGGGCCATATTCAGAGGCGAACTAGTTGATATTGGAGATCTAGCTTCTTCCTCTACGGGTGCCATGGGAATAGGTACGCCTTCGTCGTTGTTGTCGGGGGTGCTTTCCCTCCTCTGTGATGCATGTGCCGGCGAAATTACATCCATAGTGTGCACGACGTTCTGCGGTGGACTACGTACAAGTGAATTTCCAGGAGAAACATATCCATCGTCACTAAAGTCAAATGTATTCCCGTATATTGGTCGTGGAGGACTATGTGGCGGCCTAACCATTGCATTCCAAAGATTGTTGCGCAACCGATCCTCTTCATCCCTACGATTCTCGCGTTCTCTCATAAAATCTGGAATAACGTCGTCTTCTTCCCCTGAAGACAAAGGCCCATCACGCTCGTCCTCATCATCTCCATCTGCAAGCATCTGGTCGTAAAAAATGGTTGGGTTGTGTCCATGTTTTTGACATTCAATTTTGATGTTCACATAGGTATACACCAATGTCTCCGCCTTTGTCGTGGCCAAGCGGTTTCGCACTTTATTGTGCACAAAGGAATACATGCTCCAATTCCTTTCACACGAAGATGCAGAGCACGTCAAACCGAGAATTCGCTATGCAATTTTTGGAAGAGCATTGCCCCCCATATGATTCCACCATTGATGAGACAATAATTGACATTCAATGATATCGGGAGCCTCATGTAAAAGATCGAATGCACCTGTCTTCTCTTCAAATTGAGTTAACTCCTGCATTGCCTCCACCACTGACACGTTCAATGGTACGCTCAGTTTTCGTATGACTCGATTCAAAGCTCCCTTCGCGTAGCCATTGTTATGAATAGCCTCTACGTCACTCAAGTATGGATTTAGTAGTGCCCCCGCATAGTGTAGGTCAGTAATCATCAACTTCCAACGAGCATCAAATTGTTTCTCGTATCGTGTTGCCACCACTGGATCAAGGAAAAATGGAGCATTCTTGAGAGAATAAACGTGCTCCTTCAAGGCTGTCATCGTTACTAAAGCTTTCGGCATTGCTGGCACTTTTCCATCAAAATGACGAAGACAAAGCAGCACGGGCTCTACCATATGGAGGAAATTGTCGCACTGAACCCAGAACTCTTCTGAACGGATATCTTGCCTTGCAAGTTTGGCCTTGCCTATAATGAAATGTCCATTTTTGCGGTTTTGCAAACTCAACTCGAAGGTCATGTATGTCTCATCCAGTGTCACGTTGTGCACTGCTTGCTTGCAGTCTACCAAACAATCAATCATCAAGAAATTTGTGGCAAAACGTGTTTTGCTTGAAAGTCTCAACACTTTGTTTAGTGAAAATCTCCGAAACAACGCCAGATTATGTTGGTATTTCTTGATGAACTTCACAATTGATGAAGCCTTTTTTACCAACTCCTTTATTCTCTGATCCTTTCCCCAGTCTTCTAAGACTAAGTCCAAAATGTGTGCCGCACAACCCTGCCTATAAATGTGAGGGTACCTTTCTTCCAACCTTGCCATCGCCCCCGTCATGACTGCAACATTGTCCGTACACAATTGCACAACGTTGGTAGGCCCAACTTCCTCAATGTATCGTGCCATCGTCTTAGTCGTGTAAGATATATCCTTCTTCTCCCCAGTACTATCCACTGATCCCAAAAAGACATCCCCGGCGGGACACACCAACATCATATTTAGTAACGGCCGCGAATTAGTATCGGACCAACCATCTGAACAAATTGTTGCTCCATACTGACTTATTGAAACCCTCGTCCGCTCTGAGACCATGGCTTCAACCGATGCCTTCTTAACATCTATCATTTTCGTGCAAATCGCATTATACGGTGGCGGTTGGTACACGAATCCAGCTGCTGCAGCTTGTTTAACAACATTCACGAAGGCCGGGTGGCGCACAACATTAAATGAAATGTTCCCCTCGTAAAAGAAAGAAGCCCACAACCTATCCAACTCTTGTCTGCGGCCCGTCTGTAATGATTCATCTATGCTTCTTTGCCGAGAAACAAATGGCATGTTCCTCCTTCTCTCAAGCGTTGTTCTAGTAGAATCTACTGAATCAGGCGTAGGATTTGGTCTTGCATTTGATTCAAAGGGATTGAAAGACCCTTCTTCTTCGACATCCAATGCAGGTGCTGTCGCACGCGCAGTCTAGGCGTAGGTATCTTTAACACCACAAAAGCATTAAGATGATACAAGTTATCGTCCCAGGGAATTCCAGATGTTGTCGCAATAGATAGGTTTCCGGAACTACGGATCTACCCGGAAATGTCAATTCGTTGTATGATCCGGCACAACACAAACACCAAGGTAGAGTTTAGAGCTTAAGGCTTAGGATCTACATCTTCATTACACATTTCAATTAGATAAAGTTTGAATTGTTTTGGAATATAAATTGGACTCCAAATATTATAAATTGCACATGTTTGTTTTACTAAAATTAGTTGCCATATACTAGACATTTCAAGCTTGAAAGGATAAATGACTCAATTTAAAGAAAGTACAAGTTTCCCAAAACGCTATAGTTATCATTCACAAGACTCACTAATTATGTAAAATTTAGATAAACCATGTAAATTTTGTATGAAGGTAAGTATAATAATGAGTACTAAAGCTCATCTAAAATAGAGATCTTTAGTTCATATTCTACAAATGGGCTTAGGTCATATTAAAAAATCACATTAAAGTAGAAATAAAATATTTTTTCTATGATATCATGTTTAGACCTCATTTCTTATAAAATATTTTGACCCACAACCAATAAAATAACTTAGAACAAGTATAAATTGTAAAAAAAAAAGAAGGGGAGATTTAAATCACCTGAAATAATTACTAAAGCATATACAATTCTAGAACTTGTTGAACTTGGATAAACAAAACATGGTTCAAAAGGGAGAAGGTTGTACACCACTCGAAACAAAAGTTATATTTTTTCATTGCCAAAATTTATAGTTTGAAAGCCACCTCCATCATACTACTAAAATTACAGTGACCTCTATAATATCACATCTCAAAACTCTATAATATTATAGAAATATGACATCTATATTAACAGATCTACAAACTCCGTGATATTACAAAAATACCATGGTTATTGAAGAGAGGTGATATTAGAGAAGATCAATAGAGTGACATTAGAGAGGTGATATTTTGATAGCTTTCTAGCTTCAAACTTCATTGCACTTTGACAATTTTGTGATTTTGTTAGTTTTGAATTTTCATGACTTCAATGTTCTATTGCTATTACCAAATGATTTGGAAAATTTAAGAGCAATGATGGACAAAATTACAAAGAAGAATGTGTTGGGGGAGACAACTGTTTTTTGTTACACTATTGAGTTTCAAAAGCATGGTTTCCTTCATCCTCACATTTTTCTTTGGTGGAAAGACAAGGTCAACAATTGTGACCTTGTAGATAGAGTTGTATGTGTTGAGATTTGAGATTTGAATAGGGAGCTACAACTATACATCATGGTTGCTAAGCATATGATGTATAGTCCATGTGGTTTGAATAATGCCAATTGTCTATACAAGGAAGATGGAAAATACTTTAAGCAATATCTAATGCAAACTTGTGATACCACTGAGATAGATGGTGACAATCATGTTTTATATCATTGCCGAAATCACGTTCAATATGTCGAAAAACGCACACTTGGTTAAATTGTCCATTTGAACAATCAATAGGTTGTGCTATACAACCTATATTTAGTAGTCCATTTTAACTACCATATTAACATGGAGGTTTGTAGTTTAGTTAAAACTATTAAATACCTCCATATGTATATTTTTAAGGGTCTAGATTACGATGTTGTAAAAACGAATGAGATTGTGGATGAGATTAAGGAATTTTTGGATAGGCGCTTTGTGGCCATCCAAGAAGCATGTTGGAGGCCCTTTGGTTTTGAAACCAACAACAAGAGTCATAGTATTTGTTGAGTAGTGTGTTACTTTTTAAGAAAGAGCATCTTTGCAATCAATGATTGATCAAAACATTAAGACTAAAGTCACAAAGTTTTTTGAATTCAATTGCTGCATTTGTGCTTTGATTGCCTTTGGCGTTACTTAGACAAATTCGACAATTGTTTGTAACGCTTCTTGTATATGGACAACCATTGGATCCACTTGGCTTGCTAAAGAGACATCTTGATGCTATATTTGATGATTAGTACAATGATCAAAATTGCTATAGCAAAGCAATTTGGTCTATTGATGAACATTTGTCATCTTTAGATATATGCATTGTAGATTTTTTTGACATTCAAGATTTGAATGAATTTGGTTATTCAAACATTGTTGATGTTGGTAGTGATGCCAATGACAACAATGAATTTGGTTATTCAAACATTGTTGATGTTGGTAGTGATGCTAATGACAACAATGATTTAGATAATTCAAACATTAACTTTACAGATTGAAGAGGATGTGGGTAGACTAAACAAAGAGCAATGCATTGTTTTCAATATAAGTACTACTACTAGTTTAGAATCCCATCCTTCAAATAAGTTATTTTTCTTAGATGATCCTAGAGGTATTGGCAAGACTTTTGTATACAATATCATATTAGGTTATCTTTGTAGTTGTGGTGTGGGCACTTTATTCCCACCCTTGGAATACAATGTACACAACTAGGTTCTTAGTTAACTGGGCATAGTAAATTCCTATTGGATGTTTAACAACATGTAATCCAATTGCGCCTTCCAAGCAATCGATCTTTTGTTGTTTGTTTCTACCTAACTTTCATAATGGCAATGACTAATCAATTCAAACTACGTTAGTACCTAAGACTAGGTTTTGGCTATGACAACCAAAATTCAAGGCCAATGGGGTTAGTCAAGTGGAAAAGTTAAATAGCCTAAATTTTAGGGCTGATTTTTCCTTTTCCAAATTGATAAAGAAGTTGTAATTTGACCTAAGTATCAAAATGATATTCATAGATGAAGTTTGATACTACAACTACCTTCTAAAACTTCATCCATTGATTTCTAGAGTTACAACTATCAAAATTCGCTTTAAATTTTGTGGTTATTTTCTAATTTTTTGTTTTCTATCTTAGTTATGATTTTGACTTGATTGGACAACTTTGGTTGACTTTCATCCAAATCTACTCTACTTTTGTTGAAAACTTTATTCTAGTGTAAGTCTTTCAATTTTTATCCAAACTTAAAGATAAAATTAGATTTGAAATCCTAAAAATATTCTTTTCAAGATTCTATCCCTAAATTATTCCTTGTGAATATTTTTAACCTATTTGGATAAATTGGAGTTTTACTTCTACTTTTCTTTAAAAGGTAAAATTTCTTACTTTTGACTTCGCTTTGACCTTCTTTAGTAAATTTTGTTAATGGAAGAATTTTTGACCCGTTCATCAAAATTCTTCCATAATTCTTTTTTATTGTGGAAATTCAGAGTTACTTCTACTTATATTTTGTCACCTATTTTGACTCTAGATTCTAAGATTTTTTTTAAAGATTCTTCAAAATATTCCTCTTGATAACTTTCTATTTTTTCACCTACTTTTACCACTATTTTTTATCCAAAATAATTTTGGAGAAACCCTACCTATTTTGATAGTTGAATAATTTTTTATGGCTATGGTAATTTTCTAACTACTTCTAAGCCTATGTTTAGCTTTTTCAAGATCTTATGAATTAATCCTACTTAGTTTAACTTCCAATGCTAATGTATACTCCTTTTTAGTGTTTTTATAAAATGTTAAGGAATTTTGGATAAAGAATTCAATGACTGACCTCGACTTCTGTGTTGTTGCAATTTCCGCTGGTGATGATTATGATTTGCATGTTGTCGTCCACTCTTGCCATCTCCATATCAAATTCTTGGTTTTTGTATATTGTACTCTTGCACTTCTTTACCAATTGGAATACACCAATACCCGTCTTTCCACGTCTTTCCTCTTTTTCTTCTAATCTTTATCTTTTCAATGTTTTTTTTTTCTTATAGATGTTTTTGTGGAATAAAATCCTATCAAATCTAATCTCCAAATGCTTGCTAATTTGGTTTAGGAATAAAAAAAAGGCTTAAGACAAACTTCCCTAACTTCTTCCAATTAATAACTAAATTCTAGAATATCCCTAAAAGCTAATATTCCATTCTTTTGTCCTAGATGCAAAGTCAAACCTTAAACAAATTTCAACTTATTCCTAATGAATGGCTAAGATTCTCTTAATCTTTCTTCTTCCCTATTTGAATCTCAATTGACCAATGTCTAATTCTAATTTTTGCTTGTCTTGCTTCTTTTTTTGGTTTGAATAGTGCTTATAGCTTGATCGATCAATTTTTTAGCACTTGTTTTGGTGCCCAAACATGAGTGAGTACCAACTTGCGAATGTGTTAGATGAGATTGGATGTGGCTTAAGCTAATCAAGCTTGTAAATGGAGGCTTGCTCTGGGCTAATTATATGCTAGACTTGCTAGCTTGCTCTAGCTGATGTGATATTGTCTTGTTGGTTGCTCTAGTTGATATTATATTGGCTTGCCGGCTACTCTAGGTTGATGTTATATTGGACTTACTTTGGCTGGCTAACCTCTATCTTTCCTAATCTGATTTTTTACTGTGTGAACTTATGACTGGATTTTGGAAGTCTTTTCTAAAAGTCCAAGCTACTACTAGACTCAATAGACCTTGTCTGGGTGGTTTTCACTAAATTTTCAGTTAATTTAGCACCAAGAATTTTCTATCAGGGTATGATTGCTAGAAATCTAAGCCTGGTGTTCAAGTAAACAAAAAAAATAAAAGAGGGGACCTATAGGCATCGTCTCTGTGTTTTGATTTGTGTTTTTGGTGACTAGATGTATGTGATATACAAGCATGAGTCAATCAAGCAACTGGAACATCATATTCATTAAAATGGAAGTTTTCTAGTGAAATGGGAGTTTTAAGAAACACTAAAAACCAAAAATTGAAGAGAAATTGTTCTCTATAAATATAAAATAAGCAATGCAATGTCATTTGAAGCATGCATTTAATAGCAAAATTACCAAATATCATATATTAATTACAT
Organism: Rhytidiadelphus loreus; assembly: GCA_947034895.1. Taxonomy (NCBI): domain Eukaryota; kingdom Viridiplantae; phylum Streptophyta; class Bryopsida; order Hypnales; family Hylocomiaceae; genus Rhytidiadelphus; species Rhytidiadelphus loreus. The sequence goes on along the minus strand of OX344763.1, from coordinate 56,731,865 downwards.
GTTTAATATCCATTTACTGAAAGGAGCCAATGAATGTACATATATGTAATCTATAAAGGTACAATCACTATGAAATGCGACTTTGTATAAGTAAATGTACCAATATGTTGTTCCAATTTTTGTAGTGAAGTACATGATTTTTGGAGACTTTGCTGGACAAATCACCACCATTTTTAGTCTATTGCTAGTGAAGTTGCAACCTAAGTGTTTGAACTAGAAAATATCTCTATACCATTATTATTGATCTACGTAAATCCAGTGAATTAAATGAACAAGTATCATGTGTGAGATTTACTCTTTATCTTCTCAAATGCCTTCAAAATTTCCAATCCTTGACTATATCCGGTTTCCATCTTCCGGTACTTACAAAGGATTTGCCGCCGCTACAATTTTAATGACTTCCGCTCCTATGCATCCCAAGTTAGAGTAGAGCAACAACTACGGGAGACTTCACCATGTGATCGCTTCATTTGAACCCCTTCAGACAGTGCTCGTTGACGTGGAAGCAATGGTGCAATAGGAGGGAGTGTTGGGCATGTCCGCAATGGTACCTCTGACTTCAATGTTGTTGGATTGAATGAACATTCAACGTTCCCGTAAAGCTTTTTCTGAAGCACTTTATCAAAGGGCGACAAAGAAGTAAGATAGCTTATAGACCGCAGTGGAGACAAGGAGCAAGAAAGTAGCAGACGCAGCCTTCCACTAGAGGGACTGTCCACCACATTATCATTGATGGGATTTTTTGAAAAGTCCATTGTGGAATTTGCCGTAGCCGCTGAGCAAAGGAAGTTTCCAGTGTTGATTATTACGTATCATCTATAGTCCATAATAGAATCCACGGATGCTGCGCAAGCAAGGCCACCTTCTATAGCATGGGTTGTTTTGGTGCTCATTATCTAAAAAAGCTTCATGTTTAAATGAAAGGTCATTAAGTGCACACATGAAAAAAAACAGTATATTTGATCCAAATTAAATCTAGCAGCACAACTGAAGTTGTACACCGAAAATACAATTTTCATTCATAACTATGTAAATAACAATGTACATATCAGGTCGTGCTAAGCTAAAATGACAAATTGATCCCATCTCAATTGTATACATCCAAGCTCTAACCTAACTAACACTAGAGGATGTACAAATTGCGTCCATGAGTTTGTCATACTCCTTCCGATTCCTTTCGTCGCAAAGCATCTACCATCCAATTCTTCTAGGACCATGTTCCCTAGAAGATTTCAACCCTTGGTTGCAAAAAATGTGCAGATGTTGAAACTAGGGATGTAATACATCAAACAAAAATGTGTTTTTTGGACCATTTCCCTTGTAGTTCCATGACTCTGGTAGAACTACATTATCAGGCTTGTTCATTATGTGTTTTGTTGGGCTATTGTCCAATACAACAATATTGTCAACTGCAAAGCTTCTTCTTGAGCCCTTAAACAATGTATCCAGATTTTTAAGAAACAAGTCTTTATTAGACCCTGGCTCTTTGAAAGTGGTCAACCTTCCTAATATATCTCAGCGTTTAAGTGTATCACATGCATCTTGTCCAAGAATGAAAAAAGGATCAACTATGTCTCGGAATAGATACTTGCATATCAATTTAATAGTGGACTTCTTCATGGAGCTCTACACTGAGATGACTGCAATTTTTCCTATCTCCGAAAGAAAATTGGAACAATTGGATTGCACTCACACAGTCTTGGGTCCCACTAGAGAGGGTTCGGTTGCAGAGTGCGGTTCGGAGGAGTTCCTGAGTTTTTTGTGTGACAACTCCTTCAACTTTCAATCTTCGCAAACACATAGAATGCCATTTACGTCCAAGATAATATTGACCCACTTGTTTGCGACCCTAGACCTGAATGGTCAATTGACACCCTCCAAAGATCCTTCATGACTAGATCGAGGGCCAGATCCCTGCTATTAAACGGACGAATGTGCAAGCAGATACAATTGTCTACGACCTCATTGCAAATTCATAACGACATCACATAGAAGCAAAAGTCCTTAGAAGCTTAGGAGTACAAACAACAAAGCACACCTACAAAAAACAAGACAGATGGAATGAATATGGAACCATACCTACCACTGGGAGGATTCACCGGTTGCTAAGGAATTATCATGTGTTGTTGCTGTACATTTGGAAATGTTGGCCTTCTTCTTTGCTTTGCATGAAGTGTTTTCAATGTTTCGAGGAATTTCATCGACGATCAAATGAGGAAGGGATGGCGGATGTAAAGGTGAAGTGGGATTGGAAAAATTTGTCAAATTCACAAGCCTTGCAATTCAGTAAATACAAATGATATTTTGTAAGAAGTCAATATATAACTAACTCAAAAAAATGAGTTTGGTCATACAAAAATGAGTTTATAAGCTCGAAACAAAATAGTTGAATGTACTAGAAGTTCATTTGACAACACGCGATTCTACTATCTACATTCTATGTACAACGAATCAGCTCGAGTCGAGCTAAAGCAAATGACATTGAATAATTACTGGGCACAACCTGCTTGTAGATCGTTAGTGGAAACGCCTTCACTTTCTTATACTACCTCAGTTGTTTCCACTTGCAGGTCGTGCCCTATTTCGACCACCTCTGCCGTCTTTGTTGGTGCTTGGATGTTAGCACCTATACTCTCTTCTATCATAGGGGCCGTATGTTGGGATGATGCCTGAGGTTCCACAACAACTTCTTTTGGAGGTGGAGGGTCAAACACTGGTTCTCCAAGAGGAAGAAGTGGCACTATTGCTTCAACACCCTATGGAATGGAAATTGTGCCGCCGATTGACACGGAGGTGGTGATTCTGTAGAAGAGTTGTTGAAAAGTTGAGGTGAGTTCCAACGAGGCAATTGGTGTGGCTTGCCTGTCAGTAATATAACTCTGCCAAATTTCCTTGTTCTGCTTCTGCTCGTCTACAAAACTCTTTGTAAACCTCTTGTTTGACTCCTCGTGGAGGCTCCTATTTTTCGCCCGTTCGTTCGCTTGCTCAAGTCAAATGTTCTCTTGTTGTTGTATTACGTATGCCAAGGTTTGCGCAATGGACTCCATTGGGACTATTTTTCTCTTTTTGGTCAGGTGTTTTTGAGACACAGAAGAGGGTGGAGTTGGAGCCTCAATTGTAAATAAAACCTACCTAATTTTTTTTTTGTAGTTTCTATTTTTGGAAAATATGTTTTGAAGTCTTGTTTTAGCATCAAAAATCTGATTTTGAAAATGATTGATTATGATTTTTCTATTCCAAATTTTTGGGCAAGGGTATCGATTGCAACCAAGGCTTTGCATACTATTGAGGGCTCTTGGAAACAAGCCTCAAATTCACTAGAGCTTGGTGAAAGAATCACATTAGAAATTCATTTATAAAAATATTGGAGTACATTTTGAGAAGCCATAAATTGATCGGAGTTATCCATGTTAGGCCCTTTATCCTCATATTTTTAAAGTAGCTAAGTTTTTTTGATATGACATGTGAAAAGATGATTGAAAGACTATAAACTACTTTGGGGAGTTTTAACAACCTAATGAGCAAACATTATAATCTTTCAATACATAAATGATATTGTTGTATTTTCTTATTCCATGTGATCTATAACGTGTATAGTTTGACTTTGTGGGTTTTCATTGCAAAAGAAATTGATACAACTTATCAAAATGTTGACTTCTTGTTCAAGTTAGAACAAATTCATAAAAGCTCCAAAAATGCCTTGGGTATTTAAGGGTTTAGGTTTGGGTTATAGAATTCTAGTTTGAGAGGGCTTTATAGGGGTTTGGATTCATGATTGTAGGGCTTGCGGATTTTGAAGCCTTGTTGCACTGAAACAAACAATAATTCGCTATTGGCATACTATTCCTTTGCTTGTACCTTATAGAGACCATTCAATACGTTATACATGATCATGTGATTTAATTGTAAGCTATCTAGAAATATTCTATAATCTCACCTACCAATGTTGTACCTTACTGCAATCCTGTGGAAGTGACTCTTTGAAATAGTGATGTAGAGGCGACCTCGGGTGGGGCAATCGCGAGTCCAGAACGGGGTAAATTGGAGAGTTCTTAATTCCCTCTTTTGTGGGGCTAGGGCGACCTCGGCTGGGGCGACATTGGATAGGGCGACTTCGGGTGGGGTGACCACGGATCCAGAAAAGAAGGAAAATTGAAGCATTTGTAATTCCCTCTTTTGGGGGCTTGGGCGACTTTGGATGGGGCGACTTCGGGTGGGGCAAACTCGGGTGCAGAGCGGGGAGACTATTTGGTGTTTGCCAACTTATGGTATTTTGAAGCATTATAGAATCAAAGAAAAAATGAATAAAGATGGGATGGACAAGGAGCGGTGCATCAAAGGTGATTTCCGATGTGACCAATGGGAAGGTGAAGTAGTAGAAGGGATTGTCTTCCAAGGGTCAACTTCTTCGAACTCAATTGGCGTTTGGGAGGTCTGGGGTTCAATTCAAAGTGCAGTGTGCATGATATACGGGATTTTGGTTTGGTCTTACAAGTTCAGTCAATAGTCACTTTGAATTGCAAATTGAGATAACAAACTCAAAGTGGTCCTTAGCCCAACCCTTGAAGCACATCACTTGGCCTATAGAGAGGTCTTTACGAGATTTTTTGAAATTTTCGGGTAACTAATTAGCATTGATATAAAGTATTTTACAAGTCAATTGTGCTAAATCTTTATTTAATGAGAATCATCAGGCGCTATGGACAATGATGAATAAGTACTTGATAATGAAGTTTGACTTCACAAGAGGGGTGTTTGCATAATCTATTTAGAATCAAAAGATAAGTTTAACTTAACAATTAGAGTGCTTTAATACTTAACCCCTAAGTGCCTAAGCCTTTCCAAGTGTGTTTCTCCTATGAGAAAAGAGCATGGACTTATAGTTATTCCCATTAAAGCAAATTGTTTAAAAAAAAAAATCTAACCGTATGAATGTTTAAACAGCTTGCTTATTACTATGCACATTTCCTTTGAGTGCAAAATTGCATAAGAGTTGTGAGATTATAACAAGAAAAATGTACATGTTCTACTTTGAATGTATTATCCCTCTCTACAATGTTTCCAAAATTTGCACATAAATTTTTTTTGGAATTGGAGGTGACATGAAGAACTACAAATTATATTGGCACACTAAAATGCACTCTCCCAAAATTTAATATCACTTGAGAAGCTATTAAACTCATTATACATTGAAAATATTTTTAATTATTGTGGCCCACGATTTCACTACCATCTATTCATTGATAGATGAATTTTTTTACTCAAGCAAGGGTATGCATTAAAGCACTTGACACTTAAGGAACCACTATCATAAATATTTTTGAAGTTGGGGAGTTTTCCCAAATCCAATGGCCATTGGATTTCAAATATGTTCTTCCTTCCATTTGTGAGGTTGGGAAAGTAAAGATAGTTGTTATAGATCATGGGATCCGAGGTATGGCCTTCCTTGGATCCGCGGTCGCCCCACACCCGTGTTTGCTAGGAATCCCGCTCATGCCCTCCGTGGACTCGTAGTCGCCCCACCCACGGTCGCCCTAAAACCATACGTGCCATTCCTGGACCTGTGGTCGCCCCACTTACCGCACTCACTTCTTGCATACTCTGTTGCATTTGTAGTTGCTTGGTCTTGCATGCGCCTAAGGCGAACTCGGATACAAATGCGGTCGCCAAGGACCTTAGTTGCCACTTTCTTTTCTAGCGGTGTGCGTTGACTTCTATACGCCTTGAAGCGTCTAAATGCGTGTTCGTGCACTGGAATCTTTAGTCTAGGACACTTTTTGTTCTGTCGCCCATTGGAGAAGATGATACTTTTCAAGCATTTGTACAACACTATTACATCCTATATATACCATGGTCCCACCCTTAAAGAAGATACAAAAGAAAGGAGAGCGCCATCCTTCTGGATCCAATAGCAAGGGCATTTCCAAATTGGCAAATTGTGCAATCAAATTGGACGTTCACCACTTGTAAGGCATACGTAGGGTGGTGCCATATTGATAAGCTATTCCCTTACTTCCGGCACAATGGACATATCAACCAAAACAATGCTAATCTTCACTACTGCAGAGATGATGCATTTGTGCAACAATGTATCGAAGTTTATTGGACATTATATCAAAAATCAACAGTGAAGGGGAGCCAAGTCTTATTGGGGATATGCCAAATGGTCTATGCAGAGCTACAATTGCAACGAACTGTGGATTGGAGGACCATTAAAAAAACCCAACAACATACTTCCCACTACCAAAGACATTCCAAGGGCAGATCCATCAAATAATCCAAGGGGTGGGTTAGGGCCCAAAAAGCATTTCAAAGAAGAAGTGATAAATAAAGACTATGATTGAGGCCATTCATCCATTTCCATAGACTCGGATGAAGAAGACATTGTAGACCCCATGCCCCCAAATAAAGATGCAATACTTGAAGAAAATATGGCAGCGATGGTACCTTTCGTTGGAGACTCACAAGGGGCAGTAGCATTGCACATTGCCCCTTTCAGATCGTTGGAGTCGATGCAATTCCGTCATCCTAAAGAAGATGAAGTTCATCAACACGTATATGCATATGTGCAAGAAATAGAAGAAGACAAGGTGGATGGGGAGATCGGATTGCAACGAGATGTTGAACAAGCATTGGTGACTTTTCATTCATGTGAAGAACTACCTCTCCAAGAAGTAGAAAGTGAAGTATTATTTCTTGAAGACACAATGAGGCAAGGAAAAGAAGCTTATAAAGCTTAAGGTTGTCTATCCAAACGTGATGTGAACTTTTTACGTCTGGATGTCATGACGCGTCCGTCTTGACATGTCTTGATGCGTCACAGCCCGTTGCCAATATTGACGAGACCATCCGCAGCGCGGATGAAGTCTATCCATTCTGTGACGGCGTCGGGACACACTATGTGGTGTCGGGCCGTCTCCTGGACGGTCATTCCGTCGCAGAATGGACATCTGTCTCCTAGACAAAGAGGCCGTCTCTAGGACGGAAATCCGTTCCGTCCCTTGGACACCCATCTATCTTGTCCCTTGGACGGGAATACGTCCCTTGGATGGGAATACGTCCCCTGGACGGGAATACGTCCTTTGGACGGGAATACATCTCCTAGACGGGACAGTCGCCGTCTGGACGGTTTCGTTGGCAAGGCTGCCCTGTGACTTTGAATCCGTTGGGTTTAGGGTCCACTCGTCGACACATCAATCGTCACCCTATCTAGCTGGGTTTAGGGTTTAGGGTTTTAGGTAGGGCTTCAAGGTGTATATTAAGGACTTCCGCCTATTCAAAATTACTTTTCCTTCCTGATTTTGTCTTTTATGACTTGGTTGGAGTACAACCATTGTGGTAGAGTGAAGTCCAAGAAGAGTGTGTTGTGGTGGTACTTGTTGTGAGAGCAACAAGATTTGTTTCCACATTACATTTCAAACAGAATACTAATCTTTTTTTTTGTGTAGGGGTAGGAAGAGGAGAACAAATAAAAGCAATGGGTGGAAGAAGATCACATTGGAAACCTTGGTACACACTGCGGCGAGATGGAAAAATTGCATGTAAGTTTTGGGAAACTTTGCTAAACTATCACAAGGATCAATTGCTTTTCCATTTGGGATACAGACGAAATGACATCGTCCTTGGATTGAGAGCATGCACTAAAGTCAATGCAGCCGTGAAGGTGATGTTTTTTAATTGTGGAGGACATATACCTGCGGGCACTTTGGATGGAAATGGACGCAACATGGAAGTGACATCACCATCAACGATACTACCAAGTGTAGTACGTGGGGAGCAACAACTTGATGCTTCAATCTCAACAAATGATGGAGGAGAAAACACTAGGGGCCAAAGCTCTCAAGTATGATCATTGGACGCGCCCAACCCTAGTTTGACCCACAGTCGATTGATGAGGCAATTGTCTACACAAGAAGGAATGAACACATCAAACAAGCAAGTCCTAGACAACAAGTTTTTCTATGAAGCTAATATACCATTCAATGTAGTGAGGTATCCCGCTTTTTTGGATGCAGTGAAATCAACATCGGAATCGAGAGTTGGCTACAAACCTCTAGCGTACCATGCACTTTGTACAAAGCTTATGAAATCTACAAAAGACGAAGTGGCGGCAATGGTAGCAAAGAAGACAAGGGCACTAATCCACAAGTACGGTGTTACAATATGCTCCGATGGATGGGACAATGTCACACATCGACCATTGATGAATGTCATGTTGGCATGTACAAGTGGAGAGGTATTTCTTGGATTGATAGACACAACAGGCGAATGTAAAGATGCTACTTACGTGGCTAATTGCATAGGTGATTACATTGACAAGGTAGGGGCACAGAACGTGGTACAAGTTTGTACAGACAATGTAGCAAACATGTTGGCCGCTGGCGCTCTATTACTTTGTCGATTTCCACACATATATTTTCAAGGGTGTTCAGCACATGCACTTGACCTTCTACTTGAAGATTAGAAAAATCAAGATTGGATAACAAGTATGGTCAAGAAAGCCAAGTCAATTGTGAAATACATTGGCATGCATCACATGCTACTTGCAATTTTTCGACAACATTCTCCTAATCACATTTTGAAAAATCTTGTTCAAATACGCTTTGCAACCATATTCCTCATGATCGAACGTTTGGTGGAGGTGAGATAAGCGATAGAATCAACAGTCCACAATCCGCAATGGAATGAGTACATGCGGAGATTGACATCCAATCAAAAGCAAAGAAAGGCTAACGATGTGCGACAATATGTGCAAATGGATGAATTTTGGAGGAGATGTTTGAACTTTGTATATATAGTGGAGCCCGTGTTGGTTGTTCTTCGAGATTTTGATGGCAAACACCCGTGTTTGGACAAGGCATGGCTTGTGATGAAAAAGGTGGAAAAGCATGTTTTATCTTTGAAGGATCCACCATTTTCATTAGAGCCATGGTATGCAATTTCCGCCATCGATGATTTCTACAAACGTTGGGACATGCTCAGGACAGATTTGCATTACACTGGGGCTCTATTGAATCCCTTTTTACTTGACAAAGTCTTGCTAATGAATGATGATGAGGCAAGAGAAGCCATATTGAGAGTTTTGCGCAAATTGGTTGTTGGAGATCAAGCATTTGCTTCAACTTTGTGTGAGTACCAAGCATTTAGAGATCGTCAAGGCATTTTTGGTGGACTTCTTGATGTAAACACCTTAAATTTGCAGCCTCACGAATGGTGGGACCTTTTCGGAGCCGGTGCTTGTACACTTGCGCCAATTGCAAAAAAGATCCTTGCACAAGTGTGTTCTGCATCGTTGTGTGAACAACGTTGCTAGCGCGTGAGCGTAGAGTGGGGAGCGGGGATTTAAGAAAGAATAGGAAATAATTAATGAAAAAAATGGGAAATAGGGGGAATATGACATAGAATTTGAGTATATTTTGTGAAATTTGGATGCAAGTTAGCGTAAATTAAAAATAAGTTCAATGATAAGATGGATGAAAATAAATAGAGGCAAAGAAAAAAAAATAGGAAAAATACCCTGCCAAAAGTAGATGGAAGTAGAGTAGGGGGGGATGAAAGCATATGATAGAAATGGATGAAAGTTGTTCACTATTGAGATGAAAGTAGATGAAAATTTAGGATGAAACATTTGGATGAAAAATGTGAAACAAGTAGATGGATGAAAATTTTGGATGAAAATATTGAAATTATGAATTTGGATGAAAAAATTGGATGAAAAATACAAAACAGACAATTGGATGAAAAACTTGGATGAAAAACTTGGATGAAAAACTTGGAAATAGGAATTCGGATGGAAAAAATGGACGAAAAATTTGGGTGAATATATTGGATGTACATTTTGGATGGAAGTAGTGCACAATGAAGATTAACGTAAATGATAAAAGTTCAAGGGTTTAGGAATCTACGATCATGTTGAAAGTTGATTAATAAAATGGAAGACATTACCTCCTCGTTACGAAGAAAGTACTTTGAAAAAGTTTAGGACTGAAGTACTCGTTTACGATGGAACTAAATTACAGAATTGGATGAAAGTAGTTCCACAATAAATTTAGAATTTATCAAAGATTAGGGTGAATAATGGCCTACATTAAGGCGGTTTGCATAACACAAAGGATTTAGAGTACCTTCACATCTCTACGACAATATATGAATATTTCGAATCCAATGGAGGAAGAAGGTACCACTGCAAAAAGTCTATACTTGTAATGTATGATCTATAACTGCTTACAGTAAGTACCCTATAACCGTGGTGGCATGGCAGATTGTAGAGTGGCAGCTACATTTCAGGAAAACTGCAGAAGATTTATTTCCAATGTAATTCACCGAACTACTTGAAACATTGCCAGTGTGCTTGCACACTAACAATGAAGATCTCGTTTGAAGGTACACAGTCATTTCAGATATCACTGAATTTATTAGAGAAATGGATGGATGTCAGAACATGTAGAAAATCAGAAGATGACTATGAACATGTATACATTAACAACATGCAAAAAGCAAATAGAATGCAAGCTCAATGTATCGAAGTAGTGGCCCTTGTAGTCTCACTACATTTTCATTCATATATGTGAAAAACAAAATCAACATATTGACAATAGTATCCATGCTTCAAATAATCCTAATTTGATCTCAAATGGTTCAGGATTCCGCTAAGAAGCACTCGTTTGACCTCATTGAAACTGAATGTTGAAGCATGGATGAAGACATCTGAGGAAGACTGAAGGTTGTAGATGACATTGAGAACAAAGTACAAATGCTTGCAATTTGACCAAGCTCCACGCTTCCCCAAGCACTTCAACTTCATTTCCTTGAAATAAGGGCAGGTGCAGTCCGGAAATGAGGAAATAGTAAGCATGTACTTCTCAATCCGGGGCTCTATTCCCGAGTCCATTGCTACTATGCATCCAAAACCAGGGTGGGGGACCATAGTTACGCTTACAATGCGGGCATTCAGAGTTAAGGTCGATGCATAGTTGTTTTGGTGTTTTGTTGTGGGTGCCTTTGGATTTCGACAAACAACCTTCCCAGTCCGAGTTGTAGGATGTTCATCAGCTGAATCTGGAATGTGATAATTACGCACAATTTCAATGCCCGCTTCTCCACCAAATAACCTCCGTGGGGAAATGAGGTGGCGTTGTGGAAGTTGGAAACCGGCCGCTTCAAGTGCTAGAATCTCGGCCACCGTCAATTGGGTGCCTAATTTCATCGGCCAAATAACAGGAATAGGTGGTACAGAGAGCACCCATTTCTGCCGTGATCCTTTGACACATCGTTCAATGTCGTCATTGCAAAAGAAAAATTGCATACGATCATTACGATTTTGCTTGTAATTGACCATTATACCTGTGTAGGTCGGAGCCACTGTTGCAGTGTTGTTTTGCACGATTAGAGCTGTGCATTTTTTCTTTTTCATTGCCTGAAGAGCAAAGCACGCCTTTGCTGATGTTTTTGGTAGTCGTGAAATGTGCCACTGCATCTCATCACACATGCTTTCTTGAACTACTGATACATGAGTTGAATTTGAAATTATAGTCTGCCTCAAATTCACCTCCACTGAAAATGCGTCTGGAACTTCAATATCTTCACTTGGAGTAATGTCCTCCAATATTGTGTTCAAATTTTGAACACTTGAACTCGCTCTGAAGGATCTCGTTTGTCGACGAGGATGTGAGAAGTTCACTTTGTCCAGTCAGTGTGAGTCGTACTCGCATCCATGTGGCATGTCTGCTTTCCTCTTCTGTGATCCAAAAACTTCTTGACCTTTGAGATGAGGTTCTCTGTTGATGAAAGCTTCAACACTTGGAATAGACGACAGAGCTTCAGTTAGTGATTTCGGGTTACCAGTTCGCTCTGCCGAACGTTGGGCGACTCGTAACAATAACTCTTCTTTCCCCGGTCCTGTCCCTCCTTCATTTCCCTTTAGATATTGGTGATATTTGACCATTTGCATGAATGCTCTAACAAAGTCATTGACCGTAGCTACGTATAAGTCGTTTCCATGCTTCCTAGATTGCTGAAGCCACTTATTGTGCACAGTTTCCGCAAGGTTGCAAGACGGCATTTCGGCTTTCTCGGATGCAGTTAGATCCTGAAATCACAGGGGTATATACATGTGTCAGCTCTACATGTAAGTCTTCCCAGGATGCCAAGCAAAAGCATAAATATATTTGGAAGAGACCACACAAGGCTAAAGATTATGACCACATATGACAAGGAAAAACTAGAGTTTTAATTAGTCAACGTGCAGAGCGTTGAGGTTACTGACCATCGTCTCGAGACAGAGACGTTTGTTATGGGGAACCTACGTCTGCACCACATCTAACCAAAGTGGAACATTTGACAATGTAACAACACAACTAATTTGACATAAAGCATAACAAACATTGTTACAAATGAAGGAGAAAATAGTGAGGAAATTACAAGTTCCATGAAGCCTCCCCATTGGCGATAACGGAAATGCCAGAACGAAAGCCACAACTCTAATTTACACAATCCTTCCACCGTCGTGGCACCTGATGACAACCACCACGCCCTGATGGCTAAGTACCGTTCTTCGGATTGTTGCGATGAAGTGGCGTTCTTGTATTGCTTACATAGCAGACGATGTTGATCCTGCAAGTCTCCTCGAATATCTGCCTTTGTATGCTTTTCCATGAATTGAGTCTAGTGAAAAAGGCATGTCCTTTCACGGTTGAGCATTGGTATGGAAATGTCCCCGAATCCATACACAGTCCTCACCGCATTCTAGTTTGCTTGTGCACTGTCTGCCATGAAGCCTTTGAATTCAATCTTTGAGACACCATGTCGTTTTACAACTGAATTGAGATTCATCCAAAAAAGAACCTGCGCTGCGCAATCCTTAGATTGCATGTCACAACAAGCAATTGTCATGACCCGACAGAATGATGTGTCATATACATGACACGCCATGGTCGTCCAATCTTTAACACGCTTCACGTGATCAAACATGATCCATGTGTCTTGAAGGTCACCTCCAGGTTGCATTCGCTTGACTAAGTCGACTCCACTCCCTGGCCCCAATTCGGACATTTTAAAAAGAAATACCTTATCTACATCGGTCCCTTGTCCAGGGAATTTGCTCTCCTGCACAAATGCCCATGTGCTTGACCCCCTCAACCTAGTTATGCTATCTATCACTCCAAATTTACACAAGAATTTGAAGGAAATTACCTCATTCCTTATATTGGGGGAGCTTAAGTATTTGCATTTCTCTAGTACAGGAACAAGTGAGGCAAGATCCATAGTCTTTGTGGGCAATCCGTCTGGACATAGAAGAAGACCTCCTAGTAGCTTCTTCGTTGCCTCTAGGACTATAGCAAAATTCGTGGCTGAAGGTGTCCTTTCCAGTTGCTCCCCAATAAGAGTTCAAGTTATGTCTTTCATATCTCTGAGTTTACCATCTTTAACCGGATGTTCGTGAAGACCAAGATGGACATATGCCCTACTGTGAGTGCACCTCCCTGCAACGTAATACACTTGCACAGTACAGCGCGCAATACAAGCAGGAGGCACTTTGCAAATCTTGCATACAAGCGTGGAACCTGCTGGATGTGGTTGTCCAACATCTAATGGTATAGGAGATAGGCCTTCCCACTCTAATTCATTTACATCATTCGTTCTATGAACTCGATGGAGGAACTCGCATTCAGCATTCTCACAACGGAGATGACTCAAGCAAACAAATTTGCGAAACGATAAGCCCATAGGATTGACTATATTTGTGGTCACAGTCTTCGACCAGACATGTCCATCGTATCGCTTATCCATCCCAGACATTTGTCTTCCAGAAGAGATTGTACTACGATTATCAATAGCTGGCAATTCAAATATGACATCGCCATTAAACGATGGAGGCAATTCAGTCACTTTATGAATTTGAATATTACCATAGTCTAGTTTAGACAAGACGTTTCTACATCCTTTCAATGCACACAGTCCTCTCAAGCAATTAACCACCGATGTTACTGATTCATCCGATGGACCTAGGTCTGGCGACTCGATTGACTTCAACACGGAAGAAGGTGGCAATGACTCTACCGTAGATGGACTCTTCATAGTGAAGCGAGTTACTGGAGAAATCCCATCGGAGTCAGAGCTCAGATTGGTGACCATGTCTGCAAAAGTTTCTAGCTTAACATTGGACGAAGGCGGAGTTTGAAATATAGAAGCGGAGGACCCAGGAAAACTTCCTGTGATCGTAGGCTTCGACTCAATGACAATAGGCACTCCGTAGGCTCGATAACTACCAAGTTTCAAGTTCCACAAAATATCCGATGCCGCAACTGCCGGCATCTGCCCGATACTATGACGAAGGTTACCAGACTCATTATCAAAGACCTCTTCATCTACATGAATGGAATCAAGCATAAAGTGAAACCTCAGAGATAATCTTAAAGCCGAAACAACCGCAAGACCGTCTTCTCCCACTAGAAAAATTATAGGCACACGTTCATCGTTAGCTCGGATAACCACCATATGTATATAGTCCTCTATGATGAAGAAACTCAATTGAATTAGTGAAAATCAAGAATCCAAGGTAGGGTTTACAGTGAACTAAATCTGAAGTTCGAAGTTCATGAAGAACTTCTGCAGAACAATAGAAACATGCTGGCAAATTAAAAGGAAGAAGAAGGAATACAAGACCATTGATATATCTGAATCAATTCAGAGTATGTTAACGGATATATGGAACCTGAAGTTCCTACCTCATTTAGTCTTCATTATTGTTGATGAGGCGATGGCCTCGTCGAATGGCGACGATGAGTATTAATGCTCATAACGAGAAGACGTACATTTGTTGTTCGAAATCCATCAATGTTCCCAAGGTGTAAATCAAGTAGAGCGACTTGTATTAAATAAGTATATTACAGTGATTTGAGACTGATTGCCTAGTTATAATAGTACGTCTATTTGCCCACACAATTCATGAATAATTACCTGACCGCGAATAACTTCGTCCGCTAAAGGTATATAAGTGGATATGGCTTCTATCAATTGATACTACATATTTTACAGGTATAAGCTATGTACACTTGAAATCACTCAAATAAGCACTATGGCAATGGGACGTGATGAACATTCCGTAGACAATAATCAATATTAAATTCACTTTGTGAATATAAAGATAGAAGATATAGGGTGCTAAATGAATGAAGGAGGTGACATTACATTGCATTACATCCACATAAAGAAATGACATAGGGAACATGCATTGGGCCTACAGAGAATCTTGTGCCAAAAATATTCACGAAATGTGAACAATACCTATCCTATCAATTTATTGGAAGCCTCGACCATATCATCCAATGACAATGACAAACATGGATAAATACAATAAGTCACGTGGAGGTTATTTAATACAAAACATGTGTTTATTAATGTAATTTTAGAACTGAATACAATGATGTCTACTGCATAATGATAATAGAATATGGAAAAGTAGTTTCTTATAGAAAGAAATGAATTCATTGTCAGTACAGATTGTAGGTGACACCGAAGAATTAGGCATGTGACGAAAGCAATAAATTTCATCCAGTCAATACTACCATGTCACTGCAATGTTAGTGGAGACTCTAGTTCAATTTCCAATATTGTAAATATCATGTCTGGTGCAGTTGTCAGAATGTATCAATTCAAGACCGGAAGGCGTCAAAAATACCAGATGTCATTAAAGTACCATGAGACTATGATCTCAAAATATATTCCAAATGTCTTTCGAATTAGCATCTGTAAAAAATTATAAAACTACGAAAAGACCATGATCTCTTGACGTACACAATCATGAAAGCATGTCCCGTGGATAAATCTCAACCAGGTTGACACTCGCCGCCAACCATGATCCAAATTTGGTGGACAGATATCATCCGGATTGACCTACAACTCCATCCCTCATCCGAGGTCCGCGGATGGCCCTCATCCGGATTGACCATTGCCACTGACACTGTGGAAGTACGCAACATCTACATAAACAGAAATAATAGACAATAGTAATTATATAGAGTAGAAATTTTCAAATTTTCCATAATAGGTAAGGAATAGGAAGCCCAAAACCAAAAATAGGAATTAGATCCTTTACGGAAAACCTTAAACTGTAATTAGGGTTATAGTCAGATCCGGAAACCCTATCCGGAAACCCTAACCCTAATCCGGAAACCGGAAAGTTCCGGCTGAGTAGGCCCTAGAGCCTAGTCCGGCTAGGGAACTTACGGGAACGACAGGCCAACAACTACTTAACCCCCGCTGTCTCCTCCATTCTTTCTCTTTCTCCGCATGATTATCGCGATGGCGCTTAGTGAGTGAAAGTGTGGTGAGATAGGAACGCATTAGGGAGAGAAGGGGAGGCCGGTGCCGATCGCACCGGAAAGTAGGACGGAAGATTAGCGGAACTGGTGACGGAAGATTAGCAGAAGTGAGGACGGAACATGTCGGTAGTAATGGCAGGACCTAGTGTGCAGCGGAAGTCAGGGATTACCGCCTGGATGATTAGTCCGGAAATCCCTGAGAATCCGGAACACCACCGGCAACTGGAGGACGACTTGACGGATATGGGGTGTCTAGGGTTTCTGAAAAGACCCTGGAACATCCGGAGCGAGGATATGATAGACGAGATAGTCTACGGCGCTCCCAATCAGTACCACCTAACTGTCAAGGGTCGTCCAAAGTCCTGGACAATAGAAATGTGGGCCGGAGTCTACTTCGCGTCCACTAGGGGATCCGGATGGGTTGTCCGGACGGAGAAGTTCGCGGCGGATAGATTCCGGAACCCGGCGGCTCCAAAGGAGGGTTACACCACGTCCGACTACCGGAACCCTAGGGACCAGAGACTGTTAGAGTTTCTGAGCCCCATCCTGTATCCGGAAAAGCCCAGCTAGATCACAGTAACTCTAGCAAATACGGTTTTCGGAGCTTTAGGGGAGAGAGGAAAATCGGCCCCTAGACCAGTCAGCTGGAGGCTCATTATCCACTCCATCGTGGAGAAGCTTTCCGGAAACCTAGCGGGGAAGAAGTCGAGCCCCATCAGTCCATACCTCCTCTACTTGTACCACAAGCAGGAGGTACTTAGTAATCCGGAAGATATCATCTACCAACAGGGAGATAGCCTGCTGTGGTATGGTCTTCCCCCGGATCCGGATCCAATGGATGATGAGCTAGAAGAGGAAGAGAAGCCGCAACTAGAGCACGACTCGCCGGATAAGCACGACTCCTGCCGGAAGAGCACGGATCTGGAGTCAAGGGGAAAGGGCCAGCTTCCGGACCTTGTTCCATTCCGGAACACAAAGCCAGATCTGGACATATTCGAGTCCACGATCTCTTGGTTGCGGAGCTAGAAGGCATCAAACGACCGGATGGCCACTTTGATCCGGAGGGTCTGCACGACGTTGAAGGTAGTGGACGAGACGGAGATTATGGAGGCGATCAACAGCAAACCGGATCCGGAGATGGTTCGCTGTTGGAGGGCCGGATCCGGACAGTGGAGGCGGAACAGGATCATCTTCAAAACCGCGCAACCTGGGCAGAAAAGGAGATGAACACCGCCAACAAACGGGCAATGAATGCGACGGAGCTGGTCCAGAAACTGAGGGACCTCATCGACCCGCCAGCAGATATCATCACTAGATCCGCACTCTGGAACAACCAGATGACCCGAGAAGGTCATATCTCCGGAACCAAGGTTGTCAAAATCTTGGTTGAATTCGAGGCGTGTATCGAGATCGCATTAAAGGAGATGCGCCAGTTGGTCGGCCACTTCGATCCGCTCAGCGGTTTGGACGCCTCGTTGTTTCCGGAAATACCTGGAGGAGAGTTTGCGGAGACGACTCAGCTCAACCTTGGAGCACGATCGTTGGCCCAGCCAGCACCCGGAAGATCCTCGGTGTAGAAGGAGATTACGGATGGGAGGAGGATTCCGGATCCAGTCCTGACGCCCCGGAACACTTCGGTAAATCTCTTTCCACCCCTTCCAGATTCCTCTGCAGAAGTAATCGCGATAACGGAGATGCCGGTTGGGATTCAGAATCCGGCTCGGACCCATCCGGAGGAGTTCACCCATATGCAGTAGCAGACTCCTCCGCGGCCACCACTGACGACTCCTATTGAGGTCATCGATCTGGAGAAGAAGAAGGCCACCAGGCGGAAGGTCCCCAATGATCCGGAAGAGGTTCTCGAGTCGGAAGAAGATGAAGCGGTAACGAACTCCTCTTCCGAGTCAAAGTATGCGGAGACGGATTCCGGTCCGCCAAGGACCCGATCCGCAACGAAGTCCACCCCACCGAAGCAGATCCGGCAGAAAGCGGCAACCCGGATTACGAAGGGTGGAACATCAGCGAAGAAGGCCTAGAAGGGCAAATGACTTGGTAGCGCAGTTGGATTGATAGTTTTAGTATTTTGTTTCCGACGCGGGTTTTCCGGATGTGGGACCCGCTGATCCGGAATGTTAGGTAGTTCCGAATTTCTAGGAAGTCAATGGCTTTCCGTTTTTCCCGGAACGGTCACCTGGACGTTGTCCGGATTTTCAGCTGGCCGTTGGCCGCTTTTTCTTTGGACCGTTTTTGTCGTGTTGTTTTGGTTTTTAAGGGCGGGCTGGCTTGTGGCTTGTCATTCCATTTTGTGTCATTCAATCTGAGCACCCAAGAATGAACACCTCGGGAATCATTTTCTTGCGTATCGCGTCTTAATTACTTGTGCGTGTGTATCCGGGAGAGTGTGCAAGGTAGGAATCCGGATTGGTTGGTATCCGGATCCAACTGAAGGTGTTCTGCGGAATAGTTTAGATTGAACTTGAGGAGCTGCGCGTGGTGCCTTTAAATTGCTGGAACGGTGATCCGGTGGGATCCGGTAGTGGTCAAGGAGCTAATCCGGAACTCATGAGTAGTTTTGTGCGGAAGTCAACAGCCGCCAAGTAGAACATTCCCAAACCATCGGAAGGTCTGCCAACCTCAAGAACAGTCGATAGCTAGAAAGTAAGTCCTTTAGTTCCGGATTCCAACTATCCATGGTTGTTTTGCGGTTGAGTCTAGTTTGCAAGTGAGGAGCTGTGCACGGTGCCTTTAAATTGCTGGAACGGTGATCCGGTGGGATCCGATAGTGGTCAGGGAGCTAGTCCGGAACTCGAGAGTAGTTCCGTGCGGAAGTCGGCAACCACCTAGTGGAATATTTCCAAACCATCGGAAGGTCTACCAACCTCAGGAGTAGGCGAAAGCTTGATCCGGAAAATAGCTGAGTGTTGTTGTAATAAGGGCGGGTGAGGGTGTATCT
Source organism: Rhytidiadelphus loreus (assembly GCA_947034895.1). Taxonomy (NCBI): domain Eukaryota; kingdom Viridiplantae; phylum Streptophyta; class Bryopsida; order Hypnales; family Hylocomiaceae; genus Rhytidiadelphus; species Rhytidiadelphus loreus. The sequence continues at coordinate 56,712,590 of OX344763.1, read as the reverse complement.
CTGCATGACTTACCTTCCGGGAGGCCACCCGGAAAGTTGTGAGGGTGACCATCTTTCCTCCGTACCGGAGTAAGAACTTTGAGGACGGATAGTTGTTTGTTGTTTAGGAGTTGATACGTGTGTTACTTGAGTGGTGATGTTCCCCACCCCTCGGAAAGAGCAAGTGAGGACCCTCTGAGGGTAAAACAGAGGTACCCAAAACCAGTGTGACGGATAGTGAGAGTAGAAATCCGGATCAAGGTGGATCCGGATTTGATTCCGGAAGAACGTATTTCCGGAACTTGGTGTTTGTGTTGTGCCGGATCCTACAGCGGATGATCATTTCCGGGTAGATCCGTAGTTCCGGAAACTTATCTATTGCGACAACATCTGGAATTCCCTGGGACGATAACTCGTGTCATCTTAACGCTTTTGTGGTGTTATAAATACCTACGCTTAGACTGCGCGTACGACAGACACCCACGTAGGCTCCTTAGCCAGTGCGGGGACACGTCATCGTGTGAGGTTCTTGAGACTCTCCGGTACCCTAATGAACCTGAAGTGCGACGGCATCTCCCTTCGCCACTGTTCAGTCTATCTTCACACAGAATCTCGTTTGCTGAGTGCATGCAAAACTGGGCAATAGCGGCGCTGGTATCAAGCCTTACAGTCTGCGCTATGGCGGATCACAACTTGCGGTCGAAGAGGGGTCAAGCTGGAATAAGTGGAATCGCAGAAGCTAGACGAGATGCAGTCAACCAAAAACGGGAGGTATGTTGCCTTGCTTACAATCTCACTCACGAGAATTCTAGTTTATTTGTTGTGGCTGCGGGATCTCGTTTCTGGTGCAGCCAGTCAGCCTCGAAAAGAAAGGTTCTGGCCTTGAGGGCGTCGAGTACAATCCTCCCAACATGCGGACTATGATCACATTTTTATGTTTTGGTTGCAAGCTCCCCAAGCTCGTCTAAATCCTAAACCATGAAGGTCTCGGCCCCGAGGGCATGGGGGCACTACGACTGGTTTTGCCCAAGGGCTGTCTTATTTTTGTGTTTTGGCTTTGGTCACCCCGTGAATGTGCAGCCAGTCGGGCGTGACCACGAAGGTCTCGGCCCCGAGGGCACGGAGGCACGGCGACTGCGCTTGCCCGAGGGCTGTCTTATTTTTGTGTGTTGGCTTTGGTCACCCCAAGAATGTGCAGCCAATTGGGCTTGACCACGAAGGTCTCGGCCCTGAGGGCATGGAGGCACGGCGACTGGTCTTGCCCAAGGGCTGTCTTATTTTTGTGTTTTGGCTTTGGTCACCCCGTGAATGTGTAGCCAGTTGGGCTTGACCACGAAGGTCTCGGCCCCGAGGGCATGGGGGCACGGCCACTGTGCTTGCTCGAGGGCTATTGAATTTCTGTGTTTTGGTTGCAGGCAATCTTTGAGAGATGTTATTAGATCTTGTTCTTGAAACTTCTACGAGTGGTTTAATTTAGTAATAATCTTCTACGGATTTTCTTATGTTTATTTTCCTCTGGTGATGTTTAGGTTGGGGTAGTGTCGGCTGAGATGCCTCCTGAGGTGGAGGTATATGTGGATGCCTCCGCGGATGAAGATGCTCTAGGTCAGCCGTTGGAGGTGGAGGTCCAGGAGCAACCACTACAGGTGGATGTCGTGATCGTTGGGAACCCATCTACGGAGCCGGGTGACCATATCAAGACCCCTTCACTACCTCTTGTAAGTTCTGCCAGTCTACATGGACAACCAATCCAGGGTGTGGATAGAAGAATAGTGAAGCGTGTATATGAAGATATATCCACGAGATCCTCAATTGGATCAACAGGCGACAATGATTCTATTTCTTTATCTCACGAGTCTATTGAGTACTGTACATGTGATCACGTTGATTTAGAGGTGACATCCGCTGATGATAAGGATGCGGATATTTTGATCTGGTGTTGTGGACATTATAGATCATTGAACTTCAAATGCGACTGTGGCATTTGAATGTGAATCTCATATATATATGTATTACATGAGACTTATTTTCACAACCTCCTCTAGAAGTGTCAAATGGCACTTATACATATATCTACTCCTCTCATTTTAATAATCGTGCATGACATTCCTACTGTGTCGCAGACTAGCATACAGTCGAAGTCATTATTGAAGGCTCCTTCTGTCACTTGTTCCGCAATGTTGGAGGATGAGCAAAATCCCGAAATTATTTTTGAATCAGAAGATGAAGATATGGATATTCCGGGAGTGCGCAAGGATGCGATGGAGGATGACATCAGGAAGTCACAAAAATTAGACATTGTTTCAATTCTGCACGGTTTGTGGTTGACATCCACGGAGGCTTCACATATGAAGATCCCGTTGTGCAGGTTGGTGCCTATGCCTATTGTCCGTCCAACTTTGGCATGCGACTTAACATTGTTGGAACACCAGTTCACGGGGGGATACGAAGAAGGAGCCCGAGTGTTTTACGTTTCCATCTCCAACAAAGATGGGGACAGTGAGGTGTTCTCTGATGCAGAGAAGAATGAATGGGGAGTACTGTGGAATTCCGTCAATGAGGAATTCAACAACTTCCTAAGGTCTGATCCTGTGCTCAAGCATTTAGTGGATCAGAAGTTTTTTATTTGTGATGGAAACCATCGCAGGATTGCGTGGATGAACCTTATTACTCGGCTACATGCCACAGATAGGAGTTGGCACATCAGTGTCGACTCTATCATATTGGATACACGAGGACGCATTGGGGTCGCGATGCAAGCTATGCACGACATCAATAAGTGAGCTTCCCGTTTCAAATTTGTATCATTGTCATATTATTTTCCTAAACTCCAATGTATCAATTTCTTATTGGATGATACTAATTCTATTGACTTCTGAGATCCAGGCACACAGAGAGCTATCATGTCAAAACCAATCTCGTGCACACCTTTTTCCGAGTCCAGAAGTACGGGACCATGGATCTAGACAAGTTCACTGAGTTGCTATCCGTTGATGAGTTTAAGATCTGTCAGAACAATACTCGATCGAAATGGTATACAGTGCCATTAGAGGTCTTCACCTCATTCATCTTCAAGGTGAGCAATTGTCACTATAGGCCTGATGTACTAAGTCTATGCATTTGATTCTCTTTGCGTCATTGTTCATGGGTGTTGTGCACTGTCTCAGCAAGAGATTTCTGCCGCGGCGGAGGTGGCCATTCGTAAATATAAAGAGGACATTCCGGCTGAGGAGGTGACGCCAAAGGGAGTTGCCACGGCTATGAGGGTCTCCATCAAAGATTCAAATGAGAAGTACCAAAAGAAATTATCAAAGATAGTGGTAGTCGCCAATCCTGCGCTAGGACCTGATTGGCTATTGGAGGTAGGTTGTATTCCATACTACATTGTTTACGTGCTGATACATTCAAATATAAATGGTGATTAATTACTTCTTCCCCAATTGATGCAGATCGAACGACACTGGAATCTGTTTTTAGTTCCAGAGTTAACTCTGGAGAAGCTGCAAATGATGGCCACTGCGAATGCTACTGTGGAGTCTAAAGTCAAATGGCTGAAGTGGATGAATGCATCCGGACCCACTAGGGAGGCGCGTCGATTTCCGCCTCGTCCCGTTAACGAGGAAAAGTTGGCATTGTTTCTGGCTAGGGCGTGTTGGTACTCGGGGGTATGGATTCTATGAATCGTTATGATTTCTCCTTCGCTTTTGCTTTTAGTCATTTCTCTCAAAGTCATATTCTCATTTCAAATCTAACTTTCCTAATACTGTGTGTTAGTTGGAAGAGGCGGCTTCTGAGTTGTTAGACTCTGTACTGCGGGCAAATAATGTTCCAGTGAACATGTCCGTTCCAACTGAGCCGGAAACACTAAAGGAATATATTGAGGGATGGAGAATGAAGGTTTGGGATATTGCCTACACAGGTATGTTCAGGGGGGGAGATGCTTATAAGAAGTCAGACAACTTCAAAGACTACAAGGGGGCAATGCTTGCGGTTCACCGTGTCATCTATAGGTATTTTTTACTCCTTTCTTTATGTACTTGTTTTACCGATTCCGAACGTTTGTGCATGCTTAGGGTCTCTGGGATGGTAGTCTCGGTGCTGAGACTACTGAAATCAGGGCTTCAGTCTTGCAACATGGGGTATTTGCTTAAACTACCTTTGATTAATTTTTCTCTCAATTAGTGCCTCGTTATTGGTTCATTCAATTAAGCTTCAGAGTACTTGCTTTGTATTCTTCACTAAATCCGGTGAGATGTCTTCAAATTGGTGTGAAAAATCTAAGCATGCATTTGTAACTGACATGTTCCATCACTATCATCTTCCTTTTTATTTGCACAGGTATTTCAAGTTCGAGTTGTATGCCAAGAAGGCCATAGCCAAGTGTGACTTGCCACCATTCTTGACGGCTTGACTGGATAGATCAAGGGATGACTGTATGTTCTTAGCATGGCAGCTCCGAAACTAGACCACCCCACATCTTCAAGCTTGCCCTTGGTACATTGAGTGCAACTTGGGATCCATTCCACCCGAGGAGGCACCATTGTTCAAGACATTGAAGGAAACACCGGTTGTTGAACCTGAATTTGATGAGTTCGCTGGACTTGATCCAGAAGCCCGATCGAAGGCCATTGCCAAGCAGGATGCGTTTGACAAGAAGAAGGTGGAGAGGCTGGAGGAGGCAAAGAAGAAGACGGAGGATATAAAACTCAAGAGACTGGCAGCGAAGGCCGAGAAGGAGCAAGAGAAGGCAAAAAAGAAGGGCAAGAAGAGGAAGGTCGAGACTCCCTTGCAGGAGCCAGCAACTAGTGCCGTAGACGTGAAGGACACGTCATCCAGCTTTTCACTGACTCAGGATCGACTCGTTCATGGTCTCACGCCACCTATTCATCACTTGGATTCTGACCCTGCTATTGACGAATGCATTCTGAATATTTCATTGCGGGGTCTGACTCGTGACAAGAAGGCCCTTGAAGCTGTCGAAGGCTTCTTATCCATGGTATTTTGGTTGTGTGCCTTATTTTCTATTGAATTCAATCCTTCATGGAACATGAATATGCTACATGTCTATTTCATTACTTGTTTTGTTCATTAGTTGTTCAATTATTTTAATTTGTCTTTGAATCCTTTTATGAAATTTTCGTAATTCTTATTCTCCTTTGAATGTTTTCATGCAGCATGTTGGTGACAAGCAACGCTATTTTGACGGAGTCCTGACTACAGAGTCTGCGGTGGACTTGATTCTTGTTGATGTTCCAGAAGGACTCCATGTGCCTACTATATCTACTCCTCCTGCATCTATTCCGACATGGAACCACTTCTCAGATGACTGGTTGATTCCAGTCTTCAACTTTGCAGCTGGTTATTTACACGACAATGGAGCACTTATTGTGATGTACCCGTCCTCCTCGAAGGCGCATAGGAGCCAGCTTCTAGGATGCTGCAAGGAATATGGATTTAAGATTCTCGTGGATTGGTGGGGTATGAACCATCTTCACTTGACATCGGCAATTGATCCCAAGAAGACGGTAATACCCATTTCATATTCTTTTTTGTCTTCTCTTGAGATTTACCTTAACCATTGACTAATCAATGATCATTTCTTGTTCCAAATCCAGAGGTTTTCAATCTCTCTTGTGGTCAAGAAGTCTGGACCAAAAATGGAGGATGACTTCCCGTTCCAGCATGTTCCTTCTCATGCGAAGGTTGGCGTCACCGTAGGCAAGGATGACTGTCTGAGGAACCTATGCTTTGCCGAAGAGGTCACCATGAATGGTGACAAACCATGGCGCGGTCCTAGAGAGAAGGCGTCGGGTTTCATGGCGATGCTTGTGGAAGGATGTTGCGAACCTGGCTCCGTTGTCGTCGATTGTACGGTAGCTATAGGTACATCTTCATGAGTACTGAATTCATTCTGCAATCACCTTCAGTTTCTATCATTTGGATGACATCTCATGATTGTGATGGATATGTAGGTACTAGCATTTTAGCATGCCGAGCCACTCGACGTCATGTTCTAGCCTTCGAGGAAGATGAGGCTATCTTTGAGGCCCTCATCAAACCAGTCATTCGTCAAGTTCCGTTTCTTCCGACCACAGTCACACTCGGCGTTGATGCTGCAATTGATTTGGATGAGGAAGAAGTGCCAGCACAGTAGATTGTGAAAACTTCATTCTTCAGTAAGTAAGTCACACCAATTCAACTTCCTCATTGACATATTTCTTTGGATATAATTTAGCCTTCATCTAATCTATGGTTTACTTGATTGCATAGGCAAGCGGCAAAAGTGAGACCCAGCTCACACATTCCATTCTTTGGAAACCCTGCGTTTTTTCCCAATCCACCAAAACCGTTTCTACTTCCCGAATACGCGGAAACTCTTTCTAGGGATTATGTTGCCCTAAACCCTAGGCCTAGTTATAGGGCTAATCTTGTTGATCCTCGTGTTCTTCAGTTTATTGATGACTCCGCTGTCGAGTCAGATATGGACACATCAGACAATGAAGGAAGTTCCTTATCATCTGACTAATGTTGAAGTCATTATTTCACATTACCGTTTTCATTTTGGTGATGCATATTACTATTTCCATGTATTAAATTTGTATTATCTACAGGTTCACCTCAAGGGTACTCTGTAGTTGCATGATTGAACAGGCATTACATCTTTGTTGTTCAAGCTCTAATTATTATTAAACCGGTTATCCGCCTCACCATACATATCGTACGCTTAATACTGTAGTAAGCGCTCTTAACCACAACAACGTGGCAAGATGACACGGAATATCGTCCCAGGGAACCCTAGAGGGTGTTCTAAATTCCGTCTAATCCGGTTTATTGTAACTACTTCAAATTTCACTCCCCACCCGGATTCTATCTCTATCCGGACTCTCTACCGGATCCGGATTATCACAAACACCAGATCCGTAACTCAACATACGGTTTTCGATACCTCTGTTTTACCTTCAGAGGGTCCTCATTGACTTTTTCGGAGGGGTAAGGACAACGCCACTCCTTGTATCCGACAAACTCTAACTTCCTAATGACACGTACCCAAAGATCTTTCTGTCACAAACAAGAAACAGACTGGCTGACCCTCACAACTTCGGATTTCTCTAAAAGCAGGTCACTCAGAATACAACCCGACACCCCTTGCTACAATGACAAATACAAGACTTACCCGGAAACTGAGATGGGGTCCGGTACTAGCACTCCAACTTGTGTTTTGTAGACTGACGGAACTTTCCGGGTGAGCGGGAGGTTTCCACAGACGGTTGCTTATCTCCGCACGGAACCCTCCCTGGCCTTCCGGACTTGCACCCATACCACCAACGCCGGACTCCGCACAACTTCCTACACACGCTAAAACCGCTTCCCTAGACAACACACAGTTCACAGACCCGGGAAACCTTGAATCCGGACTCCTCCTTACCACCTCTCTACTCTTTAGCCACAAACTTCAAGCAAGTGCCCAAGCAACCTTAAAACTCCCAAGGAAAAGGAAACCAAGGACCCACAAAGAAAACTAAGGCAATGAATAAAAAGACAATAAAAATGCAAACATATATTTACTGCTCAAAATAAGGAATAGCAAGAAAAGGAATGAAGGATCACAAGCGGTCCCTTCCTTTTATAAGCAAAACAACATGCCGTAAAACCCGCGGAAAGTGCCACTAAACACCATCCTAAACTGCCCTAAAAGTTCGGGCGGATAAGTTTAACTAAGACTTACCCCTGAAAATCCGGAATCCGGGTTCTGACTGAGACCCGGAACTCCTAGTCTAACTAAAAGATAACTGAAAAACTATCAGTCAAACTAACTACTTTCCCTTCCGCTGTTTCTTCGAACTACTGTCAAATTCTAACTGTCCACGGGTGCTGGTCTTGCCTTGGAGTGTACGGAGGGATGCCCGGGTGATGATCGACATCTTCCGGACAGGAGGACTGTCAGAATCCATCTCGTCCGTATGGACTAAAGACCGGTCCGCCTCCTCCAATGACTTCGGATCCTCCTCCACTTCTGCCTCCTCCGATATCTCAATGGGATCCGGTGTAGGCATAGGGACTGGTGGAGGTGGTTCGATATCCTCGAACTGCTCCGGATGCGTACGCGTCGGATTCTGGAAAGCTCGATCCGGGCATCCAAATTGCTCCGGACCGGCATATCCTGACCCAGAAATCCGGAAGAGTGCCCCCCTTGAGTGACGATGTTGATCAGTGACCCAAACTGACCTGTCCGTTTGATGGGTGAGATGGGAGGTTGCGAAGCCGGAGTTGTGATGACATCCGGTACATCCGGAAATCCCTCGAAGTCGAGAGGCTTGTTCGGATCCATGTCCGCCATCATGGACCGGAACTCCTTCAACGATGCCTCCATTCTGCCCGACATCTCCACCATTACACGGACTATCTTCGTGTTGGTGAGGGCCGCGGACGTCTTCTGCATCTCATCGTAAAGGGCCGCCTTGTGATAGAGGTCCGCCGGACTCACCATCCATTTCTGGAAGGTCTGAAACGCTTGGTATGCCTTCTGCGTCGCCCCTTGAGACTGGTGTAGCTCTCCTTCCGTCCAGGTCAGCTTCCCCTTGAGCTCGTCCCGTTCCGTCTTCAAGTTCCGGATTTCCGTCCTCATCTCGTTCCATTCCGACTCGGCCGGTAACGCCTTTAGCGCGTCCAGAAGATTTTCCGGTTCGCAGTTCACGACTTCCGCGGACCGGAGTACGATCTCCGTAAGCCTGTCGTGGTAATCCTTCGCGGTCCGGATCCACTCTTCTCCGCACTGGAAGAAGCGTGGTCCTTCCCACTCCTGTTTATCTTGGGTGAGAAAGGGACCCAGAAATTTACCTCTGGCTGCCGGAATCGTAGACTTCCGTCTTTTGCTTCACGATGCCTGCTCCCGTTCCTCCTTCTCCCTCTGTGTCTGCTTTGGTTCCGGATCCGGCTTCTCTTCCTTGACTTTCGGCTTGACTTCCGGCTTGGCTTCCTCCTCCTCATCCTCAGACTCCTGCGTCTCCTACTCCTCATCATCAGAGCAGTTGCACTGGAGCATGATGAGCCCGGTCTCATAATCCGTCGCCTCGTCTTCCGTCAACAGTTCCCGGTGCTGGTACAGGTGAAGGAGGTACGTACTCAGCGGGTTAGGCTTGTTCTTCGCCAAGTTTCCGATGCAGCGCCCCACTACGCTCGCCACGATCCGGCCCCAGTTCACGACCCGGTTCTAAAATGCCCCAAAGATCGTGTTGGCCATCGTTACCGTAACCCGGGAATTCTTGTCCGGGTACAGAATCGGAAGCAGGAATCGGAGAAGTCGCCTGTGCCTCTCGTCCCGACAGTCCTTGATCGCGTAGCCCTCCTTCGCGTGTGGTAGGTTCACGAATTTGTGCTGGTGGTACTGGTCCGTCCGGGCAGCGAATTCGCTTCCGGTTTGCGAGAACCCGTACACCTCCGCCCACAACTCCTCTGTCCACTGGTCCGGATGCCCACGTACGGTCTGGTCGTACTGGTTCGAAGCACCTGCCGCCAACTCCCGGAGCACCTGGTCACTCTGGACGTTCCAGGGTTTCTTCAGCAGACCTGCACACCCTAAGACGATCAAGTCGTCCTCTAACTGCCGCAAGTGCAGCTGATCTTCCGGATATACCGGACTAATCTTCCGGGCCGGTACTATATACCAAGTACTAACCCCTACCATCCATCTTACCTCTCCTATCGCCGTAACCCTAACTCACCACACTTTCTCTCACTATCAACCAGATGCAGAGCAACTGAAAGAGGGTGAGAAATGAGGAGGAGCTAGGTTTATATAGAATTCTTGCGCCCAACGTTCACTGTAACGGGAACGCAGGCTACGGAACGCCGTAACGTATCCCTAGTCTACCGCCGCAAGCTACTGAAATTAATGCCTACGTTCCGGTTTCCTGCGTTCCGGCTCCTGAATCCGTCCACCCGGATGTCAAGTTCCGTCATGCTTCTGTACTGGTTCCGGAATGAAGTCTAAACTAATTCTAAGTATTTATTTGTTTCCGCTAGTCTATGCCTAAACTAATTTTTTTCAAATTTGATCTATTTTAATTTTTCTTAGTCTATTAAGGTCCGTACTAAGCTATTACGGATTCCGACATGGATAATTCACGATCGAGAATGGACGCAGTAGGTCATTTCAGAATAAGTATATAATCCAATGAAACACCAACTTACAGAAGTTCCTAGAAAATGTCCCTAATTCTCCTCTAAGTGTCGGCTGGCATCCGATATTATATAGCAAGCCAAACTATCAAGATGTCTAAAGGTGTGACTAAACTACCAGGACTATGAAACCCACTACACATCATTCTAAAGCATTGAGTGCATCCGGTCCAATGTCTTCAATTTTGAGTATCAGCTGGCAGCTGATATCTGTATGAAGAGAGGCGATGAATTCAGGAAACGTGTCCTCCAAAGCCTTGAATGTGGAGAAGGCTGTAGGCTTGTACAAGTCATTGTAAATCCCTCGATTCCACTACATAGTGATATCGGCTGGCTGCCGATACGACATATATTACTTTACCAAAAAATTCCCTTCCAATTTGGGTTCCCATACTTGATTGACTGTGCAACTTCATAGTGTAATTGTCCCGGTCTTTTTGCGCCATTCACGTATTCCGAGACCGACTCATGCTCGTGCATTGGATAAATGAAGGAAATAATATCCGTCGAAATGTTTGGAATGACTCTACTGTCATTTGGGAAATTTAGGTCCCCCATAAATGGCAGCGGAATGTAGCACGCCAGATCCGGTGTCCTCCTCAGCGAGAGTGGACATACGTCCACCATGAGCACCTGGTCCAGTGAACAAATATCCTTGGAAGGTCGCTTATTGAAGAGTGTTGATATCATTTTGTAGCACCATGGGAATTTCTTGCTATCTACACAGTATTCTCTGCCATACACAAATGCTAGTTTGTCTCTAACATGTTTTGGAAGCAAGCGCGCAAGCAATGGTCTAAGTTCTATAATTGGCATCCTTGACCAAATTCCTACGTTGAACTTTTCAAACAATGTCGCGAACAATGCAATTAGTCCCGGTCTTTTGATGACTTTCCTGTGCGGATCCCAATTATCGACCTCGATGTTTGTGTCGATAAAACAAAGCAAACCCGTGACGCCGAGTACAACACATTTTTTGAACAAATGTGGTTGACCATTGTTGGACTCCTAAACAGAAGAGAGATTATAAAAAACGGGTAAGAGATCATGGGAGCCAAGTCCATGTGATGTCGGCTGGCAGCCGATACACATGACTGACCCAGAGTACAAGAGCAAGCAATCCATCATGAGTACACAATGATCCGGAGCAAGACAGTTGGTATCGAATGAAGATGGGACAATCCCGGGCTCAAATGGCAGAGCCAATATTGCTCTCGAAGTATTGAAACGCAACCTTAGAGAGTTTAGAGGGTCACAATCATCTTGATTATAGTGACCATGCCCTACCGATCAAACTCTCGAAGGAAACATTTGAATGCTTCAAGAGCGAAATTGACATCCACCTTTTAAAGCCGGACACCCGGCCTGTAAAGCCTTTATTTACAATTAAATGTACATGAAACATACAAAATGATTACAAAATTTCTACGAACTAGAATATTTCCGCTATATCTACAGTGCACATAAACAATCTACAGAATGTACACAATACATGTCGGTTGGTAGCCGATACATCATCCTCCCTCCTCCGATTGGTCGACCGCCATGCTACCTCCCATGGCATCTAGCTCTTCCACCGAATAGGGGACCTCGAATCCCTTTTGATACTTGGGTGTGACTCTAACGTAGAGATCATGCAAGGTGGATCCCGGCATATATCGCGGAAGCCCGATGTCCGAGTTTCTCTCACAGGAAATTCTGGTACCGTCAAATCCGACGAGAGGAACCGTTCCAGGAATGGTATTATGGAGGCTTGTAGGAAGGGCAGCTTTCCACCCTTCTTCGATTTCTCCGAGTACATTGTACAAGGAGGCGGATGAATGGCGTTGTATGGCAGGTTGAGGACGTTCCTAAATGGTGCGTGATCCACGATCAGTGAGTTGCTGATCGAGGCACCACTATTGTACAGCAAGGGGGAGGACCCGAGAAGTTGTGCAAGACGTTTTAGGAAAATTGGTCGTGACTAATTGTTAGGATCTCTATACACAGACTCGTCACACGACTCCTGCCCAAAGGCAAGGAAATCCTCTCCGATCTCCGGTACTTTATAGTTCAAATTGTGGAGTCTCTGCTTCAGAGTCTGTAAGGGTAAGACCGACCAGTAGATGATCACGATGTCTTGACTCTGACAAAATCTGAGGAACTACTGGAGCCCCGGTCGATCTCTAACGTGCGATCTTTGGTGCAAGTTTGACCCCTTCAAAATGAAAGGCTCATAGTGCATCAATGTTCCTTGCACCTCTAAGAAGAGGAACAATCTCAAAGTCGCTACCTGTGGAGGATCATAAAGGGATGGATTTGCTCTCGATTCGAGAGGCAGTTATTGACACTCATCCCTTCCTTCAGACACTGTGTCCTCGGTTGCCTCAGATGGTTGAGATACTTCATCTGCAATGCAAGATGAAATACATAAAACATGAGATGCAACTTAGAGCGGAATTGGACAACAGTAGTAGAACGTATCAGCTGGCAGCCGACACACTACTTGAGTACTCTAGCCTATCCAAGTACAGGCTCCCATTGACAGGTCCCTACGAACAAGTCTAAGCCAGTCATTACTACATGTAAATGAGCTATACTAAGTAGATGTCTATCGCCTACGAACCTCTAGTCCGCATCCGCTTAGACGATGGTCCGGGAGACAATGCCTCATTCGAGAAGTCGTGGTCTCGTGATGCCCTGCCTTCGTCAAGCTCCATATCTTGTCGCGTCCGTTTCTATCCGGATGGCATTGAGCGGGACGAGTCCATTGAACCCGATGTGTGTTTGCTCGTGACTCCTCTGCTCCTTCCCCTTCTGAGTTCAACCTACGGAGCTTCTTGAGGTATCGGCTGCCCGCCGACAACATCCATCCTTGTTGCCGGAATCTCTATGGCAGTGAGCGGTTCCTGAGGCTCACTCGCATTGTTGTCCGGGAGGGTATCATCCAGCCTCAGGACCTCCTCTGATGGAGGAACATCATGCAGATTGACGACCATGGTGTCGGAGGTGGCACTGGAGGCCTGTCTACTCAACCCGGCAGATTCCACTGTAGTGTGCGCCGATGACTGTTGGCACTCCACAGGGTCCGGTGTCGACGACTGATTTGGGATCGTCGATTGTGGTTGTCGTTCCCTGCGAACGAGAGCCTCTCCAGGGGAGAGTTCACTTTCCGAGTCCGACGAGAATATCCTAATTGGAGAGCTCTCCCGCATGCGTGCTAAAAGCATCAGCAGCGCAGACCGCGATGGACCCACAGAGCCTCTCGGATTCTGCTGCAACATTGGTGATGATATTGGTGGTGGCTGCTGTGTAGTGGATGTATGCGGCGGGGCCTCCAGATTCGGTCCTCCAACAGTCCCTGACTGCAGTAACACACTGGGAGCAGAAACGAGGTTCATTCCCTTCACGCACTCTTTCGCCCTCGCTACTCCGTCCTCCTCCCTAACGAACTCCAAGACTGTTCGGCCATTCCTCTGCTTACCCACAGCACTTGAGTCAGTGACGATGTATCGGCTGCCAGTCGACACAAATGAATGGCATCAATGATGTGAATTCCTTATGAGATGAGGGTGGAGTGACTTACCAGAGCGATCTCCGTGATGTTTCCCCCACCCCAGATGTTGATAACGGTGGCCTCCTTCGCTTTCAACGTGGGCTTCATCAGTTGCTCGAGAAGCCCATGTTCGACCCCGCACATTCCGCCATTCCAGTCTACCTCTCCCTCGACGTCGACTTGAAACCATTCCGGCACCTTGGAGATCCGGTGAACCTTTTGAACACCGGAAAGAGGGAGGCCTTGTCCTCCGGCTTGGGGAAGGTGATGGATAGTGTGACCATCGGCCTGGCCTCTATCTCCGCCCTAAGGAAGTCGCCACGAGCTGACGGTTGGTAGTACACGGTGTGGTAGTACCACGATGCTGTTGAGGAATATGATGCCAACGCGACAGAATCCCAGAAGCGTGAGTTCCCGATGAAAAGCATTGGGAGGAGAATGTAGGCGTCGTTCGACGGTCTGTCTGTCCCATCGTCTTCTGCGGGTATTTTAGTTGCCAAGGACATGTCGAGGAAGTCGTTTTTCGACACCGCTAGGGCTTCTCCACTATCGTTGTATCCAAAGAGAATAATTAACTTCTTGTCGTCCACTTGCAGCCCCTCATTCTCCTTCCTTGTTCGAAGCACGTCCACCACCTCCGCGATAGTCTGTCCTAGTCGACATTCGTATCTCAGGTCATTCAAACTTCCTTCCTCCACCGGTGCCACTGACATTGTGGCGTAGTTCATGAGAGTTGTGTAGAAGACCCCCGGTGCTTTCCCATCGACGCTCTTGTCCGCTGTCGGATTCATGGGGTTGACGCACCCTTTCAGCCAGTTGCTTCCATCCGTGAATTTCATGACATCTTTCCAAACATTCCGAACATTGGCAGCAGAGTAGTCCTTCTTGTCAGCCAGCTCCTGCTAGTCTTCATCAGTATATGGGACCCAAGCTGCGTCTTTGCAAGGAAGGGGATACTTCTTCCTGGTCCACATAATTTCGTTCATGACCACCCTGTCCAGCTTTTCCTCTCTGCACCAATCAAAGAGTGTCATCTTCCCGGACGACTGAGATTCGGAACTGTCCCATCGTCCCCAATGAGTTCACCATTCTCCCAAGCATCGAACGCCTCTGTCCAGAGTACCCATGTACTCTCCTTGATGAAGATGAGCGGCAGCTTTGAGGATACTTTCTCATCCACGAAGTGCGCCATAACCTGAAGCTTCATAGCCTGCATGATTTCACACCCAAAAATCAAAACACGATAGTTGGTATCGGCTGCCAACCGATAACAACAATATTGGCTACACAATGTGCTATTGTATCGGCTGGCAGCCGATAGAATAGCACGTCCAGACATAAGGCGCAGTGATAGACATTACAAGAGATGCTTGATGAATACCTCGAACACTGGTGACGGCTTGCCACCTCCACGATGCGGCTCCGGACATCCTGCCTTCACCCAGGCAACCTTCCCCATCTCTGCGCAGGATCAGAAGGTCTCCTTCGCCACCTTCTCGGCGATGTTTAGGTTCAAGGCGTTGGACACCCGGACGAGTGTGTTCGCCTATCTACTGAAGACTGGAATGACCTCGAACTCCAGAAGATCCTTCTTGGCTTCCGATCCTTCAAGGTATTGGTCTGCCAATTCCCTACAGGTAGTGACGGTATGCTGCCCGCCAATGATGTACCAGTGAACGTTGGGTGCCTTCCACCAGGGCATTTGAATTCCGTCAATGACCACCACATCATTCTGTGCTGGACACTTGTCCATGACCGCATCCAATCCCTTATCCGTTGGTAAAGGCGCGCGCTTTAGTGGAATGCCATGAATTTCGAGCTTCTTCCGAATTGATCCATACCCCTTGTACATGGTCCTGACCTAAAATCACCAGGTCCAAAAATTTATTAACATTCATGATCTGTCGACTGGTAGCCGATAGAACACATAAACGCATATGGATTGGTGTATGCGGAAAGAAAGGAATCGAATGTCAAATACCTGACCAAGGCGATCCTTTGCAATTTTCCTGTACTTCAGCTCATCTGGTGCAATGTGCAACTTCTCAGAGGGGATGACATCCGGTAGTCGCTGCTTCTTGTATGGGAAGGCGTGCAGCAGTCCTTTTTCCAACGCTTGGTAGATCGCGTTCACCTCATTGTCCTTGGTCTTGGTAGTGAGATGATTTCCATGCACCAATGCCTCGTCAAGCGATAGCGTCAACACCTTGTTGGGATCGTCCTTCCCCTTCCCTTTCCTCTTCGGTTTGCTTGGCGCCCCCGTGTCCACAGACTCATTCTCAAGGAGATCAACCGTAGGCGTCGATGGCTTCCTCCAAGGGGCCGTCACCTTCTTCTTCCCCTTCTCCATCTCGAGGATGACACGGGCATTATGTTCATCCCGCTCATGCTTGAGGCATTCCCATCCCAATACAAGTTCATCAACATCCTCCGGTGTGTTGTCGACAAGAGTCATGCCTAGCGACATAGACCTCGCTCCACAGACATCTTCCGTGCATTTTTGGACCGGCAACTCCACCGCGATGTAGTCGGCCACGCCATCTAGGTTGCCAACTGGGAGCAGACAAATCATGACGTGCACGTCTACTCCAACAGCCATGACGGACATAACATTTCCCTTCCCGAGGGTCATGTTTCCCTTCAACTTGAAGGAACACGCAATCTCCACAAGTCTGTCAGACGACTCCCTCCAGCACAGGCCCCACTCTTGGATGGCATCGCTTGCTCTCCACGTTGCGCGTGGTGGGAACCCATCGTCTAATATCTCGGAGTTCGGGATTTGAGGTCCGAGAAGTCTTGCCAAGAGGGTCGGTTTTCTGCACAATATTACACATCAATTTAGCGCTCAATACTATTGAATCTGCTCGAGGACGCCCAAATCAATCATCATCTACTGTATCGGCTGCCAGCCGATAGAACTTGAAATGTCCTCACTTTGCCAATATAAATCGATATCGGCTGCCAGCCGATACAGTCTGCGCACTGCCTACGACTCTTCTGAAACCCTAGAGCTCCCTAAACAACAGACTATGTCGGTTGCCAGCCGATAAAGTTACTACTACGCAAGAACCCAGAATGAAATTCAAATCGCAATAGCAAGCAAGAAGAATTGTATTGACTGCCAACCGATACAAGGTATGTGTAGTACCTCTCGAGCACCACATCCGAGGACGCCATTGCTGCAGGAGTGAGCTGCTTATCGGCTGGGTAGAATATCGTGTCGGCTGCTCAGAATCCCGTGCCGCCTGCACTCCTCCTCTGTCAGCTGCCGAAGAAATCCTATCGGCTGAGGTTGGAAAGGACGCCACAACTGAAGCAGCAACGCGGTTGCTGTGATGCAGTGTCGGCTGCAAGCCGGTGAGAAAGAGAGCGTGGGGGAGAGGAAGAGAACGAGAGAGCAAAAGAGTAGATTGCAAATGAGAGAAAATGAAAGTAGCCTGGGGAGTATACCCCCCCCCCTCTGAAGTGACGGCTGCCAGCCGGGAGAACCATCATTAGAAACCTAAACCATTCATCCAATGATTACATCCATCCACGGCTTTTCATCCAAATTCAAGTACTCCACTTGCAACTGAGGACAACCAAGTAATGAACACTCATTGCAGAGAGATGCGTATGTTTCCCACCACGATCTCGAAACGGTTGTACCTGTCTCTTTTGCAATCACCACAGCATCATCCTCCTCCAGATTCAAATTTCAAGCGCCAAAATCAATCTTTGGCCTCCTTCTTAGGTTCAATTTCCAGAGCATTTCATTCTTTCGCCTTCATTTGCCACTTACACGCACTCAGACCGTCCAAGAACCGTTAGGGAGAAGTGGATTGCGGGGGCTTGCATTGGTCTTCTATGAGTTGATTTGGAGTGGTTTGCAATGGTTCGCAGTGAATTGAGTGGAATGCCTGGCAATGCAGTAGTGCACACTGGAATGCAGAGCAATGTAATAGATTTCTAGAATGCAGGCATACCAGGGGATTGCAGTAGTTTGCAGTGCGTTGCACAAGTAGTTCAAGAATTAATCAGGGCCATACCTAGAAATTTCTGTTCTGGATGTGATTCTGCATTTTCTGTCTCCTCGCATTTGTGGTCTAGATACATGCCCAGGTCTGGACTGGGATTCAATGCAGACTACCTAGATCAGCATGTTTAAAATCTAGCAACGTGCATGATTCACATGTTTTCGTCTACGCGGATTAGGGTTCTACTATTGTCCGTACAAGACTTCCTGTCAACTGCCAGCCGATAAGAAGTGGAGTCCATATCCACGTGGATTCATTAGAGGATCCTCCATGATAGAGAAAGTCGTCTAGCAGGTGGTAGACGGATGTATCGGTTGCCAGCCGATAAAGTGGCTCGGGTTCCGAGAGAAGGGTTAGCACAGATATTGTAGGCGTTGTCGCCAATTCTTAGTCATGAGTGGATCTGATGATATGGGTTTGGACGTGAGTCCTATAGAAACATTTACTAAAAACGGTGGCTCCGAGAGACTAAAAATAGGGAAGGGTGTAGTGGTTGCCCTTACGCTCGAAGGACTCTATTACGTTGGAAGGGCGGTCGTAGAAGGGGTGGTGAACCGCGATCCCTACCTCGTGCGCGTTCATGTCCTAGATGTTCCACAAAATCTAGACATGCCTATTCCGTTTCCTGAGGGAGACTTGGTCTTCCTCAGACACTACCCAGGAAGGTCAATCATCTGGGAGGCAGACAACATCTATCCCTATGCTGAAGCGGATGGGTCTGCATGCGCTCGTGTTGGCCGGCAGCCGATACAGGTCAACAAGGATGAAAAACCCATTCAACAATTCCTATCACTCACTGTGAATATGGATGTTGCACTCCTGCAAACTGTGGGCCCGGAACTGGTATATGTTGGAGTGGGAACAATTGTAGAGTGCTCTCCCAAGGGATTCTGGGAAGGCTTCCGCGTTCCGCACAGCTTCTTCCTCGTTGTCAAACTTCTGCAGGTCGTCGACGATTTCAAGGATCACATTGCCTACTGCGAAATTCCGAAATTCATGACACTCAAATGCTGTGTTGGATACAGAATACTCTGGAGTGGTTACAAAGTCAGACCGATCGAGACCTCTAATGCGTCCAGCAGGAATGTCGGCGGCCAGCCGATAGGTTCACCAGAGACCCGTATGATGCAGCCACAACTGCTTGCGAAATGCAAAAGTGGAGGTAGCTCCAACGATCCGCCGGAGGAGTTTCGAGAGCCGACTCAAGGACCCATTCCTGCTAATGCATCAGACGAGGACGATCGAGAGGATAGGCTCTACTCCACGGACGATGACAGCCGCGGGTACGATAATGACCCTCCCAATATTCATGGTCATAGTACCTCTGGCGAGGGCGGGTCCGAAACAAGCGCTGCGGACAGCTTCGTTCATGCGGACGCGTCTAGGGAAAATATGGAAAGTGGAAATATCAGCTGTAACTCGGATGGATTGCAGTCCGGGCTCCCAATCCCGGATAGACCTCTATGGAGAAACCAATATTGTGAACTTTTCAATGACGACTTCTCGTTATTCGGAAGAGCGATTATCCAAATCTGCCTGCCAAATGAAGCCTGCGACGATGACGTCCTCGGAGATTCGGATGTCGGAGTCATGTTCGTATCGGACAATGAAGCACTGCAAATGACAACCATGCACTAGAGGTTATCACATGCAAGATTGGAAGGAGGAAGGCTACTCTCTAAAATTGTCATGCTATGCTCGGAGGCTGCTCTCTTGAATGTGTCAGACGACAATGGAATGCAGGGAGTACTGAAGAATCCATACCGGTCGGTGTGCAGAAAGGTCATTCCCAGGAATACCGAAAGCCTGTCCAAACTACAGTTGAAGACCTCGGACATGGACATACGCAAGGTCAGCTCGCAAACGTGCTGCAAGCTTAGATGCTGCCAGACGTTTCCCTGGGAGGACACTAGAAATATACGACGGAAGTTCTTTGCTTGCACATTTGAGACCAGGAGGGAGATGGCATATGCGGTGCAGAGTCAACTTCATGCAGGTGTTATTCCTGGAAGAAAATTCATTACTCTTGCAAACACAGACGTCTACGAGAACGCTTGGTATATCATTCACAGGGTCTCGAGGTCGGCCTATCATGTCTACAAGGCTGCGGCCGTTGGAGGATCTATTAGCGGATCGCATGGAAATGCAGGGGCTCGAAGACCAAGGCCGCAAACAGTTCAGGTTCAAGCAACTCTCATGACGATCATCAACGAAAACGCGGACTAGATGCCCAACGAGTTTAGACTGGTTGGAAATAAACGCGTAGACAACCTCAAGGTCGTCCCCTCTGCTATGAATTGGGATCACATGCGCGAACAAGTTAATTATGTAAGTTCATTATTTGCCTCTGCTTATTCAATACATAGCTCCTCATGTCGGCTGCCAGCCGATACAACCATTTTCTGCCTACGAATTCCTTTACCATGCGCTTCAGTCATAGATCACTTCTCTTATTTGTCCGTCCATTGCAACTCTGTCGACTGCCGGCCGATAGAACTGTTTAGCCACTCTCGGAAACTTATTCAACGAGCTATGTCAAACAGGTCAATGGTATATGTAATATGAAGCCGGTCTCGCAGTCTGCAATCAGCCGCCTCAGGAAAGCACATTTCAAAAACGTAGAGGTCAAGGCAGTGGGGAGCAATTTCTCGAAATGCACAGAATGCGACTTCCTAGTTGAGTTCATTGCGAAGTATCCGAGAGGTTGCGATGAGTGGCAAGCCCTAGTCGACGACAGGGAGAAACATCTCAATTACCAACGCTCTTGTAGGAATGTATATAGTGGATGGACAACACAGTCGGTGCAAAATCCATCAGAGTTCCTCTGCATTATTCATGACAAAATGGACACCACAAAGACTGCGATTCCGAGGATGCAACGCATCACCAAAGCCACCGCTGGGCTAGGGCAGATTCCAATCTCATGTACTGGCATGCTCACACATGGACATGGAGATGGCGCATATGCTCATTACTCCACATCACTCTAGCCGGGGGATTCAAATTTCACTATATCGTCGCTGTGCAGGGTACTCAGAGCTCTCGAGAGGCCACCTATTCAGGAATCCAAGATACTCTTCTCCACTCCGCCACAGAATAGCTTCTTCGAGGCTCTGCTCCATGGGAAATCAAGGTGCAACTCCTCCGTTCCTGAGGCCGCAGGGAAAGTTACGAACACTCCACAAACAGGACGACCTCATGTTCCACTTCCTAGGAAACTCTTCTTGCAACTTGACAACTCCGCAAAAGACAATAAAAATAGGTTCCTCATGGCTTTCTGCTCATTGCTCACTGCCAAGCGAATATTCAAAGAAATTACTGTTGGGTTTCTCATTGTCGGGCACACGCACGAAGACATCGACGCGCACTTCGTTATCTCTCGAAACTAATTAAAAGGAAAAATACCTACGTGCTTGCTGATCTCATGAAGGCGTTCATGGATTCACAAAAGACTGTTGCCTTCATTCCGGAGTTCGTGCAGGAAGTCGCGGACTTCAAATCATACCTCAAGGGCTTCCATCATGATGGGGTGAACAAGATCATCGGGCTAGGAGACAAACACCTCTTCAAATTCTACGTCGTCGAGGTTGGAGATGATTGTGGATGGCCGGTCATGAGGTACAAAATAAGGACCACGGACTCATCATGGCTGCCTCCAGGGCTGCCCGTCAAAATGTGGACCGCGGACAAAGATGGGAGACCCAACATTCCACAGGGGGACCCACAACTGGTGCCATTCAAGGCACTCTGGGGAAATGTGGACATTAATCCTAGAAGACGAAATGCAGAGAAAGAAGTCGCCAGGGCTACTGAATGCAATGAAAAACAATCCTTCATCAAAAATGGAATCGCTAAGTACATTGAATTTTGGAAATCGGGAATGGTAAGAAACAAGCGATACGCAGAGGAGATGGCAGGTTGCGTTGCTTACTGGGAAAGAATTCTATCGGAGATTAACTCGCCGTTGCCACAAACTCCAGCATTCCTTCAAGAGGGATTGTGGCCGCTCTCTGACTGGACAAGGGATCATGGAACTACTTTCACACAGGACGGGGCGGATCCAATAAATCCAGTGGACACCATGCCGGAGGACGAATCTGAGCCAACTCCATACTGCGGTCCTGCCAAGGACAGACCAAGGTTAACGTTCAATCCATTCAGGGATGTCCTACTAGGAGACTTTGTTCTTTGCCGACCATGTCAAAACAATTACCTGCCGGTTTGGCTGGGTAGGGTACTCGAGTGTGTGGACATGACTCCAAGGCCAACGTATGGGAATTTCAAGATAGAGTGGTGGACTCCAATGAAAGCCAAGAGGGAGGGAAAAGCGCTTGTGGCGAGGGAATGCTGGACTCGGAGGTGGCACAAGGAACTCTATCTGCCGTAGATGGTTCATGTCAACATTGTCCTGTACTCACATAGAATGCCCTCGCATGCAAAGAAAGGACCTCCCACGTCTCATGTTATCCCGGAGGCCTCGGTTGCTGCTGCGATTGCAAATCTAGAGGCCGCAGGTGCAATTGTGGACAAAGATGCAGACGATGAGGGAGATGATTAACCCCACCACGCTTCTCTATCCTATCGGCTGCCAGCCGATACGACACTTTCGAATCATGGTGGTCTTGCATCATCACTCCGCTTCTCGGATACGGGACTCCGGTGCAGCTGTCGGCTGCCAGCCGATACGATTGACTACTCTACATTCTATCAACAGGATAATCTTCTTTCGGGATGATTTTACGGTTCTACACATTGGTTTTTCTCATTTTCGGCATTATGTCGGCTATAGCTTCAATTCTGAAATCTATTCGGTATAGACTTTGATATGTACAGTATGTATCGACTGCCCGCCGACACAATTTACTTCCGTCAGCACAGCAATTATGTAGACGATATTTTTTGTCATTCGTCTTCAAAGTGCTCTTTTCATGTGGGAGTTGCATCGGATATGTATGTCTCGTTTTTCAATTAATAAATTTATATCAACCTCCTCTGGGGACGAATTTCCTACTTACTTTCTTTAGTGCGCTCAAGGATTCATGAATTTTAGACCACGTATGATTACTATTGTCTTTACTAATGGCTGCGATCATTAACCACCTTGTCTTATCGGCTGAATGCCGATACATGTCTTGGTTCCGAGATGGAATCATCGGACATAGATTGGGATTCGCCGGGACTTCGGTTGCACGGTTATAGGCGTCTCTTCTGCTATCACATTCTCTTGTTTGCAAAATTAATAATCCACTACTTTCTGTTTCTTTTCAAAGCAAATTGTTTGCCATTCAAACATTTTGTTAGTATTGCAATTCTCTTTATCATTGTGTGGGTGGCCAGTCGACACTTTTACAACATTTGAATCATATTATTCTATTTTCAAGGTCATTATGGACTATGAATTTGTCCATAATTTGTCAATTTGTCCATAAATAGTTAAATATGGGTTACTTATGCATGCTTTTAATCTCGTTAGAAGACCCTACATTGATTTCATGCATCCAATATCATCCATTATTTTCATCCACTTCCCCAAGTTACATCCATGTCTTTCATCCACTTTCATCATCTACATTCATCCATTTTTTTAAACTTCGTGCACCCATTTTCTTAAGCACTTTCATTAGTTTATCTTCAATCCTAAACCCAAAACTTTTTTTCTTTCATAGAAATTTTCCTAAACTTTTGTTCCAATTATCATCCATTTTTTCCTATCTATTTGATCAAAAATTTCAAAATAGTCTAACCCCGCTCACCAATCCCCGCTCCTTGCTTGCCGCTCGCCGCTCCCTGCTCATGTACCAGCATTCCCCGTCGTGTGAACGCAATTGGAGCATGTATTCGTTTGTCCACAACAAATCACGCAATAGATTGACATCAGAGCGTACTGAGGAATTGGCTTACATTTATACCAATTCCAAGACTCTTAGAAAAAGAGCTGCAGCAAATCCGACAAGGTGGTACACCGAGAACATGATGTCAGAAGATTCCAGGACAGATGAATTTGATGGTCTAGACCGTGGATCAATTCGCTCTGACCCCAATGATGACGATTCAAATGATAGTTCCAATGATGGCGATGACCCACCATTTAATAGATTTCGTGGGGCAAGAGGAGTGCGTCCTCTAATCGATGCATCCATATTTGACTTTGAAGAGGGGATAATAACAACAATGACTACGAGGGACATGAAAGAAGTCCACCACGAATGCCACAAACGTGAAATGTTGGGCCAAGTGGGGGCAATACGAATGAGGACGTTGTGGCACCGAGACCACTTAGTCTAAACCCTATGGATGTATAAGTTGATGCCACAATAGAAAGAGATGGTGTTGACGCTGAAAGAGGACGTGAATAAGATATAGTAGTACCACAATCATTGCCTATGAGGACCACCCGCAGAGAAGGGCCCCCTCAAGGTGGAGAATTAGAGATGCCCCCTCCAAGTCGAGTCTCGGTTGCACTACAACGTCAAATGCCAATATTGGAGAATCTCCAAATCCAAAGTTCATCAAGGCTATTTAGTTCCGAAGTTCGTCTTGTCAAACCAACTTCATCGATAGGTACATGATTGGCTAGTATGGCGTCACAGCGTACGACTAGAAATACGACTTCATTGCACCCACCTGCACATGCCAATAATCGAGGGAAGCGTCCATGACCACAAGGTACTACTAGTGAACATGTGAGTAGTAGAACACGTAGAAGGCTGAGGAGGGAAGAAGCGGCAGTCCAATCATTTTCAAGAGAAGTTCAAATAGGAGGGCCCAATATAGATGGTGTTAATGATGCATCGAGCCAACGACCTCTTCGGACGTTGTCTTCTATAGTTCGACCACAACAAAACCGCAATTCTAATGTGTTTAGCAAAAGTGGTAGTGCAACATCCAATGGTGATGGTGAATCCATCAGTGGTACTATAGGTGAAGATGGTGAGGTTCTAAGAGATAGTGATTATAGGAGGCCGATGCCTCGACAAGGTCCACTCACAAGAATTGGTGGTAATGAACCAATTGTAGAAGAAGCAAATGCAAATACTTTTGTGTGCATTCTTAGGCATAGAAGACGCTGAATGTTTTTAAAAAGACAATAGGGTCTTCATGTTTTCAAATGCAATGGTTTTAGAGGCTCAATACCTTGCATATTGAAATCAGTATTAATATGAAATATTTTTTTTGTTCCTTTCATTTTACCCCTAAACTGTTCCAAAGTCATTACACAAAAAATAAACGCAAAACTGTCTTTTCTCTTGCATTTGCCTCAACATACGGAAAAAATGTTTTCACAACATCTAACCGTAAGATCTTGTACTTCACATGTTTTTTATCATGTGGTAAAAATTTCATGAAGTTTGACCGAATAGATTGAAAGATTTTAGAATTCAAACTTGGAAAAACTAGTTTTCTGAATGCTAGCTTTGCAATTTTAGATTAACTTTGACTGCAATTTGTGGAAAATTGGGCCTTCTGGGCACTATTGTTTTTGAATTAATTTTCTTGAATATTCAAGAATGAAGTTCAAAATTTGAAAGAGTTATTGCAATTGAAAGGTCCATGTGTTAAAATCCAAATAATATAGTATGGTGTGTTTTTCATTTATGTTTTCTTTTTTTCAAATTTATTTTAAATTAAAATTATAAAACTATATTTTTCATTCATTCCTTCATATATGGTAAGAGTTTCAGATTATTCTGATACATATTATAATTGATAAAATTTGATTTCCACGTTTAGCTTTATAAAATCACAATAAATTCATTTTTCCATTAAATTTTTTGAAAAAGAAAACATAAATAGAAAATGAATTCTTACAGTAGCAAAATATATTAAAATATTATGCTGATTTTCAATAAAAAGATAAATTTGGTTTAATAGTCAAATTTGACTTCAAGGTCTTCTTTGTGGTTGTTTACTTGTTTTGGGTGAGAAAAATAAAATAACCAATTGAAAATTATTCACACTAATCTCCATTGCTATTTGTACCTCTTGTGAAAATTTCTAATCTTTTGAATTGTTTTTTTTATTTTTACTTATTTATATTCAATTGGTGCAACAAAAATGATGACAATTATAATTTTTCACAAAACAAATTGAAATTTCTTGTAGTGATATACAATTCAGAGTTTTAAATACTAAAAATATAATATTTTTGTTTAAATACAATTTAAATGATAAAGTTAGGTTAGACAAGAAGTTACACTCAATGTTTAGGTAAAATACGTTTATATAAACCAAAATGAGTATAAAATGGATTGAGGCTACAAAATGTGCTACATTGCTACGGATGTCCTCAAGCCTATACTATAATAACCACATGTGCTAAGTAAACACTAATTTTGCAACTATATGGTAATACACTATTATCTAATCTTCATTGCGCGCTTGCTCTTTTTGAAGGTCTTGTTCTTTGCGGGCCTTGCGGTAGCAATCCACAGGTGGTGTCCAAAACGTTGGAGCACCACTTAGTCGTTGTAGTGGCTCCACCTTGCACAATTCACCCAACATGGTTTGAAACGTACCAAATGTCGTATGGTCAGAAATCATCTCTACAATTCTGCGATCTTTTTTACATACCTTCATAGACAATTTTCCTATGGAGTATCCATCCGTGTGTGTACTAACACACGCTGGCTTAACCCTACGAGTAGGAGATGATGAAGTTCCTGTCTCTCTAGTTAAGTACATCAACTCCGAAGCCACCCACCAGCATTGCGCTCAAGTTGCCTGCAACTTCCTTGGACAATTGAATTGGTAAAGAGAAGAGGTTTCTTCGTTGATGCAGCTACCCATTTTCCAATCATATAGACCAATCCACATGGTTCTTCCATCATCATTCAGAAAGTGAGGCATAATGTTCTCTAGTGTGATGTCGTTGTACAATACAAAGCATTGTTGTACTACATCTACAATGCAAATCAACGCCTACGCAAGCTCGATGCGCTTGCATCTATATGCCATGAGTCGTTTCATGGCTTGCATTGTTTGTGGAGTTGTATCGTAAGCCACCTCTCTAATTTCATTTGGATCTCGGTTCTTCTCATCAAGGGTAAACATGGCGCCGAGAGTACCTCCATTCCACCATTGAGAATAACACTCCATGGTCATGTCATTTATAGCAAAGAATTTAATGACCCCTAGATGATCGCATAGACATACCAATGCCTCAATGCACAACATCTCCCTCGAACATCATATTCATTAAAATGGGAGATTAGGAGCCTCCCAAAATAATGTTGTCTATTTTTAGGCTTCACAATTCATGTCGAGTTAAGTTGATGGGAACTCAATTCTTTGGTTGTAAGTTGTAATTTTCATTAAAATGGGAGTTTACAGTGTCACAGTACAATGTATAGTAGAAAGAGAGGAAAGTGATTTTCCATATAAGAGCCTATTGTTTCTAGAGTTGAACACCAAGTCATGAGCCGAACGGTTGGTTGGAAGGGGCTGTTTATCTCATTCAGGTGGTCCGAGTTCGATTCTCATTGAACTCGTATGAGCGACTTGAAGAAATACATGACTTGGTACTGCTAAGTGAGCTTTGCAGGCAGGAAAGTTGTAACAACCAACCAGCCGCCTATCCGAAATTGTGACAAGTGCTTCACACGTTAACAAAATAAAAAGTGGTCTTATCCACTACCACCTTTTCTCAATTCTAATTCTTTTTCAAATGACATATACAAAGTCAATAAATATGGAAATTGAATTGAAACATAAAGAGTAGAGACAACTTTATTAATAAAGTAATAAAAGATATATTGAATAGAATGTAAAAAGACACTTGTTGCACAAGTGACTTCATACTACAAAATCAAATCATAAAACTGCAATCTATATATCTAATCTAAATCAAGTACAATCGATTATTTAAAATCCTTCTTAGTTAAACAAAACAATAGCACATGTAATAAGAATAGTAAATATAATATATAAAAACTTCAATGCCATCTATGCCAAGTCGTCTATCTTCAATTGGAATTGTACGCAGACAAACTACCATTGATAACGTCGATTTGAGCAGACGGTATTTTAAGGACACACTCAATTGTGTCCTTCTTCACCTTTGACTTCCAGGCCGTCACCAGTGAATTTGTTTCTTCCCAAATTGGGTTCTGGGTCTCGTCCACTTTCCAACGCAATCCTTTAGTGGAATCCCACCCTGTATAGTATTCTTGAATAGTTCGCTCACGTGATGTGGGCCGGAAGTATTGAATCAATACACAGTTAGGATGTTCTGGGTTTGCAAAAGGATCAGACAAGGCTCGTGCAATCCATATCAGCTTTGCATATCCATCCGCTGGCCGAACAGCCACGAAGTACCCTTCGAAAACATCACGGGCCACACGAAAAGATGGTAATGGACGATTGCGGAGTTGCCCTACCAAAGCATCATCTTCAGCAAACTCCTCACGCACCTCACCATCGTCATCAAGTTCATCCCCCTCTGACGTCTCCACGCGAGTAGAAGGCCAAAAGTCGTCCTTCAACACAGCTGATGGTTCAATTGGGTCCTTCAAGGCCGCATTCACCACCCGCCAATAGAACACTAAGTGTTCAAACCTTCTCCGGTATTCTCCACTGCCATCTTCATTGCACAATGCCTCCCAATACTTGATGAAGCCCGATAACCCTTTGTAGATCTCATCCAAACTTCGCATTGGGAGATGGACTACAGGCACTGGCTCCCCTCGAGGCCAAAGACTACGTCCTTCAGTGTCTTCTCGCCATAATTTGATCCCTCCACCTTCCTCAGGGAGCCAATCACTATCAGTGCAATAGTGCTTGTACTTCATAACTGGAACACCTGCTGAGTTTAGATAAAACTTGAATTGTTGTGCCTTCGTATGGCCAACAAGTGCCTCCTCTCCATCCAAAATGGAACCTTCTATGAAGGCTTTAAAATCTGGCACCTCCTCAATAAGGTGAGGAATTGTAGGTACGGAATCCACATCCATGAAGGACTTCATGAGAGATGGAATGGTAGGGAAGTTCTCTTTTTTCAACTGCATACTCCACCTCCCAAACAAGGCGTCTATGTCATCATGCGTGTGCCCAACCAACATGAAACTAACGTAGACCTCACGGAAGACCTTTTTAGCAACAAGAAGGGACCAGAACGCAAACACAAATCTATTCTTGTTGTCTCCCGTGGCGTTGTCCATTTGCACATTCAGAACCGAAGGAAAAGAAGTGGGAAGAATAGCAACTTCGGGTTGTGGACGAAGCGAAGATTTGCAAACATTTGATCCTTGTAGCACAGCACGAAATAGAGGAGCGGAGCCGGATCCAGCAAACAATTCCCGTGAGGAATACTTGGGTGGAAGCTCAAGATTTCGAAAGAGTTTTGCTAACGACCCCACCGTGTAATTTGAGTCGTGAAGGAATATGTCTAAACCATAATGAGCATAACGCACATCACCGTGTCCATGGGCAATCATACTTGTCACAGAAACCGGTAACTTCATGAACCCGTCCAGTTGTTTACTTTTGTGAGAGAACACAGGGGATGCCGTTTTTGCATGATCCATTTTGTCATGCATGATTGTCAAGCATTCGTGAGGATACGCGCTGGACCTGTAGCGATTTGCATAATACTGATCTCGATGTGCTCGAGCCTTTGCCAGATGCTTGTCTAATAGATGAGTCCACTTCCTCTGTAAACCATGAACGGCGGTCCTCCTCAAAGTTTGTAGTTGATCACACTTTGAGCACCTAACAAAATTGTCCCCCGGCTTTTTGGCACTGAATTCAGGGAAATTCAATTTCCTAATCTTACTCACATTAGAAGCTGAAACTTCTTTAAGTCCGAACGTAGCATTTGCTGCATTCACCTCAGGAATAGTTTCCTTCCATGTGAAAGTAGCCGGCAAGATCATGGACACCTTCTTTTCTCCAGATGGAAGAGTGAACGTGCGATGTGGCATGTGATCCGTCGACTTATCGAGTAGGCACTTCAACATCGCGGTGGCTTACACAGTATGACTCCTAGGCTTCTGTGTACCGAAGTTTCCATGAAGTTGAGCTTGATCACCTCTCGTAGCGAATCCTTGGAAACGATGGAATATTGTCTCCGAGACACCAGCAATATGTCGCCATGCCGCAAGGCAAACATCAATTCCTTTGATAGTGACCACTCTCTTCCCTTGGGCATCACGATGGACTTGACGATGAACATCTAGTTTCATGTGGTACCGGAACTCGAACGTTGAGTTGTGGTACATGCGTTCACGGAACGCACGAATCTTCTCCCTTGGAAAAGGTTGAATGCAATTGCTGGAGCAGCAGGTTTTGCTCGACACTGAATTGATTGACTCCTGAGTGAGCAAGTCCCTGGCCTTCACACACGTTTCGGGACGAGGATTCCTGACAGAGGATGTATATGGTCTTGAGCTTGTAGAAGAAGTTTGTGCATGACTAGCTTCCCGATGATTGTAATCGTCACGAAGTTCATGATCGCGAAGACTTGATCCATTCAAGAACACACGTTCGATAGGCCAAGCGCGGAGAGAATACCTCCAATCCACTGGAACATCTTCAGGACGCAGCGATTAAGATATGTGAACCGCGATATGAGAATCTCCGAGGGGGCCATCAGAATCTAGGACAAGGTCGGAGTTCACACTGTGGCAAAGCCCCTCCACTACAGGCAAACCATCCATATTGTGAAGGATGACGACCTGCGTCATCCAAAGCCTCCGAGGGATACCCTCACAGTCCGGAATATTAAAAGTTTCCTCTAGATCATTGTGAATCTCGCCTTCATCGGAGGAGTACACTGGCACCACCATCATTCCGTTCTCCATTAAGTCTGTAAAAGAACCGCAGACACTTAGTGGACCAGAACAAGACCTAGCAGATATCATTTGGAAGAATGAAGACACCAAAGTATCCATAATTCAACTCGGCCCGAGTTGAATTACCAGAAAATAATGATACCACTCAAATCCGCGAATAATACGAACACAATTTAATGTACCAGAAAAATAAATCATCAAACACCAAAATTCACTGAAAACAGAAAACTAACCTCATCCACAAAAACTTATACTCTAGATTTACAGGTACATAAAAACAATAATATTGTTAAAAATTTAAATTGTATCCATTCATTCCTGTACTCCTGAAGTATGAGTGTCCTCGATGAATATTTTGAAATCTAAAGATATAGAGGAATGAATATGATTTCAGGTTCAACTCGCATAGAGTTAAAAATTCATTAGAATTAAAATCAATCTGAGAGGCACATATCTGAAAACAGTAAAGTTAGAATAGTCACTAACAATCTGACCATGACAGTCACTGATAATAAATTAATTCCCAGGTCTCATAGTTAAATCCGATCAATCATCATTAAATTAAGATTGTAAACAAAAACATATCAACATTGACCATCCATACATCACACTATACAGGACAGCCTTTCAACTCGAGTCGAGTTAAAAGAGGAGATCCATTAACATGTATCAGGATGGGGATTATCACCACCTTTTTCCTCGGAAACAAAATCAGAAGCTCAAAGGTACTTATTCAACTCGACCCGAGTTAAATAGTACGTAAACAGTGGTGTACTTATTTACTTTAATTATAGTTAATATATTAAATTCATTAGGGGAGGCGATATTCAACTCGACTCGAGTTGAACTGGTTACAATGTTATTAATTACTGACAACCTATGGTTATGTTGTTAACTCGAGTCGAGTTGAATTGTAAACTGAAATTTTTGGATTGAATTTATATGATTCACGATTAATAATCATTCTTCCGGAAAATCCGGAGTAATTATCGGGGACTGAAATCCTCAATACACAGAATATGAAGGATTGGAAACACATAATGCAAATGCAGTAATATTTTTGTGCAATATACATTACGACGCTTCGTCAAAGTACTCCAAAACCGAGGGTTCATTCAAGCATTGCGAAACCACTGTCCGGTACGATGCATACAATACTGTGAGAGGGATTGAAAGAATGCCATGGGAGTTCTGGAAATTCTACGCTGCAATCTCCCATTCCGACACCTGACCAAAGCTCTGGAAAACATAAATGTTCAATCACGGAATGCGAAACCTTTGCGTGGTACAATGCCTTCACTTGGAGATCTGAAAACCTACCGCAATACCCGAACTGATATTGAGCAACCGTTCAGTTAAACCCCATACACTAGCGTGTCAATGATAGCTACAGAAATGGACGAAAATCAACAAAATGAAAGGCGACATCAGGAGAAAGCAGCGAACCTCGATGAACGGCGTGAAGAAAACTGGCTGGAG
The DNA here is from genome assembly GCA_947034895.1 of Rhytidiadelphus loreus. Taxonomy (NCBI): domain Eukaryota; kingdom Viridiplantae; phylum Streptophyta; class Bryopsida; order Hypnales; family Hylocomiaceae; genus Rhytidiadelphus; species Rhytidiadelphus loreus. Next base: position 56,680,614 of record OX344763.1, on the reverse strand, counting down.
ACACAAATGCCGAACTGAAGAATGGCACGGAAAACTTTCGGTGCTCAGGAGACACAGCATCGCACAGAGGCGGGATATTTTCAGCGGGAAAAGTTGAAAGTCATTTGAAACGGCTTCCGCTGAAAGTCGCGGGCCAAATCTGGAGAGGAATCTCTTTCCCTTATAAGACGCTGATGAATAGTGCCGGAAAGTAAACGCTTTCCAGGTTTTAGGATCCGTACATTTAACGTGGACTGGAATTAGGGAAAGCGACTATTGAGTCCTTTTCAGAATGCAAGTTCAGTCCTTCTGGACCTTATGGAGTGCCCAAAATGCTGGTCCTTTTTTTAATGGATGATCTTAGGGTTTAGGGTTTAGGGTTAGGGTTTAGGGTTCTGGTTCTTGTATTCAAGGTCTCCATAATTTAGAATACACATGTTCTTGTTAAAAAAGAATCATAGCATAGACTTTCTAGCAATTTCTAGATATTCATGCAAATATTTGGAGAATTGAAATGTTCTTGGTAATAAAAAATCGTAACATAGACTTTGTAGCAATTTCTTGATATTCATGCACATATTTTGGAGAATTGAAATGATCTAAGAGACTTAAAAAATGATGAACTCATAGAATTTGTATATGAATGAACGAAAACGATATGGAACAAACAAATATCCTAAGGATTTAAAATTGTTGGAATCATTTAGTTGTGGGTTGTATACGTACGTGACAATACATAAATAGTGAATTATAAGTATTCCACAGTCCATATAGGCTTCACATTTTTTTCATTGTCAACAAATTTATAAGTACTGCAAATCTTCATATTACTTCAAAAGAGCCATCATCCTCTATATTTTTCCTTCTTTTTCATATTAATATGATACAATGTAGAATACTTGGAACATAAGTGATGGCTTTCTGAAATCATGTTTGATTTCTATGTAGGCTTCAAATTTTTATGCACAATCCAATCCTAAAAGTATCATATACCAAATGTCTTTAGATGGTTTAGGACTTCTACAAATTGTATTTTTTCTTCTTTCCCATATTCATTTGTTTGAATTTAAAATTCAGGCACTTCAAAAAAACAGAGGATCATAGGTCTTTTAAAAAAAAGATTTTGTATGTGAGTCTAGTATCCCTACACTCCTTATTTAGGTATGTGAGTCTAGTATTTTTATGTTATAGAATGCAAAAAAAAATGTAAAAGTTAGAAGTATTCCAAATACTTTAATCACTACATTAATCTATAATACTGAATTAAAATATTTGAGGTTCATGGAAGAATCATAAGTCTGTATATGTACTTTTAACATGTAGAACAACAACAATATACTATAAAATGAATCATTGCGGTATATGAAATGCATTTAAAAAAAAATCATGTTGTGAAATTTATGTTCTTTCATGGCAATCCCATTATTGGAACACTAAAAAGAATGGAAGCACTCATACAAAATTTATATCATTGCTCATGAATACCTACTGGTAGTTACTTGGAATACAATACTAGGCCATGCTTTCAAATAGTCCTCATTTGGCTTTCACTAACATAAATGTAGCACTTGAGTTAAATGAGTGTTTTTAAAACCCCATAAATGTAGCACTTGAGTTCATTGAGTGTTTGGAAAACCTCATTATGATGTACCCCATGTGTCATTTACATTGAGGCACACTTCAATTCCTTGTACTAAGGGATACAATAAAAATCAATCGAAAGGTTGAATGTGAAACCTTTAAAGAGTCTACAGATTTATATTTCCGTGAAATGTAGGATTCTTAATATTTCACATATAGTCATGACTATTGTGAAGGTATGACAAAAATCAATTTTTAAATTTCTTGATTATGACGTTGCCTATCCATAAACCTTCCCTATCCCTATCATAGTGTACAAGATTTACTTTATTGCTTTTGAATACTTTTGAATGTTCATTTCTTTACTTCTTAAGAGTACCTAGTACTACAATGTATTAATAATGGAAGTTAGAGATAAAATCTAAGATTAAAAATGCGAATAGTGCTATTCAATTACACTAAGTAATTATTGAATAAAAAGTGTGCATAAAATCAGTAATCTTAGAGTGCTACATTGTAAACCATCATAGAACTAGTTGTTTGGTGTAATTCATTTAACAAATATTTAAATTCTAGCGTTTTTGATGGTGAATTTATTATGGTTATGGTATTAGCATATATTATGTGTAACATTAATTATTTTAGAGAACACTAACTGCGCCTCAATTATCAGGGGTGCCTCCGGTTAGGGAGTGTTTTTGCACCCCCTAACCCCAAAAAAATGTATAATTGTATGTGCCGGACCCATTCAACTCCAAACTCTTTTGGACAAATGGTGCTAGGAAACACTAATTCGGCCTCCATTATCAGGGGGCCATCTGGTAAGGGAGTGCAAAAACTCTCCCTAACCCAAAAAAAATGTATAATTGTATGTTGGGACCCATTCAACTCCTATTATTCAAAAAGTCAAGAATCCCAAAAAATTACTTAATCAATTGAATGACGTTGCACGTGAAATTAAAAATTAGAACTCAAAGCTGGCCATGTACTTCAATAGTGTTGTTTGATTGTGAATTTATTTTGGTTATGATATAAGCATATACTATGTGTAACATTAATTATTTTGTATCATGTTTTTATTGTTTGCTTTAATACTATATGAACATCATATACAAGTTCAAAAAGTTTAGGTACATATGGGTTTGTGGCAATTCCAATGTACATTAATGAGTATTATTTGAATATGTTATAAAAAGTTTTATAATGTAGAAAGTTTGTTAATTCACATGATACTAATGACCCTAACCTCAGAAGTAGGGGTTTGTCACATTAATAAAATATAAAGTTTTTCTTTACAAACCTTAAGCTTATTTGAACCTGTAATAAAAGGAAAATGGAAGTGAAACATTTAAAGAAAAAAGATTCAAAGTTAAATATGAATGTATATGATAAAAGTAAATTAATCTGTAGGTGTTTCTAGTCTGTAGGCCTAAAACTATTGTAAACATTAATCCGTACTAGGTGTCTAAAGAGTGAAGACTTTATGCGATACTGAAAGCTATTATAAACTATCAATGTTTGTGTAACATTTTTGTACCTTCAACTCTAATGAGTAAAATTATATGTGTCATCTTCTTTAGAAGACATCCATACAATTGAAATTCAAATAAAATGCATACATATTTCAAGTTTTATCTGTGCTTTAGGTATGGTTCAGGGCTAGCTCAAGTACACTTGAAGCACATTGTTACTATTGTGACTACAATGAATTTAGATAACAATGGAAATAAAGTTTCTAACATTCTTTACTAATTTCTTTAAAAAAGTGAACTTCAGGTGTGCTTCAGCTAGACTTCACGCACATGCACATTTCAAGCACTTCACGCACTTCACGCACTCCTCATGCATACCTAAAGCACACCTGAAGTTTCTTTAAATTCTTTATTCTTTATATAAAACATGGTCATTGATTGCTTAAATAGAAGTCAGAGTAATCACAATTGATATAATGGAAGAAATAAAATTTCATTAACCCTTCAAATTTTAATTGCATTTGATTTTTATATGATAATGAATACAATATTGACAAACTAAGTATAGTGATTTCATACAAATTTTGTATTAATTCATTAAATTGTCTAATTGAATAGTACTATTCATATTTTAATATTAGATTTTACATCTTCCATTATTTATATAGATCAGTAGTATATATTTTTTATAATAAGAATCAATTAAAAAAAAATTCCTTGATGCATTCAATTGCTAAAGTGGTCCATTTAACCTTGAAGCGTTCCGACGTCCATATTCAAGACGATGAACATATTCAAAACCTTGTAAGTTCCTCTCTCATTCTTGTTTGGCTGAAAGTCATCTTAATTTTTGGTGATACTTCATGAAGGTCATGATCCTCATTTTTTTTCCTATCCATCGGTTGGATTTGGTGTTATTAGAATATATACGTTATTGAAATTAAAAATGTGGAAGTATGGCAAGTGGTCAATTTGCATTGACTTTATTTCAAAAGTAGATGTGCAAAAACAAAGTCAAAGATGTGAAGGTCAAAAAATCAAACCATGAACAAAACCTTATTTAAAATCCATTTGAACAAGTTTTACCCATAAAATGATAAAATTTTACTTGTAATTCAATTTAAAAGGAATTTTGAAATTTCCTTTTCAAAATTTATAGGAAAAAATTGGAGATAGCATTAGTAGATGTAACTGTACGCAGTTGAATTTTAAAATCAAAATCTACAGCTTCCATTTGTATACAAATTCCAAAATATTCTTCCAAATTGTAGTTCACAATGTTTTCTATTCAAATTGTCAATTTTGGAGATGAATCCAAATGTTTTGGGCTTAAGATCACCCCATCTCCATTTCCCCTCTAATTAAAAGTAGGGGTGGTTTAAAGAAGTTGGGCACATTTAGAGCATTTTACCTTATGTCCTGGCTAAATGGAGGCTAAAGAAGGCTAAAGAAGGCTAAATGCACTGGAGACAACAATCTTCAATCCGGACGGTCCATTGCCATGGAGGGCCCAGATTGCACGACCCCTGCCCAGAACTCGAGTTTGTCAGGATTTCGCAAATTGCGATCTAGGGTTCTGTGCTTTTTTTTTGAAGTTTCCTGTCGTCTTCTGCAAAGTTCTGCGACGTGTTGGCTTCGGAGTTGTGCGACGGAGTTTGCGGCTTGCTAGCTTCAGGGTTTGCGGCGTCTTGGCGGGTTCTTGTTTTTCGGGTTCTCGGTTCTTTCTTCTTCCGGGTTTGTGCTGGTTCTTGTTTCTTGTGTGTTTTCGTCATTCGCTGTCTCTCTTCTTGTTCTCTAGTTTAGGGTTTGTTGTGATTACGTTTCTTGCGGTTTCTTTTCTTCCGGGTTCGTTTCATGTGATTCCGTTTCTTGCAATTCCGTTTTTGGTGATTCCGTGGGTTTCTTGTGATTCCGGTTTCATGTGATTTCTTCCGGTTTCTTGTGATTCCGCGGGTTTCATGTGATTTCTTCTGGTTTGATTGATTCGGTTTTTGTTTTAGGTTCTTCTTCTGTGATTCTTGTTCTGGGTTCTTGTTCTTCAGGGTTCAGGGTTCTTCTCTGTTTAGGGTTTAAAGTCTTCGTTTCGGGGAGTGACCTTCAGTGCGGTGTTGTGAGTTCCCCTCGTTTTCTGCATTTCAGGATTCATTGGCATCCACCTTCTTTCTGCAAGTGTTTCCATCACTTTATTGCTTGGGTGACATTGTTTTTGGTCGGTGTTGCCGCTGTTGCCATCCGAGCTTTGTGCCGTAGTCGCGTTTCAAGAATCCAGGTTTGCTTCTTAAAATTCTTTGATTTCCGATTTCAGTATGCAGTTGTTGCATTTCTTGCATTCTTTGTTGCTGCATTTGTTGCATTTGATATTGCACTTGTTGCATTCTTTGTTGCATACTGCAACAACAATTGTGCGCTTTAGGTGAATTCTGCAGTATATGCTGCATTCTTTGTTGCATTCTATGTATGAAAGAAGTAAGGGTTGCATTTGTAAGAGTGAAATGAATGACTCGTGATTTCAGTGAATTCTACTAAAATTTCAGCTTGAGGCAGATGTAAGTTCAGCTCGACGTAAGTTCAACTCGATGTCAATTCAACTCGATGGAACGCTAAATTAACGAACGTGAACTACTAAACCCAGACCCCAGCACTGAAAATCAACTCGAGCCGAGTTGAATTGCACGTTTTTTTGGATAGACAGCCATAAAAACGTCAGTAATGGAAAATCATCGCCTTCAGATTATCAGAACCCAACAAAAATGAAACATATAAGAAAACTCAAACCGAACAATGAAGACATTTAGGGCGCAATTCAACTCGGATCGAGTTAAATCACAGGAAATATAGAATAAACAAGCCAAGAACTGATAATTATATGTTAATTCATCTCGAGTCGAGATGATCAGCCCGAACCTCATATTCAAATGAATACATAACAAAAGAAATGAGACTAATCACATAAAATATTTAAATAAACACAGTGGTGTTCAACTCGACTCGAGTTAACACTACAATACAGACACAAATAATGAGAACAGGGCTATACTGCGGAAGAAAGAAAATAAATATCTACCCTATGATACAAATGTTTAACTCGACTCGAGATAATTTACTGAACCTGATGTTTATTTTCCTGCAAATATTGCAGATATGGAGGACCAAAGATCAAAGCTTCAAGCAACATACAAGAAGTATGATATCCCCCCGGAACAAGTCGATGATCTCATCGATGACACGATTCTGGGAGAGTGCTGGGAGTGGCAGGATCCCCATGAAGTGGAGTACTGGACCGTGGTTCTAGTGCCCATGACTAATCATTTGGCTTTCAGGACAAAGTTCAGAAGGTCCGAGGCCACCCTACCCGTATCTCTCACGGAGTCCATAACGGAGTTCAGCAGTGGACCAGGTGGAGTGATATTCGTATCCTGCGAGCAGGGTTGTCTTGTCTGACAGAATTTCGAGTTTTTGTGTCTAATAGACGTCGCATGTCGCATGTCGAATTGTCGAGTTGTTGAGTAAGGGCGGTTTTTGTTGTCGTGTACGGATTTCGGATTTCAAATTTTTTTACCCCTTGGTAAAACGGACTGTCCTACGTGGCTGTGATGTGGCGTGCTTCCTGAGGGGCGACCGCGGGTAGGGGCGACCACGGGTAGGGGCGATCGCGGGTAGGGGGCGACCACGGGTAGGGGCGACCGCGGGTAGGGGGCGACCACGGGTAGGGGCGACCGCGGGTAGGGGGGCGACCACGGGTAGGGCGACCTCGGGTAGGGCGACCTCGGGTCCAAAATCCTGGGCGACTGCGGGTCCGAATCCAGGGCGACCGCGGGTCCGAAGTCCAGGGCGACTGCGGGTCCGAAATCCAGGGCGACTGCGGGTCCGAAATCCAGGGCGACCGCGGGTCCTACTTCATGGGCTACAAGTCTGGGGCCCCCACAACATTTTTTTTCCAATATTTATTCTTCAACCAACACATTCCACGGCAAATCGGCAATATATAAGCATTGAATTATATGCTCGGTACGTACCAAAGCAAATGAACATGCATTATGTAATGATATATCATGGGACAATCAATTCATAAGCCTAAAACATAATAATAATAAAAACCTTGGACAATAATCATATTAATTTAAATGGAACTGCGTACATACATAGGGATGATCTTCACAATTGAGTACCAAGACCACTCCTGTTTGAAATTGCACACTTATTTGCAAAAAATACGAATACCTTCATTAATCATCATCGTCAACACCAAAGTACCTTTTACAATCTTCCTGACTTTGTGAAGCCAAGTGATGGACTACACAAAATTCAAAATCTACCTATTTCATTACAAGCTTTGGCAACAAATCTTCACTACAAGGCATTGATGTTAAATCCTTATAGTACTATTTGAAGGCCTCGACATCTATAATGCAACACATTACATTGTGAAGGTAGAATCGCTTTCCGCTTCATCTGCATTGGGGTCGGTGTCTTCATGTGGCCCACTACTGTCACTAGCTCCTGAGACCTCGTTTTCATCATCCTCTCTGCTTGTAGGTTGAAGGATCACCTCACGTTCCACCTCAGAGTTCAAATTTCGCACTTGCGTTTCTAAACCACCAACAACTTCGGCTAGCACTAATCGCTTTGTCGGCCTCGATGCATCAGTGGTTCCATTGATAATAGGGCCTGTCGGTCGCTCAAGCACCTGCTGCCCAACATGTTGACGCTCTGCTCTCGCTGCTGCGCTTGATGGCCAAGGATTACGAGTGGAATTTCGTTCTCCAATGACAAATGGATGGATCATATGGTTTTGACGCTTGGGGTTCCGTGTTAGTCTGTCTTGCGTCTTGCGGGTTCGTTTATTTCCTGATTTGGAGTGTTCACGCGATCGCCTGGATGATTCTCCAGGGCCTGACATCAACGAGGCCAGAGTAGGTTGTGGAGCTGAGCCATGAACTCCTTCATCAACGATTTGTTGTAGATCATTATGTGTCGGCGACCTTGTTAGAGGAGTTGGTACTATCCTCGATGTTGTGGCAATGTCTACACTTGTAGGGCGATTGGACCCACGGGTACGGGTCTCGTTGAATACCACTTGCAATGGCGCATCTGAATCGTACACCCTAGTTTCTGTTGCAGTGTTGTTGGTCGGTGCTAAACTTGGACGAACTGCAGGTACCTCTTCAATATGCGACACCTCTTCTGCCTTTCACCCTGTACATTAACTCGTACACCACTTCGGAGGTTCATTGGCATACTAGGCGGCAGACATGTGGCAATTGGAGACCTTACAAGCTCCACTTCATCTGCCACTGGAATATCTGCACCGTCATTGTTGTCATCAGGAGTTCTTTCCCTCGTTGGGTCTGCATTGATTACCGGAAATGCATCCCAAGCCGACACATGAGGGGCTTCGTCTCTGCGGTGGTGCGACGCCTCTGGAGAGCTCAATCCATCATCATCACCCACGAAAGTGTTGTGGTATCGTCCTCGTGGAGGACTACCTACACGGGGCACCATACCAGCCCACCTATTTCCACGGAGGCGTTCTTCTACTACCACACGTCTCTGTTCTTCTCTCAAATCTCTAAACCTAACTTCATCTTCGTCCCCCGAAGAATATGGTTCCTCATTCTCTTCATCTGTATCTCCATCTACAAGGTACTTTTCGTAGAATAGTGCTGGATTGTGTCCTTGTTTTTCACGTTCCAATTTGTTGTTGGTGTAGATATACACCAACATCTCAACCTTCTTTGTGGCTAGGCGATTACGCACTTTATCGTGTACAAACGAATACATGCTCCAGTTTCTTTCACAAGATGATGCTGAGCATGTCAGAGACAAAACTCTCCTTGCTATTTTTGGAAGAGCGTTCCCACCCACACGATTCCACCATTGATGAGGCAACAAGTTACATCGAGTAACATCTGGAGCCTCTTGTAATGGATCAAAGGGACCCGACTTCTCTTCAAATTCCGTCAACTCAGCAATTGCTTCATCTTCATCCACATTCAATGGTCCGCTCAATTTTCTGATGACTCGATTCAATGCCCGCTTTGCCTCTCCATTGTTATGAAGCTCTTCCACATCTGTCAAATACGGGTTCAACAATGCCCCTGCATAATGGAGGTCCGTGCGCATCAACTTCCAACGAGCATCAAATTATTTTAGGAACTTCGTCGCGGTCTGCTCATCAAGAAAGAACGGAGCCTCCTTTAAAGTGCACACGTGCTGACGAAGGCTACTCATTATTATCCAAGCTTTCGGCATCGCCGGTATTTTGCCATCGAACTGGCGCAGAGCAAGAATCACTGGAAGAACCATGTGCTGGAAATTACCGCATTCCACCCAAAACACTTCCGAAACTATGTCCTCTCGCGCTTTACGGGCCCGCTCTCTTGTAATGAGTCCGTTTGTTCTGCTGACCAAACTATTCTCAAATGGCATATACGTCTCGTCCCCCACCACGAATTGAAGCGCTTGTTTGCACTCTACCAAACGGTCTATCATGAGAAAATGCACTGCGAAGTGTGTGGCCGCGGGAAGTCTCAATGACTTCTTCGGCGAGTACTTACGGAAGAGACCCAAAGTCAAGTGGTACTTCTTTATAAACTTCACAATTGCCCTGGCCTTATCCACTAGATCTTTGATCCTTTTTTCCTTTCCCCAGTCTTCCAAAAGTAAGTCCAATATATGTGCGGCACATCCTTGCGTATACATGTGGGGATACCTTGCTTGCAACTCGCGCATTGACCCTATCATTACGGAAGCATTGTCTGTACACAATTGGACAATATTTCCTGGTCCCACCTGCTCTATGTAGGTAGCCATTGTATTCACCGTATACGCCATGTCTTTCCTCTCTCCTGTGGTGTCAACCGATCCCAGGAAGACATCACCCGCAGGGCAAACGAGCATCATATTCAACAAGGGACGGTGATTTGTATCTGACCATCCATCTGAACAGATAGTGGCTCCATATTGGGTAATAGAACTCTTTGTTCGACTACTGACCATTTTCGTAACAGCCTCCTTCTTCACATCAAGTAGTTTAGTGCGCACCGCATTGTACGATGGCGGGGAATATGGAAATCCACATGTCGAAGTTGCTTTCACAGCATTCACAAAGGTTGGGTGCCGCACCACATTGAATGCAATGTTAGCCTCATAAAAGAAAGAAGCCCATAGTCTGTCCAAGTTTTGTCTTTCATTGACCCGGAATGATTCATCCATGCTTTGTTGACGAGAAATCGAGGTTGAGCGCATCCTTCTCACCGTCACAGGAGTAGAATTCGTTGAATCTGGATTACGAGGCGGTGCATTAGGTGCTTCTGTCCTGTCGCTTGGGTCCACAGACCCTTCCACTGATGCATCCACAGTATACCCTGCAACGGACTCAGCAACAACATCAACCTCAAGATCTACTCCATGCATCTCCTCCAAACTCATTTCTTTTGGTACAATCCCTTCACAGTTTCTGAATAATTCGAGGACTACGGATGGAATACATTTACAACGTTCCACTGTTGATGTACGGGGGTAACCAAAGTGACCAAATGCCCGCTTCCGCACGAAAACTTTGTTCCAACCACAAAAAATACAAGTCCTCGTATTTGCGGAACGAGCGGGGTTCGTTTCAATAACCAACCAGGGATCCCACTCCTTTGTGGCTCTTCGAGTATCATTTATGTTCGTCCTCCTCCCCGCTCCTCGGTTTGCCATATTGTTTATCTGATATGCGTTATTCCAAACCGAAACGTATATGTACCCAAGTGCTTCGGAAAAAAAAATTATGACAAAGCCACCGCTTCGAGTAGTTTTCTAACCACTCAAAGCAAGGTTGTTGCCCTCTGAAGAATATAACATTGCATGAAGCCTCTTGAGAAGATCCAAGCCATATGTTCATCAATAGAGCAATGGAAATCCAATGTTGTTCCTCTACATTTATAGTGCTTTCGGTCTTCCCTCCACACGCTCCAAGGATGGTTTTAGGGCGCTGCTACCAAACTCTATTACACCCGAGGTCGCCCTACCCGACCGCTGGTCCACCTCCAAGCATATGGAGGCGCGCGCCTTTGCAGTAGTCGACTTCGGGTCACATGGTGCGAACGCGGGTTCCGGCAGGCGACTTCAGGTCCGAAATAGGGCGAACGCGGGTCCAGGGAGGGCGACTTCGAGTCCAGGTGGGGCGACTTCGGGTCCAGGGAGGGCGACTTCGGGTCCCGGATGGGCGACTTCGGGTCTCAGACGGGCGACTTCGGGTCTCAGATGGGCGACTTCGGGTCCCACATGGGCGACTTCGGGTTTCATGGGAGACTTCGAGTGCCATGGGCAACCTCGGGGGAAAGAAGGGCGACTTCATGTGCATAAAGATTAACTTAACCCCTAAAGGACCATTGTCCCCTCAAGGAACAATATGGATTTTGGGCAGGTTCCTATGATCTCAATTTTTAATGAATTTTTTGGAAACTATCTCATAATATACAAGAGCTTATTACCTTTATGGGAATATAAATTTTGTTGCAATTGGTACCTGGGATTCCGGGAACAAAAGTTATGGCATCTTTAACATAATTTGTAAGGAAGTAAGGAACGTCTCAGGGCAGAAAAAGAAATCTACAATAATTTGAAATTAATTTTTTAATTTTTTTCTTCTTAAAGGTCATATTTTTGTCTACATGTGTAGCTTTGATTCATTCCATTTCGATTCGTAATGTGAAAGTTATGAACAATATTGTTTGGCAAGCAATCAAAATGAAATGATTCAAAGTTTTTCACATAGATATAAATCATAAGAAATTAAGAACCAATTTCAATATCAATTTTGTTATTGGAAATGCCTTGTCATTTGTGAAGAATATCATTAATTTTTCGGGGGACCAACTGAATGCTAAGTATTGAAAACTACTTATCATACAAAAACATTTGAACCACTTAGTGAGAAGTTCTAAAATTTGGTAGGCTTCGAATTTAATCCTTTAAAAAATGTTGTGCCAAAGGAGATACTACAAATTTTATTCATGTTTCCCTTCTAAATATCACTATGATGCCAAAACAAACTATTTCACTCCTTACGGGTTTAGGATTTAGGAATATCTTCAAATCTATAGTAAACTTTATTTATTTTCACATCATAGGAAGATCTTGCAATTGATGTACATGGCAAACTAGAAATTGTATGAAGTTGTTCAAATATAAATAATTGTTTGGATGTTCGGTATGAATTTCTTAAAAAGACAATGGTATTATTACATTGTTGGTATTTTGTGTAAATGAAAGCACAAAAGTCTACGTAGAAAACTGACCTACAACACATGCAATAAATGTATTTGACATGTGTCTAATCATCAAGAATTAGATCTTCAAAACACATAAAGGCTAATTCATATAGGAATATTTATATATCTTTATTGAAGAAACAAAACATGGACCCCATTGTACAACATGAGGTGGTTCTAAAGGTCAAAGCAACCCTTCCGATACACACAAGTTTAGAAAAACAACTACCTATTAGTCTATTATTTACTAGAAGACTACCTCTAGTCCAAAATCATGCAACATCCGTATTGGCCTCCTCTTCCCTTTTCTTCTTCATGACTTCAAACTCATGGGCCGCAATTCTATAAGCACTCTTCAAAAGGGGTAGGTCATGGTTCCACATCTTGTTTTTGATCCAAAAATTCTTGAACGTTCTCGCATAACCAATGTGTGCAGTCCGGAAATCTATGTGCTTCTGAAACTGGTGTTCAAGCTTCTTCAAAGAAACTAACTTCTGCTTCAAGGAAGCTACCTCTGATGTCAGCACACAATGCTCTTCATCTACTAATAATGCATCCAAAGCCATTGGAAGGTCAATGGGGCCTACAACCGTGGTTTCTTTTAGGTCATTCAACCTTGACTGCGCCTCTTCCACAGCTTTCCTTTCGGTATTCAATCGGTTTTCTTCTGCCAAACACTCTTCCATTATTTTGGCCATTCGTTTATCCAAGAACGGGGTGGAATTTGAGGTAGAGCCTCCATCTTTGCCTTTATTGAATTTCAAATAAAATTGCTCTAGCTCGTCCATTTCCTTTTGTTGAACTGACAAACGAACTTTCCCGCTTATGATTAGTGCTTCAAGGGTGTGCTCATCGTTGTCCTGAATGTCACCACCAGTGCGTTCACGCTGCCTTTCACATTCCATTTCTATTTCTACCAGTCTACCAAGAATAGCCTTCAACTGGGCTTTATAAGCTTCTTTTCCTTGCCTCCTCGTGTCTTCAAGATATAATACTTCCCTTCCTGCTTCTTGAAGAGGTAGTTCTTCACATGAATCAAAAATCACCAATGCTTGTTCAGCATCTCGTTGCAACCCGATCTCGCCCTCCTCCTTGTCTTCCTCCATTTCTCGCATTTGAAATGTTTTTTGGACCCGAGGCCCCCCTACCTGTGGTCGCCCCCCTACCCGCGGTCGCCCCTACCCGTGGTCGCCCCTACCCGCGGTCGCCCCTCAGGAAGCACGCCACGTCACAACCACGTAGGACAGTCCGTTTTACCAAGGGGTAAAAAAATTTGAAATCCAAAATCTGTACACGACAACAAAAACCGCCCTTACTCGACAACTCGACAATTCGACATGCGACATGCGACGTCTATTAGACACAAAAACTCGAAATTCTGTCAGACAAGACAACCCTGCGCGTAGCATAAAAGTCCTTCATATATTATAGGAAAATATTACAAAGTAAGCAACACATAATTGGCCACCAAGCTCATTGCTTGCACCACTAAACTCTTGCTCTAGACTATCCTATTACAAAGGTGAGTCTCGGAACACCAATTCGGGGGGCATCATGGACCATGGTGGAGACATAAGGGAATTTGTGATCTCTATACACGTTGGTCTCTTCTTTGGGTCACTGTTCACGAGTTCACGCAACTTCATTCCAAAGTACATTGATCCCTCGCGGTTCTTGAACAAATCCTTGTCCCAATCGTCCATATCACCAATTCTCATCCATTCGGTCAACTTCCCAATAGAATACGAGTCTGACTGTTGCGTATATTTATACCGTTGTTGCATGATCGGTATGCTTGTATCGGAATTTGGAGGTCCATATGCATAAAACAACTCCGGGGCAACCCACCAACGACCTTCTCGGTATTGATCCCTCTCAGCCTCAGATGGCTTTCCAAAATGTGAAGGCGTGTTTTCGTCAAAACGACTTGATATTCCAAAATCACAAATTCCAATGTTGATTATGTTGTTTGAATAATCCGGAAAATGCAACATGATGTTCATGGGAGACAAGTCATTGTGTAGCACGCGGCACTTGTGCATGAGATTTGTCACATATACTAAAGCCCATGCCAACTTTGCCTTGTGCCTTCGGAAGAGACCAAGTTCTTTTTGTTTCTCTTCAGGAAGTCTTGTGGCTTTTTGCATTTCATGCCAGTCAATGGTTGGTGATACAGAACGATCTAAATGCCTCAACTCATTCAAATGACCCCCATTTCACCACAAAGTGTATGTTTCATTCGTGCGAGAATGAATGGCAAAAAACTTAATGATGCCAGGGTGGTTCAAGGGGCATGCAAGGGCCTCCATGGATCGTTGCGCTCTCCCCTCGCGCGGGTTTATTGCCTTGGATACTTTCCCAGCAAAAGCGATGTAGCTTGGAATTGTATCCATTCCTTCAATGCGTACCTTACGCACTTTTGCATACCCCCCTTCACGTTCAAAAGTACTAAGGGGCACCACTTTCGCCGTATCGGAGATCCACGTGATACACAATCCACCATCTCGTGCAAATGCTGCCTGCACCGCTGCATTTTTCCACTTAAAACCCCTTGCCGAGCCTCTTGCCAATTTCTTCACTGCGCTGGACTACCACTCCATTTTTTGGCGGAATGCCTTGATGTCTTCTGATTCCTCTACTATTGGAAGTAACGGTCGATGTTCCTCCATCAATTTCTTGGTATTTGAACATCACCGCTTTCAATGTGTTATCAAGCCATTAAAATAGTCTCGAAGAATATGTCAAGTCAATGTCTGCGAAATCATCGGATCCCTTTAGCTTGGTTAAAATCCGTGCTTGTAAATCGTTTGGCAAGGCCACACTACCAGTTGTAGGACACCTCAAATAGCTTGCCTCCAAGAATTGTACACTTTTCCCTGCGTACCACTGGAGACACGCTTCGTATGCATATCGGGTATAACTCGGGGGAGGATAGTTGGAGTCCTTGTCATGTGCTGACTTCTACTTCTTGCCCTTCCGTCGCTCTTGACTCCCTCCTTCTTCGTTTTCATTTACAGCTATCGGAACCTCGAAAAAAATTGGATCATCAAGGTCCAGATCCCATAAAGACTTTCTCCTTGTAGTGTTGCCTTCATGTGGAAAAGCCATGTTGTACTTAGGAACAATTCAAAACCGTAGTTCAAAATTCGTAGATTGAAAGGGTAAAAATTCCCCCCCCAATTGAAACCCTAGCCCACGGGCACGCATCCAGCCACCTGAAGGTAGGTGAAAGACAGTGCGCAAGGCTAAAGTAAGGTGAGAATCGAAAGTGGGGCTAACGCTTAAGTACCCGAAGTCGCCTCAGGGCGCGTGCGTTTGGATGACTGCGGGTCGGGAGGGGGCGACTGCGGGTCTGAAGTGGGGCGACTACGGGTCTGAGGAGGGGCGAGTGCGGGTCTGAAGACAGCGAGAATGGGCGACTGCGCGTTTTTGGAGCGCTGAAATGGGCGACTGCGCATCAAGGGCGACTGCGGATCGTGGGCGATCGCGGGTACCAACTAAACCATCCCGAAACTTGCACATGCGGTCGCCCACAAAGAAGTCTCTTCGACCCGCAGTCGCCCCCTACGCGCAGTCGCCCCACTGGAGATTGAGTTTGCATTTTCCAGAAAATTAGTCTCCCTCCTTGACCCGCAGTCGCCCCCTACGCGCAGTCGCCCTGATTCAAATGTGTTTTTTGCTTCGTCGATGACCCGCGGTCGCCCCTGACCCGAGGTCGCCCTAAACCAACAACCAATCTGACCCAACACTAATTAGCATCTGCAGCATATTCTAATTGATTTTTCCTTATCTCACATCCAAAATTGGTAATAAATGTTAGGCGTCAGTTCATATCAAAGACATAGCAAGGCAATGGAAGAATTATTCTCACAATGTGAAGGGTTTCCCAAACCCTAAACCCTAGACCCTAGACCTTGGAAAACAATAATACAACTTTTATCTAGAATCAAATCCTTAAACCTACATAAAATACTTACACATCCTACACGAGATGTAGTGTTTTAGACCTAAAACAGAATCATGTCTTTTTTGTCTTGTTGAATTTGTAAACAAAATGGAGGAAGTAACATATGATTAAAGGGAATTAGAAACAATAAGGGAGAGGTCCCAAAAAAAACACCATCTCGTGAATCATGCCCAAATAAATCTAATTACACCTCCCTACTATTAGAATGTATATAAAACTTTCATTTGGAACTTCTTGCCAAAGGAGTGTTGGAGAGCTAATGCAAAACCTAGGATTTGTTTGTCTTGTTGAATTTGTAAACAAAATGGAGGAAGTAACATATGATTAAAGGGAATTAGAAACAATAAGGGAGAGGGGTCCCAAAAAAAAAATTAATCTTGTGAAACATGCCCATACCCGCAGTCGCCCAAAGCGCAGTCGCCCTAGAACCCCAGGTCTGATTTTGGAAGTGATCTGGGGACCCGCAGTCGCCCCCTACGCGCAGTCGCCCTGATGGAAGGGGGGAGATTGCATTTTCGAAATTTCTGGTGTCTCCCACCTTGACCCGCACTCGCCCCCTACGCGTAGTCGCCCTGATTGAAGGGGGGAGATTGCATTTTGAAATAGTTAGGTTGCTCCCACCTTGACCCGCAGTCGCCCCCTACGCTCAGTCACCCTGATGGAAGGGGGGAGATTGCATTTTCGAAATTTTTGGTGTCTCCCACCTTGACCCGCAGTCGCTCCCTACGCGCAGTCGCCCTGATAGAGGGCGGAAAAGTATTTGGTGTCTCCCTCTCCTTCCATATGGGCGACTGCGCGTAGGGGGCGACTGCGGGTCAAGGAGTTTGCATTTTCTCCTTGACCTGCAGTCACCCCCTATGCGCAGTCGCCCTGATGGAGGGGGGATTTTGAAATGTGTTTCTCCCTCGAGGACCCGCGGTGGCCCTGACCCGCGGTCGCCCTGATCCGAGGTCGCCCTTGAAAGACGCGAGGGATCCTTGGACCGGACCCGCGGTCGCCCCACGCGCAGTCGCCCTATGCGTAGTCGCCCTATGCGCAGTTGCCCCATACGCTGTCGCCCTAGTATCCGTGTTAGGGTTAGCGCATGCGCCCCTGGCGACCGCGGGTATTTCATGGGCTGTTCCAGCCTGTGGTCCATAATTTTCATAACTGCGCCTTGTAGTTCACCTACCTTGTAGTGGCTGAATGTGGGCCCAATGTTGTGGAGGTCTCGTGTTTTTTTTGGTTTCCCACAAACAGCCAACAATATAGCAGACACTTCTTGTATACTTCAATGAACCCAAAATCTTTTCCATTAGTTTAGGATAGTGAGAATATCAAAGCCATTTGATGTAGAGGGCCTTGAAACGGCAATTGCATTCATTGTGGCAAAGTTGTTGAATAATAAGGATGCACACACAAATGGGTGTGAAGTCACCGAAAAAGGGTACACTAAATTCACATTTAAAACAATTAGCAATTCAAATGAAAATGATTCATTTGGTTCTTCATTGATTCTCTTTCATTTTTGGGTGTTATAGTAATGTAGGGGGGCCTCAATTGTTATGTAGCCTATTCAAATTTAATCTTCTTGCATTGCTAATGATTAGTTATTTGGCTCCTTACAGGCTTAATGGCAGGTGTTCAATTTAGCAAGTGCTCAGAGGAAGTCATAATTATTCTCGACCATGAATATTTCCGGTAAAAATTTGTTTAGTTTGCATTTGACTTCCTTATTGTCATCTACTTGTATTGTAGACAATGTCTTTTTAATAGGTGGGAGAATCACCATGACAATGACTATTCTATTGGAATTGATTTGTGATCTTTGAAATAGGATTAAGGACTTTTGGAAAGGCTACAAATTGTATTGCTTTGCTCATTATGGCCAATGCAATGAGTCCAAAGGCCATTTCCAAGCCAGCAAAATGGGTGAGTAAAATATTGCCCTTCATTTTGTATAGGTGATTTGAATCCTTGAATAATGAAATGAACATGTATTAATGAACATTTCTAGTTGTATAGTTCGTGGTGGACATTTCATCTCACTATTAGTGCTTATTTGCTGCAGGACGAGTGATGTGTTTGATACAAAACACACGCGATATTGTTTGGGGAGCCAAATTTGATGAGGCCATTAGGGAGAGGTGGGCCATGATGGAAGAATATGTGTGGGTTCGGCAAGGAAAAGATTGCACAAACCTCAGGTTCGGTTGTTCTAGTATAGAACTTGTATTATAAGATTATATGCTAAAAATACCCATATGTAGTTGTTATGTTTTAATATTCATTGATATGGGGGGCCGGGAGATGCAGGGCTTTATTAGAAGAATTTGAGGATGTCGAGAAACTTTTCGAGTCTGAGAATGGATGCTTGTTGTTACAACTCATTAAGGTTAGTGCAATACCACAACACGAGTTAATATACTTGCTAGGTTAGTATTGTTTGTACCCCATTCTGTGAATATCATATGTACTAATGACAATTCCACCTTAGGATGATGAGCACGGGACGGAACGTGCATTTACACAATCTCTGAGCGTTCAAATCAACACCACGGATATCTTTGAGCAGACCAATAATAGGTTAAACCAAGCTCGCGCAAACTTGGACAACCTTGTGCCACGGGCAAATCATTCGTGACTAGAGACATTGTTGTGGTGCATCAAACGGCAGCCTTGTACCATGGCATAAGACCCTATTTTGATTTTTGAGTTGAGATCATAAAAAGAAATAAGTTATTTATGAAGATAATAGTACTAAAGTCATGCTAGACATGTGAAATAGCAATGTGCTTGACAAAGAACTTCATTTTACATTTCTATACTATGATTTTGCTAAACAATGCATGGATTGTTTATCTCAGATGGATGATCATATTTTGCTAAACAGTCCATGGTATATGAATGTTTAATTGATTAGTGCCCAATACTTTAATGGTTTACATATGTGACCCCTCCCAAAAAATATATACCCATAAATGTGACCCCCCCAATAAAATATATATCCATAAATGTTGTGGCTTGTTATTCTTGGTTCACAAGTTTGAAATCCCCAAATATTGAAAATGTACAAATGTATGCCCTTGATTTAATCCCTTTGTTTGTAAATATGATGGCTACACTTTTAATTAATATGAAACAAGTTTTATTGTTTGGATACCTATGAATGTACAGATAAATAAAATTTGAACAAAACCATGAAATCAACTGGGAAATAGCTATGACAATTAATTGTGACAATTAGTTCCCAACTACACCTTCACGGTGCTTGATGAAGCACATGATGAAAGTTATATGGGAGCTCATGCTGTCACACCCAATCCTTATGAGATATTTGAACAACCATCTTACTACACCTATCCTATGCATTGTATAATTGATTATATTGAGTTTTGTTCTCTCACGCAATTTATAATGTGTCAATCACACTTGACCATAAATGAATAAAAGGTATTTATTCCTCAATTCCCAAACCCCTTCTTTTGGAGCTCTCCGAAAGTGGTCTACATTGATCAAGAATCCCACATTCATCATAGTTGGATCTTGTTTTACAATGGATTCACCATACAAATTCAAACTAAACATAATAGAGATTGCATTGGAAAATAAAACGCAACCATGTGAATCATGGATGGTAAATTTCTTATGTTTGATTATTTTCTTATTGAAATTGCAGAAGTGATGTTAGGGTGGGAATCCTCTTTTTGCATGTCAAATCTAATAAGTTGCAACAATAATTAATAAAATGGCTAAAGATGCATAACCCAAATTTTTAAATAAAAGATGAAAAGGTGCAATACATTTTTATGAAGTGCATTGATAACTAAAATTTATGTCCACAATTTTGTGTAAGAGAACTTCAAAGTGAAAGTCTTAGAGGTTCAGAAATTCAAAATCCCGCCCTGTACCCGCAGTCGCCCACCCGTGGTCGCCCCTCTGTAGGGGTCCAGAAATTACTCTGTGGTGCCCCACACGCGGTCGCCCATCCCCAGTAGCCCCAGACCCGCAGTCGCCCTACCCGCAGTCGCCTTCGCAGTCGGCCCCTTAGACCCGCAGTCGCCCTACCCGCGGTTGCTCTCAGACCTGCACGCGCCCCTTCCCGCACTCGCCCCAGGGCGATTGCGGGTTAATTAGCTGTCTCCCCACCCGACTTCGCCACTTTCCCTTCTTGCTGCGTACTGCCTTTCACCTACTTTACAGTGGCTGATTGCGTGCCCGGGAGCTTGGGTTTTGAGTTTCACTTACATGTGGCTCATGTTCTTGATTTTACTCCATCACTCACTAATCGCTAGATAATACTTTGCGGTTTAGAGTTAAGTTTAGCTAAATAATACTTTGTGGTTTAGGGTTAAGTTTAGATTCCTTGCCCCAAATCTCAAGAGCATCTCCAATGGCGGACCGCAAGAAGAAGACCAAGGCAAAAGGAGCCATGCACCGTAGGCAACGACGCATCCTTTTGGACCCAGCGTGTGTGGCCTACCGAGGTTGGGATCGAATTACGGGCCACTGGACCGCCAAGACTTGTAAGTCCTTCGTGGGGTGGTGCCACATCGACAAGTTATTCCCTTATCATCGGCACTACACGAATCGGCGCAACAATACGGTCAATTTGCATCCATGCCGTAATGATGCATTTGTGCAACGTTGTATCGAAATTTATCGATACTTGTATGGCACATATTCAGTGCCCAGGAGCGAAGTCCCGTATTTCATATGTGCAATGGTGTATGCGGAACTCATTTTGTTTCGAAGCGTGGATTGGAGTTCAATCAAGGGAGTGAAGCATGCTCGCCTTCCACCGACAAAAGACATCCCAAGGGCGGCTCTATCTGCCAATCCACGTGAAGGGCTAGGCCAGAAGAAAAACTTGAAGGAGGGAGTGCCCGATGAGCAGTTTCATTGGACGTCATCTGATTCATCTTCGGGAGAGGAAGACAACCTTGGTGAAGACCCTCCAATGGAGCCCCAAAACATGGCGATGGTGGCTTGTACTTCACAAAATTTACCGCCCCCGAGAATGGAAGAAGAGGGTGAACCAGCTAGGCAACCACAAAATCTTGATATTTTGCCTCTTGCTATGGTGAATCCGATTACAGTCCCTCGCACTGAAGAAGACGAAGTTTTGCAGTATGTGCTTGCATGCATGCAAGAAGCAGAAGATGATGTTTTTTGGACAGAGATGGAAACAGAAGAAGATGTGAAGCCTTCTTTGTTCCAATTGGATTGTGTTGATGACATGTACCGAAGTGAGGAATTTGTTGAAGATGGAACTGTCCCTGACACAGTAATGTTGGACACCAAAGTTGTTTACAAAGCTCAACTCAAGAAGCTTCTAAATGAGTTGGATGAAAAGCATCTAGAATGTGAGAAGCTTCGCAATCAAGAAACGCAAACTTTGAGTGGAGATATTGTGAATAGCTTACGTGCTGAACTTGAAAGTCGGCAAGTTCTTTTGTCAACGCAAATAACAAAGATTTTAGACTTGGAAGCATTTTACCTTAGATTCTCTTCTCGGCATGCTGGAGGATCTAGTTCTTCTAGCAATGAGTTTGCAAAAGAACGGCTTGCCAAAATTATGGAAGCATGCAAGCTGGAGGAAGATTAGATAGACTTGGAGAAGCGAGGGGTGGAAGAAGCACGATCAAAATTAAATTCCTTGAAAGCATTAAAGGACAAAGCCCCCCTTGACCGTGTTGCAGAAATGTGTGGTTGGAAAGACATGGCTACTAAACAAGCATTGTCTCTTACGGAAGTAGTTGACTTGAAAAAGAAGCTTGGGGTTTCTTTGTCATTGGATCCAAAATTGGAAGAACATCGGGATGTACTGAAGGCGCTTTTGAAGTTCCAAAAATCATACAAGCAATTTTGGTTGGAAAAGAAGTTGGGGAAGGATGACCGATACCTTAGGAATTTGCAGTTGGAAGGTAGGAAAGTCTTGTATGAGATGGAACGTGAGGCTCATGACCGCAAAGAAAAGGCCAAAATGGATGTTGAATGATTTTCATTTTTAGCACATTTTTGAGGACTATGTATATTCCATCTTATGTATATATAAAAGGATATTATCCATTTTGAACATTTTAATGCAAGCACATTGAATTCTATGTAGTTCCTTGACAAGAGTACATAAATATAGATATGAATTTTTGGTTATTTATGTTTGCAATGTTGTGAATACTTGAATATTCTAGGAATTTTGGCAGGAAAATGACCTTGGGAGTTCGGACTTTCGGAATTAAAAGAGAATTAAAAAAAAAGGAAAATTAAAAACTTGCCGGATTGGAAAAGAACTTGTTATTGAAGTTCAGAGCAATTGTCACGGCTAGGGTGAATTGACCTACTCATTGCCACTCCAGGGCAAACACTAGAATTTTTTATTTTCAAGGCTTATTCTTTTAGTGGAAATTCTGAATTCATAGTTTCAATTATAGGCCCCAAATTACCCCAGGGGATGTAAGAATTATCCAAACAAATGGCAGTCGCCCGTTCCTGACCCGCAGTCGCCTGTTTCTGGACCCGCAGTCGCCCATTACTGGACCCGTGGCGCCCACTTCTGGACCCGCAGTCGCCCACTCCTGGACCCGCAGTCGCCCACTTCTGGACCCGCTGTCGCCCAATCTTGGACCCGCAGTCGCCCATTACTGGACCCGTGGCGCCCACTTCTGGACCCGCAGTCGCCCACTCCTGGACCCGCAGTCGCCCACTTCTGGACCCGCTGTCGCCCAATCTTGGACCCGCAGTCGCCCATCACCTGACTGATTTCAGGTTTTTGGACCCGCATTCTCTCATGGGGCGACCGCGGGTCCAAGGAGTTTTCTTGTATAAAGTTCTAGGGGTACCCCTTGTTTTATCACCTTGGCTCTGTTGATAAAACTCTTGTCTTGGACCTTCGAAAGAGGCTTCATGCGGACGTTTAACTTCTTCGGAGGGCAACAACCGTGTTTAGAAGGGTTTACAAGACTACTCTAAGCGGGTTGCTTTGTCATTACATCTTCCATAGTATTAGTGTAATTATTGTAGTCATTTTCTTTGAAGACCCAGTGTTGATCTACTACATGGCTGGACAAGGTGTTGGGAGGGGGGGGACCATGAATGATACGCGGAGGTCCACAAAGGATTGGGACCCTTGGCTAGTACCGTGTACCCCAATTGATAATTCCCCCCATGCTCGAAAATGCGTGTTTTGTGGGTGGAGCAAAGCATTTGTACGAAAGAGAGCATTGATTCACTTTGGCTATGGCGGCTCGACTACATCGGAGCGTTGTAAGGAGATCCCTAGAATTGTACAAGAAAAGTTTCGGACTGGCGAGGGGCAAGTTCCAAGGTCCATGAGTTACGAAGAGATGTATGATGCACCGACTAGACATGATGCACCAGTTAATGTTGCAGAGTCTATTGTCGCACCTGCGTTGGATGTCGAAGAAGAAGGGTCTCTCAATCCCTTTGAATCAAATGCAAGACCAAATCCTACGCCTGATTCAGTAGATTCTACTGGAACAACGCTTGAGAGAAGGAGGAACATGCCATCTGTTTCTCGGCAAAGAAGCATGGATGAATCATTACAGACGGGCCGCAGACAAGAGTTGGATAGGTTGTGGGCTTCTTTCTTTTACGAGGCGAACATTTCATTTAATGTTGTGCGCCACCCGGCCTTCGTGAATGCTGTTAAACAAACTCTAGCAGCTGGATTCATGTACCAACCGCCACCGTATAATGCGATTCGCACGAAAATGATAGATGTTAACAAGGCATCGGTTGAAGCCATGGTCTCGGAGCGGACGAGGGTTTCAATAAGTCAGTATGGAGCGACAATTTGTTCAGATGGTTGGTTTGATACTAATTCGCGGCCATTACTAAATATGATGTTGGTGTGTCCCGCCGGGGATGTCTTTTTGGGATCAGTGGATAGTACTGGGGAGAAGAAGGATATATCTTACACGATTGAGACGATGGCACGATACATTGAGGAAGTTGGGCCTACCAACGTTGTGCAATTGTGTACGGACAATGCTGTAGTCATGACGGGGGCAATGGCAAGGTTGGAAGAAAGGTACCCTCACATTTATAGGCAGGGTTGTGCGGCACACATTTTGGACTTACTCTTAGAAGACTGGGGAAAGGATCAAAGAGTAAAGGAGTTGGTAAAAAAGGCTTCATCAATTGTGAAGTTCATCAAGAAATACCAACATACTTTGGCGTTGTTTCGGAGATTTTCACCAAACAAAGTGTTGAGACTTCCAAGCAAAACACGTTTTGCCACAAATTTCTTGATGATTGATCGTTTGGTAGACTGCAAGCAAGCAGTGCACAACGTGACACTGGATGAGACATACATGACGTTCGAGTTGAGTTTGCAAAACCGCAGAAATGGACATTTCATTATGGGCAAGGCCAAACTTGCAAGGCAAGATATCCGTTCAGAAGAGTTCTGGGTTCAGTGCGACAATTTCCTCCATATGGTAGAGCCCGTGCTGCTTTGTCTTCGTCATTTTGATGGAAAATTCCCGGCAATGCCGAAAGCTTTAGTAATGATGACAGCCTTGAAGGAGCACATTTATTCTCTCAAGAATGCTCCATTTTTCCTTGATCCAGTGGTGGCAACACGATATGAGAAACAATTTGATGCTCGCTAGAAGTTGATGATTACTGACCTACACTATGCGGGGGCACTACTAAATCCATACTTGAGTGACGTGGAGGCTATTCATAACAATGGCTACGCGAAGGGAGCTTTGAATCGAGTCATACGAAAACTGAGCGTACCATTGAACGTGTCAGGGGTGGAAGCAATGCAGGAGCTAACTCAATTTGAAGAGAAGACAGGTGCATTCGATCCTTTACATGAGGCTCCCGATATCATTGAATGTCAATTATTGCCTCATCAATGGTGGAATCGTGTGGGGGGCAATGCTCTTCCAAAAATTGCAAAGCGAATTCTCGGTTTGACGTGCTCTGCATCTTCGTGTGAAAGGAATTGGAGCATGTATTCCTTTGTGCACAATAAAGTGCGAAACCGCTTGGCCACGACAAAGGCAGAGACATTGGTGTATATCTACGCGAACAGCAAACTTGAACGTCAAAAACGTGGACACAACCCAGCCATTTTTTACGACCAGATGCTTGCAGATGGAGACGATGAGGACGAGCGTGATGGGCCTTTGTCTTCAGGGGAAGAAGACGACGTTATTCCTGATTTTATGAGAGAACGCGAGAACCGCAGGGATGAAGAGGATTGGTTGCGCAACAATCCTTGGAATGCAATGGTTAGGCCGCCACATAGTCCTCCACGACCAATATACGGGAATACATTTGATTTTAGTGACGATGGGTATGTTTCTCCGGGAAATTCACCTGTACGCAGTCCACCGCAGAACGTCGTGCACAATATGGATGCAATTTCGCCGGCACATGCATCACTGAGGAGGGAAAGCACCCCCGACAACAACGACGAAGGCGTACCTATTCCCATGGCACCCGTAGAGGAAGAAGCTAGATCTCCAATATCAACTAGTTCGCCTCCAAATATGGCCCGCAATTTAAGAAGCAGTGCACAAGTTCCAATGAGAAGCGAACATGAAGAAGAGGCCATCAAAGTCAATGAAGTTGTACACGAGGGAATACCAAATCCCGTTGTATTGAACGCATCTACCCTCGGAACAACTGTTACTACAGATGATGATGATGATGTGCCATTGGCATATGTTATGAATCGAAGTCGGAATGTGCTGTTGAATCCAGAGACGACTACAAATGTGGCAACAGTGAGGAGGTCTATCCCAACCCTTCCAATAAGGCCACCAGTGCGTGGAGGTGCTCTACGGACGATTGATGAAGAGGTTCACGGCTCAGTTCCACAACCCACTCAACCTTCATCCGTGTCTGGCCCTAGCGAATCATCATTAGGAATCCAGGGGCGCAACAGTAGAGGCCAGAAAAGGCGTATTAGAAGGGTTGACGAGAGGGGACCTCGAAATCCTAAACGACCCACTCAAATTGTCCAACGGTGTACCATTGGAGCGGGATGTTCCACCTAGAATGTTGGACAATCAAGTAGAGGAGGGCGACACCCTGCATCCAACATGGATGGAACTACGGATGCGTTGAGGCTCACGAAACGACTTGTGCAAACTGAAGGGTTCAGTGGTGTAGATACAGAAGTTCGAAATCTGAACTCAGAGGTAGAGCGTGAGGTACAAATCGAAGTAGTAACAAGGGAAGATGATGAAATCGAAAGCTCGGGCGACAACAGGAGCAACGAAGAGTCTTACGAAGATACAGACCCTAATGCTGATGAGGTGCCGAGCGATTCCACATTCACGCCTGGTGACTAGAGTACTAGAGAAGTAGACAATAATTATAGTTATAGTTATAGTTATAATTATAATTATAAGGTTTTAGCTTATATGTTAGGTAGCAAATCTTTGTAGTTCAAGCTTTGAGCCTTCATCCTGATGTGTAAGGATTTTGTAATGCTTCATCAAGCATATGAGCATATTAGAGTGAGGGACAGATTACCGGTTTTAAAATATATGTTGAGTTCTAATTGGTAGGCAGTTAGGTGATGACTGCAACGTGGTTATAAAAGTGCAATGCAAGTATGGCTACATTTGAAGTCCGCCTCAAAGCAATATCGATGACTAATTAATATAATCGTTGTTGACATTATTATTGTGGCCTTATACTGGGTGAATTTTTGGGATTAGAGAAGTTTGTCCAATTTACATTTCATGGGCTCTATTATTTGCACTTGTAAATTGTAAACCCCAATATAACGTAGCACCTAATTATGCGCTTATAAAACATCTATGTGACGTGTTACTTCAAAGACTGAATATGCCAAACTGAAATTCTAAACTGAACCTGCGGTCGCCCTAAAACACGCGGTCACTGTCTGCTGCTCCGACCCGCAGTCGTCTTGTAACCCGCAGTCGCCCCTACCTGTCGGACCCGCGGTCGCCCTCAGTACCCGAAGCCGCGGTCGCCCCTTCACCCGAAGTCGCCCTAAAGCCCCTGACCCGCAGTCGCCCACTCACCCGCAGTCGCCTTCAAGCCTAAACCCACAGTCACCTCTATTTTTTCCACCCGCGGTCGCCCCTTCACCCGAAGTCGCCCTAGCGCCCCAGACCCGTAGTCGCCCCTTCACCCGTAGTCGCCTCAATTTTTCCACCCGAGGTCGCCCAAGGCAGACCTGCACGCGCCCACACCCGCAGTCGCCCACGCTGGCTGTCCATGTCAGTTCTGAAGCCCTGCCACGTAGGCAAAATCTATTTACCATGGGGTAAAATTTTTTACCCCTCCGCGACGCGATGTCAAGTAAACTCGACACTTCGTGACACGCGACACGCGACGTCAGACGTCATACACGACGCCTAAATCCAAAAATATGTCAGACAAGACAACCCTGCTTCTGGATGGTGAATGGGCAACACACCATAGCGGCATCGAAACGCATGCAGCGGATGCCCGCAATAAAAATGTAGGCAGAGAAGTTTAAGTCGTGGGAGTGTTTTGTGGTGTGGAACAAGGACGATCACGTCATCAGGAAAATATCCGCGTACTACAATCGCGTGAATCATTTTCAAAACTTCATGCCAACATGGGCCACAAACATCATGGGAGCCAGATTTGTTTGGGAGAAGATGGGTTGCCCTCCTTTGGACAAAGAGCCCACAGAGTTGGGCAGGGCCGCAGATAGGCCTCGTAAGTCTATTAAGGACATGAACAACCAGAAGCGGTTCAGGGTAAGCAATGCAATTCAACTCGGGTCGAGTTGAACTTCTCTCCAATTCATAATAGTTCAATTATTTACCTCCTATATCATTGAATTTGTCGTACTGGATACCTCTTGAATTGAAGTTGAAATCCCTATCTGATGAATCTATTTAATATATTATCCTCGTGCTAGCATTCAACTCGGCTCGAGTTGATTGAACCCTGACTGTTGGAATTTCTCTGGATGAACGTGTAGGATTTCACGGACGCAGTGAGACTCAGGTTCGCTATGATAGATGTGAAGAAGTCCCAAGGAGCATTGAGCAGGAAGAAGGAGAAGGACCTCGACATCCATAACGAACTCAAGATTATCACTGCCTCAAAGGAAGTGTATGATCTTTGGAATAAGGTCATATCCATGAATTTGCAGGGGCAGCTCACAGATCCCGACACCTTGCTGAAGTTCAGGCAGACCAAGGGATGGGATCAAGAACGAGATGGGGTCATGTCCCGGGAGTTTTTCAAGTGGCTCGGGAATTGCAGTGAGGGGGATCTCAAAAGATTGGCTTTGCATCTACTCGGCAGGACCCCAAACAGAGATTTGGCGCACCCGAAGGTGACGATGAAGAAGTCAACCGGGGTTATGGAGGACTGTTACACAGCCAAGGAGTGGCTCGAGCGGTGCAAGAGGAAGCAGATCATCCGAAGGCAGATCTTCTTCCTGAGGAAAAGTTTGAGCCTGTACAATAACGAAGGCAGTTTTCGCAGAGACAAGTGGAAGGATTTCAAGCGGGTATACAATGTCACAAAGGCCACGAAGAACACGCTGATTTCAGGCCCGCTGGATGAATTCTACTCCCTGGCGAAAATGCCTTGTAACAAAAATAAGAGCATTGAAGAGCTCTCCCCGATGGCCGCTCAATTTTTCAAGATTTTCATGGGAAGCAAGGGCAAGTTCGTCAAGCCCGAGGGGAGAGCCTTCTATCGGCCTTATAACATGAAGGACGACGAGCTAGTGGGCTGGGATACAAATGTGTGGGAGGAGGAAGTCGGCCAAAGTCTGAAGTTGGCAGTGATGGACTTTCGCAACATCCCTGGAACCATCAATAGGGAGAAGACAAAGAACAAAGATCTCTACTTCGAGCCCTTTATGGATATTCTCTCGACAATGGACCAGCCCACGGTCAAGGACCCGAATGTATGGTTGTGGATTTGCGGAGAGATGGACCTTCAAGTCGATCTCAGGTCGCATATCCGGACCTCAACGTACGGCGAAGTGTACACCGTACATTTTGCTGAGTACGTTCCTTCCGTCTGGGAGCGGATTCGCGATGCCCCCGAAAAATCAAATAAGGCGAAGGAGTCCGTGCACATGATCTTCTTGATCAAGAAGGGGGTAAGACTGAGCAAGAAGATTCCCAAGAAATTTGAGGCCCTCCCAGACGGACGGTACTCCAGGTCAAGAGCCACAAACGACTTGGATTACAGAATCTACAACACCGAATTGTGCATGGATTTTTATTTGCAGGTGTTGAGTCTGTTTGCTGGGCCTCAGGAGAATGTTCTCTCCATTTTCGCTGGGGGGAAAATAATATGCGCGGGATTGGTAAGTTTCCTATGTACAGTTTGGTCATTTAACTCGATGCGAGTTGAAT
Organism: Rhytidiadelphus loreus; assembly: GCA_947034895.1. NCBI lineage: Eukaryota > Viridiplantae > Streptophyta > Bryopsida > Hypnales > Hylocomiaceae > Rhytidiadelphus > Rhytidiadelphus loreus. Next base: position 56,651,006 of record OX344763.1, on the reverse strand, counting down.
TCCGTAGTTGCGGTGTAAATCCCTTTCATCTCGAGTCGAGTTGAAAGTTCTCTGACCTCATCGTTACCCAATAATTACCAGATGCTGTCCCTGGAGCACTACATCATTGGAGACTCCAAGTACAATCCGAAGTTCCTGCAGTTGGCGTTAGCATCCGAGTACCTTGACAAGGATGACTTCCTTGATTCAAGTTACCTCGTGGATCAAAGACTTCATCCAAGGAGATTTAGCAAGGGTGCTTCCAGTTCTGCAAAAGGAAAGGAGAGGATAACGGATGCCGAGGAAGCTGCCATCCACGGATCTCGAAGAGATGTCGCCATCAACCTTGGTGAGGATGAAGGCGACGACATGGAGAGGGAAGAGGAATGGAAGGACCCGGCAGCCGAAATCATTGGGGACTTGCTTCCCCAGGGGACAGGGTTGTCGGAGGGGGTCCCCGCCTCTAGCGACATGAGAGGTTCATCGGACACCTCGGCGCAGAGGCATGCCACCCCTCTTTCCTCTCAGCCTGAGGGGACCCCGGTTTCCAGTAGGCGCACTTTCAAAAAGAGGAAGAATCCCGAGCCTGCATCAGTCACAGATAACCAAAAATCCGTGTATGATGAGATATGGGAGGAAAACCATATTGCGAGGGAGGAGATGCGGGAGGAAAACAGAAGGGCCAGAGAAGATAACATGCAATTCTTTAAGGACATCGTCGCCACCCTCCCACAGTTGATGGTTTCAACCGTCAGGCAGATCCACCCGGAGCTTCTGCTAGCGGTTGCGCCATTGCAACAAATGTCTCCGGCTAAGACATCTTCCCGGCTCATGCTCGGCAACCGACCTCACAATTCAGCCGATAGTGCAAGGCAGCAGCCGACGTTGTCACCGAATCCGTCACATAATACGACGGCTTCCGAGGGTTTGCTGACAGTGCCAACTCCATCCTCCGCTGCCACAGACACAGAAGATGATGCGGCAGAGCAGGATCAAGAGGTCGAGGATGAAGGTCAGCCGGACATGGCAGAGGACTCAGCCAACATCCCCTTCAATCCTGAGACCGAGGATGTAGTGGAGAGGACCCCGGCGGAAGGGGTACATGCGGAGCAGTCACAGGACCCTGTGACTGATGCTTCTCCAGGTTGTTCCTCGTGACTCTCTTAGCATGTATTTCAACTCGGCTTGAGTTGAAGCTCCTTCCGCTATGCGTATATTAGTATCGCTAGCACTGACAGTTTTAGTTAGTACTAGGATAGGCCGACTCACGCATTTTGTATCATTTTCTCCCCTCGTGAGACATTGTAATATATATTTTTTCTTACCGCAGTATTGTCGTGTTCAATTTCCACAATCGCAGGGTTTGATTGTATCGACTATGTTGCTCCATGTCTTGGGCCTGTTGTGGATGATTCTCCACCAAAGGCGTCTCCATCGTGTCCTGCGGCAGATCAGGTTCTCGATGATCCTTTACCTCAGCACGATGCAGAGGTTGTCAAAGTCATCCCTGATGTCGTGGTGGTTCTCGAAGTCATCCCCGATGTCGTGGAGGTTGTCGAAGTCATCCCCGATGTTGTGGAGGTTCTCGAAGTCATTCACAAAGTCGCGGAGGTGGTGATAGATGATGTTCCTTGGGGTGAACAAGAACATCCTCAAATATCTCCTCAAAATGCTTCACTGGACGATGCGGTAAGTACTTTGCCATGTTTGTAGTGCTGTGCGTGTTGTGGTGGCTGACCTAGGCTCGAACTTCAGAATATTGATTTTTTGTTCGCCTCATCGATGTGTTCTCTAGTCTGTCGTGCCCCACTTCGGTGTACCCTTCGAAATTGAGTTTGACCCGGTGTAATTTTCGATGTGTCTATGTTCCTTATGAGCAGGGGACCAGTGAGGGAGTCGTAGGTGATATTGGTGCGGATATGCACATTCGTAGTCCGTTCACATCCAGATTCAATAAGAAGTGGCTCAATGTCGTTCTAGATCTGAATGGACTTCTTTGCTTTTGTGATGATATGAGATATCACATAAAAGAAAGGAGAGTGTGCTCTCTTTATGAGGTAGTCCCGAGAGCGGAGAGGTTCATCTTCCCGATGGAAAGGGTTACTTTCCGACCCCATGTGAGAAGGTTCGTGCGGGAGTTGACCTCCTTCGCGAACGTCGTAATCTGGAGCTCCATGGATCAATGGTACGCCGAGCTCGCTGTTGATTTTCTCTTCCATGGCCTGACGCCCCCCTTCGGTGTCCTCGGCCAAGAACAATGTACCGTCATGAAATCTAGAGACGGGAATGGCATGCTAAAGAACTACAGGTTGAGGGGATCGCGCAAGGACCTGTTTCTCAAGCCATTGGAGAGGTTGTACAAACTAAAGGGGTCCATCTTCACGCCGGAGAATACTATAATAGTGGACAACAGCCCAGAGAAACACTTCATGAATGATCCCTCGAACGTAGTGCTCCTAGACTCGTGGTGTTTTGTTGGAAAGGGGTCGAGAGACAGGGTTCTCATATTTGAACTCCTGCCTTGGATTAGGAGACTGCATGTAGAGAGGCCGTGGGAATTTTTTTCTTTCCGTAGAAACAATGCTTTTGGGGGGATTCACCTCAAGCATCATCTCGACCAATCCATGTACAAGGAACTTCAGAGGGCGCTCGCGGTCTCCAATAGACTTCATACTAAACGGAAAGTGGATGATTTCGGGCGTGTCATTCCTTTGCTGGAACCACGCACGACGCGCGCAACGAAGCGCAAGGAGCTCACCAAAGAAGACATCTACTTCCGTCCTTGTCCGCCTCCCGAACGATGTCTATAGGAAATCTAGAAATTTGTAGGCGACATAGTTGTGTTGAGAGGGTACGCCTTAAAATGTAATTATTATTGTCAAATAAAATAAAATGAAATTCATCATTCATATTTGCACTGGATTATTTTTGTGTTGTGCCCAGGAGTTGAGGAATGCTGTGGCTCTAGTAATTCCGCATGTCATGTACTCCGAGGCCACTACACATTCGACAATGGATTTTTCAATGATGGACATTGATGATGGCGTTGTTGATAGTCCTCCCAATGGAGGGAAGTGCCCCAAAGTAATGCACTCTCCATCTCCTCTAAAATCTCGTTCACAAACAAACCGGGATCGGCCTGTTGTCAATTTGGAAACGTAGAGGAAGCTCTACGATGAAGATGCGGTTGTGGTGGCCTTTATGGAGGTGTGTTATTTGTGATTGAGTGGAATGTTTCAACAATTGTGTCTGTCTTCATGGTTTGCATTGTAGTCATTGTGGGTAATGAATGTCTTATTTTCTTGGTTTTGGTAGGTGGAGGATTCAATGCCTATATCCGTTGCCATGTTGGACAACACCTCCAAAGGCGTCAAGAGTATACCATTGGAGAAGCGGTATGCAATAGCTGAAGTGGAGAATTCAATGCCTAAATCTATTGCCATCACGGGTAACACTTCCAAAGGCATAAAGAGTATAGAATTGGAGAAGCGGAATGCAACAACTGAAGACGCACTGCCTCGTCTGTCATCTTTGGATATCGTAAAACGGCAATGCAAAAGAAATGATGGATTGCCTCCTCTTCATTATAGGACTCCTACGTGGGATGCTTGGGAGCTGAGGTCATTAAAGAAACAACAGCGAGAGATTGCGCAACAATTATCCGCTAGGAGTACAGGATATAGTCAAGGCCCAGAAATAATAAAGGCAATGCAAATATTGAGGAGTAGGTCACAGTCATAGCGTGTGGAGTTAGCATCATCGTATCGATTCATAGTATATATAGATAGCATCATGTTCAGGCCTCCATAATTCTAAATACATTGCTATTATAATTTTACTTCTGCACATATTGTCTATGTTTGTCTATTAATGTATTTTGTTCTTGTGGTGGTGGCTTGAAATTCTTATTGCATACTTAGTTTTTGAAGCTCATAGAACTCCCATTTCATTGGAAAACTCCCATTTTAATGAATATGATGTTCTCGACTTCTTCAATTCATCTATGCGCAAGGTTGACTTCCCAGCTAATTCCATATTCTCAGGAATATGTGTTGAATTTTGAAGACAAATCTTGCGCTCCCTCCTGTTCTCCCCTTGTTTGTTATGGCCAGACAAAGGAACCACTACCACTCTTCTTTCAAGGAAAACCATTCCTCCTGCAGCTTGTTGACCAAAGGCCAAATTTTGACTTTGTTGAAACCACAAGGCAAAATAGATGTTGTGTGAAGATAGTCCTCGCATTGCGTCATGCCACCAATACACCTTCTTGTGCAACAAATTCAATGCTTGTTGTCTGGGCACTACACTCCTTTGAAAGTCTTTTATTTTTTCCGCAACTTGGGCAAGGTTGAAGATACACATTTGCACTTGTAACTCCAACCATGGATCAAAACATTCCTTTGTACAGTCTTCATGCCACTCATCTTCACTCATTGTTGTCTAAAACATGTGGTGGAACTTGGTTTTGATGGCATTCACTCCCTGTAATCTGTGTGAGATGTATGTTGTGTTCAATTTGCAAAATTGAATACTACTCAAAAAAATCCAATGCCACTTCATGCAATTTTCTCGTTGCACCCTTGTTTGGCCACTTCTCTAGATTTGTGGCCTTGTGCCTCCTTCGTTGTTTTTTCTTTGCCTTCGAAGACTCTCCACCCCCTACAACAGCTCTGGCCCTTTCTATAGCTACGGCCCCTTCTGCAGCTATGACCTCCGAAACGCAATCTGTTGATTCCGCATCCGGGTCCAAAGTCGGTGCATCTCCAACGCCTATCCAACAATCATCAACCTTTTTCTTCAAGAAATCGCGACCAACCATCGTGACAGTAACAAGTAACAAATAATCAAAATGAAAGGAATTAGGAATTCGGCTTCCACAAAGTGAAAAACCGCCCCCCTTATTCCTCAAACCAGCCTCTACCCAAGTACTGCAACCAATCCAAGACAAGAGCACTGTCAGAGTAGGAGAGACTGTGGCATAAGTTCATCAAAAACACTCTTCTTATATATCCATTTCACATCGATGAAGAGGCCGTCGAGAAGACAGACATAGCGCCCAAAGGCATAGAGGGTGTCCAAGGGATGGATAGGGCGTCTAGGGACGGATAGGGTGTCTAGGGGGGCGGAAAGGCCGTCTAGCCCGCTACATGGCTGTCCAGGGGATCGGGAAGGCCGTCGAGCGGGCCATTCTCAACAGTGCTGGCCGCGTGTAATTAATTTCTAATCCTTGTTCGGAGAATTTTTCATTTATCTTGTTTGGCACTCTAGGACTTGTCAGAACAAGTGTCTAGGTTTGAAATTCTGCATTAGTCTACGGTGGCAGGAAGTTTAGGAGTGCTAACTTAATGTTCACATTTGTTTCAATTAGAGGACAAATAAATACCAATAATGACATTCAAATGCTCAAAACAAGGTTTACTTCTCATTTAGAATGGAATTCTATTTAGTTGCACGTAAATAAAGGGAGAAACATAGAAAAAAATCATAGAAGGTCAAATTGAAAACTTCTTAATTTCGGTCCTAGAATGTTATATTTTGATGTTCATGTGAACATTTGATTCATTCTAATTGCATCCATTTTCATGAAAGTCATGGGCAATGTTTGTGTTACAACAATCAAAGCATCTCCTAATCTCTAAAATAATTTATATTTTGTAGGACTCAAATTTGAATGCAAATGAATTTTATCAATTATACGTAGAACAATTTCACCTTTGGGATTATTGTATTTTGATTCCATCCTTTCTTGCATGTAGGTGCACCTAATAATTTAGTGTTTTGTTGAATTTTAAACCCTGCCTATACTCAACTCAAAGTCTCAAACGTACAAACATTCTTTAACTTACTAAGCCCGGATCAAATATACAAAATCCAACACAAAATCACCCTCTAAATGCTCCACTTAAAGGTAATAAGATTAATTTTGAAATTGTTAATTATGAAATAATTGAAAGACCTCCTAACCAACATATGTCATATGTATATCATTGATTCATGTAAAACATTGTTTCTTCTTTTTATTAATACATTACATAAAAAAAAATTTAGTCCTACACATCTTTACTTAAGAATGTTTTACCTTTTAAAGATATTGTTATGCCGTTTTTTTAGGTCTTCAATATGTTTTTTAAAACTTTGAATTTAATTCATCAACCTATTTTTTTTTCAATTCAAAGTCTACATTTCAATCGAGTTTTGCACTTGTGATGCCAACTAAAAAAATGAAGGACATGTTCTGTAGTTTCCAGTCCAGCTTAAGTTTTGAAGTAAACCCTATACCCTAACCCTCTAAACCCTCTTCACTGTTGCAATTTTAGGACTATTTGATGTTGTTCAAGTTTATGTAACTCTAGCAAATAAGAGAGGATTGGATTAAGATAAAGGAAAAAAAGTGACGAATGGATTCTAATATTCCATGTAGTCTTCCATAAAAATGGGAACCCTAAAACCATAACATATGGCATTTGCCTTTTATTTTTTTTCTCAAAATCAAAATGCAACATTGAGTACATGAACTCGACATTTTTGTGGTCTATACTTTTTTTTTATGGCTCCTAAATTATAATGCAACTATCGGTGAATTACTATAGTTTTTCTTATGGATTGATTATTAATTGCTTATGTGGTACCATATGTTAGCCCCTAAAGTCCCAAGGCCTCTTTTCCATCCTAAACCACTCTAAATTGCCATTTCTATAGCAAAGATAAAAAAAAAAAAATTGAATGTGTTTAGGCCTTTAGGATGCATACCTAACCGTAGTCTGTAGGATCTCGTACTAGAGTACTAGACTAGTGTTCAATTGAATGGAAGAAATTTCACAAACTTTGCCTATGTAGAATTGTAGATTGCAAGATATTTGCGTTTAAACTTTAACCCCTGAATGCCCAATGGCGCCATTCAGTGCCATTTTGATGGCAGTTCAATGGGATGGAAAGAATTTGGAAGCATTTATTTCATTTTTTTTTTTACCTTCCATATTGAGTTACAAAGGGTATTCAATTAATTTTGTAGTCTTTCTTGTATTTGCCTCCATGTAATTGAGAGTTTAGTAAAAAAATAAAATCACAAAATATGCTACTTTAGTGTATTTTGGGAAGTTGTTGCTCCTTGCTCTAAATCTGAAATTTCTCCCCAAAATTTATATTTTCTGAGTTTGAGTCAAATTAACAAAATGAAGGTTGTTTTCTCTACTTCCTATTCCATTTAAAATTTTGAACAAAAACCTAAAATGAAATTTTATTATTGTTATTTTAACTTTGAATGTGTTTTTAATGTCTACTAAATTCTAAATATAGAATGAAATGGAAATTGAGTTTACACTATGATGTTTGTCATAATGTCATTGTAATATACACACATGGTGAAAATTTGAAAATTTGAAAATTAATTTTCTATTTGATGTGATTATTTTTAACTATTTCTTCAAAACTTCGAATAAAAATCAATTTTCTACAAAAAAAAAAAATTTTAATTGCGAAGTGACTTAAACATGTGATTTCATCTCTGAAGAATAAATAGAAGTTTTTCCATACATATCTAATTCCAAAATGGAAACAAATTGAATAGCAGGCAGCGAGGCTTGAAATCAATGGTCATCGGTCTCTCATTTAGGGGTTAAGGTTTAAAGTGAATGAAGCAATTTTTTTGGCACCTTGGCCGCTAATCCAAGTTGTCTAGTAGGATGGAAGGGCCATCTAGGACTTTTGGTAGGCCGTCGAGAGGACGGGCAGGCCGTCCAAGACCACGGATAGGCTGACGAGGGGACAGGCAGCTTGTCGTCTTAGACAACCTTTCCGTCCCCTCGACGGCCTACCCGTCGTCGGGGACGGCCTTTTCCGTTCTCTGGATGGACAAGCCATCCCCGACAACGGGCAGGCCATCCATCGAACTTTTAGACGGCAGTGTAATGATTTTCCGATCCTCTTGACAACGTTCCAACCCGATGCCGGACTTTAGTGGACTGATCGACCGTCCATTCCAAGGCCGTTCCACGCCCTGGACGGTCTAGATTCTTGATGGACTGGTTGATTAGGTGTTAATTATCCTACGTAATTGGGTCGGAAATTGGGGGGTATAAGTGAAGTTTTTTGCTTAGTTGACCTTGTTTTCTCTTTTGAGTTGCACTGTCCTAGCTTGAGAAAGCTTCTCATTGTAATTTGAGAGGAAGTGTTATACATTTGGCATTTGATTTGTCACATTTCAATTGCCTTCACACAACAGAAGGCAAAACAAATTGTCATTGTATTTGCATACAATATCGTGTGTGTCATTGTGCAGGTATCAAGAATGGACGCAGAGGATGCACCAGGAGGTTCAAGACCTAGAGGTGAACCCTCAAGTAGAAGGAAGAGAGGGAACAGGGCAATTTTGGATTGGGGCACACTTAATGCCCCCTAGATTATTGCAAACCCTGGGTGGATGGATGCAAATTCACCATGGACAAGAGCAACATGTCGGAAGTATGTAGATTGGGCCCACATCAACCGCCATTGGCCACACAACCGGTACGAGGTGCACGTGAAATCTAGCGTCATAAACATTGACCAGTGCGAACATCCGCACTTCAAAAAGAGTCTAATTGAAGTGTCATTGGCACTTGAGGTTCGAGATCCAAGAAAGATGGGACACTTTCATTGTGCCAAATGGCACATGCGGAGATTTTTCTTGGGAAGGATGTGGATTGGAGAACCTTTTTGGGCAAAAAAAGGAATGGTGAATTACCAAATAGAACTCGCTCCATTGCACCCAATCCTGCCATGCCATTGGGTGATGTACAAAATGTGCAACTCAACGTAGTTCCACAAGCGGAGCGACCAGGGATGGAGTTGATGGAGGTAGAGGTTGGTTAGGGCAGCGGTCCAGATTTCAACCAACAAGATGTGATTGGTGGAGTGGAAGCTGACAGTGAAGAAGTACTTCGCTTGCACCAATTAGTCCAAACACTGCAAGCAAAAAAAGAAGAAGCACTACAACAACATGTTGCAGAGTTGGAAGGTCAAAGAGCAAGGGTGTGGGCCCTTATGGATGAAAATGTGCGACTCATCGCACGTGAAGCCGAGCTCGTAGCGCGTGAAAGGCGGTTCAGCACAGAAGAAATTCCACCACTCGATGTTGTAGTGGAAAGTACTACATACGTGCGGATGAAGATAGACTAGGCCCGAGCAATACAAATGAGTTTAGGATGCGGTCACAGTCTATTTTTCCAAGTGAAAAAAATTCCACGTTGGATATTATGCGTGCACGTGTTGAGCGAGCTGAAGTAGAGGTTGAAAGTACTCGCACAAGCATGGAAGAATTAACAAATGCTAAGCGTGCTTTGGAACTTCGCGCCAACAACGCTAAGGCAGATGTGGCGGTGCTTACTGCAGCTCGAACAAATATGGAGCAAACCATGATTGCAATGAGTGCTCAAAATATGCGGTTGGTCCAAAATCTTGAGAAGGAGCAAATGTTGCTTCAAATGTGCAACATGAAGTTGACATGCAGCTTAGCGCTAAATGAGGTTGAGCAAATGCAGCTTGAAGTGAAAAGAGTGGCTGCGGAATTCAATGATGGCAGTGAACGTTATTTTGACTTGACTTCGTGGCCTCGGGTGGAAGAAATGTTCACCGATGATTTGCTAGTGAAAATCGAGAATTTAAGCATTGATTGGAATGCCTCTCCAGACTTGGAATTCCAGTATAATATCGAGCGCTACTAGTACGGACTAGCCAACTGCGATGGCATTAGGCCACTAGTGTGGCCTTCCATCCTAGATTTTGTACAAGATGGAACAACATGTATAATGTGCCAAGAACCATTTGGCCCCAAGGGTGGATGGAATCTTGGTACATGTGGCCATTTATACCCCCCTGTGTGTCTCATTCCACACACGGTCACCAGAAAGAGATGTGTGCAATGCAGGGCTCCATTTCATCCACGACTTTACAAAATGTTTGACCTTCAAGACCACATGCCTGCATATTACAAGCATAATGAAGAAAATTTACCGGGCCTTGGTAATAGAGTACATTGGGGGAAGGACATGACGTGGCTTTGGAAGTGGGGCCAGGACAATCGACACCTCCCCACAAGAATGGTCGCTGCCATACATTGGGAGAATGACGACCAAGTGACAAAGGTGATCAAGAGGGTGATTGGAGACGGAGATCTAGGGTGTCAACTATATTTTGGTCAGATTGACGGTAGACATTGGGACCCAGAACTCTCCATTTTTGTGCATGCACCACATCCACAACACATCATATTTAACTCTCAAAGCATGCCAATCGAATTTGAAGGTGAAATGAGTTTTGAGGAAGAAATGAACTACATTGAAGACAATACCTTCCATAAGCCAACGCTCCTGAGTGTCATTTTTTCCCACTTACATAAAAAATACGACTGTGCCGCACATTAGCTTCTGACGACTTTGCAATCGAGACAAGAATTGCAGATATTTTTAAAAAGCAGCATAGCACGAGGCATCGTAATCGAAGAAGTAGAATAGATAGTTTTGGATTAGATTGTGTATAACTAGATAAGTGTATAGAATTAAATAGCAGAAGTTGTACAAAGCAAACATATGTAAAGCCTTTATCAGTTTACCATCTACTTGAACGATTTATAAAACATATACATTTATCATTTTCTTTCCACCTTGTGTATTGTTGCTTTGCCTTTGTCCATTTTTGTAATCTATTGGCCCTTTTTGTAATAGTATAGAAGAAGCTTGTATGCTTAGATGGTAGGTAAAATAGTCTTCTATTTCATTTTTGGTGAAACCCTAAAGTCCCAAGTCCATTTTTTGGCCCAAACTGCCCTAAACCACCACTTTTGCTAAGTTCACCTATGAAATAAAATTTCCAATTTTTTTTAATCGAACCGGAGGATCTTGTTCTACACTTATCTTAGATGACGTGATAAAAAATTTGTGATGTTTGACCATATAGATTGAAAGTTATTAGCATTCAAAGTGAAAGAAGAAAATTTATTTCAAGAAGTTGCTAGGATTGCCCACTCCACAAAAAAGTCCATAACTTTTCCATTCCTAATCCAAATGGGATGAATGAAAGCCTCCCATTTAAAAGAAAATATAATCCAACCGGAAAAAGATATTAAAATTTGTATTTCATTTTTTTGTGGACTTTTTTGGCTACCCGGAGTCCCAGACCGCCCGATGTCCTAATCTCCCCTATTTTGAGGTTATTGTGGCATAACCTATGCTCCTAGGCATTGATTGGAATAGAAATTGTATTTTTAATAAACTCATAAGTTTTTCTATCATTCTATCTTATGAAAAAGTTTCCAAAAGTTTCAGTAAAAATTGAGATCATTGGAACCTACCGTAAATCCATTTTGTCCCTTGCAGCAGGGACAATGAGAGTATGTTATTTTAGGGGCTAAGAAATAAGAACAATGGAAATTCCTTACTAAAGCAAGAAATAATTAACAATTAATTTTATTGCTTAATCTTTGATGAAATCTTCTTTAAGTCTTAAGAATTAAACCAAAAAATAATTCAAGTTTTGTTCTCTTAGTTTTTAACTTTTTTTAGTTGAACTATTGATTGACCACTCCCTCATATTTATTTTTAAATTCAAAGTTTAGAAATTGAACATTTTCCTCAAATGGCATTATGGCAATCAAATGAATAATCAAAGTCTAATATCTTGCAATTGCTAACTTGATAAGGTCACGCTACATGAAAATTTTCCCAAATCAATTGAAATAAATGACTTTATGAATGGCGATCCTATACTTAAAGTCTTAAATTGAACAGATTCTAATTTTTTCTTTTCATTTCATTTCAAGATGAATGCAACAGAAATGGCAACTTGGAGTGTTTTTTGGCAATAATTAGCCTAGGGCCCACATGGATTAATATTTTTGAATTTCTTGCCATATAGTGTAAAATCAATTTAGCAACTTCTCTAATAAGAAATTCAATAATGAACTTTAATCCCTAGAATCCTAGATGCCCTAGGCCTGTTTTGAGCTTCTTAGAATTTGCTCTAAATTGAACAAAATGTCAACATTTTGATTAGGTGACTAGGTGTATCAATTTAAAAAAAATTGTAACCATATAAGTTCAAACTCGACATGTTAGAAATCTCATAGAAAACTAAAACACAACAATATCACTTATGGAGTAAAAGATTATAATGTTTGACCATGAGGGTGTTAAAACTACAAAAATGATGTGAAGTCTTCCAATCCTCTTTTCACAAGTCAAATTTAAAAAGTTTATGACCAAAAAAATATGAGGTTAAAGGGCCTAACATGTATAATCCCAATCAATTTATGGCTTCTTAAAATATACTCTATAATTTTTTTTTAATTTTAAATGAATTTTGAATGTGATTTTTTTTCCAAGATCTAGTGTTTTTGAGGCACATTTCCAAGAGCTCTCAATGCTACAAGAAGTCAAGGTTGCAATGGGTACCCTTGCACAAAGTCTTGAATAGAAAAATCACTATCATTTATTTTTAAAAACAGACTATTGATGCTATAACTAGACTTCAAAAAGAACTTTCCAGAAATGGATACTACTAAAAATAGAAACTTGGTTAGGTTTTATTTTTCCTTCAACGTATTGCCAACCCCAGATTTGGATGCCTCGGGCATTTAGAGGTTAAGTGCAAAAAATCCAATCCCACCCGTCTAGATGCCCATCTATTTCTCCACATAACCATCTACTACCCATCCAGATGCTTGTCCATCCTACCCGTCCACATGCCCGTCCAGTTCTCCGTCCACATACCCATCCATCCCGCCTATCCAGATGCCCATCCACATGCTCGTCTAGTTCTTTGTCCACATACCCGTCCATCCCGCCCGTCCAGATGCCCGTCCATCCTGCCCGTCCATATGCTCGTCGATAGAGGCCTGCTCGTCAAGCGCGTCCGTCCCATGCGCCCGTCAACAAAGAACATCCATCCATTTCTGTAGTTTTCATCCTCTGTCAACGGTTCTCGTCCTGATTTCATCCTGACGAACGTCGGGGATGAATCTAGACGTTTGGACGTAACGTGATGGGGACAACTCTGATAAAGCCCTGTTGAAGGGTATTCTTGCTAGATTGGTAGAAATAGAAACGGAATGTGAAAGCCAGTGTGAAGGCACTACGGATGACATTGAGGCCAACGATGTGCATACCCTCGAAGCACTAATCATACGCGGGAAAGTTTCTTTGTTAGTTCAACAAAAAGAAATGGACGTACTGGAGGAATTTCATTTGAAATTCAATAAAGGCAAAGATGGAGGCTCCACCTCAAATTCCAACCTGTTTGTCAGAACCTAGAAACAGGATTTTTATTACTTAGAGTAGAATTAGGGACAAAAAATCCAATCTTAGCTAAATTTTTTGATTCTTTGGGAAAGAATTAGAAAAATTACTAGGATTATGGATTAGCCAAATGTAGGGTATCTTAGTAGGATAAAATGGTTAAGGAAGAAAACTAAATTTTCCATCCTGACCGGAAACCGGAATCACGAATAGTGGTTTAGAAGCATTTTGGTGATACCAAAACCGGAAAAGGGTCTACGCCTGGATCCTAGACCGGAAATCAAACCAAGGGAGGAGAACCTTGTCAGCAATGAATCAAAGGAGGACGAGTCTCCTAAGAATTCAAACCAAGAAGATAGCATTTCGAGGTTAAGATCTGGATCATGTGAAGAACCGAATCCAGAAGATGACTCAAAACTGGATGTTATCTCTCCCACACGATTTAAAGAAAAGGATAAAGGCTCAGACTCCATCTAAGGATAAGGTACCAATGGAAGTCAACCTTCAGTCAGTAGGAAGAAGCCAGCTAGAAAGGGGCAGCCAAATTAGGGGAAGCACCTCAAAAGTGGCTTAGGAAGAAGAAGACTAGTTGTTTTCAGAAGTAGATTAGTTGCTTTTAGGAAGAAGAGGTAGAGGATTTGTAGGAGTAGATTTAGGAGTTAGTGAAAACTCAAGTTTTGGGTAGGTAGAAAGCAGCTTTCAAGTTACTTTCCAGTCAGATGAACCTGGTTAACCGGATCCGGATTTATAGGATCTGAGATACGCTTTTTGTAGAAAGGGTCGGCTTTTAGGAAGTCAATGCTGAGATTTTGAAATTGGAGGAATGGCGCGTGTCATTCTCTGGTCCGTAGTTTAGGATTTTCTTAGGATCTTTTAGATGCCCATGGGTTTGGTATTTAGTGGGGTTGAAGTTAAATTCAAACCCGAACAGTTTTTATTTGTATTCTTTTCATTTCTATTGCAAAGTATTCTGATTTCCACTTCTTTAGTGTTGGTCTATTTGAAAAGTCTGGACTCTGGGTTGGTATGTCGGCAATGCTAGAACCATTGTTTGTGCGGGTAGCTATGTTTGCAGGTTTTGGAGAAGATTAGTGACGAGCAAGTAGTTGGGGTTGCCTAGTTATCAAGTCACCAGATTTTGCCTTAGAAACTAGGTTTGGATAGATCCGTCATTGTAGTAATGTGGGGATTGTAGGGTTTCTTGAGTGACCTGCTGAACCGGATTGGTTTCCGGATTAGTTGTGAGGAGAAACTGAAGTTCCATTTTTTTTTTGTCTTTTGTTATTTTTCTTTGAGTGGAACTTTTGTCACTATAAAACATTGAAGGGTAGGAATTCACGCAACCTTCTTTAATTGCAACTTGCGAAACCCTCTGCTAAAGAGGCTAAACTTCCAAACCAGTTACTAAGTTTGAGGATCCGGAAGCAGAATCCAAAAGAGGTATAGAGTAACTACACTCAGGCTTTTGGTTTCTGTTTCTGTTTCCTAGAAGAGTATTATCAGTGGGCAAGGGAGTGGTTTAGGACCCTTCCTTTTTGTTGTTGTGGAGATTAGGACTACTGTAGAATAGTCCAACTAGATAGAAAGCAATCATTTAGGTATTTCAAGCTTTCCAGTCTAGAATCCGGTTCACTTGTGGTTGTGGTAACTTCCGCATCATGTTCCGGTCATCACTAAGAATGTACAAACACGATCTCTGTGGGAACAATATACAAGTCATCTTAAAGGTGTTTTAAACACGTTTGAACGTCTACTAGAGGGATTTTGCTTTCTTGTGCTACGACACCGTTGTTGGACAAACGAATGGTCAAAATAATGGAAGAGTCCAAGGCAGAAAAGACCCGGTTGAACACCAAAAGGAAAGGTATGGAAGAGGCGTAGTCAAGGTTGAATGACCTAAAAGAAACCACAGTTGTAGGCCTCATTGACCTTCCAATGGCTTTGGATGCATTGTTAGTAGATGAAGAGCATTGTGTGTTGACATCAAAGGTAGCTTCCTTGAAGCAAAAATTAGTTTCTTTGAAGAAGCTTGAACACCTGTTTTAGAGTACAAGAATGCACACCTTGGTTTTGCGAGAATGTTCAAGAAATTTTGGATCAAAAACAAGATGTGGAACTATGATCTAACCCTTTTGAGGAGTGCTCAGAGAATTGCAATCCTTGAGCTTGAAGTTATGAAGAAGAAAAGCAAAGAAGAGGCCAATATGGATGTTGCATGATTTTGGGCTAAAGGTAGTCTTCTAGTAATAGATTAATAGGTAGTTGTTTTTCTAAACTTGTGTATATTGGAAGGGTTGCTTTCACCTTTAGACCCACTTCATATAGTACAATGGGGTCCATGTGTTTTTTTGCTCAATAAAGATATATATTCCTATCCAAATCAGCCTTCACATGTTTTGAAGATCTAATTCTTTTTTATTAGATACATGTCAAATACATTTATTGCATGCGTTGTAGGTCAATTATCTACATAGACTTTTGTGCTTTAATTTACACAAGATACCAACAATGTTATAATACAATTGTATTTTAAGAAATTCATACTGAACTTCCAAACAATTATTTATATTTGAACAACTTCATACAATTTTTAGTTTGCCATGTACATCAATTGCAACATCTTCCTACGATGTGAAAATAAATAAAATTTACTAAAGATTTGAAGATTTCCTAAACCCTAAATCCTTAAGGAGTCAAATAGTGTTTTTTGGCATCATAGTGATATTTAGAAGGGGAACATGAATTGAATTTTCAATAATTTTCTTTGGCACAACATTTTTTAAAGGATTAAATTCGAAGCCTACCAATTTTTAGAACTTTTCACTACGTGGTTCAAAAGTTTTTGTATGATAAGTAGTTTTCAATACTTGGCAGGCAATTGGTCTACAAAAAAAGTAAAAAAATTCTTTACAAATCACAAAGCATTTAAAAAAATAAAATTGAAATTGAAATTGGTTCTTTAGATTTATATCTATTTAAAAAACTTTGAATCATTTCATTTTGATTAATGAGATGAAAGTTATAGGGAGATTTAGTTGTGTGTAGTTTGCAGGTAGTTACTAAATTTGTATTCTTTTTAACTAAATTTCAAAGTAGAAGGCTATGGTAGAATTGCATAATTGCATTTGGTGTAGATTGTTAATTACAACGTTACAACCATGTCGCTTGGTATTTTTCAATCCCATAAATAAATGGCTTACAACTCCATATTTAGAATCATTCATTATTTGCTTGTACTTATATTTTTTTCCTAGATGTTATATAATTTGAATTTTCTATATTTTTACAAGCATGTAGCCAACTTGTCTTGATGAATGACTCCAATGAATTTTGTCGTTTTTCCATCCAAATGTAACCTTGTGAAGTGCATCTGCCCTTTTCTTTGCAGGGTTGCAAAAGGAGTTTAGTCTCAGCGCTCACTACTGTATTGATAACTATACAATGGAAATTTCTGAATTCTTTTGGACATCTTCTCAAACTAGCTTACTATAAGATCCTACCATTACATGTGTTGGATATTTTTTTATTTGTTCTAAATTTGGTACATGTACTAGGAATGCCAGATGTAGAGTGTTTTTCTTATAAACTAAGTCCTAACCCTTTAGGATACATTTCTTTAATCTTTATGCACATGAAGTTGCCCTTCTCACACTTGAGGTTGCCCATGGCACCCGAAGTCTCCCCTAAAACCCGAAGTCACCCATTTGGGACTCAAAGTTGCCCATGTGGGACTTGAAGTCGCCCTTTCTGAACCCGAGGTTGCCCTATTTGGGACCTAAAGTCTCCTTCTAGACCCGCGTTCGCATTGTGTGACCCAAAGTCGACTCTTGAAAAGACACGCGCCTCCATATGCCTAGAGGTGGACCAACGGTCATTCAAGGACAACCTTGAGTGTAATATGGTTTTGTAGCAACAACCTAAAACCATCCTCAGAGCAAGTAGAGGGCAGACCGAAAGCACTATAAAGGTAAAGGAACAACATTGGCTTTTCATTGCTCTATTGATGAACATATGGCTTGGATCCTCTAAAGAGGCTTCATGCAATGTTATATTCTTCAGAGGGCAACAACCTTGCTTTGAGTGGTTAAAAAACTACTCGAAGTGGAGGCTTTGTCATAACTTCTTTTTTCAAAGCACTTGGACAGATACACATTTCGGATCTGAATAAGGCATATTAGATAAACAATATGGCAAACCGAGGTGCGGGGAAGAGGACAAACATAAATGATACTCAAAGAGTTCTATCACCTAATATGGAGCAACTATCTCTTTGAATGGATGGTTTGATACGAATCACCATCCCTTGTTGAATATGATGCTCGTCTACCTTGCAGGTGATGTCTTCTTGGGATCGGTTGACACCATAGGAGAGAGGAAAGACATGGCATATATGGTGAATACAATGGCTACCTACATAGAGCATGTTGGACCAGGAAATATTGTCGAATTGTGTACAGACAATGCTTCCATAATGATAGGGTCAATGCGCGAGTTGCAAGTAAGGTATCCCCACACATATACGCAGGGATGTACTGCACATATATTGGACTTACTTTTGGAAGACTAGAGAAAGGAAAAAATGATCAAAGACCTAGTAGATAAGGCCAAGGCAATTGTGAAGTTTATTAAAAAGTACCACTTGACTTTAGCTCTCTTTTGTAAGTACTCGCCGAAGAAATCATTGAGAGTTCTTGCGTCCACATGCTTCGCAGTGCATTTTCTCATGATAGACTGTTTGGTAGAGTGCAAACAAGCGCTTCAATTTATGGTAGGGGACGAGGCATATATGCCATTCGAGAATAGTTTGGTCAGAAGGACAAATGGACTCATTATAAAAGAGCGGGCCTGTAAAGCGCGAGAGGACATTGTTTCAGAAGTGTTTTGGGTGGAATGTGGTAATTTCTAGTACATGGTGCTTCCAATGATCCTTGCTTTGTGCCACTTTGATGGAAAAATCTTGGCAATGCCGAAGGCTTGGATAATAATGAGTAGCCTTCGAGAGCACGTGTGCACTTTCAAGGAGGCTTCATTCTTTCTAGATGAGTAGACTGCAACCAAATTCGTGAAACAATTTGATGCTCGTTGGAAGTTGATGTGTACATACCTCCAATATGCAGGGGCATTGTTGAATCCGTATTTGACAAATGTGGAAGAACTTCATAACAATGGGGAGGCAAAGCGAGCATTGAATCAAGTCATCAGAAAATTGAGTGGACCATTGAATGTGGATGAAGATGAAGCAATTGCCGAGTTGACGGAATTTGAAGAAAAGTCGGGTCCTTTTGATCCATTACAAGAGGCTCTAGATGTCACTCGATGTCACTTGTTGCCTCATCAATGGGGGAATTGTGTGGGTGGGAACACTCTTCTAAAAATAGCAAGGAAAGTTTTGTCTCTGACATGCTTAGCATCATCTTGTGAAAGAAATTGGAGCATGAATTTGTTTGTACACGATAAAGTGCATAATCACCTAGCTACAAAGAAGGCTAGGATGTTGGTGTCGTATCATAGGGCAAGCAATTTCCCAGTTATACCCCCAAAATCACTCTAGAGCATAACAAAATGACCCTAAAGATCGAACCCACAAGATTATGTGAAGTATCTAGCCTTATTAAGACTCTAAGCTAAGTAGGTACCCAAATTCCACATTTCGGTTCTAGATCTAAAACCGGAAACAACCCTAATACATGGAAAACTACGGACAGACCTCTATTCACCTTCTGATCTATCAGCTATCCGGTCCATTGAACTACCACAATCCAAAATCTTCTCACTTTCGATCTTGGGTACTCCTCTAGACTGATCCGTTCCGGTCTATACTCTCATACACCTATCCGGTTTAGTTTTGCCTCTGTTTTACCATTAGAGGGTTTGCCACTTGATTTTGAGAGTGACAGGCCTGGTGCTCCTTTCATGATTTATAGTGGCTAAAGATCCACTATCCTATTTTCCAATCTCCTATATTAATCTGGATCCGGTTTGATCCTTCACAGCAATCCAGATAAGATTCCAGATTACAGGTCACACACAGACCCCCCATACAATCCACTCATACTACAACGACCTTGATGTCAAGTTCTATCCATGCGAAGTAAAGTGGTTACAAGTATACCCATCCATTCCAACGATAGCTAAAATCCTTCCATTCACCAACTAAGGCAGTGAAATCTCACAGGAGGTCGGACACTCAACCGGATTTCCCACCCAGGAGTTCTAGCGCGACTAAGAAATCTCTCCCTATCCACCTAGCCTAACAACGGCTTTCTCACCCGGAATACTACACCTTAGAAATGTTGAAGAATTGGAATCCACTTCCAACTCTTACTACCTACTCACATGCACATAAATCCAAAACAAAAACACCAAGGAGAGAAATCACTCCCAAAATACCATACACACCCTTAACTCCTCACCACACGACTCTACCAAACACCGGAAAGATGCACAAAGAAGAGCAAATAGAATACACAAAAGAATTTCAGAAAAAAGGACCATCTCTCCTCACTAGAAGAAAAAGACGTTGGAATCCCTGAAAACACGTGGGCTGAAT
This sequence comes from Rhytidiadelphus loreus, assembly GCA_947034895.1. NCBI lineage: Eukaryota > Viridiplantae > Streptophyta > Bryopsida > Hypnales > Hylocomiaceae > Rhytidiadelphus > Rhytidiadelphus loreus. Next base: position 56,631,209 of record OX344763.1, on the reverse strand, counting down.
TCTGTTGAGTTCCTGTTTCCAAACACAGAAAAAACGCAGTCCAAACGTAGAAAAACGCAGAAAACTGCTTTTTCTGCGTTTTTTTGCGTTTGGACTGCGTTTGGAAACGGGAACTCAACAGAATTCAGCCCACGTGTTTTCAGAGATTCCAACGTCTTTTTCTTCTAGTGCCTTGTCCTTAGCAGAGAATGGTTTTATATACATTTGAATTTTACAAAGGCAAAAAGGCCTCCCGAAATTCCATGCGGAACTTTTGGTTCGTTCCTAACTATCCAGCCAGACTAACATCCAGTCCGGTTCTACCTATACTTTACAAAACAAAGTGGTTCCTAACTACTCCGCAATTCCCGCATTCAGCGTCGGGCTCCCGAGCTCTGTCTCCAACTGGTCAAACACCTCCTACAGGTTACGGTTACGCTCTCCCGCTGCAGGGTCTGGACGCTCAGGCAACTCATCTAGATCAATGAGTCGATCTGTTGTTCCAGTCCGTGCCGTACTCCGTTCATTCATCTTGGATTGAGGGATAAAACTCTTAACCTCCTTTGGTTTCATTCCTTCCGGAAACAACTTCGGTAAGGAAATGTCGGAAAGGTGGATCTCCTTATACATAGATCCGGTCAGCCTCTAGCTACATTCTTCTATCTGGTCCACAATCTCCCTTGCCCCCGTCATTGCTATCTCCACTTGCTCGGTAAAGTTGGTCAAGATCCGAACCATCTGAGAACCACATAACTTCTTTTCCTGGAGCACTCCCTCAGCGAACAGCTTGGCCTTGGTGACCGCTATTCCGGATTCTCCAAAAGTCACCTTCACTTGCTTGGCGATTTTTTGCGTCTTTGTCGCCATATCCCTAGTGGCGGCCATGTCTTCCTTGAAGGTGAAAATCTTTGCCTTCAATGTATCGACTTCCTCTTGAAGTTGACGGATTTCAGCCTCTTGCTTCCAGTTCTCTACCAGATAAGTGATGTAGTCTACAACCTGTCCCGGCAACATGCTGTCTGATGGCGCACCCACCATCTTCGCGATCTGTGCAAGACTAATCCGCTTGCACTCCCAATCCCCTCATATGTTGGAGAGGATGGTGATCAGGTTATTGAACGGATCATCGAAATCCGTCTCTTCTGAAATCGTCTTCTCTACTTCCGGTCCCTTCTCCGGAGTCGTCTTGTTTCTAGGAGGCGGCCCTCTCCCGTGCGGAGGTGTTGTCTTCTACTACTTGAATAGCTTCAGAGCCTCCTCATTGTCCTCTTCTTCCATTTCCGGATCGGATCCTTCCTCCTCTTCATCGTTTGTTTCCAACTCTCTATACTTCAGGAGAGTTTCATGTGTCCTCTAGGTCTTCTCCTCTATGTCCATGAGGAGCTGGTTATGCTGGTAGAGATGGAACAAGTAGGGGCTCAATGGCGTGGCCCTACTCTTTTCAACCCTATTAACCAGTTGGGACACCAGATCAAATATGATCCGCCTTCTGGTCCCCGCTCAAGGCAACAAAAATGGTGTTGCCGAGGGTTAGTTCATGACTTGGTATTCAATAAGGACCTTTCATTGCATTTATATGGAAAGACATATTATCAATCTAACCAATAATTTGTCGAATATGCCCAAAACAAATGAAATTGTCATTTTAATGGAAATTATGACTACCAAATGGAAAATTTAGTTATCCTTCACTTTAATTTTCTTCAATGAAGCTAGTATACGAGCGTAGAACATAGAACATAGAATGTCGAGCGTGGAGCATGGATTGTGTGTGAATTTTATAAAAAAGGAAAAGAAAAAGGATGAAAAAAAACACGATGTAGATGATAGATATGGATGAATGTTGATAAAAAATACAGGAGCTATAGATGAAACGTAGGATGGATGTAGATGAAGAATAGGTTGAATTGGGATGAAAAGTATTGTGGATGTGGATGAAAAACATGATGGACGTGGATGAAAATTGGGATGAATATGGATGAGAAGTTGGATGAATGTGGATGAAAACTAGGATGAATATGGATGAGAAGTTGGATGAATGTGGATGAATATGGATGAGTAGTTCGATGATTGTGGATGAAAACTAGGATGAATATGGATGAGAAGTTGGATGAATGTGGATGAATATGGATGAGAAGTTCGATGATTGTGGATGAAAAATGGATGAATGTGGATGACAACTAGTGTGCATGTGCATGAAAACTAGGTTGGATGTGGAAGAAAAAAATGTGGGCCACGCATGGAAAATAGGGTGAATGTGGATGAAAAGTTTGGTGGACATGGATGGAAAATAGGTTGGATGTGGATGAAAACAAAAAAGGTACATGATGAAAAGTGGGATGACAATGGATGAAAAGTAAGGTGGATGTGGATGAAAAATAGGGTGGATGTGGTTTAGGGTTTGTAGACCATGGAAAAAAACCAAAGTTCTCATGTACTCAACATGTAGGATCAGAAATTTTAGATCGGTGGATGCATATCTGCCTATTTGGTTTAGGACTAGACGGACATGAAAGTTAGATCCATAATATAGCTTAGAGTTCCTCAATGTGGGCAATAAGTGCCAATCGGATTTGGGTTTAAGAGTGATCATTTTTAATAAGTTAAAGTGCAATTATATCTTCAAAAGATGGAACAATGAATACCTTGGGAACTTCTATTAGATGTCTCGGTACCGAGAGACCTCCTATACGTGGTCGGCTTATGCGATATCTGTTTTGGAGATCTAATAGTTTAAGAACCTAAAATTAGAACTTATTGATGATTTTTTTGGACGCGTTGGAATAGGTATAGGCCCAAATTTTGTTTTTTAGGATTCATGTAGTACTATTGTTGGATTTCAAATATGCATTGTTAATTATCTGATTAATGAAGGCCTTTAGGTTACTGCCTAGATATTGACAATATAATGGAAAGCTGCAAAAAAACAATTCTTTACAACATGCACTTATCCAATGGTCGTTCAATGGAGTAGTGGCCCTTTTAGTCTCACTACTTTTAAAGAAAAACAGAAATACAAGATGAAATCTCAGGTGACTTGCTTCAGTAATGGCAAACATCTCGTCACTAGCTAACACCTACATATTGCTTGTGCAACGAAAGATACTACTCTCGAGAATTTGTTTGAGCTCATTGAAGCTGAAGCTCGCAGCGTGAATGAATACATCTACTTCTGGATCAAAGCGGCAGATGACAATGAATAGGAAATACAAGTGCTTGCAGTTGATCCATTGCCCTTTCTTTCCCAGTGATTTGGTCGACATTTCCTTGAAATAAGGACAAGAGCACTCCGGATACGAGCCTATAGTGACTACGTACTACTGAATGTTAGGGACTAGACATGAGTCAAGTAGAACAATGCATCCTAACCCTGGATGTGGTATCAATGTCACTTGATGAATGGCGGCTTTCAAGGTAAGTGCAGAACTACAAGTGTTTGTTTGTTTTGTGCTAGGTGCAGTCTTGAATCTTCGGATTTTTTTGCTAGATCTTATACTTGGATGCTCCGTAGGAAAATTTGGAATCGGAAAATTTGTTAAATCAGCCGATAGATTATAGTATCCAAATAGTCAGTAGTGGGAAATTACAACACGTTTGGGAAGACGGAAGCCAACATTCTAAAGTTGCTGGATCATTGTAGGTGTAAGACTAGTTCTTGTCTTCACTGGCCAAATGCAAGGCACATCAGGTTTGGACATAACCCACTTCCTCTTTGAACCTTTTACGCAACACTCAATGTCATTGTTACAGAAGAAGAATTGCGTTCTCTCAATTGCTTTCTTCTGATAACAGTCCATGTCGCCGGTGTAAATTGGAGCTGCGGTTCTTCTATTGCCTTGAATAATCTTTGCAACACACTTCTTCCGAGTTATGGTATGCAAGGCAAAGCACGCCTTTGATGAAATCTTCGACAACCAACAATATGCCACATTCTCTCATCACAAGAGGTCTCTTCGATGCTCGTCACTCGAAATGACTCCGAGGTGGATGGCGCTATGATAGGGCCACTAGGTCTCTACAACTTTGTTTCAATATCATTTGGGGAGCCTTCTTCGCAGACTGGATCTAGAGGAGGGACAAATGCACTTGCTTGTGTTGTCCTTGTTCCTCCTCAGGGTCTTGAGAAATTGACTTTGTCCAGGTGGTGTGAATCATGGTGGGACCCAGGAAAAAGATTAAGCATCCATGGTTGGGATCCAAAAACCTCTTCCTCTTCAAAGTGAGGATTCCTTGTGCAGTACTCGCCAGCACCCAAGACAGTTGCCATTGCATCATTTAGGCCTTTGGGATTCCCAGTGCGCTACGCATACCTTTGTGCTACTTGAAGATGTAGTTCTACTTTTCCTGGACCGGTTCCTGGGTTATCACCTTTGAGAAGTTGGTAATACCAAACCATCTACATGAACACCCGCACATAATCATCAACCATCGCAACATATAGATCATTTCCTTGCTTTCCGGATTGTTGCAACCATTTATTATGGATGGTCTCTACGAGGTTGCAAGATGGCATCTCTGCAAGTTCATTCATTGGCAAATCCTGCAAACAAAAGATTATGGGCAAGATAAGAAGGATATTAACTTGAATTGATTTGTAGATGCCTAAAGTCATGAAGGAATAGGAGGAGTTTTAGGACAAAAGTGATCACCAAAGACAACATTTCACTATAAGACAAAAAAATGACAATGTGAATATCTCTATAACAGAATTAGACCAGCAGATTAGAAAGAATTGAAAAGAAGAATAAAGGCAATAAAGGGTGCATCCTACAATCTGTATGAAGCCCCCCCACTGCTTGTATTGAAAGTGCCAAAAAGCAAGCCAGAGCTCCAAGTGGCGAATTCCTTCTTCCATTGCCGCTCCGGAAGCATGCCACCATGTTCGAATGGCATGAAATCAAATCTGAGCCATAGCTATGGAGGACGCATCCTTATATTGCTTGCACAGTTGTCGATGCTGATCTTGAAGGTCCGAGCAAACGTCTGCTTTCATATGTTTTTCCATGGACTGCGTCCAATGGAATAAACATGTACGCTCTCGATTGACCATTGGTTGTTGCGGGTCACCATTGCCATAAATAACTCTCACTGCATTGTAGTTGGCTTGTGTATAGTCTGCCATGAATCCCTTAAAATACGGCAAGGGTATTCCATGCCGTCCCATGACCGCGTTCAAATTAGTCCAGAAAGAGGATTGTGCTGCAGTATCCTCGGACTGCATGTTGCAAACCGCAATTGTCATCACGCGACAATAAATAGGATCATAAACATGACATGCAAGAGTTGTCTACTAAGGCCTTATTCATTAAATTGAGACAAGTTAGAGTCTCATTTTCATACCTTCTATATTTAGAACATAATTAGTGTTCATTAAATTGAGACTTTTCAATAATTTGTGATTCAAAATATCAAAACACTATTTTATATATTTTGCTAGAGTTAAGCACAGTAGCAAGACCTTACAATCTGCATTTTCATATTTTAATTTCATTATAAACATATTAATAAAATATACCAAGAAATTATAAAGTAAAGACATTTCTTGAAATCGAATGTTCTTTATGTCAAAACAATAAACTACAAACATATGATACCAAATTTCATTTGAAATAAATATTAACTAAATTTTTTTCAGAAAAAATTGCAATTGCATTATTTACAAATTGAATGACAAGAATAAAATTTACTATTAATAGAAATCAATATTCTTACATATCAATAATAAAAATGACACAATATACACTTACAATATCTCAAAAACTATAAATGCAAAAGTGCATTCTACTTATATATAACAAGAGTGGTATACTAACACAACTATGAACTAATCTTTTGCTTCTGCTGAGGATGCATCATTGTTGGAAATAGACATAAAGGCAGCCACTAATGATTTGATGATGGCAATCTGTGGTTTGGAAATTTTAACTCTTGAGTTAATTTGAAGTCGATCTTCAACACCCATTTTACCACGTGCGTTGAAAGTTGTCATGATACAGTCCGTATTTGACCAACATGGGGGGATTGCACAATCTTCGCGCCACACATTCCCTGCTTTCGTGTCCCATCCAATATATGTATCCATATCAACGTGACGATCTGAAGCAAGTGACCAATATTGGATTTGGATCAAATGAACGTGCCCTAGATCTGGATTCGGGTTTGTTAGTGCCCTAGAAAGCCAAAACAGCTTTGGATCATCATCAGTGGGACGCACCACGACAAAATAACCTGCATACACATCATGAGCAACACGAAACGAAGGACGTGGACGATCACGCCTACGCCCAACGAAAGGTGCATCTTCAGCAAAGTCTTCATGCACTGTGCCATCCTGTTGCATTGTATCTTCCGGTTCATTGGTGATCCTCGAAGCCGGCCAAAATCCATCCTTCAATGTCTCACACACCACTAGAGGTTCATCTAGAGCAGTTCTCACACCTTTCCAATAATCTTTTATAGGATCATTCAAACGCTTGAATTCTCCTCACTCTTTGTTGTTTGCCATTCTACTCCAGTGTGCAATGAAACCATCCAAATCCTTTTTGATCTCACCAAATGAACGCATCTGTTGTGGAGGCAAAGGTGGTGGACTACCACTTGGTAGTTTGGGACGCCCATCTTCAGTCTCAAACCACAACCGAATCCCCCTACCATGCTCTGGTTGCCACTTCACATCTGTACATAGATTTTTATACTCCATCAAGGGCCATCCACTTGAATCCATGTAGAACTTGAACTGCTGGGACGTAGAATGACCTTCCAAGAAGTCCCCACCTGCACCCAAGTATCCGTGTACAAATCTCTTGAAATCAGGCACTTCTTCGATGAGATGAAGAATTACCGGATGACTTTCACAATCCATGAAGGATTTCATAAGTCTCGGAAGTGTCGGATAGTTATTTGTCTTCAACATGGTGCTCCATCGACCAAAAAGAGCATCAATGTCTTCATGAGTGTGGCCAACAATGAGGAAATTGATGTAAATCTTGTGGAAAATGCCTTTGAATACCAGTAGAGAACAGAAAGCAAAAACCCATTGGTTCTTATTGTCTCCTGATGCATTGTCAAGTTGTAGAGTCAAGATAGGTGGTAGAGGGTGAGAGGGGATTGGCTCTTTTGGCAGTGGAAGGAGGGAATCCAAGCAAATGTCTGAGCCCATCAACATTGCTTTTGTTAATGTAGATTGCCCCTCCTCCATTGAAAATAACGTGCGTGAAGAATTCTTGGGTAGTCCTTCAAGATCACACAACAACCTTGCAATGGACCCAATAGTATGATTTAAGTCAGTTGGAAAAATCTCTAGCCTATAGTACACATATCGAATGTCGCCATGACCATGGGCAATCATACCTGTAACAGCAATAGGCATCTTCATGAAAGAATCCGTTGCTTTTGTCTTGTGAGAGAAGTGAGGAGAAGCATTCTTCGAGTGATCCATTTTATCATGGATGATGCACAACATCTTCTCATGGTATTCTTCAGAAATATATCAATTTGCATATTACAATTCTCTATGGGCCTTCTGTCCCCCAAGGTGGGTATTCAAAATCCTGGACCACTTGTCTTGTGCATTAGAAAGTGGAGTGCAGACACTTTTCAATTGCATGTACGTATTGCATAATCCACACCTTGAAAAAGTATCTCCACGAGACTTTGGAGCAAATTCAGGGAAAGAAGCTCGCCGAATATTGCTCAAGCCACTAGAAGAAAGAGGTGGCAAATTGAATGCAGCATTGGCCTCATTGATTTTTGGTAACTGATCACTTCAACGGAATGTTGATGGCAAGACCATTGCGGGAACTTTCTCCCCTGATTCCAGCGTTCTCAATTTGTGTGTCATTTTTTCAGTTGCACTCGAAAGCAATGTCCAAAGTGTGGCGGTAGCTTGCACAGTATGCGTACGTGGTTTCTTGGACCCTGAATTTCCATGCTCCTCTGCTTGCTTTCCATCTTTGGCCATGCGCTTGAATCTATAGAAAGTAGCTTTTGAAATCCCGTGGATGGTCCACCACGCGATGAGACACACATCATTGTTCTTCAAAATTATCCATTCCTTCCCGTCAGGGTCTTTGTGTGTTTGCCTATATGCTTCAAGAAGGCAAAGCTTGCGGACATACACTCCACCATTTACATGCAATTGAGAACGTATGGCTTCAATTTCACCACGTGGAAAATGTTGCAAGCAATTCTTACGGCAACATGGTTTGGTGGACACTTCAATAATCGATTGTGCTGTGAGAAGGAATTCCTTTTTGGAAGGAAGGTTAGGATCCCTTTTCTTACAAGAAGTTTCATATGAACGAACTCCTATTCGATTACAACGGCTAGAAGCAGCCAAAGCAGTGTTGTAAATATGGGTTTGGTCATGATCGTATAGACTCACACCATTCAAAAACACTAGCTTAATATGCCAAGAGTGCATTGACCACATCCAAGTCGATGGAACTTCTGCCTCACATAAAGACTCTGCAATTTGAATGGCAACTCGGTCATCACCAAGTGGTTGCCCATCCATGTCAATGATAAGATTTGCATCAACACTCCTACAAATTCCTTTGGCAACGTCATCTCCAATTTCATTCCTCAAGATGACACACTTCGTATTCCAAGAGTCTCGAGGAATACCATCACAATTTGCGACACCCACAGGAAGAACTGGTATAGGGATAGCGAAGTCGTCTGGGCCATGGATATCCATCCTACAAATCGTACAAGTAAACAATGTCAGATATTAGCAATAAATAAAAATAAAATGATTACTATTATATGCGAGTCTCAGACAAAACAAATATGTATTCGAATGGAAGGCAATTGAAATGGACATGATATATCATTGATTTGAAGATTAAAAAATTGTCTAGCACTTTGTGAACAAGAAAATTTGTTTCAAATTGACTAATGAACAAAAAAATTGAACAGGACATTATGTACAGACTACTAAAGTGTAGCTTATGTTCGAGTCTAAATTTTATCATCGACCCAAAGATATGGTCACTTGGTTCAAGAGTATAAATTTTATCATCGACCCAAAAATATAGTTACATGTTCAAAAGTCTAAATATTATCTATGACTCGAAGATATGGTTAACTGTGAACGAGTCTGAAGTTCACCTTTAACTCAAAATATATGGTTACGTGTATACGAGACTAAACTTTATCTTCGGCTCGAAGATATGGTGACATGTTCAAGAGTCTTAATTATTGTATTACTAGATGATAAAATTACCTGTGCACAAGTCTAAATTTTATCTTTGACTCGAAGATATGAATACTTGGTTCAAGAGTCTAAATCATACCTTATGCTCGAAGATATGGTTACTTGGTTCATGAATCTAAATTTCATCCTCGGTTCGAAGATATAGTTACTTGGTTCATGAATCTAAGTTTTATCTTCGACTCGAAGATATGGATACTTGGTTTAAGAATCAAAATTTTATCTTCAGTAGAAAGATATGGTTATCTGATTCAGGAGTCTAGATATCATCTTCAACTCAAAGATATGGTTACCCAGCTCAAGGATCTAAATATTATCTTTGACTTGAAGATAAGGTTTCCTGGTTCAAGAGTCTCAATATTATCTTGGACTCGAAGATATGGTTACCCGGTTCAAGAGTCTCAATATTATATTAGGCTCCAAGATATGGTTACCTGTTCAAGAGTCATAACATTATGTTCAACTTGAAGATTCTCTACCTTTTTAGATTGAATGATGATGTTAAGCATACTTACTCAAAAGTTAACTTGCAAGTCACAAATACTCCTTGAACTCTCTAGATTATCTTCGTCTCAAAGATAAAAATGTACAAGGATTCTAATGATATTCAGTTAATTCCCTAACACGACATGGAAGTACAGGATTCCATTGCCGCAAAATGAATAGTTATTACTTAAGATGGATCAGTTTTCTAGTTGAGGATGATATCAGATTTGTCAATGACAATAGATTCCCTCTAACTTTGGGTTCAATACTCTATCACTTATGAACAATAAGAAGATCATGTTCCCGAAAAATACGGCGACATTATCGGAGAGTCCTATCTTAATAAAACAATGCAAATAACAACACTCGGATATGCACAAGAGAATAACAGAGCTTCTATGCCTCATTGAAATCCTAATGATGTAAGAAATGTTACGTATACTTCACGAAAGACAGTGGTATACAACAAGAGTAGATAACAGAACCGTATGAAGAAACTACTTCACGCACAGAAGAACTCACCAGAAAGCTACTAGAAAGAGAAATCTCGAGATTATTCAAGCATTCTTAATGTAACTTGCAAAGAAAGGACGAAATATTGAAGGGGGACAACACCTACAAACAAAGTGTAGGAGAGATAGAGAAGCAATGGAATGACAAAAATGAAGGACGCTCTAACCGAGCAGAGAGGACACGCTTGCAATACTAAGTTGCCGTGGACAAGAAGGGAATCTCTTGTGCATAATGGGGCGGGAAATCACATAGCTAGAAAAGCTTCAAATTCAAATTTCAACGGAATCAATGGCACATACGTGGACATCCCGTATACTTTCTGTGATTCCATCCAAAAAAGTCGCATTCAAGGGATGCTTTCCCAAATTTTGGGGCCAAAAAGTTCTCCTACCACTAAGAAGTAGCTCGAGAAAGCCTTCCTCCACTAATTTAAACTTAGTACCATTAATGAATTCAGTTGACTTATATGCCACATACTTTGTTGTTTGCATTTCAACTGCATGTTTATTTTAAAACTTAGAAATCCAAAAAATTTAAAGTCTTCCAACCCTTTAATTCGAAACCCTAACCCTACATGTTAAACCCTCCACCATAAACATTGAATTTGGAATACACAACTCTAAACCCTATATGTTGAACCCTACACCCTAAATTTTGAATCTTTTGCCCTAAATTCTAAACACAAAATTAAAAACCTTAAACCCTTAAATTTGGCACTGTAAAACCTGAACCATAAACTATGAACAAATTTAAAATGTTTTGAGAATGATTTGATTTCATCATTTAAAAAAAAATTAGATGAGTAAGAAACTAAATTAACTCTTTGTTGAGATTTAAAGACATTGCCTTATTTATATGACGTCTAGAACTTGTATGTATATGTATAAAAAAAAAAAAAGTCAATATCCACAGACACCATTCTTTTTTAAAGTTCTTTATTCAAACTAGTTTCTTCTTATGCTTTGTAATTTATATACATCTTGAAAGTATTTTGAAATTCACATGATTTCTCTCTTTAATGACCAAATTAAATTTTAAACATGGACTAATTTTTTCCAATTCTAATTTAATGCAAAGAAATCATGAGCCATGTCGTGAAGGTTGAAGCATCACATGTCAAATGTCTAAAGATATGCATGTGAAAGAAGGAAATATTTTTTTTTGTAGAATATGAAAATACTTAGAAAATGTTGGATTTATGACCAAATTAAATATGACCCACTAATTTTTTTCATTGTCAATGAAATGCACAGAAATCATGAATTGGAGCTCCATTTAGAAAAGCTTCAGTCTAATTCATTTCTATGGTAGTTTATAAAAAAAAATCCTTAAAAAAAAATTAAAAATTAAAAAAGTCCTTAAAGAAATATGTAACTTTTCAAAGAAATACAAATAATATTCATAAATATCATGGTGAAATTTTTCTTGAGCTCACGTGAAAAGATATTGAATACAAGAAGTTTGAAAGTGATGTACTTTCAAGCTTCAAAATGCTCTCTACAAAGTTTATAGAAGATTAGAAGTGAAGGGTTTAAGGCTTTTGGGAAAAAAATAAAAATGTATTGAAACGTACATTATTGGAACTAAGTAACCCAAGGGTAATGTGTGGAAAAAGAATGTGGAAAAAGTACATCATTAATTCATTACAACTACAAGTTCTTAGTTAAATTTAAATGCATTTGAATTAAAGAATTTTGTGTTAAATTGAAGTTTCACTTCCAAAATGTAATTTGAATGTTCAATTAATTGAGCTTTTTCAACTAAATGAAGTAAATAATAGGATTAACAAATTTTCAACTTTTGAAAAGAAGGAAATCAATGAAATTTTAATTACAACTCAACATTTATTAGTCTAAAATAATCAAAGGCCTTAGATTGTGGTGAATGCTTCTTAAATATAAAAGAATTAGCCTTGGAATGTTTAATTCATTTCAGTCCTTTTGTCCCCTTTTTTTTAACCTAATGTGTATCTTGTATTGCACCAACAAAGTTTTAAAAAAAGTTAAAAATCGGACAATTCATTTACTTTAATATTTGCTTTCATATAGATGTGATTGGAATCTTTAATTTGAATTGTTTTACAATGAACACTACTTAGTTTAGAATGCATGAAGTTAATTGTTGAAAGCTAGAATTGCACTATTTTTAGATTTAAATGTGTTGTACTAACGAAATACAGCTATCTAAATATAATTCACTAATAGAAATGATGAAATTATATAAAAATTAAACAAGGATTTAGTGATTTTGAAACTTTATTACATACAATTGCATCAATTGTAGTATAGCATGTCCAAATGTATATTGGATTTCCCTCTCGCAATTCATTATAGCAATTTTTGCAATTATACAATATATTTTGTCATTATTGTGATTATTGTGTTTTTATTCTTTTTCAAACCTATTGATAGCTTAATATTACCTTTATTTTCTAATAAACTTGCACTTCTCACATTTTTCAGGAGTGATAATGAAGTTGCATTCTTAAAAAAAATTGTCTAGACTATCCACTCCATTTCTAAACAAATTCAAAATAGATAGTGGCAACCATCGAAAGGTACATGGTTTAGCACTTTATTGAAGTATAATTGAACCTCTATCACATAATAAAATAATTACCAAAAATTAACGACAACTTCTACTGATTTAAATATTTAACTACAAGAAAAACTACATCTTAGAGAGGCATTAAGTCACATGTATTTATATTAATTCGACATTTGTTGATGTCATTTTTAAATGCCCTAAAAAAAAACATTCAACCCATAAGGTTTTAAATTTGGAAACTATAATTCTAACACAAACTTTGTCTTATATAATAGTTTAGGGTCTTAGTTTTAGGATCTATTATTGCTTTTATCTATGAATATAAGTTAAAGTCCTAGTTAATTTTAATTGCTCCAAGTAAAAGTTCCTAGTCATCTATTAACATCTTCATCCTGTATTTGAACTTGTTCAATACTTGAACTTAAAGTTCTTTAGCTTTAATGTAAAAGTAAAAGAGTTATTTTACTTTTTAAAATTAGGGATCATTTGGACTATAAATTGTCATCAAGTACCTTCTTTTTATATTATCATTTCACTTGCATCATATTCCAAATAACTTCTTTTTATATTATCATTTCACTTGCATGATATGAAGTAACTTCTTTTTATATTATCATCTCACTTGCATTATATCAAATAACTTCTTATATTATCATTTTATTTGCATTCTAGTTATATTCACCACAAATTATTCAATTATTTTGTTCAATTCTATTGTCATGGCATCTTCACAATCAATTGGTAAAAAAAGAGAAAGAGAGGAAGGAAGAAATTACAAAGACCGAAATTTTGAAAAAAATAAACTAACTTCATGAAATTTAATGAAGGAGGAGAACCTTATTGAATTGAATTATGATGGAGATGGTGCCAAGGGATGTACATATAGTACACATGCTGCACGATATAAAAATAAAAAAATGTATATCATTCCTTGCCAATTTACACTAAAACATGATGTTTTGTACATGCATTTTATAGAGAGTACAATAGTTTATTTACGCGTGGGCATCAATCACAATGTTGCCATAGAGTTTGTGCAAATTGCTTGCCTAAGTTTTTTGAAGAAGGAAGTAAATGTAAGAAGTGTCCCAATGTAAAGAATATAGTATATTCTGAAAATTGTGTTGAGATATTGGGATTGTGGAATTGTAGGGATTTCCAAATTGATTGTATATTAGAATTTCACGAACTATTGCAGGGATGTAGAAAATTCACTAAATCAAAAAGTGGTTTAATAGTGCAATGTGTTATATCAAAATCAAGTATTTTATATAGAAATACATTGCAAAGATTGAACTTACCTAAAAATGTAGAACTTCACATAACTTATTCTAGTATTCCAAATAGTAGTGCTTCAACAGGTAATGAACCATTTTGGAAACACAAAATTTTAACGACAAGTTGAAGTGGCAAAATATATACAAACAAGATAAACTAGTGAAGACTGCTTCAATAGCGTTGGCTATTTTTGATGGATCAAAAATTCCTCCATCAACCTCGCAATTGGAATTATCCTACATTGTAGCTCTCTATATTCCAAATGCATTTATAACAAGTTCATATGAAATGACATCAAGATTAGTGAATTTGTATTATGAAACAACAACACCATATGGTCAAATCAAATATAAAAAGACATCATTGCGTGGAAATTACAAGAATAGAAGCCGCGGTTATTCAACAAATGCAGGAGAGGGTGTAGAAGGAGATATTGTCATGTACCACAATTCAAAGATATCATTGGCAGCAGAGAAGGCATTTGAGGATTTGGGTGATCAGTGCGCATCAAACATTTGGAAAAGTCTTATGCCACATTTTGGAATACAAATCAATAATTATTTTGAAAACCAAAGTAGTCCAGCTCGCTATTTGTGCATTAGTGATAAAGAGAATCCAACCAATGTCATTCAAATGCACATTAGCAAAAATTCTTATATCAAGCCCCACATTGATCTTAATGATTTGGAGTCATCAATTATCACATGGTTCACTGAAGGATATCCGGAAGGAGCAGAATTTGGGTTGTTTCAAATGTTATACAAATTTTCTACAAACAATGGTTCGGGTTTATTTCTTAGGACTCTAGAGTGTGTACATGGTACTTTAGAAATTGATACAAAGGGAGATGAATTAGAAAATTACACTTTAGGAGTTGCATTGACAAATAAAAAAGGGTTAATGACTAGGTCAACCAATCAATTGAATGCACGTACCAAATATCCTAGAGGAATTCCTTCTTCCAAACATTGGTATACTATTGATCCAAGACACTTAGGAGATTAAAAAAAAATTGCTCAAACTCCTTTCTTTTACAATGATATATGAGCAAAAATAGTATTAGTTACTACTATTAGAACTGTAGATTTTGAATCTAAAGAAAATTCTCTTTTGTAAAAGTTACACACATTCAAAATAAAAATTAAATTATAAAAGAATTTTTGAAAATTGATTTCAAAGTTAATTGAAAATTATTGTTTATAATATTATTATTTATATGAATTCTTATAGAAGTGATATAACAAACACAAGACAATAAAAAACAATTCCAAAATTGATAATTTGATGTCTCTCAAAGTAGAATATGAACTAGAATTCATTTGTCTCAACCCCCAAAATAGACTATGGCACTAATTACACTAGCCTACATTTTTTAGGGTACTATACTATAGTTAGTTAGTGACATAAGGGCATATTCATTAAAATGAGACAATTTGCATTCTCACTTTAATCTTGTTTCTAAATTTAGTACACAAAAGAATTCATTAAATTGAGACAATTCAATAAAGTGAGACTGTAATATGCCAAGAGATTTATTAATTTAGCCTTTTACAAGAAATTATTTGTTAACTTTAGAATGCAGGACAATTGAGGTACGGTTTTCTAATTTAAGATTGGTCAATTTCATAATAACTGTTGAACTAAGAAAATGAAGTTATCGCTTTCTAGCACATGCTTAGGTATTAGAGTTTCCAAATGAATTCATTATAGATGGATAGAAATTTGGGTCTTTGAATAAGGCTGGCGTGAATAAAGTGTCTATTTTGTAATGACAATGATTGAGCCAATGTCCACCTCATCGAGGGCCATTGATGCAACACTACTTTTCCCTTTTGAAATAGACACTTTAGTATCTAGTAACTAAATTAAAGAAACCAGAAATAAAGTTGTTAGGTGAATATGCATTATAAATGCAATGTACATGGGCGGAGGGTCACCAAGTCATGAGTTCAGAGGTTGGTTGGATAGGAACTAAGTATCACAATTATGAGGTCCGGGTTTGATTCCCGTCGGATCCGTTTGAGCAATAGCGTGATGGACATGACTTGGTACTGCTAGTGAGTGATCATTAGGCAGGAAAGTTGTACCAACCAACCGGCCCCATCCCACATACTTGAGACAAGTGCTTAAGCCAATTTAACATGAATAAATAGTGATCTTCATCACTACTCCCCCCCCTTTTTTATTCGTTTTATTTTGTATACTTTTTGTTCTATTGGAAGTAGCTGGTTCATCATACAATACATTAGTGCACCTAGTCTTTGATATGAAACGTAATAGATAACAAAAATACAATTAAAAAGCAAAAAATAAAATATGCAATAAAAAAATATAAATACAAATATATTATATTGCACACTATTTATAACATCAAATTGTGAAATAACAAGAAAATTACATCAATATAATAAACTACAATATTTTGCTAACTACATCTACTTCCTCCTTCTAAACCTTTATTTTATTTTTCGTACTTAAACATACGTATAAAAAAACTTTGAATACTAAAACTCCTCAGAAATATTTTTTTTTCTATTTTTTTCAAAAAGTAAGAAAATAACCAACAAATCCTAAAACTTCTGATTACTTTCTATGCCTACTAACTATTCAGACACTCTTACTCCGCAGATGTATTGTTGTTTTCACCAGTCAAATAAGCATCCACTAATGCCTTGATAATAGCAATTTGATTTTTTGGAATTTTGACTCTTAGATTAGAAGTCCCTGTTCCGACATGCGGCTTCCACGCTATCATAATACAGTCTGTATGCGTCCAGCTCGAGGAGATAGCCTTGTCCTCACACTAAGAATTCCCTTGTTTCGTGTCCCAACCTACATATGTGTCCTCGATAGTGTGCTGAAAAGATGTTGGGGTCCAATATTGGAGTTGAATGGAATTTACATGACCTGGATCTGGATTTGGGTTAGTAAGTGCACGAGTAAGCCAGAAGGGACGGAGGTCACCATCAGCAGGTCGCATTGCCACAAAGTAACCCGCATACACATCACGGCCAACACGGAATGAAGGAGCTGGACGGTCACGCTTACGGCCAACGAAAGGTGCATCTTTTGCAAACTCTTCACGCATTTGACCACCGTCTAGGTACTAGTCTTCTTCCCCCTCAGCGATTTGAGATTGAGGCCAAAATCCATCTCGCAATGTCTCTTGTGCTACAAGAGGTGCATTGAGAGCGCTTCTCACACCTTCCCAATACTTCTTCATTGGTGCATTCTTCCTTCAGTAGTCTCCAGACAAATCTTGATTTGCTATTGCCCCCCACAATGCAATGTATCCATCCAAACCCTTACAAACCTCATCGAAGCAACGCATCTGCTGTGGTGCCAATGGTGTAGGTTTGCCCCTTGGCACTTTAGGGGCCCCTTCTGCTGTCTCCTTCCACAACTGAATCCCCCCACCTTCTTTTGGCAACCAATTGACATCAGTGCACAAGATCTTGTATTGCATCAACGGCCAACCATTGGAATCTTTATAAAATTTAAATTGTTGTGCTTGAGAATGGCCTTGTAGAGAATCATCACCTGTATGCAAGTACCCTTCTACAAAGCGCTTAAAATCAGGAACCTCTTCAATGAGGTGAAGAATGACAGGTTGAGTTTCACAATCCCTGAACGACTTCATCAACCTTGGAATGGTGGGATAGTTATTCTCCTTCAACTTAGAGCTCCATCGACCAAATAGAGCATCAATCTCCTCATGAGTGTGTCCAACGATGAGGAAATTGATGAAAACTTGTCGAAAAATAGCTCTATAGACAAGGAGAGAACAAAATGCAAAAACCCAACGGTTTTTATTGTCGCCAGAGGCATTGTCAAGCTATAGAGTCAATGTTGGAGGAAGAGGTTTAGCCTCGGCCAATTCTTCAGGAATAGACCCAAGGGAATCCGCACAAATATTTGAGCTCGACAATACAGCTCGCATCAATTTCGAATGACCAACTCCTACTAGCAATTCACGAGATGAATGCTTGGGCTGCCACTCGAGATCTCGTAACAATTTAGCAATGGACCCGATGGTATGGTTGGAGTCCATGGGAAAGATTTCCAAGCCGTAATGTGCATATCGCACATCTCCATGCCCATGAGCAATCATGCCCGTGACCGCAACATGCATCTTCATATAAGAATCATTCCCCTTACTCTTGTGAGAGAAATGGGAAGAAGCTGTCTTTGAATGATCCATCTTATCGTGGATTATTGTAAGAACCTTGTCAGGATACATCTCAGACATTCCACGGTTCCCATAATAAAGGTTCCTATGCGCCTTCTGTCCATCAATGTGAGTCTTCAATTTCTTAGCCTAAATTTGTTGAGACCGAGAACCAGAAGTACAAGCATTCTTGAGTTGCTTCAACCTATCGCAATATCCACAACGTGCAAAACTATCACCTCTAGCTTTGGGGGCGTACTCTGGAAAAGATTGATGTCGGATGTTACTCAGTCCACTAGCTAAAATATGCTGTAATTGTAATGACAAATTTACATTGTTGATTTCCGACAATTTGTCCTTCTACTTGAATCCAGACGAAAGAACCATGGAGGGAACTTTTTCTCCTGACTCGAGGGTCCTAGTCTTGTATGGCATCGCGTCAGCTTCATTATCCACCAATAAACGAAGAGTTGCTGTAGCTTGCAAGGTGTGAGTTGGAGGCTTCTTCATACCCAAATTCCCATGATGTTCTGGTTTCTCCTCCGTCCTTGCTTCCTCCTTGTATCTGTAGAAGGTGGCCTTCGATACTCCATGGATGTGGCACCAAGCCAATGGACAAACTTCATGCTTTGCTAGGGTAATCATGTCACTTCCATTCTCATCACGGTGGATTTGACCGTGCACGTCCAGCAAACACAATTTTCGAGTATATACACCTCCGTCAATATACATAAGAGAATGAACAGCTTGAATTTGCCCACGTAGAAATGATTGTACGCAGTTTTTAGAGTAGCACTCTTTGCTGGACACCTCCGCGATGGACTGGGGGGTCAATAGGACATTCTTCTTCGGAAGGCTGATAGGTTCACTCCTCTCTCGTGAGCTCTCATATGAACGAACTCCAATTCGAGGACGTTGTCTAGACCCGTTTAGTGCGGCTCTATAGAGATGTGTCTGCTCATGATCATATAGACTAGCACCATTAAGGTATACCCTCAAAATGGGCCAAGAGTGCATAGACCACATCCACTCTGAAGGAACTTCTTCCTCACATAGAGACTCTTCTATATGAATTGCAACCCGGTTGTCACCGAGCAGCTCTCCATTGCTATCAATAACGAAATCTGCATCAACGTTGTGGCAAATTCCTCTGGCCACTTCCGTTCCTGCTTCGTTTGTGAGTGTCACAGCCTTGATAAACCAAGAAGCACGAGGGATACCCTCGCATGGTGCCACCCCGGGCGGGAGAGTTGGCACCGGAAGTGTAAACTCATTAGCATCTCGAACAATATCCATCCTGCAAATAATACAACAGATATGAGATTATTATATCGGAATATATCCTTCCCTCGAGGATAAAGAAGCATACATGTGTGTACAAACTTATACAAATATGAACTACGACAAGAAGTAATGATTTATCACTAATTAGGGGGGAGGGATTAAGTTTTACAAACAAAAGCATTGTCATTTAGTTTTTCATATTCTCAAGAATCAACTCATTACGATACAACTATCTTCGACTCGAAGATAAATATCAAATGAAGCAACCCCATGAGATAGTCAAAGGAAAATCTTCTAAACAGCATACTTCACCTATTACAATTGGTCCAGTTAACTATAGATTATGTAACCCCACAATACAACTTTGTCCTCGATTCGAGGATCAGATAATCTCTGAAATTTTAAAGAAAATGTATACCGCGTAGGGATATTCTAAACAACCTAAACGAACGATATTTGATATCTTCACATAGAGAACTTCATTAGTCATAATTACATAGATCTATTGTTTTGCATTGAGATATGTAGAGTTTAATGGATACACCATATTATCCCCACGTCAAGCATAATGATTATAGGATTTTTATGTAACCAACAAAACGGGAATTATCTTTGTCTCGAAGATAATCATGATTGGTCTTGGGGATCAAAATTATCCTCGTGACGAGGATAATGGTGTCTAGATTGGACTCCACTGGAAGATGATTGACATTTTCTTCATTCCGAAGAAAATTAAACGTTGTAGGGGTATTAATTTTATCCTTGTCTCAAAGATAATGATCTCATAGATGTTTGTACTGAAGACAATGTAATTTATCTTCGTCTCGAAGATAAGTATGATTGATAAGAGGGTTGACAATATGCTCGAGTCGAGGATAATGATCTGGTGGATTGCCTCTACTAAAGACAATGAACTTTATCTTTGTCTTGAAGATAAGTATGATTGATAAGAGGGTTGGTATTATCCTTGAGTCGAGGATGATGATCTGATAAATGTTTGTTACTAAAAGGCAATGTAGATTATCTTTGTCTCGAAGATAAAAGGGACTCATAAGAGGACTGAAATTATCTTCTATTCGAGGATAATTGTCTGAAGGATGGTCTCTACTGTAATCAAATGGTATTTATCTTCATCTCGAAGATAAATAGCAGTGGTATCGGTGAAGCAATTTATCCTTCTTTCAAGGATAATGACCTGGTGATTAGTCTGTTCTGAAGGCTAATGCAATTTATCTTCGGCTCGAAGATAAATATGGTTGGGATAGGGGGTTCAAATTAACCTCAGCTCGAAGATAATTGATGGAAAACATAGTCTGAAATCACTTCTCCGTGTTTCATGACATAATAATCGGGATCTAGCATCCACGCTTTAGTTGGCACTCACTATGAACATTGATTGCTTAATCTTCATGTTGAGTGCTCAAACATCACTTGTAAATCTGAGATTCAAAACAATGCAGTGTATTTCCTATAACACTACGGTATAGTAACAAAGAACTCTGAATAAATGACATGAATCTCACAACTGTAATAGAAGGAGGAGAACATCGAAACATAAAACTTACGAGAACTCAAGCGAAATGATGCTCCCTACACACTACTAACGTCGTTGACAGAGACAGAGAAATAAACGCAGGAGCTTAGAGCTCTCGCCGGAACAATGTCTGCGAGCGCGGAGTAGAGAATGGAATGAGCACAACAGATGGGTTTTCGGTAGAGAGGGACTTCGCGGGACGAATTCGGTGGGAAATTTGAACCGTTGAGAAGTTCAAGGGTCCAAGGGCAGAGTACCTCCATGCTTCATGGCCGTTGACATTCTGATTGCTCCATTTGGAGGTACTCGGGTGAGATATGGAATTGCAGCTGTCTTTTGTCAGAGAATTTGACTTTACAGAAATTTTGTAGCCATCTTTTGTGAGGCAATTTTGGATTAACTTAAATTAAAGCTACCTTCGTAGCCGTCTTTTGTGAGGGAATGGTGGATTAACTTAAATTAAAGCTGCCAAGTGCCAAGTGGAGGATTTTCCTTCATTTGGAATCGAAGTAGGAGCTCAAGTCCACCTTATTTTTAAATTTTGGACCCCATCTCCTGATTTTAGTGTTGTTTAAGAGAATTTGACCCATGATAGATGGAGGATAAAATTAGTTTTCAGTAGGGTTTAGGGCTTAGGGTTAGGATTCAGGGTTTAGGGTCTTTAGGGTTTTCTAGGGTTTATTGTCAATTCGAAAATTCTTTAGAAAATGAGGTCATTTATTCAACATTTTTGTTGGAACATAAGAAGTCATTGTTGTTTTTTTCAGTTTTTTGAGATCCATTTCTGCTTATGTTTCAAACTTGTTTTCATTTACTTGAATTAGTTCTTTAAAAGGTATGAACTATCTTGCTTCTTGGGCAATTTGAGCATATCCTTGGAAAATATCTTATAGGATGAATTGTTTTCATTCAATTTCCTATATTTTAAAAGATGAAGGCAAATTTTACTACTATTACATTTTCTAGCTATAAAACAATGTCACCATTGACATTATTATATTTCAATTCCATCTTAAAGGTATTAGCAATTTGAATTTCCTTCTCGGACATATTTGTGGTAATGAAATTTTTAAAATAAGGAATCTACGTCTATTTCTTTTGAATTTTTTTTCCTACATTTTTAAATTGTTTTAGCAACATTTTAAAATCATTTGCTATACATAGAACAAAATATTTTTTCAAATGGTGGTGAAAGTCAATTCAAATCCTCAACCACAATCCAAAAGAAACTTAAGACAAGACAAATATTAATATCTTTTAATTGTAATAGTCGTACACAATAAAAATTTAATGGGATAATTTCAAAAATCTGAAGTACAAGATCATATTGTTTTATAATGGTTTATAAGATATTTTTATGAATCATACAATTTTATGATGGTATGTACTTGAAGTTTATCAGAATTATGAAATATTTCTTAAAGTTAGACAACAAATGGAACTAAACATTCAATTTTTAGGAATTATTTTTTGTCCCATTTATCATTCCTAAGAGGTTTAAAGAAGAAGTCATCATGTTGAACTTTATGTCTAAATAACACGATACTAATGAATTCATGCTTTGGAGCATATCTGGCCTAAAAAGGACCATCATTGTATTGTTACTTTTAGCATAATTATGAGTGCCAAAAAAATAGTACAAATAAACTATAAAGAAGTACAAAATCATGATTATTTCCACAAACTAAAATCAAATTTGTAGGGCACATTAATGTGTTTCAGATATACAACGCCATCATGTTATGAACACCATGGGTAATTTATTGTCAACATAAAAAACAAAAATAATTATCAAGGATGCTTAACAATTAACTTGCAAACCGACTTTGAAATGAACTGGTACTAGAACTGAAGAAGTAAATATTTAATTCCATTTTTTTTTTAAACATTCAACTCCAATAAATTTTCCCTTACTGTACTCATTTGAAAAGTAATTTTTACTACTAGTAACTCAATTTTTTTTTTCTAATAGTAAACTACATCCTTTGCATATTGTGTGTATTCTTAGAGTGCACTCTAACTTTTAAAAAGATGAAATTCATTTTGTGTACTCTTGAAAAAATAAGTTTTTACAAGACAGTATTCCATTCAATACACATGATTGGCATTCAAAGAAATTAAACTACTATAAGATAGAGAATTGGGAATGTAAACTTAATTAAAACACATGCTTAACTTTTAAAACAACTATGAAATTGTGATACTAGTAAAAAATTAATAATACACTTTTGGAATGACCTATTATTTTGATTTGGTTTAGGGTTCAATAAAAAAATATTTATTACTCTATAATTTTTGTGATCCTACTCTGTAATCCTTCTTCTTCATATATTCAATTTCAAAAGATTTTTTCCTCCATTTCCTTAGAAATTGCATAACGTTTTTTTGTACATTCAATTCTTCATACAACATGAATTGTCAGTATAATTTGTAATTATAGGATTCTGTGGTCTAAGCAAAACATAGTAGCGTGCATTTGTTTTGTCAAAATGCCTTAGTCTTCTAAATAATTTTTTTTTAACTTGTTACTTCAAAATTAGTTGCTTAGTGTATTTTGTCAAACTTTAAATATTACATATTACAATCATTTATGAGTTACATGTCACTTTTGTACGTGATTACATATGGTAACTGCAACAAGAATAAAAATTTATTCGTAGCACAACTATGCAAATCTTCAACTTCGGACCCTTTTCAAAAAAAGGTCAAATTACTAAAAGTAATTATACATATTTCAAATGATATATTTTTTGGGCCCTTTTGTGCTTGCACACCCAAGGATATTATCATACATGTTTTTAATGTTTGGTTAGCTTCCTCAACTTCAACCACTTCATGACCATTTTAGGATGCTCACGGTTTCACTACCAAATACTCATTCATTCAAATTTTTTTCACTACAAGAGAAAGGGGTGTTTTAAATATAGTCCTAGAGATAACATTTGAAGTAATGACCTTTTTAAGAGATTTTCAGTAAGAATTTACAAGATATTTATGTCTTTCTAGTAAAATTTTATTAGAAAGACACAAAGATCTTGTAAATTCTTACTGAAAATCTCCTAAAAAGGTCAAAACTTAAAATGTTATCTCTAGGACTATACTTAAAACACCCCTTTCTCTTGTAGTGTTTTTGGCTTGGATGTGCTTCCACACCCAAGGATACTATCATAAGTTTAGGGAAGATGATTGTACACTTTTCAAAGTCCTTCATGGATCATGTATAATTTTTATTTCAATCAATGACTGCGAGAAAATATAATGACACTGTAAAAATCAGTGGCCAATTCAAAGAATTCACCAAAAGTAAAATGCTTCTTTTAAAATAATTTTCTAGAAAAACCATATTGTTGTCTATATGTGAAGCTTAATTTTCATTCATTCTATTTGGACTAAATAGTAATTATAAAATTATGGACAACACTAGTTCTTTAGACAGTCCAAGCATCTTATTAAAAAAAACTTATAATTAGGATTAATTTTAAAAACTTCTATTAAATGTGGTCTTCCTCTAACTTCACTATCATGCAAATTACAATACTTTTGAAGTTTTAGTAACATAAAGTATTAAAAGGAGAACGTGCCTTCTAATTATTGTAGGCACTACTAATTCAAAATTATGAAGAAATTACCTTCTATGCTTCTAGAATATGAAAATGTACAGAATGATGTAGAAAAGATTCCTAAGTTTTAAAAAAATACTATTTAGTTTTCTGGTTTTATCATCTACAACTTTAGGGCCAATACTTTTGAATCCAATAAAATTTATTATGCATTTGCAGTATAGACTTACACAATACGTACTTTTGAAAATGCAATTTATAGTTCAAGTCATCTATAATTGCATTGCAATAAAATCATTTACTTACAACCATTCGTGTGGAAGGGAGGGAATCACATGTAGGATTTGCATGAAGAGTTATAATATTGATAGATGGGAACAATTAAATAGCTAAAATAGAAAAAAAAGAATGTATAAGATCCTAAAAATGATCTATAAAATTTTAGGAATGTCATATTAAATATGGGCATTCTTGTAGTATTTGAAATGGAAGTCTATAAGCCCAAATTTCATTGTGAAAACTTCGTTAACCTAATACTTAAAATTTGAATATATTTCTTGGATATAAACATTATTATGCAGTTTGCCATAATATTCCTCCCAGAAGCTATATATTGGCTTCTTTAGAATAAACTGCTTTACAACATATGAAAAAAATAGTGTAGGTAAAGACTAACGTTCAGGACTATGTATAATATTCCTAAAGCATTATTTTCACTGTTCTAAGTGTGCTCTTCCATTTGAAGTTAAGTTTTAATTAAACAAAATTTTCATGGCATTTTCTAAAACCTTTGTATAAAGCAAGGAGTTCTACCTTAGTTTCCTACTATACAAGTTAGAAGAAAAATAATTTGTTGATTGTTAGTCCCAAATGCACTTCCAATTGGAGCAATTATACTACAAATTAACATTTGTTGAATATTAATCTAGATAAATTAAAAATTTTGGAATTTCATTTGTCACATCAATTATAGAATTTTGTACTTAAATCAAATGTATACTATTCCATCAATTTGTAGACCTGCTTCTTTACCATCTGCAAGATCATAATGTTCAAAGTAGCCTGTCTATTTTTTTTTGGAGACAATTTTTTTACCATTTCTAATATCATAATGCTTAAGAGAGCCTATATTAAAAAAATTCTAGGAGATTTCCTAATTTTTCACAAAAGATAATTCTCTATATTCTTACTTGATCAATTAAAACAGAAATCAATGAATAAAAGCTCATTCATTGTTTTAGGTATCAATTTATTTTACAAGAAGCCTCTTATTTTATTTATTTAAAAAAATATTTTTATAGCTACAAAGAAGCTTTGGAAAATTTTATGAATCTATAATTCACACTCTTTGAAAGGTTTGATTTTTAAGAACACTAATAACTTACACTTTGAATATTTATAGTTTTTTCATACCATGTCCAAAAAACATACGTTATAATTTGTCAATATAATCCAAACCCTACCACTATGTATGATATAAAACGTGTTATTTTTAGCATAAATTATTAAAATATTTTAATAAGACATTTTAATAGTAAGAACCATACTCAAAGTACATTTTAACCTCTAAAGAATTATGATGACTAGTGGTTAATATATAGACGAGGTTACTTACCTACAACATACTACTAAACTACGACGTAGACGTTTTGTGTCCAATGAATGACAAAGAATCTTTTTTTGTAAGACAATAGTGCAACTACTCGTCCTGAGGATTTTATTGAGATAATTATCTTCAAGAGTAGTTTGACTTCCACTGAATGGTTTTTTATTTTTTTTAAGCTACTAATTTCCAAGGGATGAAAAGGGATGATTTCCTTAGTTACCAATCTTTCCTTTTAAGGGTTAAACATTTTGACAATAGATTTTAAGAAGATCTATATAAGTGTAGTTTTAACCATAATTGTCAATATGGTTAATCCCTCACCGCCTATGCTGGGCGCCAATGTCACAATGCCTTCTACAGACCTTAAATTCTTGAACAACAAGCAGGTCACTGTAGAAATCATCCCTTTTCATACCTTGGAAATCATTAGCTTAACCTCTAAAGGTCAGAGACTATGTTTTCACTCAAAATGCTCCAAAATTGTCATTTCTAATACAAGTACCAAAATTTTGAAAAAAAACATTTTTGGGCACACGTAACCATATGATCTTGTAGTACGCTGGTTTCATAAGATGTGGAAAATATTTCAGAAATTTTCACTACGTGGATTGCAAAATATTAGCATTTGAATTCATAAAATTCCCTTTTTTGTCCCTGCGAAAACTAGGCAACTATACTTCACAAGGTCACATTTGTATGAAAAAATGTCCAAAATGGTAGTTACTCTTTGGATTCCTTCTTCGAGGCAAGTTGGCTACATGCTTGAAAATTTTTAGATCATTTAGAATTGTACAACATATAGGAAAAAAATCGTAAGTATCAAGAAGTAGAAAATGATTAAAAATACAAAATTGTCAAGAATTTTAATTATGGAATTGAAAAATGCCAATCCCAATGGTTGTAATGCTATAATAAACAATCTACACCTAATGTTTTATTTCTTTTAAAAAAATATTGAAAATTGAGTAAAATAAAGGACTTCAAAGTTTATTTTAGAGTAGGTAATCTATAACTACCCGCAAACTAAAACTCCTCATAACTTTCATCTCATTAATCAAAATGGAATGATTCAGAGATTTTTACATACATATAGATATAGAAAACCAATTTCAAATTTTTATTTCTTAAAAAGTGATTTCTTAAAGAATTTATTGAGTTGCCCGCCAACCAATGAAAACTACATACAATATAATAACTTTTTGACCATGTTGTGAAAAGTTATAAAAACTTTTGGGCCTTGAAGCTACTCCTTGGGCACATATTCTGTGAAAATTTCAAGGAAAAAAGATAAAAATTCTGTTCGTTGTGAGTGGCCCCAAAACGCTATGTTGCCCCAAAACGGTGTTTGGTCCTTTAGGGGTTAAAATAATGCAGAAACAGTGATTAGAAGTCCAACTACTATAGATGACCTTTTTTTTACACAATATCTAGAGGATTAATAGTTGCACTTTCATTGTGCATGGAGAGATTCTTTGTCATCCATCTTTGGGCGGCTTGGCTTACCGAACCTATAGGTTTGGTCTTTAGGGTTGAGGTTCAGTTCGGTGCCGAACCTGCGGCTAGGCATAGCTTTGGGACATCGTCTCCCTCCTTTCGCCGGTGAAACAGCGAGTCTGTCTAGTTGTAGTAGCAAGTCTGTGACGACAAGGTCAACTGAGAGGTTTTGGCTTTCGTGAAGCCGTCACTACGTTGTGCACCATCGTGGTGTTGTTGCTGCCATCGTGGCATCGTCCTGACTGTCGTCTTCCTTGCTTGCTCCCCAATGCTGCACTCGTGCATTGGTGCGCGAGCTTCTACGGAAGGTGCTGGAGGTGTGGGTGACTGTGCGGTGCGGTGCGGAAGGTGTTGGAGGTGCGGGCGGTTTAATTTGAGGGTTTTTTGCGGACTTCAGCTCTTGGGTGCATAACTCTTTGTTTAGGATTTAGGCTGTTGTGAGTGCAGTGGCTTTCAGTGTGCACCTTCTTTGTGATTTTGCATCCGTTATTTGAATACCCTTATTCGTTTGTGTGCTAGGGTTTGTTCCACACAGCGTTCAAGTTTCCACTCCGAGATTGTATTAGACAGCATTTTCTTTTGTTCACAAAGAATCACTGTACAATCACGCAGATCTGGATTGATCCATTTGCCACTCAGTTTCTTCCGTGTTGAGTAAGGCTTTGTTGCTGCAATACGGATTTTCTTCAACTCGCATCTGGAGGTCGGATTGCACTCCGGTGAGCTGTTGGTTCCCCTAATTATCAATATTGTATTCCTAGTCTGCTTGTTAGTAGTGTGCTTAGTTCTTTGCTTGCTCGTTTGTTTTCCTTGATTTTTTGCTAGTTGCTTGCTTGCTTGTTTGTTTATGTATTGGCTTTATGCAGAGTAGGAGGAGTCCATACTCCATACACATGGTTAAGAACTCCATAATACTAGGTCTTGAATATGGGTTCAAAACTTCAGGCCTGGTTTAATCATTCTTGAGTGAGCTGCATCAATTTTGGTGTATCATATGCATCTTCTTGATCAGAATGCAGGAATGCCAGATTCTGTGACATTCATGTGATTTCGATTTAGAATTTTAAAATACTAGATAGTGTCCCGAAAGCAACCATATAAATTCCAGACTAACAATAGTTCAAATTAGGGTTTCAAACCAATTATTAATAATATAACAACAGACACCATCCAATATGAGCCAATCCTTGAAGCTAGTTATCTTCGCCACGAAGATAACTATGTTCGAGGCGAAGATAGTTATCCTCGCCTCGAGGGTACTTATCTTCGCCTCGAAGATAAGTATGCTTGAGCCAAAAATAACTATCCTTGAGGCGAGGATAACTATCATCGCCTCGAACATAGTTATCTTCGTGGCGAAGATAGTTATCCCCGCCTCCATGATAGTTATCATTGCCTCGAAGATAATAAAAACAAAAGAAAAATCTGAAATGACACCAAAGAACCAACAAAAATAACAAACACAACAACGATAAAAATCAAGATATGCAAAATTTCATCGAGCAAAAGATAAAAATCACAACACAAAGAAAAAAAATTAAAAACATAAAAATTATATTCGGCTGGAAGATAAAAAACCCTGTAAAAATAATAACAAAATAATAAATAATAAAATGACTCAACAATCATACATAAAAATTTAGAAAACAAATATCCCATTAAAAATAACTTGAGAATATCATCGATTCGAGAAAACAAAAAATGAAGCAAGAAAAAGTTATCCTCGAGTCGAAGATAACTAAGAAGCATATAGAATTTTCTTATAGTTATCAAGATTCATACCACAACCTTAAGGAAGTACTCTGCAGGATAAGGGGAAGGGAATATCTTCGCCTCAAAGATAACTCATATAACACCGAAAGAACTAAATACGCCACAGGGTCCCGGTACTCCAATGCCCATAGAGAACTCATTTGAAAATAAAATACAGGGAGGTCATGTCCTCGGGACATCGATAACCCCGCACCTAATTATCTTCGGCCCGAAGATAATTCAGTTAACAAAAGTTCTAACCAAAGTCTTGATGCCTGCAAAGATAAAAACATGGTAGACGAAGCTACCTACGATTACTTGGCCATTGAACCATTCGTTGAACCATTCACAAAATGGGAGGGAGAAGAGCCCTTCATCAACGACATGCCAGAATTCTATGGAGTACTCTGGCAACTCAAGCCCGTCGTCGCAGATTGGACATTCGAAGTGAACCGGTCGAAAGACTATGTATTCTTGCGATACATGATTCTAGACTCGACGACCTTTCTGAACTGGAACATAAATGAGAAGGTGGCGAGAATCGAAAACCACCAGGGTGACTACATAGTCGTCACCCTTGAAGCAGTCAATAACGATGGGGACGGGGTGAACCATTGCCACTCTATTGTCATCTCGAACGGTGATAGTAGAGGGCAGTTTGATTTCAAAGAACTAGTTAGCTCCCTCCACGTAGCTAACCTAGTTGAATTAGAAGAGGACTTCACTCGGCTATTCAGCCCATGGAAAAGTAGCAATGTTCATGATGAGGAGGCTGAACAACATCTTGAAAAGCTTTGACAAGCACGCTGTCTCGGCCAAGAGGATGGACCCAAGAAGAGTGCAACAAATTTAGGAACCAGAGCAAGATACCCAAGAACCATCAAGAGGACAAGGCAGATTTAGTAGCCGAGGGACCAGCTAGGGGGTCAGTCGGGGTGCAAGTCGGGGAAGCAGCAGAGGGCAGGCTCGAGCACATCAACCAAAGAGAAAACCAGAAGAGACCAGCACGAGTGAACCCAGCTCTAAGCGGCCAAAGTCATCCCAAATCAACAGGCCTCTTGCAGCAGTAGGAAGTTTGGGTTCTGCCCTAACCAATGTACAAACATGGAGACCAGATGAAAGTGATGCGATTCAACACTACGAGCTCAAAGGAGCATACCAGAAAAATTTTCAAAAGAAAAATAAAGATTGTTTCATTTTTGACCCACAAACATTCATGGTGAACATAAACCAGTGTTACCTAGCTAGAGCAAAGTATATCATTCGAAGGCTAGAAGATAAAATAGTGTGCGAGCAAGTGCACGAGTTAATTGAATTGTCAGACGAAAGGCAAAGGCAGACAATCTGTTTGACTCTTGTTGACGATAATTTCAGACTCCTCAAAATGTGTCCAAAATCATGGGACGAAATCAAGTACGGGAAATTCTATATCATCAACGGGCAACATAGCATTACTGCATCGAAGAGGTTGCAGAAGGGAGGGTGTGTGGAGGAACGGAAGATCGAGCTGCAGACCTGGAGAGCCACAATTGTTTACAATCTAGACGTTGATCAGCTAACGGAAATCTCTAGGTGGTTTAATTCCACAAACCACCTGACCCATAGTCAGCCAAAATGGGGGAATCAGATTTTGAATTGCTGATTGGTCTGGTTGGCCAACAGACGGGCGGCCGGATACAAGGGTGAAGCCGCCATCCAAAAGAATGGTGCCGTGGAGGATGATGCAGGGTATTGGATAAGGAATCCACATAATTCTGACAATTCATTACATCTTTGAGATACTTCATTCTATAAATTTTTGCCATATTTCTTCAATGCCTCTGGTTGCATTCAGATGCTACATTATCTTCAAGTCGAAGATAATGAAATGCTTGCGTTGTTTGTTCCACTGACTTTAGTGAAATTGACTTGTCTCTTGCGCTCTGGATCTGCGCAAAAATTTGTTGAAGGAATAATGTACAGGCTGCAGAACATCAATCCAAAGGAAGAGGGTGCAAAGGTGAAGCTATACTCTGACATCAAAAATGAAATAAAGCTGGTGACCCTACCAGATGCAATCTACAAGCTTTGGGATGAGTTCATCCGATTGCACATGAAGGGGGAGGCTGATTGATCCTGTAACCCACAAGGGTTACAGTGAAGGCAAAACATTCGACCCGAAGAAATTCAGCCCGAAGAAATTCAGCCTTAGGAGAGAGTTCTTCAAGCATATGGGGCACCTCACAGACAAAGACCTTGAAGAGTACGTCCTCCATTTGCTTGGAAGAACTGTTGGCTGAACTAGAGACTACCCCAAAATCTCTATTGGAAGAGCAAGGGTCTTGGTAGCGAATAACATGGTAGCAACTGACTGGGTGGAAAGAAGGAAGCGCAAAAATATCATGCGCAGGAGCTACAGGCCATGGATAAGTCCTTCCACTTTGTGGATGCAAACGGCAACATAAAAGAGGAGGCATGGAGGACATTCAAACTCAAATGCCGTTTCACAAGAGCCTCTAGGGACTTCCTATTGACGGCCATCCCGAATGCATTCTTCGTGAAGCGGCTAACAAACGAGGCTAAGAAGAAGACGGTTGTTGATCTAAAGGGCGATGATAAGTTCTCCACGGTCTTCCCCATGTTCACTCGCTTTGTGCAAACGAAGATGACCCCAAAGAACGATGGCGGAGATGTCTACATTTAGGGGCACGAGTGCTTTCCCTAAGCATTTTGTACAAGTAACCCGTGGTCATACTTTGAGAGGAGTCTGCCTTTGGCCGTTATTGACTTCCGTCAACTATCAAGGCCCGCACTTGGCGTTGGCGGTGCACCACCGGCAGGACCCTTGCTGACTTTTCTCCAGAACCAGTTGAGCTCTGACAAACAAGCCATTTGTTTGTCAGAGCCCGACGTATGGTTGTGGATTATAGGAGATGACTATGACGCCGAGACTGTCATAGGCTTCGCAAGGAAGCATATGAAGGAGTACGTACTGAAATTGTCCAAGTACATATCTGCCAAATCAGAGAGAAATGAAGAAGTCGTGAACCATGTGCGGACACCCGCAACAATCAAGATGCTATTCTTATTCAAGAAAGGTCCTGATGGTGTAGGCAAAGGGGTCACCTCCATGAAAGACAAATATGTGACATCGAACACCACTTATTACAGTGAGTGGTGGAAGAACACAGAGGCAAAGTACAGGGTTCATCACTCCGAGCTCCACATGGAGTTCTACATTGACATACTCCAAAGCTTCTGTGTCACAGGGGAAAATGTCATCAGTATATATCTGGGAGCAAAATTCATGATAGCAGCTAAGGTAAGGGATATGGCCTAGTTGATTTTATCTTCGGATCGAAGATAATTTTTAATGTCTTGTAGCTTTGACAGCAGCTACCTTTGAATTGTTGAATTGAAGTATTTGATAAGTTTCATTCCATAAGTTTCATTTATTTTTTCCCTCAGCTATTATCTTTGCCTTGAGGATATCATTGCATTATGTTCAGTTCTGAAAGATGATAATTGATAAGTTATATTTTCATGCATTTGTATGGACTCTACTGCTACGCTCTATCAGAGAGACATTCGTCTCAAAAGTATCGAGAGATGGTAGCAAAGTATGGGAAAAGGTTGGACATCAATGATATCTGTCATGACAACTCGCCAAACCTCTCCAATTATATTCGACCTCGACTTCTGGGTACCCCGGAGCTCCACTCGGATACTCCCCCACCAAGAGATGAGTATCGAGAAGAGGCCGTCGGGGCACAACAATTTGTTGGTGAGGACGATACGACAATCATCCTCAACGAATTCGGGTCGAACGAAAACCTCATAAACATAGGAGATATCTCCGTCCATGTGGAGGACTTCCAAGGGTTCGACCAAGATCCTGTATTGCCGTTCAGCAAAGGCTCCAACAGGTGGCAGAAAGGAAAGTTGCCCGTTGAAGATATCATTCCAGACAACGAAGACAACTATTCCGATCTGGAGAACTTCAATTATGACAGGGAGTTTGAAGGCGCAAGCCCATCAGGTCTCGGGGGCAATGAAGCCCAATATGGGCAATTTCGTTAAAATGGCGGTATTCCATGTGCCATTTGTACATGGAAGTTTGGCGAAGTGCGATTTTTGAAACAGAGGGGTGTGGATTTCTTTGTAGGACTTGTAAGGAAGAAAGTGCCTTGAATTTTATATAGTTGTCAGAGTTTTGCATGAATACTTCCTAGTGTGGGCGCGGGAGATGTCGACCTCTAGAATGGAAGGAAAGCAAACATCGGATTACATTTTGGTTAGGAGTCATGATGTGCAGAAGTTTTAGAAAATCTTTAGATTTGCATTGTTGAGGATCATGAGGACCGCAAAGATTGAATTTGGAGTAGGGCCTGGAAGAATAAACGAGGCATGTGCGGGAACTTGATTTTTTGGACTTTAATAAAATTGGAGGGTACAAATGTTGATGAACATGCAAATGAGCACCATTTCTTGCATCTTCTGCCACTCTACTGACTTCTACAATGCACGGGAGCATTGTAAGCAACAAATTTTTTTTTACTAAGAGCCCTCCGCACTAAAAAAAAAAATCAAGAGCCTCGCTGTTCGTCCTCTGCAATTCGACGTAAATGATCCACTGCAAATTGCACTTGCTGACGGGGGGCAATGAAACTGTTCCCATCATTCTTCTTTGGTTTCCACGATGCCATTATACTGTCCGAAGAAATGTAGTCAGCCTTCTCGGCCGTACGATCAACCCTCCATCTGAAATTGGTCTTCGTGTCCCAGCCTGCGTACAATCGTTGAGGGTCCTTCGACGCTCCACATGGGGTGTGCCATTGCACCAAAACTTCACGAAAGTGCTCCGCCGTTGGATCAAATTGCGGATTTTCAACTTCCCTAGCAAGCCACACGGGCTCTTCACAATCCAATCCGGGCCTCACAAAGAGGTAGAACCCCTCGCGGACATCGGTGACCACATTGTATGCTGGTGGTGGCCTCCCCTCCAGAGTGCCAATGTAAGGATCATCCATGTCGACCTCCTCCCGCGTCCTTCCATCTTGCATTAAATCTGTCGTAAGATCCCCGGGTTGTCGAGTTCGAGGCCAAAATCCATGCCTCAATTCATTGGATTGAGGAAGATCTTCTTCGGCGCCACTGCCCAAGGCATTTCTCACTCCGGTCCAGTACATGATCAAGTGTGCAAGTCGGGCCTTGTACTCCAGTGGAGCGTCGTCTTGAGATATGTCCGTCCAATGTTGGATGTATCCATCGAGTCCACGCAAAATCTCTGCTTCGTTGGTCATTTTCTTTGGAGCTACGCATGGCGGATCACCTTGGGGAAGGATCGGTTTGTGCTCTACATCTTCCTTCCATAACTTCAAGCCCGCTTTGGGCAACCACGGGATGTCTGTACATGCCAGTTTGTATTGCATGATTGGCCAGCCCTTGTCATCCATGAAGAATTTGTATTGCCTTCCGTTGGAGTGGCCCACGAGTTGTTGCTTCTTCATCCCAATAAACGGTTTGACGTAAGCTTTGAAATCGGGCACTTCTTCTACCAGGTGCGGAATGAAAGGAACTTGCTCCATTTTCATGTACGACTCCATCAACGACGGCAAAGTAGGATGGTCCTTTTCGCGGAGTTGTTGACTCTACCGACCGAATGACGCATCCATGTTGTCGTGCGTGTGTCCCACAATCATGAAGGATACCACCACTTCTTTCACAATCCGCCTAGCCACCAAGAGGGACCAAAAACAAAAAACGTATCTGTTCTTGTTTTCCCTCCAAGAGTTGTCCATGAACACTTTGAATGTGTAACATTGGTGGCAATTGTGTGGATTCGATAGGTGGAAACGGAATCTCTCCCAATGCATCCACACAGATATCGCTACCATTCAGCAACGCCCGATACAATTGTGTGCTACCGGATCCGTGAAACAATGATCGTGAAGACTTTGCAGGGGGGTCCTCCAAATCTCGCAACAACTTCGCCACCGATCCCACTGTGAAGTTGCTGTCGCTTTTAAAGACATCCAAATTGTAGTGTGCGTACTTGCCATCCCCGTGTTCGTGTGCAAAAATTCCTGACACCTTCACGGGTAACTTCATGAATCCATCTAGTGCCTTTGTTTTCCTCGCCAATGCGGGACATGCTGTTTTTGAATGGTCCATCTTGTCGTGCATGATGGATAGCAGTTGTTTCGGTCGTAATCTAGACAACTGCCTACTGCGGTAGTAGGCATGCCAACACGCTTCCTGCAAGAACAAGTGCTTCTCAAAACGCCTTTGGATGCGACCATAGTCCTCTGACCCAGGTGCAAAAGATGCCCTCAATTGTTTCAAGTTGTCGCAAATGCTACATCTCGCAAACGAGTCACCTCTTCCTTTGATGATGTATTCCGGAAAATGTTTTGTACGTATTTTACTAAAGCATGATTGCGACAAAGGAGACAGTCCGAGTTCCTCGTTCGCCTGCAAACAAAGCCGACCAGACAACCAGTAAAGTAAGTGACTTGTGCCTGAAATATGTTCCCACATTATTCCTTTTCAGAAAAATGGATGGAAAATGTAACACAAAGAGTTACATATTTCCCAAAATCTCTATGAATTACTTCAGGACTTCTTTACACTTCGACGGTTCTAGGTCCCTACTTTCAATAGACATGAACGGACCATACATTCTTCTATCATTTGATCGATAGCAAGTGACCGAGAGTTGTCTTTCATACTCAATGGAAACCCATGTGTGATGCCGAGTGCATGTCCCATTCCCA
Source organism: Rhytidiadelphus loreus (assembly GCA_947034895.1). Classification (NCBI taxonomy): domain Eukaryota; kingdom Viridiplantae; phylum Streptophyta; class Bryopsida; order Hypnales; family Hylocomiaceae; genus Rhytidiadelphus; species Rhytidiadelphus loreus. The sequence continues at coordinate 56,595,039 of OX344763.1, read as the reverse complement.
ACGAAGCTAGTATACGAGCGTAGAGTGTGAGCTTGGAGCGTAGAGCATAGAATTTGGAGCGTAGAGCTTCTATATTAAACGGAAAGAAGGGAAAAATTGATGAAATGGGATGATGGATTGGAAAAAATAATTTAGAAATTGGATGAAGGTGGAAAAAGGGTTTAGGGTTCAGATTTTTTTTTGGAAAGATGATGAGAAAAAACATTGGAGAAATGGATGGAGGTAAATGAAAACATTTAATGACATTTTCATAGGAAAAGAGGAGAACTCCTGGGAGAATTGCAAATGCTCTGTGGTGAAGGAAATTTCAGTAAGGAGATGAAGGTTGATGCAAGTGTGTCGATCCATACATTTTAGAGAATGTATAGAAATATATAATTTTTTTGGCCATTCTATTTGACGTCAAGAAATGGATGAAATTGGTTTAGGGTTTGGATGAATTCCATTGGAAAATGAATGAAAGTAGATGAAAAAGTGGATGAAAAAAGTGGATGAAAATAGATGTTATAATGAATAAAAGAAGATTAGAAAATGGATGATGATGGATGAGGAATAGAGACCCATGTGACTTCAAAAAGTACATGAAACAGGATGGAAATAGGAGTGATCAAAAATTATAAAAAGGATGTACATATAGGACAAATTAGGTTTGAAATATATGCAAAAGAAAGCAACGGGCTCATACCACATGCAGTCGACAATTATAATGTTTATGTTTAGGGTTTTTTTTTTTGGACCCAACCTAATCCACCAATGAGAACAACATTGAGGTCCTCCTACAATGGGATTCATATGGTTTAGGGTATTGCGCTTTGGCATGAGTTATTTTTTTCCCCCTTATCATATCATGTATGCATGTTCGGATTATGTGTTAAGGAGGATGGAAGTCCTCTATGGAAGTAGAGTTCCTGGAATGTTGATCGAAAGGTAATATAATTTCTCTGAAGCTTTCGAGATTTGAAAAAAATTTGATTTAGGGTATAGAAGGTACACGTCTACATCTCGTGCCATAAAATGGAGGACATCTAGGGACATCCAAGTTACACTTTTGGGTATAGAATTCAGAATCCATCGTAAGATTGACCATCTTGCACTAAGACTTAGTAATGGATTTCAACTAAAGTTTGGGGTGGTTTAATACAAGAATCTTTTGTATCTAGGCATATCACCATGTGAGTAGTCCTATCACCATGGGTGGAAAACATTGACGTAGGTATCATTGGCGGTTTAGGGTGAAGGTATCGGTTTAGACATTGCGGGACTTAGAACAGAAAAATAATCTTGCACTACGGTTTAGGGTGTAATTGAAAACCTATAATTGTGGACCTAATACCTTGGGTTTAAACATGCCGGGTTCCAAAAATACACACATTTTTATTTGTAGAAATTAGTTATTCGACTGAAGTTCATTTACATTTCCTCTAATATATTTTTTATGATTTTGCTTAGGTAAACTAAAATATGTGTCACTACATATCTAAAAGTGCAGTTCAACCCACGTTGGTCATATAGGCCTCTAATCTTATACTACGGCATGCTTCTAGTATTGACCTCCTTCTATCTAATGGAAATACTCTAGAACTTTGTTGGGAACCACAGTTGTAATTCATCACTACACATTATGGTTGCACGGAACGAGCACTATATTATCCTATAAGAAGGTGGGAGTAAGTAAGAATACATTGCCTCCCACACCTAATTATGCTCACTGTACAACTGAGGAAGACACGTTCTAGGCATACCTTCTTGAACAATAATGTAATTCTCGGCACCGAGAGGCACCTTGTCGGTGCTCTCGGTATGCATAATTTAATCCAGTAGTCCTAGCATCATCATTGAAGAATTGGAATCTAGGGAAGTGTTCTTCCAATCTCTAGTTTCAGATTCTGGGCAATGAAACTTTATTTAGAAAGGCATTATATCGGATACTGTCTACGAACATTCATATCCCTCCAAAATGTAAATACAAGATACTAGAGGTAGAAACAATATCAATTAGAAGGCCTTGTGCAACTTCTAGAAAACAATTGAGAACTCAAATCGAGTAGTGGCCCTTTTAGTCTCACTACAAATGATACATCAAACACGTTCAGAAAACATCACCCATAGGTGTTTAGTGCTAGGCTATCAACAATGGCCAATGTCTTCGGGAACGTACTAAATGCTTTATAGACTCAAGATGCCACTCTGAAGAAGACGATTCACCTCGTTGAAGCTAAAACTAGGAGCATGAATAAACACATTTACATTTGCATCTAGTTGGCAGACGCCAACGAAGAGGAAGTATAAATGCTTGCAGTTTGTCCACTGTCTTCTTTTTCCTAGAGCCTTTGTTGACATCTCCTTAAAATAAGGGCAAGTGCAATCAGGGAATGATCCTATAGTGACCACGTACTGTTGAATGGCAGGCGGTGTACCTGAGTCAATAATGATGATGCATCCAAAGCCAGGATGCGGTACCATAGTGACTTGACGAACCACTACTTCCAACATAAGTGCTGAAGCGCAGTTGTTAGCTTGTTTAGTTGTAGGTGACTTTGGGTTTCTTCGAATTTTCTTACCTAACCTTATACTCGGATGCTCTGCGGGAGAGTTGGGAACCCGAATTCCGGAAACATCAGCTGGTAGATCATTGTGCCCAAATAGCTTGCGGGGAGAGATTTCAACACATTGTGGAAGTCGGAAACCTGCATTCTGGAAGTCTAGAATTTCTTTGGGCGTAAGACTAGTTCCAACCTGCACTGGCCAAATGTCAGGCACTTCCGGTTTTGAGAGAACCCACTTCCGTCGCGAACCCTTCACGCATCGTGAAATGTCGTTGTTGCAAAAGAAAAATTGCATCCTTTCAATTCTATTCTTCCTATAATTGTCCATGTTCCCTGTGTATGTAGGTGCAGCGGTTCCCCTATTGTCTTGCACTATCTTTGCTACGCACTTCTTCCGTGTAATCGCTTGCAATGCAAAACACGCCTTCGACGACGTCTTGCTCAATCGGGCAATATGCCATTTTGACTCATCACAGGCCGTTTCTTGAACCCTTCTCACTCAAGAGGCCCCAACTGCTTGACATGTTGACATTGGGTCATGTGACTCCAATAATTCCGTATCCTCATAATTCGAGAAAGGCAACGCATCTTCAGTAATGGTTTCCAAGTTAGTAAGTGACGCTTGGGCATGCCTGCTCCTCGTTCCAACACGTGGTTGGGAATAGTTCACTTTGTCAGGCCGGTGTGAATCTTGCTCAGAACCAGGAGGAAGATTGGGCATTCGCAGCTCTGATCTGAAAACTTCTTCGCCTTCCAGATGAGGCTGTCTACTGCAGTATTCTCCAACGCCTGGCACTGTTGCCATGGCATCATTCAATCCCTTCGGATTACCAGTACGTTGGGCATACCGGTGTGCTGAACGAAGTAGTAGTTCTTCTTTTCCTGGACCATTACTTGGTCTCTCACCTTTTAAGAACTGGTAGTATCTAACCATCTGCATGAATGCTCGAACATAATCATCCACAGTAGCTACATACAAATCATTCCCGCGTTTTCCTGATTGTTGCATCCATTTATTATGAACCGTCTCAGCAAGGTTGCAAGTAGGAATTTGGATGAGTTCATTTTGAGACAACCCTTGTACCGCCAAACATGCATAGTCATTTTCAAAAATAGAAGTAGGCATGTATATCAAAGATAAGAGTTTGCGGTTCCACATGAGTGGATGCGGTACTCATGAAATATACAACAACAACTGCAATGAAAGAGGACAACTAACAGAGCTAATCTAACGCAAAGAACTGTGGACTCAATTGGAAATGCGGATAAATATGGTTTGGAAAATAATGAATCTCACAATGTCCATGAAGGCTCCCCATTGTCTGTATCTGAAATGCCAAAAGGCCAACCACAACTCTAGTCGGCGAAGACCGTCTTCAGTTGTGGCTCCTGAAGAATGCCACCATGTTCGAATGGCATGAAACCTAATCTCAGACTCCTCTAAAGAATTTGCATCTTTATATTGTTTGCACAATTTTCGGTGCTGATCTTGGAGGTCACCACGACTGTCTGCTTTTGTGTGCTTCTCCAGTGATTGAGTCCAGTGAAATAAACATGTACGCTCCCTATTGGACATAGGGACGCTAGGGTCACCACTGCCATAGACAATCCTCACCGCATTCCAGTTTGCTTGTGCTGAATCAGCCATGAACCCCTTAAAATAAGGCAATGGAATTCCATGTCTGCCCATGACAACGTTCAAATTTTTCCAGAAGTCACATTGGGCAACTGCATCTTTTGATTGCATATCGGACACTGCAATAGTCATTACACGACAATATCGCGTGTCATAAACATGACACGCAATAGTCGTCCACTACTTCACACGCCTCACATGGTCGAACATGATCCAACCATCTTCTAGGTCTCCTCCGGGCTGCATGCGAGTTACTAGGTCAACGCCACTGCCAGGACCAACCTTGGACATTTTGAACACAAACACTTTGTCGGAGTCAGATCCCTGCCCCGGGAATTTATTCTCCTGAACAAATGCCCAATTGCTGCATCCTCGAAGCTTTGTGATGCTGTCCATAACTCCGAAACGGCGGAAGTACTTGAATGTAGTGACTTCGTTTCGAATGCTCGGCGAACTCATGAATTTGCATTTCTCGAGAATTGGCGTCAATTCATGTATTCCGAATTGGGTGGGCGGAGCTCCCTCTGCTCGGAGAAGCATACCTCCCAATAACTCCTTGCTTGCCTCTAGAACGATAGCTAAATTTGTTGCTGATGGATTCCGCTCAACTTGGTCCGAAATCATAGAATGCGTCTTCTCCTTCGAGTCCCAGCAGTCTCCTACTCTCACAGGATGATTGTGAGAACCAAAATGAACACAAGCTCGAGTCATGTCAGTTGAGCCAACTACATAATAAATTTTGGCACGACAACTATCAATACATGATGGAGCAGTGTAACATATCTTGTACGTGATAGTCGATCCAGACGGAGGAATTCCTCCAACTTCAAATGGAACAAGGGAACAACCATTCCATTCAGTCTCGTTGATCAGGGTTACACGGTGCTCATGAGTGAGGTAGTCACAAGATGAGTTGTCACAACGAAGATGCCCTACGCATGATGACAATCTAAATGTAAGAGCGTCTCCATTTTTTATGTTTGTCGTATGCAGATTAGACCACACGTGACCGTCGTAGCGTTTCTCCATTCCTGCGAGAAGTTTCGCTTGAGAGAAAGACGCACACTGACCTACGATTGCCGGTAACTCAAATATCACATCATTGTTATACAGAGGCGGAAGAAATTGGACAACACAAATTCGGATAATGTTCCAATCGACCTTTTTAAACGCATTCCTAGAGCCCTTTGTTTGGCACAACCTCTTTAGACATGGAATGATAGAGGGTTCATGAGAAGATGATGAAGCTGTCACGAAGGCAGGTGAATGTGAGGAAGATGAGGTACGTCTCTGAACAGAACGCACTGAATTCGATTTCAGAAGTTTAGAAGGTGGGGATGAGTCATCAGAATCATCGCTATCAAGGGCAATGACCTCAACCCCAGGCTCAACCTTCACAGTATTCAAGAACGGTGTTTGGAAAGTGCTAGTGCTAGAAAGTCTAGTTGTACCTCCTGGAGTGGTATCTCCAGCAGCGGATAGAGGTAAACCATACGCTAAATACCGACCTGCACGCAAATGCCATTTCTTAATAGGTCCAAGAACAACGACCTCTTGACCTATTGTATGCGTCAAGTCCCCAGTAGAACTATCAAACACCTCTTCATCAATATCCAAGGAGTTCTCTAAAAGAAGAAATCGAGCACTCAATCGCGAGGAATTCACAACAGCGTATCCCAAGTCACCAACAGGAAAGGAAATCGGGACCACTATTCCAAGTGCTCTCACAACTACCATCGAAGCAAACGTCATACTAATGGTCAGGCAAGCCTCTCGAAAACCAAACTATTACATTGCTGATACACCATAGAATTTCAAATAATCCGAGTGTATGGAATGAAGGAATGGTGACACCATCCTCAGAGTCCTTAGGTATGGCTGAACATCCTTGATGATTCTCTCTCTCAGATTTTTAAATTGTGCATCATACAAGTAATGTAGGTGTTACCATCTAATGATGGAAATATCTGACTACAACGACATTCATTTATTACGACTTATTTCACTACCAAAAAATCCTATTCTATGGTTGGCGATCCATAAGATAAATAATATAAGTTACTATTCATTTATGCCCTATGCATCTAAAATGTACTGTCTGACAGAACTTAACAATCAGGGGGAATATCGAGAAGAACTTGATGGTGACAATTAGTAATGCATGATAGAGGAATTGACTACAATCCACTAGACGTCCTTCAAACTCTGTTAAGGTATTAACAACACCTATGAGTCCTTTCTCAGCCCCCCTAAACCTATACCGAACAAAGTGGCATCCAAATCTGACCCTCCCGATACAAATCCCAGACCACATCCTATCCAAGCGATAAACCATCTATGCCGGTTGGCTCCCCCCGCCACACCATCCCCATTCAACCCCAACCATACCCGATTGGACCCCCAGCCTCACCATCCCAGTACACCTTCACATCCATACCCGACTGGAAACCCTCCCTCAACCTCCAATTCAATTTCTAAACCCAATCCGATTAGAAATCCACCTGCAGCCAACCTGCAGATCCTAGAACTCACTAGTAGAAAGCCTTGTTTAATTAGATGTTCCTCCGTCAAAGTTGACGGATTTTCTTAAGCATCCAATGTAACATCTTCATGTGTTTATGTCAACAATGACATCCAATGTAGCATAAAGATGTTACATTGGATGTCATTGTTGACATAAACACATGAAGATGTTACATTGGATGCTTAAGAAAATCCGTCAACTTTGACGCAGGAACATCCAATTAAACAAGGCTTTCTTCTAGTGACTGTACCCAATAAGAAATCCGCCTGCTTCATCATGTTCGATCCCCCGTCAATACCCAATTAGAAACGCACCCGCACCCTCCAGATTGATCCACCGACCATATCCGATTAGATACCCACCCGCACTATACTCGCCCCCTCCAGATTGATCCCCGTCCCTTCCCGATTAGAATCCCTCCCGCCCCATACCCGCACCCTCCTGTTCCATCCCCGACCCTTACCAATTAGAAACCTGCCCGCACCCACCCAGCCCGGACATCGCACCCTTTTGTTCCATCCCCGACCCTTACCGATTAGAAACCCGCCCGCACCCACCCAGCCCGGACATCGAAAAGGCCCAAACCAAGCGGAACAGGTCCTTGACTACTCACCGCATCCCGACGACATTCCTCATCCACTCGTGAATTCAAACCCTAACTCGAGGGATCTGGAGGATAGAATCTCCGAGGCCACCGAATGCACTGCAATCTCACGAAACTCGTATTGAGAACTCTCACTCCTGTCCGGAATTTTTCTCTGTATATGCGTTCCCGAGCTTTTACGGTTCACTGGACGCGGGGATTTGGAGAAACGAATTGGGGAGCAATGGACCGCAACCTCAGATCAAGGCGCGGACAAGTTGGTGGTAAAACTAGCGGGGGAGTCACCAACACAGCATCAAGCCTCCCGTCCGCAATCGCAACAACTGAGGTTTGTAATGATGAATGGTTTGAGGGGAGTGGTTGAAGGGAAGTCGATGTTGTCCGGGAAGGGAACTGTCTCCGTTGCATTTGGATTGTGGTGCTCGTGACTGTCTGCGGGCGCTGGGACATTGGTAGAGAACGCATTCGGGGAGGTGAGTTGGGATTGTCAGGGGCTCCCATTACTGGGTGGACTGTGAACTTAAGGGGTTCGGTGTGATGGTTTCAGTCTCGGGGCTGAAGGCGAAGGAAGTAGAGGCAGCATATGCATGCGGGTTTGGGGAGTCAGGGTTTTCCATTGTCTTGTATGTTTGAGGGCAGGGGGGAGGTTATGCACGGGATTCGGGGATCAGGGATCCGTCTCGGGGCCGAGAGGGAGGGAGGAGGGGTGTCGCTTATGCATGGGGTGTGGGGATCAAGGGATAGTCTCGGGGCCGAGAGCGAGGGAGGAAGGGGGGAGGTTATGCATGGGGTTCGGGGATCTCGGATCAGTCTCGGGGCCGAGAGGGGGGAGGCAAGAGGGCAGGGCATGCAAGGGGTTCGGGGAGTCACGAATGTCCGGGGTCTTGTCACTGTTGGGTGCAACTCGGGATGCATGGGGTTCGGGGATCAGGGAGCCGTCTCGGGGCCGAGAGCGAGGGAGGAAGGGAGGAGGTTATGCATGGGGTTCAGGGATCTCGGATCAATCTCAGGGCCAAGAGGGGGGAGGCAAGAGGGCAGGGCATGCAAGGGGTTCGGGGAGTCATGAATGTCCGGGGCCTTGTGAGTGTGGGGGGCAGATCGGGATGCATGGGGTTCGGGGATCAGGGATCCGTCTCGGGGCCGAGAGGGCGGAGGGAGGGGTGTCGCTTATGCATGGGGTTCGGGGCACTACGGTCAGTCCCGGTGCCGAGAAAGAAGGGGAAAGGGGGAAGTATATGCATGTGGGGAGGGGTGATGGGGTCTGTCTCAGGTGCCGAGAGGGAGAGGCGTGCTCGAAGGCACATGCATGCGGGGAGGGGAGTCGGGCAAGTCCGCTGTCTCGTGCATTGGTGGGATTGACTGGGTTGAGGGGGGGTGGTCTTCATGGATTTCATAATTGTAGCTATTTGATTTGAGTACGTTTCTTCTATTTATATGTATACTGGATCTCAGTACTGGGATTATTCTCTTATATTTTTGTCTGTGGACTTCAGCAGGTCGCAGTGGAGCACTCAGCTAGCATTCCAGAGTCGCATATGATGGAGTCTGAGAACCTGCTCAATGATACTGATGTAGCCAATGTAGAGATGATTTCCACATCTGTTACTCCAGATATGCTTCCCCTGATTCCTCCACAAGTGCCACGTCCATGGCCCGTTGTAAGTTTGGATGACCTCCTCAAGGACCTAGATGATAATTGTGGTGGCCATTACAATTGTAGTGTAGGGTCTCCCACTCATTCGTCAGTGACCTCGGTAGACACCGGGGACTCTGAGATATTGACATCTTCGTCTGCAGGTTCAAGCACAGACACTCTTATATTTTGTTGTGGTGATTACCGATTACTTTCTGAGACATGCGTTTGCGGCCTCTGATGCACGCAGTCATCTTCTTGCACTCATCTATTGTCGAATATTACCCCTCATTATTTCTGTAAATTCGATGGCTACGGTCCTTGATACTTTTCTCGACCAAATTTTGGATTTGCATACTTCCAATGATGTTTGGTGCAGGACATGATTATGAATGACTAATGTGAGCCATGTCGTCCATTTGTATGTAAAGCAGAACAATGAGGAGTTGCTTCCTCTGGAGACGCCTCCGAAATCTGCTGGATCCGCTATGGTGGATGCCCGACAACAACCTGAGATGGAGTCGGATACAGATATGGAGGATGAGTCAGAAGGACCGATCCCGGGAATCCATGATGATTTCCTGGAGGACGACATCCGACGAGCCCAGAAGATGGATATCATTTCAATCTTATCGAGTTTGAGGCTAGCACCTTCCGAGCACTCACGCATGCAAATTCCGTTGTGTAGGTTAGTGCCGATGCCTATGGTCCGCCCGACCTTGGCATGCGATTTGACTCTCCTGGAAAATAAGTTCACAAATGGATACGACGAGGGAGCGAGGGTCTTCTATGTTTCCATTGCAGATGAGCAAGGCAAAACTGTTTAGTTCACTGCATCCGAGAAAGAAGCGTGGGGTCCCATATGGAATGTTGTGAATGATCAATTCAGCATGCAGTTGTCAAGCAACCATGACCTGGAGCATTTAAGGAATTCAAAGTTTTTCGTCTGTGATGGAAATCACAGACGAATAGCTTGGATGAATCATATTTCTCGCCTTCATTCAATGGATGTGAATTGGCACATATGCGTGGATTCAATTGTCTTGGACACAAGACACAGAATTGGTGTGGCCATGCAGGCTATGCACGATATTAACAAGTGAGTCTTTCCTACTAGTGCTTTAATGACGATCATATGCTTCTTTGTTGAAGTGTTTGGATTTGTGCACTTTTAATTCATTTAACTAGATCATGTGATTCTGTGACAGGAGCACGGAACATTCTCACGTGAAAACGAACCTCGTGCACACACTTTACAAAGTTCAGAAGTATGGGGTTATGGAGATTGAGAAGTTCAATGAGCTCCTGAGCTTAGAGGAGGTCAGAACATGCCAACAAACTACACGGAAGACTTGGTATAAGATGCCTCTGGAAGTGTTCACTTCATTTATTTTCAAGGTATGGGAATAGATCTTAAGAATGAATATACTAGTATTTCTTTCATTTGATTGACGATCGAGCACCTTAAACCTCCCTACGACGCAGTAGGTGGCTGATCACTTGTGTTATGGTTTCTAGCAAGATATTGCAACTTCTACAGACCTAGCAGTTCGGAAGTACTACGAAGATACTCCAAAGGACAAAGTCAAGCCAGAAGGTGTTGCAGATGCAATGCGATGTTCCATCAAGGACTCTACTGAAAAGTTGTACAAGAAGCTATCTAAAATAGTGGCAATAGCGTCTCCTACGCTTGGCAAGGATTGGTTGCTTGAGGTAAATCCATTATACATTTTCATGATGAAGTATGATGTTACACACTTCATTTCTCGCGCACTGGAAATTCATAATCTTGTTTTTTGGGCAGATTGAGAGGCATTGGAGCATGTTTTCCACACCGGAACTGACCCTCGAGAAGCTTCAGCTAATAGCTACTGCTAATGTCAACCCCACCTTCAAGGTGAGATGGCTGAAGTGGATTAACGCATCTGCACCATCTCGGGAGGCACGGAAATTTCCTCCACGTCCAGTCAATGAAGACAAGTTGCAGCTTTTTCTCGCTAAGGCTTGTTGGTATGCTGGGGTACGTCCTTCATGCACTCATGGAAAATTCTGATTTAAGTTCTTCTGCAATACTTGAATTTGAACTCAATCTATGAATACTAGACACGACCACTGTAACGTTCTTTTTTTATACACTTCATTCTTAAATCCTAATACTAGTACTCTGCAGATGGAGGAGGGAGCCAACGACCTTCTCGAATCTATTTTGCGAGCAGACAACATTACTGTGGACATGGAGGTGTCCACTGAGCCTCAAACATTGAGCGACTACTTGGAGGGGTGGCGGATGAAACTATAGGAACATGCTTACACCGGTACATTCAAGGGAGCGGATGCTTTCAAGAAATCGGACTCGTTTAAAGATTTTAGAGGCTCTTTATTCGTTGTGAAGAGGTTAATTTACAGGTACTACATGAAATTACGTACGCTCTGCATTTACTTATTGTACTATGTCTTGAACAAGATTTTCAATGAGTAATATTTACTTTAATGTTGGTCATAGTCTCTTAAAGCCGCCTACAGACTTCTTGTATCCATTTGATGACGCTCTGAACTTCGTGCCAAGTTCCATGGAGTTGTTGTATAGCACAATAGCATAATGTTGTTGACAGTTGTGAGGTCATTTTTAACTAATGCTGTCCTCTGCATGTAGGTACTTCAAATTTGAATTGTATGCTAAAAAGGCCATTGCAAAGGCCGACTTGCCTCCGTTTCTTACGACATGGTTAGATCGGACATCGGCCGATTGCATGTTCTCTCCTACACAAATGAAGAATTGGACGAGTTCACATTTGCAAGCATGTCCGTGGTACCTTGAATGCAACTTCGGAATCACTCCACCCGAAGAGGAGGCACTCTTTCAGACATTGAAAGAGTCAACAACTGTGGAGCCGGAGTTCGAAGAATTCAAAGGACTGGATCCGGAGGCCAGAGACAAAGCACTGAAGAAACAAGAGGCCTCGAACAAGAGGAAGTTGGAGAGACTAGAAGATGCCAAGAAGAAGACCGAAGAGAACAAGAGGAAGAAGTTGGAGGCCCAAGTGGAAAAAGAGAAGGAGAAGGCAAACAAGAAGGGCTCCAAAAGGAAAGTTGAAACGCCGGTGCAAGAACCACTGCAAGGACCTGCGCAAGAACCAGCAATAAGCATGGCTAATATGAAGGAAGGATCATCTGGGTTCTCTCTCACGCAGGAGCGGTTGGTGCATGGGCTCATGCCTAGAACACATACTATTGACCTTGTTCCGGATACAGACGAGTGCATATTAAACCTGTCGGTTGGTATTCTTCCCGGTAATACTAAGGCCTTTGACGACGTGAAGGCCTTTTTGTCCTCGGTAAACACATTCTCTATCTTCATGGTCCAATCTTCTCTTCTTAGTATTTCAATTGGACTTAGAATTTACAATCTCTAATTTTTATTTACTCTCTACATCGGATCTTTATCATTCTTTACGGGGCAACCAACAGTAGTCTTGCATCTATGTGCTGTGGTCCGATTGCTAAACCATGTCTCTAGAATTGTATTGTACAGCATTCAAAAGACAAGGAACGGCGCTTCAACGGTGTATGTGGTAACCACAGTGCAGTGGATTTGATGTTTGCGGATGTGCTTGAGGGTCTCCACGTTCCTACTATTTCAGCTCCACCTGGACCGATCCCTAAGTGGAACCAGTTTCATGACAAATGGTTGATGCCTGTTTTTTACTTTGCGGAAGAATACCTCCACGACAACGGTGGACTTCTGGTCATGTACCCAGCCCCTTCCCAAGCACACCGAAGCCACCTCCTTGGATGTTGCAAAGAATACGATTTCAAGATACTGTTCACTTGGTTTGGCATGAACCACCTCCATTTGACATCACCTTCTGATCCAACGAAGACGGTAATTTCACATTCAATTGAATTCTATTCTTGTACATCTTGTTCCATTACATTTACTTCTTGGCACCGATTATCGTTTCCATTCTTGTGGTTAGCAATTCTAACTTTGCAACATTTACAGACTATGCAGTTTGCAATTTCTCTGGTTGTTAGAGAATGTGGACCAAAGACGGAATCAGAGTTTGGTTTCCAATTCGTCCCCTCTCATGACACGGTTGGGGTCAATGTTGCCTGTGATGACATCCTACAGAATTTTTGTAACAAAGAGGATGTCACAATGAATGGGAACATACCTTGGCGTGGACCTCGTGAAAAGGCCCGCCCATTCATGCAAATGCTAGTTGAAGCATGCTCTCAACCTAGGGATGTTGTGGTGGACTGTACCACGTCTACAGGTGACCTCGCGTTTTTGTAATGCTTTGTTTTCATGTTCTGTACCACGACATTTCTGTTTTTAGTTCCATGCTCATAGATTCCCCATGTGTGCAGGTGCCTACATTCAAGCTTGCCAAGCTACACGTCGTCACATCGTGGCATTTGAGGAGGACAAGGCAATATTTGACGCCATCATTGCTCCAGTAATGCGGAACGCAGTAGTGTCCACCACCGCATTGCCACTTCCTAATGCACCAATAGATTTGGACAACGATGATGTACCGGTTCAGAAGATTGTGAAGACGTCACGATTTAGTAAGTAAGTTTTCCCTTGATTACCTTGTATTGAATGAAGCTTCAACGCTAACGTGAGTATGATCTAACATATTGTCCACTTCATTGTGTAGAAAAACCCAGGAATTGAGCCATCTCCCTTTTTTTGCGAATCCTAGATTTTTTCCAAGCCCGCCAAAAGCATTCAAACTACCGGTGTATGCTGAGGCTTGTTCACAATGTTCAGGGGCTTATGTTGCCAGCAATCCTAAGCTCACTTCTAGAGCACGTTCAGTTGATCCACGCGTTCTTCAGTTTGTGTCACATGAGGCCGCAGAGTCCGGTTCACATGCATCAGATAGTGATGCTAGTTCGACATCAAATAGTGAAGGCAGTTCGACACCAACCCACTCTAGATGACAAATGAAAGTGCTAGGTAGTGTGGTTGAAATGACATAGCTCTGTATGGGAGGCTGGTTTCTTTTTTCTATGTGTTGTACTCTCGTTTCCCATGTGTTGTACACTTGAGTCGTGATGATTTCTATCATCAAATATCCTAGACATAGTACCATTTGGATCGATTCCTTTGTTTGTCATTGTTTGAATTGCTGGAACATACTTATGTATTTATGCAATTGGAACCGTGCGATGCATGTCTAGTTTATGACCACGTAGACACGGTTCTCAAAAATTGTATCTCGCACTAGCCCTTCAAGTTCTATTTGGGACTCACTAGCGGGCTTTATCTTGTACCTGGAGGTCATTGTTGCCTATTCATCCGAAGACACGCAAGTCTGTAGTAGGAGTGCCAAATTAGTGCCTCTAAAAAGAATTGCTAAGCAAACATATCCTCCATATTCATTCAGTTGTACAATCTCATTGTTGCTAATAGCCATACTTTATAATTGTTCAACCACGTCACCTTATTTGGTGATCCTTGCTGATGACTTGTCACCAATGACTTAGTAAAATCCTAATGGAAAGCTCACAAACAATATGCAAAAACTCCCAAAACATATTGGAATGCTGACCGTCCACCCTTCGAGCAAGTTCACATGAAATAAGCCTTCAAAGCCATATTCTGATTTGAGGTCTACAATGAATTTTTTCTATTTATAAGAAATGAAGTTCACATTTAGAGCCACTCTTGCAAACTGAATATATATCTAATTCTTACAATCGCCCTTACATTCTTTGAACCTACATGTGGCTATGTGCAATTGCCCTAAAGGACCTAAATCCCAAATTATTCCCACCCATCAGCAATCATATTATCGTCCACCCAGATTTTATGATGTTGTCATCGGCTTCAAAAAAAAAGATTCATCCGGTTTCATCCAATTTTTACATCTGCTTTCATCCATTTTATCATCCACTTTAATCATCCTCTTTCATCCATTTTTCATCCACTTTAATCATCCAATTTCATTCATCTTTATCATCCAATTTCATCCAATTATAAAACCAACTTTCATCCATTTTTCCACTTTCATCCATTTTTTCCACTTTCATCCACTTTGTCTTCCACATTCATTGACTTTTACGTCCACATCCATCCATTCTTGCCATCCTCTTTTATCTATTTTCTTTCATCTTTTTTTTAATTAAATGTCATATTAGTTGAAACCCTATGCCTTCACTTCTCGTTAGTTTCTCTTCAAATATTGCCGCTCATCAACCCTAAATTCCCGCTCTACGCTCCACGCTCCCGCTCTACGCTCCACACTCCCGCTCTACGCTCGTATACCAGCATTCCTGATCCCATTCCTACCTCATTCACACTCGCCAAGAACTGCTTCCATTCCGTACCCGCTGGAAGAACTTTTAAGCCCACCCTTTTGCTAGTAGGCAACGTGCGAGACAAATGGGGCATGTGGTCGGCCGCTGCTTCCAGTAATGAGCGCAAAGTCTCGATGCCCTGAACAGTTGCACTCTTCAATTTCGTCCTCTTCAGGTTGCCATGAGGACCACCTCTGACGCCGAAATCTGCCCTAGCCTTGTATCTATGAAACGTGCGGAGGGGGATGTTGTGAAGAATCCGCCAAGCACGTAGACAAATGTCTATGCCCTCCACGGTGACAAGCTTCTTCCCCCTTCTAACTTCTTCATGAAACGCTCTGTGCACGTCCAAATTTTTGCTAGACTTGACTTTAAATGACTGCATGTGCATTTCCGTGCGAAGCATACAGATCGTCGAAGGACGAAACTTCCGAATGCACTCCATGTCGCAGCAGAGTTCTGTGAAAACCTCTGCGATAGATTCATACGACACCATCTGTGTCCTCCAATCCACCAATGCGGCAGCACGGGTTCTTCTATCGTAGCGGTACTTCCGAACGCCTGTACTTTTCCGATTTCCTTGTAGCTCTTCATCCATAGCAACTCGTTTACGAGCATGGTCATACATACTAACATACCCATTTTGCGCGTAATAAAACACTTGGCGCATAGGCCACCGCAGACACATGTCCCCAGCATTAGGGTCCCCATTCCGAACTTCCAGTACAACAATGCCCATGTCGTCCTTACCCAACCTGTTCCTCCCATCAATGCAAGCGTTTGGGTCGGCAGTGATGATGATCACTTCCGCGAAGTCCGAGCCGTCCGTGTGTCGTGCGAGTAGGGCCTTACCAGACCATCTGTCGCGGGCAATGCCTTCGCAATCTGGAATGGGACTAGTGTCCTCGTCCTCCGCGGCAACTGCCTCCAAGTCCACATCCTCGTCTTCACATTCTTCGAAACCTTGAGCGTCGAAGGATTCATGAATGACATTTGCACGATGTAAGCGAAACGAAACAAAGACTTGTGAACGACAGAAAAATCAAGATGGGCTCGATAGAAAAATGCTGCACCTCGTCGCCGTCGGATTCGCTAGAAGAAGTCATACGCCACAATGAAGACTCCTGTAGTGGAATCGCGTGGAAGATATACTCAGGGCTGTTGACAGGATGGTCGCGATCATAGAATGAAATGTCAAAGAATTGGCAAGGGCCCACAGCTTGTACGAAGTAATTGTCGACGCGTGGCTGCCAGACGCGAAGGCAAATCAGACAACGTATAAGCACGAATCATGTCTCTTGAAGAAACAATTCAAATCTCGGTATTCTAGAAGGACAAAGATAAAAAAAAAGTTTCATGTACATAACTACAGAGCGAAATGTCAGACAGTCAAGGGTACAGGCCAAAAAAATATGGTGCCTGCCAATGCAAGAAGAAATAAACCAATTCGACAGATCAGAGCGCCCGCCCTGAACAGAACTAGACTCGGTCGTGTCACACAAGATAGACAGGATCAATGCTTGAAGTGCCCACTCACAATTGTTTCCAAGAAAGCTGTCGGGACTTTGGTCTCTCCAATTCAGTTCAGAGCGCCCTCTCAGAACTGGATCCAGGTTACCGATTGGCGAGACCGTAGCCAGGGAAATCCAAATCAAAGCGGGCACTCTGAACTGAATCGGACCGAAAACTGACTAAGTCCACGTCTGCGAAAAAAAGGTTTAGGGCGCCCGCTCTGAATTGGGTCCTTAGAGATTGGCGAGTCCGTGGCCACGGAAATCCACATCAGAGTGGGCGCTCTGAACTGAATCAGACCGAAAACTGACTAAGTCCACGTCTGTGAAAAATAGGTTTAGGGCGCCCGCTTTGAACTGGGTCCTTACAGATTGGCGAGACCGTGGCCACGGAAATCCAAATCAGGGCCGGCGCTCTGAACTGAATTGGACCGAAAACTGACTAAGTCCACGTCTATGAAAAAAAGGTTTAGGGCGCCCGCCCTGAACTCATTGCCGGCACTGTGTGGACCTCACGATTTAGTTCAGGCCGCCCGCTTTGAATTGAAAAAGGCACCAATCACGAATGCGACTTTGGAGGCATCAAAAAGGTTCAAAGGGGGCGCACTGATCCATTTTGACGCCCCAAGTGGAAGACAATACTAATATTGAAACCCGTCAGGGCACCCCCACTGAACTATGCGGGGCCAATAACTCCGGTCATTCACTATGGTCATGAGCACATGTGCAGCTTCGAGATAAATAACAAGTGAATGAACTATACTATCAGGAATGTTTTTGGATTTCGAGACACCATCTTCACACGTCGATGATGCACGCTCCAATGAAGCTCATAAACAATTGGGGGAACTACACAATTTGTATGCATAAATTCAACTATTGTGAATGCAGGAATCCAATTCTTAGGCTACACTGATCATGAGTTCAAGGGAAGCACGAAAAGGAATTGCGCTCATCACATGAATTCGGATTCCGAGAATTCAGAATTCTAGGAAAAGGAAATCTTAGTTGTCCACTACGTAGTACTACTAGCCATTTGCGATTCAATCACTTGGGAATTGCAATGCGCGAAGACACTATAGGCAAGCGCAATCAAGGAATCATTCAAACAATGGACCTCTAAATGAACAACTTCTACGCATGTACCAAAACTAAACGCTAATCGATCTCAATGCACAGACGCGACATGAAATGCATGGAGTGAAAAAAAATGGAAGCGTACCTCCAATTATCAAGGTCCAATTCGGTGGAGGTCCACCCGCAACACAAATTCGAACTGGCCAACTTGCTACGCGCAAAGCTGCAAGACATGAAATTCACCACAATAAAGCGCAAATAGACGAGGCCGTTTAAAATGGAAAATCAAACAACGAGCCTTTCAAGAGGAAAACAATCGAAATGAAAAGCACCTTTCACTTCCAAGGTGATGAAGGAAGCTAAGCAAATGGAATGGAGAGGTTGGCGGGTCCAATGCGAAGGCTGAGAAATCACCGTACACTTCACTGGAGAACTGCCGAAGGTTGCTTCGCAACTTCTGTGTGTCTCCCAAAAAAAGGCAGGAATACACTTTGACACCGGAAAACCTAAAACCGTCGATAATATGCGACGACGAGGAAAGAGGACGCCAACCTCACACTAGAAGTGAAAGGTAGTTAATGCGATGCAGTAATTTTTAATTGTAAGTTGGAACTAATAAGGTGGAAGCACCCCAAATTGATAGCTTAAAGAATTCAGCATATTTGGAGACAACATTTCAGGAAATTAACATTTTCGTGGTGTTCAAAAAAATGAAGAGGTTTCTGGGACTTTCAAAGTTTCAGTCCTCTAGACCACTGGAACCGTCCTGAACGTGGACCCAAATCTGAATTCTGACAAATTCAGCACTTACCCAATCACAGTGAAGAGAGGAGAAAACTTTATGACACTTGTCAAGGACCATTCAATAAAAGCCCAGGGACGGTTTGATATCCATCTAGGAACAGGGATTAGGTACAGGTGTCATATTGGGTGCTTCCACTTTAACCCTAGAGCGCTCCGACATCCATTTTGTGTACGATATACAGACTGAAATTTAGTTTTCTTTCTCATCACTGTTTGGATGAAAGTCATCTAATTTGTGGTGATACTTCGTCAAGTTTTTGTCCTATCTAATGGTTGGATTTGGTGTTACTAGAGTTCATTTTTTTCTTAAATTATAAATGTTAAAGTTTATAAAGCCAAAAATTGCATTGATTTTAGTTCAAAACTGAGTTTGCAAGACCGAAGTCATAGATTTTAATAACACAAAAATTTCAAAAAATCACCACATGAAGAGAACCTCGTCTGGAATCCATTCCAACAAGTTTTACTCAAAAAATGATAATAGTTTGCTTATAATTGAATTCAAAAGATATTTTGAATTTTTTTTTTTTTAATTTATAAAAAAATATCGATGGTAGCATAGGTGAATCTAACCGCACAGATGGAATCTAAAATTCATAATCTACAACTTTTACTAGTATATCAAGTCCAAAATATTCTTCTAAATAGTACTTTATAATGATTTTTCCCAAGTAGCCAATTTTGGAGATGGATCCAAACGTTCGAGGGTTAAATTGAATTGAGATGTATTTTGCATGATTTAGAAAGCGTCATGAACACTTGGAGTTCTAGGATTTGATCCATTCACTGTAGTTCCTATATTCTTTACAACTACAGTCTATGTGCGTAATGAGCGACAGATGCACTTCTGGCTTATAAAATCGCCAAATTTCATTTTCACTGCGAAAATTCTGAAAAACATACGGAATAAGAGCTCCTCTTCTTTCTCTAGCCATGAAAGAAATATTACATAATTTTGGTTTCGCTGGCTTCTCAAACCAGGCCTGTCTAATATATAAAAAATCTATATGTAATAAAAAATCTAGATGTAGAGTTGAAAGTTTGCGGAAGGTGTACTCAATTTAATTAATACATGTAATTCCATTTCCAATGGCAATTGGACTATACTGTGGTCCTGTAACTAATTATCAACGTAAAAAATAGGATTAGCATAAATTAGTACTACTAGATTCTTGTATATGAACGCTATATATTCTAATAGTGTCAGAAGTCAAGGTTTTAGCACAAAGTCACCTCATTTCATTATTATTAATTAGTATAGTACTAACTATGTTTACTAAAATTCGTTCTAAAATTTGACCTCATTTGGACATGACAAAGGCAGTACTTGACTAATACAACGACAAACCTCGAATTTTTCCAATGGGATTCGATTTTGCAGCCGCGAGCACACCTTGTCAGTCCTTATTTTAGGCAAAAGGAATTAAGGATGTCACTTGCCAGCGACTCATGCTTCCGCAATAGAAAATAGATTCAAGATTGTAGGACACCCTAAATTGTTTGTGTTTTACGATAGAATTGAAATACACCAATGTCTATTGTGAGGTTGTTGGAGTTTGAAAACTTGACCATGTGAACAACTTTCTTTTTCCAAATATTTAAATTGAGGTGAGAAAAGAATCCTAAAAAAATAGTATTGTTCATAATTTTCATGAAATAGATATGAATGGAATAAATCACAGATTCCTATGTACATATTAATAATATTATGGGTACAATGTAGAAAAGAAGAAATTAATTTAAAAAAATAATGTAATATATTGAGACTCCGAGTCCCGGCCCTAAATCCATATTGTTTCCCGAAGGGAAAATGGTAACTTACTTTATGGGTTAATATGTACAAATACTTTTAACATGTATCGTTCTTCAATGTCTGTAGAGCTTCTTTGGTCCTGTATGGGTTCATTATGAGTAATCCAACTTGTTGTCTATTATCTCATTTTTGTTAAATTTGGACTTCTTGAACCTTTTGGTCTTCTAAGCCTTCTATATTAAAAGACTTAAAATTAAGTAACCCCTAAAGGATCGGAGCGTGTTTTTTGGCTGTAAAGAAATTTTGGGCAGGTACCTTCGAGCGGAAATTTTCATATTTGGGGCAAGGAAGATCTTTCAAACGCACCAAACTTCATTACATTTGGGCACGCGTCAAAAGTTATAGCCTAATATGTTACTTTTTATCGTAACTGGGCAGTTTGGGCACATCAAGAAAAAATCACTTTTTTGAGGAAGAGAAATTTGAAATTGATTTTCTAGAGTTTCATATACACGATAAGCTTTGGATCATTCCATCAGTTAGATCAATGAGTCAAAAGTGATGAGGATTTTTTGTTTGGGGGCAGTTTTGGATTTCCTACTCTAAAATAAACTTTGAAATCCTTTATCTTACCCAATTTTCAATATTTTCGGACAAAAAAAAAATCGTAGGATGTACATACATTATTACAACATTTGGACCATTCGGGTTGGAAATTTCCAATTCCATATTTAAATTGTAAACAATTTAGTATTTTCAATCATTCTCTACTACTACATGATACTTATTATTTTTTTCCTATATGTTGTACTATTCCAAAGTATTTGAAACCTTGAAGCATGTGGCCAACTTGTCTAAGAAAATAAATCCTAAGAAGCACCACCATTTAGGTCATTTTTTTCTTAGAAATGTGACCTTGTGAAGCATAGCTGCCCTTCTTTTCGTATGGTACAAAAAATGATTTTAGTTACTTTGAATGCTTATATCTTGCAATCTACCTGGTCGAAATGTTTGAAATTTTTACCACATGATTTTCATACAACACAATACAAGATCCTATGGGTAGATATGTCCAAAAAAAATAATCCAAAATTTTGGTACTTGTACTAGAAATGGCAGTTTTGGAGCGTTTCTGGTGAAAATATAGTGAATGTCCTTAAAGGGTTAATGAACATCTCAAATCTTCTGTTGGTAATTTTTTTAGACCTTTCAATAAAAATAAATATGACAAGGAACTAAATATAATTAAATCCGAGAAGATGAGGGGGAAGCAACATAGTTTGGAGAAGATGTTAATATATAGGACATGTAGAATTAATGATCAAATTAAATTTTGAAACACTATAATAATCAATTTTAATGTGGTGCACAGAAATCATGTTCAGTTAAAACCTTCTATTTTATTTAGACCATTGCACTTCCCAAAACCGTGTAAATGGCCTTGACAATGAAGTGGAAAATAATACTTACATCATGATCGTACGGAAGATGTATAATCCAAACCCAAATTTTATTTAATACCTTCTTATTTTTTTTTTTGGTCATACCATTTGTAAACCATGAATCAAACTCTATAGTTTGCAGTTTGAAACCATGAGTCAAATTCTATAGTTTACAACTTGAAAACCATGAGTCAAACACTATAGAATTCCTTAAAGCGTGCGACTATAGGATGACTATGAATGCTCCATTGCTTTTACATTATGAATTCTATTCATAGAATGGTACCAATGAATGCTGTGAATCATTGGAATGTACAACAATAATGCTCTTATTTGAAGCCATTCATGCTTCTAATCATGCCTTAGGATGCCGAAAGGTGCATTCAGTGAGTTGACAGGCCTCAAAAAGGCCGTTTCATCCCATTCCTATGAAGACTGTTTGCTGCCCATAATAATTAATAATTTTAAAAATTTAAAGAAACTAAAAGAATTTAAAGGAATTAAAGAAATTGTAAAAATTGAAAAAATTGTAAAGAGATTTAAGAAATATAAAGAAATATAAGAAATATAAAGAAATTTAAAAAATTTGAAGAAATTTAAAAAATTACAAGAAATATAAAAAAGTTCAAGAAATGTAAAAAATTTCAAGAAAATTTAAAAATTCAAAAATTTATTTAAAATTGTTAAAATTGTTAAAAATTGAGAAATTGAGATATTAAATTTTAAAAATTTAAAAATTTTAGAAATTCAAAAATTCAAAAATTATGGAAGAAGGTTGAATGTAATCAGTTATCAGTGGTATTCAAAAAATTGAACCTAGACATACTTGTGATAACACTATAATTTATGCAATTCAGTAGCTTTTCTAATTGAAATGGCTGATTATATTTAATTTAGCTATTTTAGAACTAGTTTAAACTATCTCTTGAGAATTTGAATTTTTTTGGGGTATTTATGTATTGTATGAAAATGATGAGCCATGTATGATAGTTCAAAAAACCGATATTTCCAACGTCTCAATATTTCTGGGACAATAAACAATAAAATAATATATATAATTTGTTAATGCATGTTAACCCCTAAGTGCCTAAGCCTTTCCAAGTGTGTTTTTCCCATGAGAAAAGAACATGGGCTTATAGTTATCTCCATTGAAACAAAATGATTTTTTTTCAAAATCTAACCGTATGGATGTTTAAAGAGCTTGCTTATTAGTATGTACACCAATTTTGAG
This sequence comes from Rhytidiadelphus loreus, assembly GCA_947034895.1. Taxonomy (NCBI): domain Eukaryota; kingdom Viridiplantae; phylum Streptophyta; class Bryopsida; order Hypnales; family Hylocomiaceae; genus Rhytidiadelphus; species Rhytidiadelphus loreus. Next base: position 56,571,969 of record OX344763.1, on the reverse strand, counting down.
TGCAAAATTGCATAAGAGTTGTGAGATTATAATAAGAGAAATGTATGTTTTCTAGTTTTAATATGTTGTCCCTCTACACAATGTTTCAGAAATTTGCACATAAAAGCTTTTTGGGATTAGAAGTGACATGAACAACTACAAATTGTGTTAGCACACTAAAATACCCTTTCAAAAAACTTAATATCACTTGAAAAGCTATTAAACTCATTCAACAATCCACCTTGCAATTGTTGAGATGCAATTTTTTTAATAAGTATAATTCACAAATAACTCCAAATCAACACTTGCTTGTTTAAATTTTCAATGGTGAAAATTATGAAAACACTTTACACTTTCGATTGGGACCATTTTCAAAGCAAATGAATAAGTGGAAGTTTTTAGATCTCAAATCAAGTGAAATTGCTCAAAGTTGAAAAATGAAATAAAATTAGCAAGCTTTACTCTTCCATTAACGGACATAAATGGCTTTGGAGACCTCTCAACACTCAAATATGTACCTTTCTCAGTGAAAAATGAAAGTTCTGAATAGTTAACCCTAAAAAATGCCCCCAAAAATTTTTAAGACGGGCAAACGAATTTAACTGCCCACTTCAAAATGAGCCTGAAATTTCAGATCGACCATATATGGTCGATGAAGCAGTTAGGGGTTAAGAACAATCGTGTAGACTTCATGACGAAATTAAATATAACCACCTATTATTTATTTCCTTGGAAATATTCATTAAAACTTATGGTAGAATATGACATTGTTTTGTTTTGTTTTGTTTTGTTTTTCTAAAATGGGCAGTCTAGGTAGATTAAAAAAAAACTCTTTATTCAAAAACATAAATTTAAAATTTGTTTTCTATATTAAATATATTTGTATATTTGTATATTTGTATATTTTTGGAGAGTATTGAATAATTTCATTTTAATGATTGAGTCAAAATCAATGAGGATTTTTTTGTTTGCGGTGGTTTTGCATTCAATAGTCTAAAGTAAACTTTGAAGTCTTTTATCTAACTCAATTCATTTTTGGTACTTGTCTTTTTGGTACTTGTTATTATAAAAATGACGGTGTTTTAGAAGTTAATAGGGTCAATAGAAGACAAAGTAAAAATTCCCTTGGACTACTAACGCAGTAAATTAAAAAATTTGAATTGATTGTGATTTCCTTTGCCATGTGAAAGCATTCTCTTCAAATGGTGTTTCACTTCAACTTTCTAGGCTTGTCTAAAGCACAAGTTGTTTTTAGTTACCTCCAAGCTAGACTCCTAAAATTGTATCATTAATGTAATTTTTTCTTCATTAGTTATTACATACTCTTTTTTTCGATAAATTGGAGTAAAACTTCCTCCCACATGTATTGCATTCATACACAGTTTAGCTTGAGTGAAAGATTAAAAATATAATTATAAAAAAAGATTAGGGTACCAAAATTAACATATAGTTATGATAAAACCTAATTTACATTTATCGTGGATTTCATTCAAGTTCCCTTAATAAAGATTCTATATGTAGAGTGAAAAGTTCACTTTAAGTGTATTCCATTTACTTTGAAATCTTATACTTCTCTATAGGAGTCCTCAAAACTAATACTAAACAATGTGATTAATTATTAAAAAAGGAGTTCGTGGATATAATAGTTTTTAAAAATACAGTTGTGATTTAATTATTTCACTATTCAAATAGCTTTTTTTCCTCATACATTATATTTTTTCCCAAGGGAGCAATGGGGCTAAGGTTTTTGCTAGCCCAATTTTCCATTTGAGGCGGGATTGCGTTGGATTGGGTTCTTCTGTTGGATTGAACAAACCTCTAACATCGATAAAGAGGATTTTATTTATTTGTTTTTAAAACCTACTTCATCTTTGGTTTCATTTCATGTCGATTTCATTTCATCTTTCTTTGTGTGGATTCTTCATTACTCCATGATCATGAGCTACGGTTTTGGGTTAAACCGATGTTGCATAACAAATTTCTGTTTTATACATTTTCCTTTAAATAAGCAGCAATAAAGAAGTATAACATAAAAAATAAAAAATAGTGTTTACTGAGAAAAATAGCATAGTTACGGTTAAAGTTGACCCAACTCATAATTGGAGTAATTGCAGGTTTAACTTGTGTTGGATGCATTTTTAAAATTATAATTTTAAAAACAAAAACATATAAATTATGAATAGAAAATAAAAAATGATTAAAAAAAAAACAATATAAAAAAAGAAGTAGTGTAACTAATAAAATTTTCTTTTGTTACAATTAATTGAATAGTACAAATTAATTAATTTTAATTTTACTAAGGAATATAAAAATTTTGGAGATAAAAGGGAGAAAAGATCAAAAGGAAGTCTAAACACTAAGTATCTTATATATATTTGTCATATATTAAATAGAAAGGAAAAAAATATATATACATAAAATATAAAAAAAACAAAGAAACACCTTTTAATTTTTTTGAAATAGAAAAAATAGGAAGATAAAGGAAAGGCTGTGTATTTTATAATTTTCTTTTATGGAGCAATCCAGAAATCCAAATGCCTATTAATCAAGAATTCAGCCTTAGAATCGGGCCTCAACACTTTACATTGCCTAGGGCCTGAGTAATGAATTGGAATTTGACCCTAGAACTCAACCTCAACCCTGTACATTATCTAAGGTTGGAGTCGTGATTTAGGATAAGATTGGTGGCAGATCAGGCCAGCCTTCCATCCTGCCCGAGGTTGTGTGTATACCGGCCCTAAGAATCAGAAGTTTTATAGGGGCTCAAATGTACCAGTAGATGTGTACATTTAAAGAAAAAAATATACTAAATTTCACTTAGAGAAGTACACAGTTTTTACTTTGAATAAAAAAGGCATTATTAATTTCCTTATCATGGTTCTACTAATTACCTAAATGACATTTGTGTCCTATAGAGTTGATCATCCACAATTGTTATAATCTAAAAATCCAACGTTTGAATTTTTTATGATTTATTTTGATTCATATTAAACAAAGTAGCATTTACATTTGTACACTTTAAAATAATTATTTTAGACGCAAATATGTGGAAGACAATAAGAAACGAAGGTACGACAATTCCTTGGAAAATGCTACTATGAGCAAGTTCTTGGGGCTACCACTGTGTTATACAAAATAAATCATAGTAGTGTATGAATAACATGTATCACAATTATGCCTATAATAGACTACAGTTTAACAATTCTAAGGCTAAATATGGGTGGTCCGAATGGACCCCGAGGGCTTTTCTAGAGGTAAGGAGTTCATTATTTACTACACTTTTATTTGCAATGTCATGTTTTAAGAAATTAGTAAATGAAAAAGACAATAGAATTTTAAGTGTAGTCTGAATATGTACGATAGACAGAGTACAACCGAACTTGGATAAGTGTTACCTCGAGAAGTGTTAAAACTCTATATGTGTTATGGAGATTTCCGCTCCCTTCAAATTAAGACTAGTAAGTGTTATGTGTTAAGTGTTACGCAATGTCGTGTTCCCGACTTAGTTGCAAAGTTACTCTAGATGTCCATTTTAGAAACAAACTAATAGGTAGAATGATGTATTTTTCCCGATCATAAACTAAAAGATCATATATTTTTAAGCTCATATAAAGTAAAAGATAAGTATACTTTTAAGTTTATAAACCCAAACTTTGAAGAAGTTCTTGAAGCGAAGACCTAATGACACCATGTTATCTATTAGGAATATTGAAGCACTAGAGAAAGAAGTACAATCTTGGCGTGTAGTAGAAACTCACCAAAATACTATTGATTCATTGTTTCGACGGACTTAGATGAATAATGAATCAATATTTTGTAATTTCATCCATTTTTTCTATAAATGTTATGTATTTACCTTTTTAATCCTTCTAATTTTTTTTTTAAGTGTTACAAATCATCGGCATCACCCTCTATAAGTGTTATGTGTTACTAGTGTATAAGTGTTAATAACTAAAAGGATGCTCCCAACCCCTAACACTTATCGAGGTTCAACAGTAAGTGAGTTGAATGGTAGGCTTGGGGGCAGGTTTGGGAATAGCGTGGAGCCTCGGAGAAGGTTTCCAGCAGGTTCGGTTGTCGTGGAGGTTCGGACCAGGTTTGGATGAGCGTTGGTGTACCTTTGGTTCGATTCGTCGTCAATGACGTCTGGTGGTCGTCTCTCCGCGCGCACTTTCCTGGCTTTCTTGTTTTGCTTTCACCTTGCCGCCTCGCTCTTCCTTGTTTTTGTTCTAGGGGAGGACACTCTCACTACATTTGGGGTAACTACGTGCGGCGGTGGAAAAAGTAATTCATGTAATTCACCTTGAATAAACTATAATTTCATTCTAAAATTTTGAGCTTTGTTTAACAATGACTAAAGGTTTCTATTGACAAAAAATTCAATTCCAAATAACATAAGATATATTGTCTAGAAAGGGTTGAAAAATGAACTAAAATGGCATGTTCTCCAACTAAAATATTTATAGAGCTCACATGAAGATGACTATTGCATCAATATTCAACCAAAATAAACTTTCAATAGAAAGCTATTCTATATAATTTTTTTTTCATTTTTCAAATTTTTTTTCTTATATAATATAGAGGTGTGAAAGTTATTTTCAGCTTTACAGTGTATCTTTTTTCTTCAAAAATTTATAACTAATTACTATTAGCACAAAAAAATACCAATAATTCAAAACATAAACTTATAAAGTAGTAAAATCTATCCATAATTTTTTTTTTGAAAAAGAAATTAAATTTTAAGGTGTATTACTTGTTTTACTTTTTCCGCCGCACGTAGTTTGCTAAAACATAGGGAGTGTCCTCCCCGGGTTTCTGTTGCTAGTTTTCTGGAGCACATGCAGTGGAAATTTGCGGCCGTGGGTTTCGGATTTGTAGAAGGTGTCTTCTTGCAGGGGAAGCTGTGGTTGGTGGGCTTCTAATTGGTGGTACGTGCGCTGAATTTCTTGTTGGGAGGGCGCTTTCATTGATGTTTTGGGAGGGCGCTTTCAGGGAAATTAGAATGTACAGTTTCTTTTGGTGGTGTATCAAGTAGCAGCATTGAGGTAATTTCCATTTCATGTCGGTGCGATTTAGGGTTCTTCGCGGACGATGCGATCCAGGAGGAAGTGACTTGAGCTGGCAGCGTAGGCGCGACTTCGGGTGTGAGAGTTTGTATGTGTGCCTTGTGTTTCCAAGACCCCGCGACAGAAACAGCTGAAGAACAAGTTTCGATTTCAGCGCGCGGCGAGTTCAGAGCGGTAGCGGTGTCTTGGTTTCAGCGAGGAGGAGAGACTTGTTCTTTCACCCAGAACCAGCTACGCATTGCAGGTAAGTGTCATGTTTTTTTTCGTTCCATCATCATGTTCAGTTATCTCTTCTGCTAGTGCCTTCTTTCGATTTCACCAGCTTCTTTGTAGTTGTCAAGCGGATTCAACACACGAGGATTTAGGGTTCAGATATTCTGCTGGTCATTCTTTTGATTTCACGAGCCTGTTTCTGGTGCCTTCTTCCGATTTCACCAGGTTGTTTCTAGCTGTCAAGTAGATTCGTGACGCGCGGATTTAGGGTTTAGATCATGTGTAGTGCTAGTTTAATGGTTCGGGATTTTGTGAGTGGTAACCAGTATTTCCTGCCATTTGAGCATGAGCGGTGGAATTTTTTTGTCATTGCATTGCATTGCATTCGTCATTGAGATTGTATTGCATTGCATTCGTCATTGTGATTGTATTGCATTGCAATCGTCATTGTGATTGTATTGCATTGCATACTTCATTGTCATTGTGATTGCATTGCGTTGAAATTGTCATTGCTGCAGTTATGGTGCATAGAACAATGGATAGGAGAACAGCTAGGTAATCGATATAAAAGTTTGGGCCCCTGTAATCGTGCACCCTCAAAGGCGCTTCAAATGGTTTAGAGCGCCCACCCTAAACCGTCGCCGCCCTTCACGGTTTCGGGAAGGATCAGAGCGGGCGCTCTAAACCATTCCTAGTTGGGGAGGTTCAGAGTGCCCGCTCTGATCCTCCAAACAGCCACAACATCCCGGGAGGATCAAAGCGGGCGCTCTAAACCATTCCTAGTTGGGGAGGTTCAGAGCGCCCGCTCTGATCCTCCAAACAGCCACAACATCCCGAGAGGATCAGAGCGGGCGCTCTAAACCATTCCTAGTTGGGGAGGTTCAGAGTGCCCGCTCTGATCCTCCAAAAAGCCCACATCATTCCGGGAGGATCAGAGCGGGCGCTCTAAACCATTCCTAGTTAAGGAGGTTCAGAGCGCCCACTCTGATCCTCCAAAAAGCCCACATCATTCCGAGAGGATCAGAGCGGGCGCTCTAAACCATTCCGAGTTGAGGAGGTTCAGAGCGCCCGCTCTGAACCTATTAGAATGCTAGGGGGAGATTGGGGAATCAGGGCGGGCGCTCTGAACCTCCAGGACCTTTAGTAGTAGTGCCCGCTCCAATCTTCAAAATACCCCACAACATTCTGGAAGGATCAGATCTGGCACTCCGAAACATTCCGAGGAGTCGAGGATCAGAGCGCCCGCCCTAAACCATTCTGATGGTTGATGTATGTCTAAAGAATGAGAGCGAGGGCTCTAACCATTCCAAGTCAAGGAGGATCAGAGCGCCCGCTTTGATCTCCCAAGCAGCCAACAAAATTCAGGGAGGATCATAGCGGGTGCACTAAACCTCCACCATGATTGATCCCAAGCATCCGCAATGAGCAACACAGAAAGCTCGTGGGTGATTTGAGGATCAGGGTAAGACCTCTGATCCTCCATGACAAGAAAAGGATCAGAGCGCCCGCTCTGATCCGCCATACACCAAACAACGCTCTAATAGGTTCAAAGCGGGTGCCCTAAACCACTCGGAGTCCTGGAGGTTCAGAGCCGGCGCTCTGATCCCCAAAGTAATCTGGAGGTTCAAAGTGGGAACGCATTTCGGGTGAATCAAAGCAAGCGCGTGAACAGAACAAATCAAGAAGGATTAGAGCGGGCGCTCTGATCCTCATAGAATGCTAATGAGTTCGGGGGATTAGAGCCCTGCGCTGAACCTCAGCGATTAGTTTGAATCAGAGCGCCCGCTCTGATCCTCAAAACAGTCCATGCACCACAAGAGTGGATAGAAAACCGCTTTAATCAAAACTTCCCTGGTAGTGTATATAACTGCACATCACTCATGGCAGAGGGTTTCACCCACGGTAATCGAGTTTAGAGATTTATTAGACATAGATCATGGTAAATGTTTTAATCCGGGAGTGGTCCAGGACCTTAACTCAAATAAATGAAATATTGCTAAACATAATTAATTCATCTACCATGTAGGATATACTCGAGAGAGATTCAGAGCGCCCGCTCTGATCTCACCCGGGAAGATAAATGTCTGCTTGCTCTGATTCTAACCAAGTAGAATACACTGGATTTCAGATTCCATACAAATGATGATTATGAATCAACTTAGGTCCCTCGGTCGAAAACTACTTCATAGTTAGTAGTTCCGCGACAGATTCATATCCACGTCCGGATTAGAGTGCACGGTCTGATTTGTACCACTGTCTGTGCATAGTGCAATGGAGTCCTTCCTCGACAGCACGCCCCATCTCACCGGGTACATCAAACCAATTGCGTCAGAGAGAGTGCACGAGTCCTGGACGGCACTCGTCGAAGGGAAAACTCCTCTGGAGTTTGTTGCATCCAAGGCCCTGTGGACCGTGGAGATGAGCTATCCCGAGGGCTCCCTCATATTTTGTCTAGAACTAGGCTTCACGAGTAACGGTGACCCTAGATGGAAAACATTCAAGGAACTCGTAGTCATCAATGTGAATGTGCTGCGCAAAGCCATTCTGGTAGATGTAGTGAACACTTCGAATAATGCATTCGGAGTGCTAGCCATTAGGGTAGAAGATGAGATGACGTTCTGTCACGAACGCATCCTGAAAAATTACGAGCAAGTTCCCCATATATTCCAAACCTTGATGCTCGATATCAAAGGTAGAGTAGAAGCTCATTTAGACGATTTTGTAGCAATTGGTCAGGCAGTAAAATCTTTTCTCACCAATGCAAACAGTCTACAGGCTGCGGTAACAGTCGAACTTCAGTCCAAGCAGAAGCAAATAAATCAAATGGACTCGCAAGGTCGATAGCAGAAGAAATCCAAGAGGGGAGGAGCATCGAGCTCCAGCGCAACAACATGGGCCAGACCGCCGGCCGCATCGGCCCTGGCTGGAGCCTCTAACGTGGCACAAACTCGACCCCGTGCTTCTCCCGTGTCAGAGGAAATCGAGACGGGCGCGAACATCCCAGCGCCACCGGTAGCTCGAACTGGTGACACACCAACCGTCCAGGAGACAGAGAGGGATCCAATCATCCCTCCACAGCCTGCCGAAGAATCTGCGGGGCGTCCCGGGCCGAGGTCGCGGGAAAAGAAAAAAGCTACGAGGAAGAGGAATCCTCAACCCGAGGTCGCGGCCGGGTCATCGCAAGATACGGCGAGGATGGTCAAGCAACGGCGGGCAGATGTTGAGTCGCCTAGCTCCTCACAGCAGAGCGACCAGCCTGACAATGCCGACGTCTCCGAGGAGGTCGCACAGAAGCAGGCGATCAAGAAGGTGAATGGGAAATGGTTGGACAACCCAGACACCGTGCCTTACGATCCCGACGCCGTTCCGGATAAGCTGTTCGTGGATCTCGTCTTGAAGAAGGAGGCCAAGCACTCGGAGGAAGAAGAGGCGAGGAAGCGATTGAAGGCCGAGGCTGTGGCAAATAAGAAGTTCAAAGAACTGTCCAAGTACATGTACATATTTGGGCGGGGGACATTCTTTGAGCTCGAAGTCAACGACATGATTCAGGCGGACGAGAAGTCGGGTATGATCTTCCGACCCCTGGAGAAGAAGGGTGTGATGGCCGTGCTTGATCGAATGGTGAAGGTCAACTTCACCAAGCAAATCCTGACCGTGATGTTGGACACGGAGGCTAGGCCAACATGCTGGGCGAACTGCGTCAAGTCCTTTCCGCTGAAGATCATCAACGGCCAGCACACTTGGAAAGCGGCCAAGGAAATCATCTCGGGAGAGGCATCAGTCGACGACGAGGCGTTGAAGAAGAAGGTGCGCAAGTAGACCTGCGAGGTCATACGGTCCGACAACAAGAATCACTTGCACGCACTGGCGTGCAAGTGCAACGACGGGAACGTGACAGGTTCGTATCTGTTGTCCCTGTCGGCTACAATCCAGCACTGTCGCTATCTATGGGACAATGCTCGAAGGCCGGCGCAGCAGCAGAAGAATCTAAGGAAGTAAGAACAAGGCAAAGAATTTGCTCGCTACGAGGTAGGCATTTTAGTTGATCCATTCTGCCCATTCATTTCATGTTGAATCTAAATCTGGGAGTCCGAAGATCAGAGCGGGCGCTCTAAATCGATTTGGTTAGGATACCGTCCATGCATAGGAAACTGCCCTCTCCTAGATGGAGGAATTAGGACAAGCAGGATCAGAGCGCCCGCTCTGATCCGCTGAACCTTAGTCGGTCTACTCGGATCCAACCTCCGAGTCTGACTCAATTGTGTTCATTTTCGTGCAGGAATTTCGTGTCAAAGCCGAGCAGAGTTTCAAATGGACTGGTCTTCTCAAGCCATCGGGCAACTCCCAACGAATCTACGACCTGGACCAGATGGGGGAGCGGAAGGTGATCATGGCTTCGGAGGAGACTTGGGCCGCATGGCAGAAGGTTTTCCAAGGTCATGAGTCGGGGTCGCTTCACGACATTGACTCCGGGGGACCCTTCAACAAAGCGACGACCAAGGAGGGGAACATGAAGTTGTACAAGTTCCTCCCCATCACGAGCAACATGATGAAGAACCTGCACAGCCTCGATGACGCGGCGGTGGGTGAGCTTGCGTGGAAAATCCTCGATATACCACCGAAGGTCTACCTCAACAAGAAGCCGAATTCGTGGACTTCAGCCATTTCCATCGCCATGTGGTGCACGAACAAAAAGTACAAGAACGTGCTGGCGAGGGAGTTGGCAGACAGGGGCAAGGTGAGCGGCATGATATCGGCAAGCGAAGTCATCAACGCAGCCGGAGACATTGAACCGCAAGTGTGGCAGGACTTCAAGACGTAGTTGCGCATCAACGGCTTCCACACCTGGTACCTCCAGACCATCGATCCGGAGTACTTGAAGTCGGAGGTGCGCTCAGGAAAGAAGAGCGTCCAACCGTGCGATGAGCTCCTTGCCGCCTTTGACCGTGTCATGGTCAACTATGAACGGTGTGAGTATGTGCGGAGGTATTCGCGGGCCTCAATGTGCCGTTGGCTTCGAGCCGGAAGTAGGTTCGACCCAACGCTGTACGTCTACAAGAAGGAGAACTGGGTCCCCCAGCGCGCTGTAGACGGACCCGCTAACCTCAAGTACTGCGAGGTGGGCATCATCGATTTCTGCTAGTTTCTGGGTGTGGAGACTATGGAGATCAATTCTGCCAACAAGAATATCCTCGAGGAGGTGGAGGTGGTGTCATAATCCGTCATGTCCTCGTCGATCCACATGTGGATGCTGATCTTTTTTTCGAAGCGGGCGGCTGATGTAGACAAAGTTGTGAAGGAACTGTTTCCTGATTACAACATTTGGCGGGAGTGCAAGTACGTATGTCGGGCGGGGGAACCTACGTACAAGGAGAAGAACAAGGTCTCCGTGATGTACCTACAGAGGTCCCGGTGGAGGTGGGTCAACTCGAGTGTGGTGAATAGGAACGACGAGGTGCCCTCACTGTCTGTTGATGAGGACGAGGACTTGACCAATGAGGGAACCATCTACATGAATCGAGAGGTCTGTCATCACGATAATCCGAGGACCTTGTCGAAGTATGAGCTTCGATACGAGGTGTATCTGCGCTTCATCGACAAGTTCTGCAGGGATCAAGGGACCGTCATGCTGGTCTTCGTTGGAGCGAAGCCAATTTCGGCGTGCACGGTGAGCACCTGACCACGTTATGTTTTCATAGTTCTTCTGATGTACATCACGATGTAGCGGGTTTTAGACATTGTAATATCAGTAATGACTAAATCCTTTGAGTGCCCGCAGATGTTGTCGCATAGTTCTGTCACTCTGATCATCGCCACTCAGAAGGCCCTCCTGCGTCAATCCGTGCATAATCGCAAAGGCGCGGAGATGTGGCCGGATATTCTGGTGCCCGGCTGGACATTGCGTTATGGCTATGTCACCCCGACACCGGCGAGAGCCACCCGGCCGGAGCTGGACGAGGAGCCCAATCCTACTGTCGAGGAAGCGAAAGCGGACGAGGCCCTCAACATCATGGACGCCGAACACGTTGAAATTGAGCACCCTGACATCAACGCGGACGAACAGGAAGGAGATGAACAAAGTGAGTAGACCAGGAATCGGCAAGACGAGGAAGGCGTCCAGGGAAATAGGGAGCCGTCGTTGGATCGTGTTAACAACGATGCGACCGAGCAATCAGAGCAGCCTGACCGGAGCGGGCGTCCGAAGCTGGACTCTCACCATGATGATCAGGAGGATCCAATTCCTCCGGCGTCGCCGTCTCACTCCACTCCTACAGCAGATCAGAGCGGGCGGTCTGATCCCATCCCACCTCCATCTTCTCAATCTCAAGCCGGAGCAGATCAGAGCAGGCGCTCTGATCCCATTCCTCCTCCGTCTTCTCCTTCTCAGACCGGAGCAGATTAGAGCGGGCGGACTGATCCCAGTCCACAACAATCCCAGTCTGATCCTCTATCTCCTACCCAACCGCCTCGACCATCTCAGGTACTTGGGAGCTCCCGCTCTGGATTGGTCCACTCCCGCTTGCATGCTTCCCTCTCCCCGCAGTCCTAGCGTCGACCTCCGCCATCCCAACTGGTTCAGGGCGAGCGCTCTGATGTGCGAGCTCACTTGTTTCGCATTCCTACTTCCCGTATTCCATCGATCGGAACCGCGAGCTCTCATCAGCCGGAATTGGTGAAGCCATCCACTCCACCCAGGATGTAGATAGAGGACCTGCAGATAGAGTTGGGTCTGCTGAGGTCACGACTCTCTGAAGAGCAGCAAAACGAGATGGAGAAGGTGAGGCTTGATCTGATTCACCCCCCCACCACGTCCTCCGAGAAGACGATGAAAGAGAGGATCCAGGAGTCGCGGACCATCGTCAAGGACTTGAAGTCCCTCCGTCCCGCGTCCGCTCTAAGAGAGGAAGTGAGCGTGACGACGTTGACGCTTGTGCAGGTCGCCGTTGACGCTCTTGAGTTGGAAATCCCTGAACCCAGTCCTGAAGAGCAAGCGATGTGCGCCCATGCTATGGCGAGCGCGAGAGAACTGTTGAGAGTTAAGAATTCCCGGGATAGCCCGATCGAACTCGACGACATGGATGACCTGGACCTCGAGACGCGCTTGTCCAATTCGGCCAAGCTGAGGCAAGAGTATGACGAGACTCTCAGGGTCGCCCAAGCTGCATCATCATCAGACGCGGGGACTGTACCTGGGGTCGGGGGGAGTTCGGCCGCGGCGATTGTGGCGACGAAGCCGGACGTCAAGGTTGGGATCAACGTCGCATTCGCGGAGAGAATTGCTGAACAAGTTAGGAGGAAGGAGTCGGGGAAGATGGACAAGTGCATCGAAGAAATCGATGCGCTGAGGAGGGAGAAGGAGGAGGAGAGGAGGGAACAAGAGCTGAGGGAGGAGAAAATGGAGCGGAAGAGGCATCAGTGGCTGCAAGAGGAGGCAGAGAAGAAGGCGAAGCGAAAGGCGAAGAAAGTAGTGAGGGAGAAGGAACTCGCGGAGGAGAGGAGGAAACAGGCCGAGAAGGATGAGCAAAACGTAGCGGCTTGGAGGGAGAACATGGAGTTCATAAGGGAAATGAGGGAAATGAAGTCGCAAATCAATACTTCCAAGACGGCGCCTTCTCCCTCTCCTCCTCCCGTCTCTCCGATTCCCACTCTTGCGAGCGAGCTTCACAACGTCTCAAGAGTCTCCACGAACTCGGCTTCGGCGACGGCGTCCGCGGCATCTGGCCTTCGGCACCTAGCCTCCAGAGAGGCAACGCAAACCGGGGTGAGTGTCACTCACGAGCCAGACGTCGATGACCTGGCCCTCAGTCAATTTCCGTTTGTGCATGTCCATGAACTCTCCCATCGTCCTATCATGCACGACGATGACCCTTACGACCTCGACGTGGACTTGGGAGATATGGAACAGTCCTTCACTAACTTGACTGAGCAATATGCCCCGCGTGCATGCCGCGATGGCGACGCAGCAGAGCCCGGAGACGGAGGAGGAGCAGGCGCCGGTCAATGTTGACGAGGCTCCCGCAGTGGGTAACCCTTCGACATAGCTCCCATCATTTATGTTTGTCGTGAAGGTGTGGACGCTATATGAGGGCGTTACGTCGGGGCCTTGAGTTCGTCCAGATCCCGGCGAGTCCACGGGGCTGTGGGTCCGTAGTCATAGAGGCTCTCTTTGTCTTCGCTAGGATTTCAGTTGTCATATTCATGGAGCGTAGACGTGGGCTTAGGATGTGAAAATCTCTTCTGTGAGAGTGGGTCCGTTTGTAAAACATTGTTATATTTGTAATATATTGGGTGTGTTGTTGACAAACATAAATTGCTCAATCTCTGGTGACTGCATTCCATTTCGCAATACGTTTTTCTTTTCAATTGATTATGTGCAATCTAGTTACGCTCTTTTGATTTTGGGTTCAAGGTGACAAAGCTCTTGTACTGGGCGACGCGTCTGCAATGTCCCCACCTGTTCCGGTTGCTCCACCTCCTCGATCGTTGTCCCCTCGCCCGAAGGAAACCGTCGCCATCCCCATGGAAGTCGACACTCCCGATGCCATTGGGCGAGCAGTGCCTGCGGTCCAGGTCGCCACCCTCACGGATGTAAGAAAGGTGAGGCTCCATTTCCCTCCAACTCTCTTACCTAGCTTGTCTGTATCGGGCATGCGCGTCCGTTAGAAATAGTACATCCGATTGAATTAGCACGTCGATGAGGAAGACTTCCCGGCACGTCTCCATTAGCACGCATGTCTGTTGTTCTGGATCAATGTCATTCATTCTGAAGTCCACTTTGAGCATGGGGTTTTGCATCCGCAGGCCTCGCAGCCGCCCGACGAGACGCCCCCTCCCGTCGCCCTTCCCCCCTTCAGTTATTTCCTGATCCTGGAGGTAGAGGGGGTGTTGTGTCGAACCCAGCACGTTCAACGAGTCCTGCACAATCCCGTGCCCCTAGGAGAGGCCCCGTCGGAGGAGGAATACAACCCGAGTAGACACCACATCTTCGGCGAGTACACCCTCTACTGCCGTCTGCACATGCGCCAGTTCTTGAAAAACTTGGACGAGAAGTTCCACTTGTCCGTGTGGACCAGACTGCCCGTCGCAATCACCAGACCGGTGGTGGACTTCCTCTTCCGCGGCATGGAGTGCCTGAAATCCTTGCGCGTGCTGGCCCTCGAGGAGTGTATCTCCATAGTCGAGAGACGACTAGCGAATGCGTGTAGGTGCAGGCCTCCGCCGTACGTTCCGGACGCCCCTTGCCCCACGCACCCCGTCCACGTCTTGCCCGATCCCGATCTCGAGGAGAACATTTACATTCAGTTCCCCGATCATCCCGAGGGGCAACTGCGGCTGAAAGTCCTGCACAAGGGCGTCTGGGACAAAGATAGGTTCAGGGCGCCAAATTTCAGGGCAAATTCCACCATCACCGTGCTCGTCGATTGCTCGCCCGAGAGCACCATCCTCAATCCGCTCTACAATGCCATTTTCCCCTTGTCCTATGCCGGCAGCGAACACGACAGAATCCTATTGGGGACGTTGGCCTCGTATCTCCGCGACTTGCTAGATTCCGGTCTTAGCGTGTCGCAATACCTGTCCAGTAACCCCTTCTGTTGGGCCCCCGACGTTCCGATGAGGCAGACGAAGCTCGGACTCAAAGTGCGCGCGTGCGCTTCATGGCAAGACGGGTCCCTCTTGCTAGAGTATCCCGATGTCGTGAAAAAGTACACTAGGCACGGGAACGATCATTTCATCCCCCGAAGATCTCCAAGAGAGAATAAAGGGAAGAAAATGACATGATGCCCACTCGTGTACCGATGCTTGTGCAGGGCCGTCACCGCGTTTCCGCGCCGGGAGGGCCCTCCGGCGACGGCCCGCGGCAGGAGACGAGCCACTCTAAGCGACGGCAGACGCGGATGACGGAAGAAGTGGGCTCTTGCTCCGACTCCATCACCCCAGAGGAGGAAGGCGTCGACGTCACGTCAGCGGGATTGTAAATGAGGTTGTCGACGACTACATGTATCGTAAGGTGGGCTTATCACTACCCTACCCCTCCATCGACGGTTTGAAATTGATGCTCCAGCGGAATGTCTTTGAGTTTGCTGTCTGGCCCTCTCGCAGTCCCAAACTGATCGTTGGCCTCTTTATGCAGGCTACTTGGTCTCTGTCCAACAGCAAGGGCGATCTAGTTTCTGGGTGAATGGCTCGTCTAGGTGAATGGTTCAGGGCGCCCGCCCTAAACCTTGGACGACGTCCTCGTCCCGTTCCGCCGAACTCTTGTCTTCGACGTCAGGACTTTAATCCATTTAGATTATGTTTTATGATTTGGGATGTCTAGAGAGTACTTTAGGACTATTACATTGTACAAATGCTTCTCTGTCTTTTTAAATATAAATTGTAGGGCATCCCCACATTCTTTATAGACATATACGTACCCACATTGCTTCCTGCCCCCTCTAGCTTGCAAAATTGTAGATCATAAGCGAACCACCATTTCACCAACGACAGTGGGCGTCTATTTGCTATTCATGTCTCTTGTGAAGACCCTGCAGTGTATTCGGAGAAAGGTGGACAAATGCTCGTCAACTCCGGTGTGGATCCATTCTGGCATTGTTATCGTGCTGGCTCGTTCATGGTTGAACTTGCTGACTGTGCAGAGCAAAAGTAGGGACGCTCGCGGCCCATCTTCTGTTCGAACATGAATATTCATAGGGGATTCATGGCACTAGAATCAATGGCCTTGATCTTCGTAGGGTATCACCTGCATTCAAGGAGCTCCTCGGCGCAAGGAAGGACGACGTTGTCATGCACATTCTCCTTCTGTTGTTCTAAGGTACTTGGTAGGAGCAACGTCCATCCACCGTCCTTCTCTCGGCATCCTGGGTTTCTGTGGGCATGTGCGAGATGCGGTCTACTATTCTCGGGGCGGTGGATCGGTGTGGGGAGGGTGTCCATCGAAGTATCTATTGACTGCTCATAACTCAAGCCGTCGAGTGCATGTGTGTCGTTGTAAACCAACTTGGCTCTCGCTGTGCACCGTGGTATTCGGACGACGGCACATCCGCTTGACGTCTTGAGTTATGAGCAGCCAATAGGTACTCCGATGGGCACTCTCTTCACACCAATCCACTTCCCGGGAAAAGTCGACCGTTTCTGGTTCTCACCCTCAGAAGCTCCGGATGCTAGGACATGGACGGTGGATGGCCGTCGCTGCTACCAAGTACACTCGAACAACTTGGGGAGAATGTGTATCACAACGCCGTCCTTCCTTGCACCCAGGAGCTCCTTGAATGCAAGTGACGCCCTGTTCGCAAGGTGGGTCTTGGTGTGTTTCATGAGTGACCATGTATCAACATCTTTCGAGGAGGAAGTTGACTCCCCTATGAACTTCTGTCCGGACATGAATATTCACAGGGGATTCATGGCACTGGAATCAATGGCCCTCTTCTTGGTAGGGCGTCACCGGCATACAAGGTGCTCACTAGCGCAAGGAAGGACGATGTTGTCATGCAGATTTTCCTCCAGCTGTTCGAGTGTACCTGGTGGGAGCGAGCGCCATCTACCCTCCGTCTCCAGGCATCCGGGGTTTTTGTGGACATGTGCTAGATGCGGTCTACTATTCTCGGGACGGTGGATCGGTGTGATGAGGGTGTTGAACGGATTACCTATTCGCTGCTCATAACTCAAGCCGCTGAGTGGATGTGGGTCGTTCGTATTCAACTTGGCTTTCTATGTGCATTCTTGAATACGGACGACCCCACATCCGCTCAACGGCTTGAATTATGAGCAGCCAATAGGTATTACGATCAACGGCCTCATCACATCGGTGGACTTCCCGGGAAAAGTCGACCGTTTCTGGTTCCCACCCTCACAAACTTCGGATGCTAGGACATGGACGGTGGATGGCCGTCGCTCCCACGAGGTACACTCAAACAACTGGAGGAAAATTTGTATAACAACGCTGTCCTTCCTTACGCCAATGAGTTCCTTGTATGCCGGTGACACCCTGTTCGCGAGGTGGGTCCTGTTGTGTTTCAGTGGTAACCATGTGTCAACCTCTTTCGAAAAGGAAGTTGACTTCCCCTGTGAACGAGGATGGGTTGTGAGTGCTCTTGCTTTCTCCTCACAGTCGACCGGTTCAACCATGATGTATTCGGCAAAGAGGCGACGCCGGAACTAGTCCATGGCGGAATTGACGAGCATTTGTCTGCAAATCTCCGAATGCGCTGTAAGACCTCACAAAGACATGATTGGCAAATAGGCTCTTGCTTTTGTTCATGAAGCTCAAGACCCTTCACTCAAAGTTGGCTGGATGCGGTTTTGGAGGCGCAATTGGAGAATGTGGAGTGAAGATCCAACCCTATGCGGTGGCGAATGAACACTGAAGTAGTGTGTCCCGGCGTGAACTTAGAATGTACTTAGTTAAGATTGTACCTTCCCCCGTTTTATAGTTTGTCCCGGCGTGAACTTAGTTAAGATTGTACCTTCCTCCATTTTCTAGTTTGTCCTGCAACACTTGGTCCCCAAAAGTTTGGCGTAAATAGTTTCTTCCCGGACTGTACCTTTTCTTCTACGTCTCTCCCTTTACTATACACGGCAACCGGCAGAAGAGAGAGCTAGGAATGTTGTAAACGGGGTTGGATCCCTATGCAAAATCCACTATGACCCTATTCAATAAAGTGTGTCTTCTTTAAACAATGGCCGCAACTTCATTTGTGTCCATGTTCTCTCCGTGCATGCAACCGCATCCAGATCAGTGAATTGGTTTCCTCTTTGCCACTTTGCCAATAACCCAAGTGGCGATGTTATGTGTCTTTGTGATCCACCACAAATCCTAACAGTCATCCACGCCTCGCACAAATTATGGCGCTTAGAGATGTTTTGGAACTTCCATTGAGGTAGAACGCTCTAAAAGCGCCCGTCTTCTTGAGCGGGCTCCTACAAAAAGGTACTAAATGCATATGATTTCGTCCTTAAATGGACCTTAACGACTTTTGGTTGAATCAAGGAAAAGGTGTTCTCTATTGTAGGAGTCCATCAATGGCCTGGGTATCCACAGTTTCCTTCCAAAGATCACAAATTGGTGAATACAACAGATTTCTTTGGAAATCCGTAACTAATTCAGAAATGCGTCTAAAACTTCGAATCCACTTGTGTTAGGTTCGGCCACTTTTTTTCTATCTCTGAGCGATTTTTAATCGTGAAAATCTATGAAAAAGGTGGAGCTATCCTTCAATGGCCGGTTTCAGAGCATATTACCTGACCGTCTTGTTCTGAGGACGACGTGTTAGACCTTAGAACACGATGCCGGACATGCCCTATGATGGACATCTACGTCACATAGCGCCCATACGTAGTTTGGCACGTACGTATGGGCTTGATTCTGACCCACATGAGGAGAAATCAACGGAAATACACGTATTTTTCTACCCCCACTCCCATCTCTAAACGCAATTTCGGCCCCCCGCCATCCCAAAAACCGCCATTATAATGGAATACCGCCATTTTAACAAAATTGCCCTTCAATCTAGTAACCCGCCATCAAAACCTCTGTCATCCTCCAATGTTCCGGTTGTTTTTGGACAAGTGCCACTCGTTCAAGTCAAGCAAGAGAATAAAGATTTTTGGAGGGAACGGGAAGAGAGGAAGGCTAGGAAGAGGGAAGAGGACAAGATTGAAAAGGAGAGGGTGAAGGTGTTAGAGGCCGAGAATGCTAGGTTGAAGGCCGTCGATGCAGAGAACTCCAAGTTGAAGAAAATTGAGGAGGAGATGAAGGCGATGAAGGCTGCTCAATCATCTCAGTGTAATCCTGTCCTAGAGGATTCTGGAAGGCTGAAGCGTGTTAAAGCTGCGAGAGGGGCTTTACTAGCTCCCTGTCAATAGTCAATTCCTCCTCCCTCTGTTGATTATCTTCGACCCGAAGATGATCATGACATTACCCCTCAGGAAGACGATGGTGTTGCTCTCCTCCCCCAATGCAAACGGAACAAGGTTGATATTGGACTTGATGATGGTGGTCTGTCGGGTTCTCAAGAGAAGGTGAATCCAAATCTAGAGGAGCAAGTAGAGCTGAATCGGTTGGAAGAGATTCAGTCCGATCATCACTTGGAGGACCTTCCTCCTCTTTTACCACGAGAGGACAGGCCAGCTACTACTGATTATCCTCGAGATGAGGATAAACAAGGGCAACATATCGAATTGGACTCTCAGGTAGAATCCATCTAGCAAACTCAAGCAGAGGAGGATAGTCTACGGGATCCCACCCCTCCGCGAAGAGTATCGCATGTGCACGAGTTGGTGGTTGAGTCGCAAAATCCTCCGAATGACTCTGACGACGATGCGGGCGAGCACGGGGTGTGCCATGTGGAGGATTCCCAGGCCCTGGAGTTTGATGAGGTAGAGCCTCATAAATCATCAGACCCCTATGATTTCTCTTAATCAAGTCAGTCGAATGCCTTGTAATGGATGTCTGTGCTGTATTTTTGAATGCCATCGATGCCGAGTGAGAGACTCTTATGTCGATTCATTCTGATTGACAGGAGAGAGTGGACAGTCTCTGATTGTATGGCGTCGACGAACTTCCCTTCTTTCACTGCATATTGTAGAATAGTGTAGATACTCGAGAAAAATGTAGTGAAAATTTTCTCAAAATTGGGTACTAATTAGGAAATCCGTTTTGGGGGATGTACCTTGAATTATTTTGAAATAAATATACCAAAAATAGTTTTGTCAAAGGATCTCCTACCTAATGAACTGATTTTGACCATGTCTGTGCTCAGCGCAAAGAAATTAGAAGCGTGCTCCGGCCGTTGGCACTCACACAATCTCTTAGCGAAGGGGTTCTATTGTTGCTTAGTGGGGGTCAGTGGCAGTTGCCGTTTTGTGGGTCAACGGATTCCGCTTTTGAACAGGTACTACATCTTTTTTGTTGTATTCTGTATGATCAGGTAGTAGCGAGGGGGTGTGCGAGTGATCCCCGGAGTGTGTCCGATGTAGTTCCCCAACCACGACAGAAGTGGTTAAATGTGGTCTTCGATTTGAACGGGGTGCTCTGTAAGAGCGAGGGTCAAGGGCCTTACTTGAGAAAGGAACATTATACAATTCACGATAATATTTTCTCTGATTGGATTCCTGCCATCATTGGGACAAAGGCCGTCTTTGTTCGTCCCAACTTGAGGGAATTCTTAGACAAAGTTCATAGGTTCTCCAACCGCGTCGTAGTGTGGAGCTCCATGGTTAAAAAGAATGTGGAGCCAATCGTGGTTTCCTGTTCCAGAACTACAGGGCGCCATTCGACATCCTAGGACAGGGGATGTGTAAGGGGGTAGAGATCTCCAAGGGAAAATTCATGAAGCAGAATGGGAGCCCACGGAAGGATCTGCTTCTCAAAGTGCTTGACGAACAATTGTTTGTTGATGTCAATGATCCTACATCCTTTAGTAAGGACAACACTATTCTCATTGACAACTCTCTGCAAAAGGGTGTCATGAATGAGAACAGGAATATGATTTTTCTCGAGAGTTGGAGTCGTAATGTGCAGCGCGATCAATTCTTGTTGGGCAAACTCGGCCTGTGGTTGAGGCAACTCCACGAGGAGTGTCCACTTGGTAGCTTGCGCGAGTTTGTAGATGGGAACCGCATTGGTTTGCCTCCGATGTCCCATACCGATGATAGGGCAGAATATATTTTGGATGAGATGAGGAATTCCGCCAAGAAGTTTGGTTCTCGTTTTGTTTTGCCCGGAATGAATGTAGTGATTGAGTCGGATAAACGTAGGAAAAAATAGACTTATCTGTGCGGTGTTCGATTGTAGAACTCGTTCTGTACATGTTGCACTACAAGAAAGCCATGTTTTAGGATACGTTTAGGAAGACGGAAGTACATGTTTTTATGGGGAAAAAACGTGTCAACTGTAATGTCACCTAAAATTCGTCTGCGACCGCATTTTCTGCGACGCTTAGAATTTGTTGGAACATGGGTAGATGTCAACATGTTCCATGACAACAAGTGTTGGCATCTAGTCTTCTGAAACTGTGAAAATCCGCCACGTGGATGGCAGTGGCTGTGCACGTCAGCAAATTTCGACCGGGCAATGACACATTAGATAGTCCCGAATTTTTTTTTTGGTGAGGTGTCAAGTGACGTGGCAGCTTCAAATTCTGACATGGACCAGCCTTTTTCAGACGGCCATATTGGATAATATGATGTGGCAGCGTGGGCGACCGAAGATTGGCAGTGCTATCGTATGCGATCCATGTTCTATGGAACGTCTTCTTTGAGAAAGATGTGTTGTACAGAACGTTCATTTAAATGCCGTAGTGCTTATGGAAACGTTCCAGTCACAGTCGTCACGTGGGTTTCGTTGTTTTCTACAAGGTATACAACACCAGCACACACAGTAAGCCAAGAATGGGCACTGTTATGGTGAATACAAAAGATGCGTACATGCTGTTGTTTCTGATTACTGCTATATTCGGATTGTGGCGTCCACGTCAGTGTTTTGTGTTCTGTTTAACATGTCAATGACAAAGTTGTTCCGTTTCTACTTTCTAGAGGTCTGTCACGTCATCTAACATTCTGCCCTGTTGACAAAGAAAGCAATGTTGAAAACCTTCACAATTGTCGATATGCAATTGTGCGCTGCACTGTCGCTTCCCCGGACGACTCATATATACATTGCAGTGTCATATACGACATCAGTTCTGACACTAGTGTTCAGCTGAGCAACTTCTGCGAGGTTCGGAAGCCTGCCTTCTCAGGAGTTAGTGCTGCCATGCCAATTCTCTTCTTCACATAAAACGCATGTTCCAACACGTGTGCGAGTCGTGAGTCTTATTTTCGAAAATGCCGTCACTGTCCTCAAAGATGTTTCTTACAATCACTAATAGGAAACTTATGTATGGATGTTGACTGGAACAGTATGTACGATGACAAACACGGATGTCATACTGAGTAGCTCCACTTCAGATTTCAATATAAATGGCTAATTTCCATAGATGTTCCACTCTGGAATATGCTGTCAATTCCAATGCAACAGACGCAGTATCTGCAGTTTTAATTGTACATCCTTCAAACATGATTCATGAACTCAGGCTTCTACGAAGTTCTGCTAAGCAAAATGAAGGTGCATTATACATTCTGCCTTTCTAGTGCACATACAATACTGACGTCTATGTCTTTGCTCGTAATGCGTAATATGAACTCACGTATGTGTATCCTGGTGAAACCCATGCTGATTGTGCATTACTGCAATGCTAGAGCACAAGCGCTGCCTCTTGCTGTATACATTGATGCCGGCAACACAAGAAAAGGCTGCGCTTTCCTGTATTCCACTTCGCTACGGATGATGTCGTTCATGCTTTTGTTCTCAAAGAATTGTCACTTCCGTTGTCAAACAATGATGGCACAGTTGACATCTTCCTTGCAAATGAAGTCCTGCAGCGCATGCTGCCCGCTGGTCTTAGTTCTTTTTCAGAACCCCCATGCACATCCACTATTCATGTGACAACTTTGACTCCTAAAAGACGTAGTCCAAAAATACGACGTCATTAGCAATGTCACAATCAGTACAGAAGCTTCTTATAATTGCCAGGGATTCAGTCTTCATGCACATACCTTTTTCTTGAATTCCTCAAAGGAAAATATGCACGTGCATCCTATAAATAACGCCATGCAGGTCTGTTGTTGCTTCTCCATGAGCACAGGCATTTGTGTGCAGATGTCATTCCTCAATGATGACTGCATATTCCAAATGCTGTTGTATATGCAACCTGTGAGTATGGCACACAGATGTCCAAATACAGGTTATTCTAACATCACAGAAATGACATGTCACCCGTCGGTTCAAGCCACAGCTGCACATAACGCTCAAAGGTAGAGCACAACCTTTAATGGTAGCCTACGATAGCATTACTGTACAACTACGTCGACGGTGTACTCACTTGAAATATATGACTTTGTGTTCCAACTACCTCACTATAAAAGACTCTTCCAGTTCACCACAGTTTCAGTTCATTGTTGTGATCGTACCTCTGACATCCGCAGTACCATGACTTTTTTCTCTGATTTGTGGATACCTGTGTGTGCTCTAATGTTTCATTTCGACTGCGACATAGATTTAGCAGTCCCAAAGAATGGCATGTATAACCCCTACATTGGAATTCCACGCAGTCTTCTATGTACGTACTTGCCAAGCAGTAAGTACCGCACAATCGATATGGGCCTCTTACAATTTGGAACATATTGTATGCCACAGATGCAAAACTGAATGCGGTTTTCCTCTGCAAGAGCAAAGAAAAGAAATTATGCATGACTCCCCCCAAAACGAGAACTTCAGCTTGCTCTGCTACCAAGAAAATTGAAAACTCGCACAAGCACTGACCTCATGAAATACCGACTCAAAGAAAAGCAGTATGCAAAGTAGTTGAGGGTGCACTTCCCATAGAACAACAGATACAGTAATCATGAGTACATGGGGAATTCTAGTACCTCTACATTGCATGGTCACCTGAATGACTGCTGTGATGCTTGCACTGGACAAGTTCATTTCGTTTCATAATTCTGCTGTTCACGCGTCCTGCTGTGTACAACTTGCCATTCCTACAAAAAGAAGTTAATCGTGCATATGTCTTTGTCCGCACCTACTACAATAGCACCTTCTTCACCTCGTCATGAGTGCATCATGTGAAGCGCAGGATTTGTAGTAATTTCCATTGTGGAATGCGTAGGCTCCCGGCTAGGCTCCGCATGAGCTCGGCATTTTCCCACAACAATTGCAGCAGCTCTCCTCACAGTCGTGTGTACAAACATGTTTGAAAGGGATTCGCAGGCCCTGGGCGTAGGAAAACAATGTCACGCACAAACGGCACCTCCATGATACTATTTGTCACGTCAAACCGTTGTTCCATCTTCACTCGAACAAGGACATGAGTAGATTCTACAAATAGGTTCACTGATACGAAGTGTGTCTTCCAAACGCACAGCAATGACTGATAAGGTTGCCAATAATTCTGCTTCATGAAGGACTGCAGACGATGGAGCCAATGTACGAGCTTCCCAAAAATGCTAATATACCTGTACAGTATGCAAGTTCAGCGACAAGAAAAGTGACTTCACCGAAGGGCATACAACATCAGCGACGTCCAGGTTCCCTGACTGAATGCTGCAATACGAGAGCCAATAAGCTTCACTATTCAAATGAGCACCGGTGGAAAAAAACATTCGTATCAACTTCTATGCAGTCTATATGATGAGCAAATTCTGAGCTAACCATGTACCAAAGAAGTCCTACTAATTACAATTACGCACAGAAATATCTGAACTCTTACAATGATGTTGAACAACATAGTCGTCGTCAAGCACAGAAAACCTCTGAATTTATCCATGGCAACGTCCGCTCTCCTACACATGGATGTCCAACATAAATTAAGAAGTCAGAACTCTAACATTGCATTTCCAATGTGCAAGTCTGCATCTTTGCTAAACCAGCATGAATCCAAGAAAGTTCATATATCCTTTTCCACAATTAACAGCGCTTGTGAAGTGAGCCACCCAGGAATCTGAATAAACATGCCCGCCCTGCAGTGTTGTTTCGCGTACACCTACGTCTCCGACCTCCTTATAAAGCGTGCACCGCAGTAATCGTGCACTTCTTACTTGTCGTCCACCTGAAACAGTCCATTGCAAAACTCCTAACAGAATACAACTGCGGAAGCGAGGGACGTACTCTTCATCATTCCGAATTGGCAGAGAATTTCAAAGTCTCTGTACAGTGCTCAAATTGCTTGTTTCATGTGGGATTCTGTGAATTCAAGTCCACTCGTATCGGACTCATGCTTTCCACTATATGAAGCAGTAGTGGACTAATAAAGACCAGCAGTAAAAATTGTCATATAATTCCCGTTTCAACAACAACTCATCTTCAGTACATCTGTGGTAACAGAGCTGCCCTCCTGGTACTGCACAGATGCATACATTACACTTGTCCACCGAAATTACAAGTCTCGTAGGCTCTGCTATGTCGTCGACTGGTCCTGTAATGTAATTTCTGCATGCAGGTTGAGTTTGTACATGTCCTATCGTAACAATACTACCTGCCATGCCTTTAATTCATGGCATTCTGGAAGTGCGATTGAATGAGTACTACGAAGACTGACGACAATGCACAAAACGTAGCCACTAAGAGAAACGACTGCAAGATACTTGCAACGCACCTGCCTTTTGCATTCTCATGCTCTGGATTCGCTGTTGAAATAGTGGGACACGATTACAACAGACTCTTCTGTGTCCATGAAATAGCTGCACAATGCGTGAAGATGATTTGGAGAAGCCGTGTTCTCCCGCACCAACAACTCCGGAAATAAGCATTTCAACAAAGGATACTGCCATGCATGCAAATGCAGTGAAGCGACGGCATATCATGGGTCATGAGCGGAAAAACAACACTGCTTACAGATAGTCCTCACGCATCCGTACCGCTCCACAAACATTAAAAACGCCTCTATGTAGGCCTATATTTATGAAAGTCCTTACAGAAGTTCGCTTTCTTTCAAAGTTTCCGCAGAAGACACTGTACAAGAAACGTAGTATGCATACTTCCGGTTACAGTGGCTAACAAGCACCTTCATGTTTGTAGTTTTCCAAAAATCACTGTACACAAAAAAAGGGATTTACTGTGCCGCGCGCTGTTTACTCAAGCTTGCAAACTATAACCTCCCCCCAAGCACTTCTTTACCAACGCCACTTCACACAGTGACATTGCTTCAGAACGTCTTCGTTGGGGAATACAGAATTCCCTACACATGCACATAGCAACATCAGTTCCCAGTATGAAATAGACAGTTAATTACATCCACGCTACAGTGAAGAAAATCAGTCATAACATACGAGCACTTCACAAATTCAATGCCCCATGTCCTTAGAGCTTCTTCTACAATTCTACCTCCTCATAATCCACAATATATAAGCGAAAGGCATGGTCATCAGTATGCAGTTGTACATTGCCATTGACAAACAGCAGAGCTTTCAGTTTACGATGACTGACAATGAGTCAACCTGCAAGAAAACGGAGCGTCATTCATTTCTTCCGAGTCGGCTCTGCACGCTTTGCATTCCCAACCTGCAATACAAGCACACACTCGTGAAATGCAGTAGCACTCTGTGCTAAGCATGCTACATTTAATGTGCCCTGCTTGTAGTGCTTCAGTTATGCACATGTACAGACAAGTTCGCTACCATTGTCCCAATAGTCCACATGCCACGTCTGATACTCCAATATATATTTCTTCGCATGCAACGAAGAAGCAACGTCATTTCCACGGTACTTTAGCAGTGCCTACGCCTGACTTCACGGCACCCAAAAATTTGTCAGCACTTCCTTTAGCAGGCTTCGACGCAATTGTTTTCTTTGGAGGAGCAGTGGGTTGCATGCTCTTTGTCAGACGTTGAGGACGTCTGACGGAATCTCTATTGGAGTCCTGGTCATCCTGCATTACCAATGCAATGGCATGTTCAAGATTACATACACAAGCAATGTTTGATGACAACATTTCATATATACATACATCCACATGTCCTCATGAAATGCTGTAATGAAACATTATCGTATAACTTCTACAGTATGGCTTGTAGAATAGGACAAACATAAACCGCTTGCAATTATTGGTGCACTCACATTCAATGGCCATTTCATATAAACATATTTCAGTCAATACTGCCATCCTGAGAATGACAATGCAACGACTCCACAGCACCACCGTTACTCATTCAGCAATTGCGTTCTTCAAAATTGTTGTGGTGCCAACTACTGACTTCAGAAGTTGTACAACTACATGTACATTCAACAATCAAAATTGAGTGTTACGTAGCTTCTGCTTAGAATCGGCAAACCTTTCGCCGATGCAGTGCAATGGATTCCACAGTTGGAGGAAGTACCTGCTGTTGACGCTCTCCGTCGGCATTGCCCAAATCGTCGCCGACAGCGTCGCCCAAGCCATCTTTGTCAACTGATAATTCCGTCACAACGCAGTCATGGCCTTCGTCTGGTATTTCGTCTCCTACCAGTGCAGGCTGAACAGCCTTTACAGATATTGCTTGCTCCTCCATGTTCCCTACGATGGGAACATCCTGCATGTACAGTCGGACTACATCTTCTCGGTCGCTGCCTTCGCCTTCCACTTCATTCGGGAGCTGTGCATTGGATTCCAGAACTACGCCACCATTCTTAACGACTTCGCCGGCTGAAGAGTGCGGCAAGCACTGGGTGTCCACAGAGCTCGATATGGGAATCGGTGGACCCGATGTAGAAGGTCCGGCTTCAGTTGAGTTCGGCTGCAATGGCAGTGTGTGCACCTGTTCGCAAGGGCTCCTCAAGTTCAGAAGACGATTGTCCATGATTTCCCGTAGCATGTCTTCGAAACGGACATGAGATGAATCAATTTTGTGCTGCAATCCAGTCAGAGCCCCCTCCATGTCCGCAACTCGCATGTTAATGTCTTCAATGTCTTTACCACGGTCAAAAAAGGATGCCCTCTTCGCTTCTTCTTGTCGCGTGTACTCTCTCGCCACCTCCGCGCTTACTTCCTCTGGTTTCGGTTTGCGCCCGAAGCGGATGCTCTAACCGAATGACAAAGGACATGCCACAGTCCTTGACATTGTCAACGAACTACAGACATGGATAACTGGTCGACTACACAATCCATGGCCTCAGTCGCCGTCGTTGCCTTGTATTGTAATGATGGACGTACAGACTGCATACATAAGTCAGTAACAGCTTCACCTAAACTGTGCGGTATTCCTGCATGACATACAGTTTCACCTTCTCCTATAACATTGCGCAACTCATAGACAGTTCATGACATTGAATAGAATTACCACTCTGACATGTACTAAGACACATGACGGATGAACTGACACTTACCAAACTGCTGATGGCATCACCCTCTATTGCCCGCAACAATGCCAACTTCGACCCTTTCCCAACAGAAATGGCGCACATGTGCTCGGACATTTTCCGTGAAGCAGGAGACTGCCGGTTTCGGACAAGTGTGTCCCACTGCTCTGCAGTGACCTCAGCTGGTTTAGCTTTCCCTGCATCAATCATGCCATTCAATCTCCATGGAGTGTTGATCAATATTTTTGTGACAATGGGGGAAATCCACTTCTCACTCACTTTCTTGCTCCCCCCTTTCATCTCCCAATCTGAAAACAGAAACCATTCGTCAGTGGAGATTAATGTGAAAACACAAACCATTCATCACCGGAGATTTGTTTTGAACTGTAAGACAGTGCATTACATGTGCCAAAGAAAAAGAAAATGCATACTAGTGTACAAGCGCTTGAAGAAGCGCTTCTTCTGTTGAGATGGTTGCGCTTCCCAACTACATGTCGGGTCCATGTCCTTCGCATAGCGCTTCATGTCTTCTGCCAACACCGGCATCATTCGGCCGTTGGGAAAGCCAAGCACATCTAACTTGATGGGTTTTTTCTCCTCTTCTGTTCCCTTTCCTTTCTGAATTCTAGGGGGGCTGCAATCGTCGTCATCACTACTGTCGCTGCTGTCGTCATCCTCCACTGGCGTTCCTGAATCATCACTGCTTCCAAGAAGACATTCACAGTTTCCCAGCACCCAGCATTACTAAATACGGATGTAAAGCAAAGAAGAATCCAAACAGACGAACTACTTCTGAAGCTCTTCGTATGACACAATCGAAGGCAGCATATGAAGCACTGGACGTTCCCGTCCTCTGTCCTGAGCACCTGCACTACAGTCTCACAACATAGCACGCATCCAAAGAAGAGAACTTTCGAAATGAGGCGTCTCGCCAAGCCACACATTCCCGTGAGGTTCACTGTCCTAGCTTCTGTGAAATTCCAGAGTTTTCCTTTGTTCGTGCTTGTATATGTAGTACTACAACAAAACGACATTCTGCAGCGGAGCCCCGAGGACTGCTGCAAACAAGGCGACCAAGAACAGTGGAAATGGTCACCATGTTCGGAAAAACATGCTGACATTGTCCAGAACAAAGACACGTTTTCGAAAACGTAAAGAAAACGCGTGCGTTGTCTTCAGCAGCACTGACGTTACGGTACTGTTCTACGTGGGCGCACGCCACAGAAGAGTTTCGTTTACCAATACAGCGGTCCACGTTTCCTAGAACACGCGCAATGACAAGAATCTGCCAAATGAGACATGCTACCGTCCACCGAACTACTACTGCTCATGTCCATCTTTGATCGCATTTCAAAGACTAGAAAGATGATACACACCTGTCCACTGGAAGGTCCTTCTCTGAGTCTTCCATGTTTGGTAATCCATGTTCCTCAGAGGAGGAGGAATGCACTTGCATTGGAAGTGCCTTCCGCTTTCGAGAGGGGGCCCCCACCGATGCCACTGGCGCTTTCCCTTTCAGAGCACGCATGTCTTCCTTCATCTTAGATCGACGTTCGTCCGCGCCACGCATCCGATATTCGGTCGCTTGTGGAACAGAAACGTCATCGCCGCGACTGGGCCGTGGTGCTGACGGCCTACTTTTGAGCAACTGACCACGACCTCCTGCCATCCTTAGTTGCGCGCTGCAGCAACGAGGCAAAAAGGCAGCCGACACCTGCTAACAAAAATGCATGTGCACACATACAGCAGTCACGAAGTCAGTCAATGACAAACATGAAGTCATTGCTCAACAAACACACCGCGCACAATGGGTGCACGGAGATAGTGAAATGCTTCCTATGCATGTCACGAAGTCACTGTGTACTGAATTCTGTCCTAAGAACTTCAGTAAAAAAATGTGGCAATGTTGACTCCGAACGAACTATAACAGGAAAAGCGAAGTGAATGGTACTTCTGCATCGAAATGACCCGATGCTGTACGCTGAGGCAGGAGTAATACTTGCAATACGTCTTTAACGTCACAATGCAGAACTTGCGGACATGGAGTTCAAGCTGGTCGTTAGCAGTAGTGCTCCGATGAAGCAGCACAAATTCGACAAGCAG
The DNA here is from genome assembly GCA_947034895.1 of Rhytidiadelphus loreus. Classification (NCBI taxonomy): domain Eukaryota; kingdom Viridiplantae; phylum Streptophyta; class Bryopsida; order Hypnales; family Hylocomiaceae; genus Rhytidiadelphus; species Rhytidiadelphus loreus. The sequence goes on along the minus strand of OX344763.1, from coordinate 56,541,738 downwards.
ATGATGATGACAACGACGGTGCAATTCGAATCCCCAGTGTATACATTCAATCCAGAAGATATTGCAGAATGAAAATGTCGGTCGTGTTTCCCCGTCTGTGTCTTGCACTGGCTTTTATGAGTGCACTATGTCTCTCAAAACGAAAGACAAGGCAGTAGAGCTGAAGGCAAACTGACCTACTTCCGAGACACCTTCATTACGGTCTTACACGTAGCCTACCCCCCTGCACAAAGGACACCTATGACCGCTACAAAGAGACCGCATGCCCGTTTACTGAGCAATTGTCGAAGGACAGAGGACGGCGCTGCCAGGCGGCTGCCGACTGCAAGCTGTAATGGTTGCGTGTTCCTTGCAGGGAATTCATGCGTGTGATACCCTCCTTCGCAATTAGAAGATGAAGTAAATTCCAGGTAGTTAGGGGTTTACCTTTTCGGCGGCTGAGTTTCTGTCGACGAGCTCCAACGCGGATGTCGTAGACCTGCACTTTGGTATGTCCAAGGTTTTTGACTGCGACCGACGCTGGCATGTCTGCCTCTCTGTAGGATTACGTCTGCTCGGATTGTTCGAGCTTGCATCAAAATTCCCACCGACGAGCTTCAAGAACTCTGTGAAGACGATAACAGCGGAGTCCGTCCCACCAGCCTCGACGCCGCCAGAATTAGGTAAACTTCTCCGCACTGTGGAAAGCCGTCCACGCCTTTGCAACTCCGTAGGCACGTCCATGTCGAAGTTTGTCAATGTGCAGAGGTCGACGATGCTGCAGGAATGTGCACTGCGCTTAAAGTATTGGAAGTCAGTGCATTCCGCATGTTTGACAACCTGAGCCTATGCAGGTAGAAGGCACGTGAGACTTGTTCCGGGAGAGTACGGCAACCTCTTACTATTGTGTCAGAAACTTCATCTGTTGTAGCCGTCGACGTTTTCTGAGACGGAGGCCTGTTGTTTGGAACGATCATCTGTACATGAGAATGTGAGTGAACAAAACGGAAAACCCTATCCTATACCCTCACCTCTGCGTGCTTGCATTTGTTATATTTTTAGAAGAGCACTTGTCGTTCCAATCTTTGTATGCAGTCCAGGTCATTCGTCAGTGCGGAGCATGTGGAATTGTTGTAGCCTTTCTCAACATGTGATACATTAGAGAGGTTCAGGATTACTGGGTATGAGGCCGCGCGCAGTATCTATGTTTCTGTTGTTCTCACACTTCCAACAATAATGTATTTTATGCGATGCACATCATGTTGGGGCTCAATAGTAGTGAATGTATCGGCACTTGTGAAGTGCAGTTGCTGCCTCTGGACTTCCGTGCTTACCTGACGTGGGAAATTGGTGGCCCCAGCGATTGTTTTTTCGATTAGCTTTTTTTAGTGACTGCAATGAAGACTATCGCTCTCGGATTACCGAAAGCCACATGCTTGGGACTGAGAGTCAACGCTGTTGTTCTTCTACGTATTGGAAAGGTGGTGTTCATTTAGGGATTCCATCATGTCCATGATATGTTCGCAACTCCCGACTGGGAGACACTTGCATATATACAGCAGGTTAGGTCACGCGCAAGGCAAGTCAGGAAGAACGCAAATCCCGTGAATCCTTTCTAGTGAGGGAAATTTTGAACAACAACAGCCATGACGTCATGTACGAGTGCTCTGACCAGCACGCCTTCCCTTCGAATTTACCAGTGCAAATGTGAAGAGAACTGACGTGATTTGTTGGCAGCTTGTCCAGGCTATAGCCACAAGGCGGCTGAGGATCCATATTCACAGCAAGTGCCCCCAACGGATTAAGCAAGCCATATTGGCGCAAGCGGCTTCACGTCTGTGTGTCAGGTAACATCATGGAATCTTTAGTGTCCTGTTGTTCCTTCTCTCTTCTTCAGTCAGACAGTTCCAATGGCAATGGAATGTTGAGGGATAGTAATGCTGATAGCAGCTTCTGAATTCAAAAAGACATCTAGGTCCGGTTCTGTGAGTGCATTCCTCGGTGGCTATTCACGTAGAACATCCCATCAGCCAATTCTGTTCGTGGAAATGTCGAATGTCGAAGCGCAGCTAGGATTGTGTGCTCTTTCGCAGGATGAATCCGTGGGAGAATGCGCCAATTCCGACGTTGCACAGTTCGACGCAGACGATGGTAGCGCATATGAATGTTATACGGTTGGCTAGCAGAACAACAACTTCTTAGCATACTTGGAGTGCCTTGTTTTCTTGCACCAAGAACATATGCGCCGGTATGATTTGGGCTTTGTTTGCACAGAAGACTTCGTGCCACAGACCATAGACGATGTGTACCATAGCAACACTTATAGTATGTCATGGTTCTATAATGGAGTGTACCCTTTCGAAAGTGTAGAGGAAGCATATGACTCCTGGTTGGCCGACCAAGTGCAATCAGCAATGACTGACTAGCAGTTTGTAGTGAATAGTGGAAGTGTCGAGCAGTCGTGGGCGGTATGACAGTTGTGCGACCAATGTGAAAACGTGTAGAAGTCTGCAATGCATACTACAAGAACTGAGTACTTAGCAAGACTGTGCACGTTATGTAGTGCGTGTAATTGCGTATTCACTGTCTCTTCGTATGTCATATGAGGAAAAACGTTATGAACAATGTATACAAATGTAAAGGCTTTTTGGAAATGCAACAGCAGATGAACAATTGTCGGCTTGTATGCCGAATTTATAGTCAGTTGTTTTTCAGAATCGGGACTCCGTGTAAGTCAATGAGTACAGGCATTTGCAATGCCAATCAAGAAATAGAATAAATTACAAAGTAAAGCAACTCCTCACAGTCTGACAGTAGCCTTGCCGAAGTCATGACAAACCTCCAAGCAGGGTGACTATGATGGAAATGTTGAGTCCCTCATGTGCTCACCAGATGTGAGTACGTTTTGTGCAGCGTCGGTTGCAGCTCCTACTTCGGCAATGAATTCCGGAATTGTGGATTCCCCGGATATCCAGTCGGCGTGAGAAGGTGACATGAACGTTGGCCGAATAACACAAGAAAGTGGTCTTGCCGTGTGGTTCTCAGGAGCTCCGTAACAGAGTACGCGTAACAGAAGAAGTGCAGGTTTGCACTCTCAACACCGCCAGCAATACTGCACTAATTCAGTTAGGAATTGCTGGAGAGAGATTTTTTCGTTTTCTTCATGCCATTCTAGCATGAATGAGATGCGTAGGCTTGCATCCCTTTCCAAATTAGGACGCACACTGTCTAGGAGAAAATGGTCACCAACATTTCCGCCTGCAAGTGGAACTTAGAATTCGGTGTGCATATTCGAGCGTATGACTTCGAAGGTGCCGTTTCTTTTATTTATGTTTTTTTGGAAAAGCAGAGCACTACGAGGAAGGACTTTTACTCATGACGTGCACGACAGAAAATGTGTAAGGTACACATCTAGTGAAATAGATAGTGATGTATTTACCCGCAAAACAAACTCAGCACTGTCAGTGCTATAAATGTTTCACATGTCGCTAGCATTGTTATTAATTTCGTAGTCTGTAGTGAAAAGAGTATCATGGTTTTTCTCCTCTCTGGTTTGCAAAAGTACTTGCGCTGGATTCGACCTCAGTGCAAAAATAGCTGAATCTTGTAGATCGACTGCTTTACACTGCATGCTCAACACTGTACCTTACTGGACCGAGTGAGTATGTGACATTTTATGGAAAGCAAAGAAGCGTATTTGTTATGTTTATGTGAAATTACTAAGTGAACGGGAAAAAAAAAAAAAAAATTTACGCAGACCTGCACATTTCCATTGCTGCAGTTGCTATTGTGCGATTGGGAGTATTTCTGAGTATGTGTAACGTCTTTGTATGCACTGTTTCCTTTGAAAATGTTAGAGCATCATAGTGTAGGAGTCCTTTATTTTCTAATTCATGTAATCATGTACTTGACAGAATGCAATAGTAAGTGAAAGTGGTATTCAGCCATGATATTTTTAAGAAATAGTGTCCTGACCCAATAGCTTCAGATGGAGAACTCATTGTTAAGAAGAGTGAAATATCTGTTCACAGAACAACAGTATTAGAAAATCATAGTAGAGCTCACATGTTATTGACATATTTTTCTTCCGGACATTAGAAGCCAGCATACGTGGACTTGCATTAGTTGGATCCATGCTTTATACAAATTCGAGCTTGCACTTGCCGTGCAGACTCGTGTACGCAGAAAATGAAGTTGGCAGTATTCTGTAGGCTATGCACTCCGAAATACAGCTTCGAAATTGTAGGAAATCGGGTTCATAAACATTACCATATAAGGAAGGTACAACCGCCTTGCTTATGAACTCAATTACATTCAAAATGTAAGAAAATTTTCCGTATGAACTGCATGATCTCATGACGAACGTCTCATGTTTGTTTTTATAGGGTACAACGGACTTGTATTGATTACGTAGTATTCAGTTCCTGGGAGAAGCACCTACTACATGTGGTTGCATAGAAAAAAGACGCTTACTTCCACTTGTCAGTACTATTTGAAAAAGAGTGTTGACACTATCATGAAAACAATACCGTCAAAGAGTAGTACATTACAGAAACGTGTTCTGCACTCTTCTATGGAGGCAAATTGATGCTGCACATGTACTTTTGAATATCTATTGATGTATGTGTGTTGAAGTTATTGCAATATCTAGTAATGTGTGCTACATATACAATGTAGTAGCACTCTCTGAATATCCTAATGAAAACTACGGAATGCAACAATCTATGAAGTGTTGCTATACAGAAGCAGATGCACAATTCTTTTGCAGGTTGATAATTTACATATTTGAAGGAAAAGGTCGAGGACTGAAATCTTTGTCTTCCTTTTTTCTGCAGTTTTCAAATCAAGCCAAGCATGTAGGCTTCTTATGTCTGCAACGACGCAAGACATCTACAAAATACTGTGAGCATGCCGATACATTCAGCACCGCACGCCGCAACTGTCCGCATTTGTAGTGATGGACGTACACTACGTCACATTCCAGTGGGTGATTTGATCTTGGAAACAGAATTGAGAGTAGCAACGGAGCAAAATATAAGAGCATTTTGATGTCCATGCAGGGACTGTCATGGTGGACGGCGTAAGAGTATTCACATAATCAGGAAACACCATACAGTAGTGGGCCGAGATCCCTTTTTAATGAAGTCTATAATAGGAGGCGATCCTCCTAACGGATACCCTCGTCGAGGACTATGGATTGAAGATGACATTTTTGACGACGACGTTATACAGCGTGATGCACAGCCGGAAGCAATGTTTCCAGACAACCATGACTATCCAAACATGGACGTACCTAACGTGCCCGAAGAAGAGACTCAACAGTAGGACAGCAACGCACTCGATGAATTACATGAGGTGCAAAGGCAGGTCATGGAGGCATTGGATAGAAGCGACGCATTACATCGTGATGCGGTGGAAGTTGTAGATGTCGAAGATAATGAGGACAATGGTGGAGATACATTGGATGGCCTGGAAGAGTTGTATGATCAAGCTACAACACCAGTGTATGCAGGGTCGAAAACAAGCGTGGTGTCAGCAACAATCATCATAATGAATATGTGTGCAGTGTTTCGTGTCAGCAACAAGTTCACGGATGAGCTACTCCGTTACTTATCGCAAGATTTGTTGCCATTGGACAACAAATTGCCAGGTACTCACTGTGTAGCTCGCAGAAACATTCGGAGGTTGGGCTTAAATTATAAGAGCATCCACGCATGCCCAGATGGATGTGTGCTTTTTGACAACGAGTACACAAATTTGAACAGTTGTCCAAAGTGTTTCAAATCGCGTTGGGTGGAAGGCACGGATGCAATTCCTATGAAGATTGTTCGACATTTTCCCCTCATTCCTCGACTGAAGCGCATGTGGAGGTCATCGGAAATTGCGCGCATGTTGACAGGTTACACAAAACATGTTAGTGAAGACGGCATCATGCGCTCAGTGGTCGACAGTCCAGCATGGAAGCATGTTGACATAGATGCTGCTTTCAACAACTTCGGATTGGAGAAAAGGAACATGCGCTTGGCATTAGCGTTGGATGGTGTGAATCCATTCAAACTCAGCAATACAAATTGGTCCACATGGCCCGTGTTGATATTGATATATAATTTTGAGCCTTGGTTGGTTACGAAGAAGTTCTTTATTTCGTTGTGCATTCTCATATCAGGAAAGTTATCGCCGACATCCAAGAACATTGATGTTTATTTGCGCCCATTATTGCAAGAGTTGCAGGATTGGTGGATTGGTGTTCCAACAATAGATTTCTCTCAACCGGAAGGCTCTCGCGGATTCACAGTCCGTGGTTTGCTCATGTGGACTATTTTAGATTATCCAGCGTACGACCTAATATCAGGCCTCTGCTGTAAGGGTTACAAGGGGTGTCCTTGTTGTGGACCAGAAACGGAGTCTCGAATGGCAAAAACAGGGGATATGTTAGCGAATGGACGCATTCGTGGTTCGAAGATTGTATACGGAGGAATGAGACGGTATTTGAATCGACAACATCCATACAGACGCAACAAAAGATTCAACGGGCAAGTTGAGCGACGTTGTGCACCACCAATAATGTCTGTTGTAGACATCATCAGGTACGCAGCGTGGCGACAATCATACCTTGATTTAGGCGGCAAGGAAAATGCAAAGGCAGATCCAGTACATTGCACGGGTGTCAAACGATTGAGTGCACTATACGAACTTCCATACTGGTAGGTTAGTGTGTACTACACATTTTGTTGTACTACAACAAAAGCTTTCAAGAATGAAGGAACATAACCAAATCTTATTTCTCGTAATAGCAGTGTTGCACTGTGCACCCAATGTTAACTAGAAGAAAATGATTGTTGCTTGTACTAGTATGAGCGGTGAATGAGAAGATGAAGATACGTTGTACAAACATGGATTTTTTTTTTTTCTTGTCCTATAATCGTATGTTAACTATGTTTCATTACGTTTTTAGGTTGTAGCCATACTAGTGTTATATATATGTGCATGCAATGAGAAACTTTTATGTGCAATATGCATGTAGTAAATGATGTCTGCCGAGGCAATAAAAACCCTACAAATGCATGAAAGACGAATGACATCATTGTGTACAGCATCTATTGGAGCGCCATCTTCTGGATCCTATGCATTGCGAGAAGAATTTGTGTGAAAACATTTTGAAGACCATTATGGGCCTTCAAGACAACGCAGGAAGTCGTCAAGATGCTCAGGATTTAGAAATCCGTGAAGAGATTTGGTTGCAAGCTCGAGCACAAGGGCAACAGGAGTATTACATGCCGCACGCACCATATGTAATGAAATCAAAAGAACGGAAGGAGTTTGTAGACATTATCACAAACATTCGTACGCCGTCTAACTATGTGGGCTCCATTCACAAGAGATTCATGGACGGGAAACTACAATATATGAAAACACATGACTACCATGTCCTCATGCAGCAGGTACAATACGAAACCAAAAATGTTTGTATATGACTATAATACTAGGGCACAAGGTGGAAGCTATACATGTTCAAATGAATCCTTCTTGTCATAAAGAAAGTGAAGAGTCTTCAAAACAGCGTATGGGCACAGTTTTCTCAGTAGCGTACCTGCATGTATTTAGTTACTCAGTGAACATGAGGTAGTTATATGGTGTACATGTAGTTCTGGTGTGTTCCTAGAACGAATTGAAATGCCAGTACTAATAGTTCATGAATAAGGACGTTTGAACAGATGCAGTACCATATATAAAAGCAGACATGCATGCTTGCCTACAGAAGACGATGTACTAGTTCATGAAATTGGATTTTGTATTGTTGCAGATTCTTCCGGTGGCTGTACGAAACGTGCTCCCCGAAAATGTACGGAGTGCAATAATCCGAACTTCCCGAGTTTTCCAAAAGTTGTGCGCAAAAGAGGTGCGTCATTCTGAGAAAGAAGAACTCATGCACAATGTCATTATGGCAACATGCGAGTTGGAAAAAGAGTTTCCACCTACATTTTTGAACATCATGTCGCATCTCCCAGTGCATCTACTGCAACAACTCTTTGTATGCGGACCAGTGCACTGCCGATGGATGTATCCTATTGAGAGGTACATGAAGACATTGAAAGATTATGTCCGAACGTATGCCCATCCGGAGGGAAGCATAGCTGAAGGCTACCGTATGGACGATACTCTTGGCTTCTGTACTGAGTACATGAAGCAGTACAGAGGAACAACACATCGTGTATGGGATGCTGAGGAAGACGCAACCATGAACGATGAGGTCCTCCGCTCGAGTGAACGTGCAAAACGTAAAATGTCTGACGAGGTGCGGAACTTTGCACATGCGTTTGTTCTCGACAATGCAGCGAGCTTGGAAGTGTGGCGCCAGTAAGTACTTGTACCATATGATACAATGTTGATTGAATGCATACTTACAAATGCAATAAAGCTACATGTATTACTAACAGTGGACCAAACTAACTTACAATTGAAGTCCAAGTGCTTCTGCATGTTCTGCACAGACCATAATAGCAATATTTGTAGTGATTGTAGTATTGTTTGTTCAATAACAATAAGTGCAGAACATGTATAGCAACAGATGAGAGTGTCATATGATGTGCAGAGATTATATCATTCAGAAGGGCAGACGTTGGGAAGAACGAGAGGCGTACCGTTTGGAATGTCGTCGTCGTCGTCCTCCTCAGCAGCCAAGATATCCCCCGGAGCTTAATGAATTTCCAAATTTCAACGATTGGTTGAGGGAAAAAGTGGATGCTGCTGAGCTTGCTGGTGAGGAACTGGAAAACGACATTTTACAGTACGCCCGTCCGCCTGAACGGTATGCAACCTCCCATCGCCATATGTACGCTTGTGGCATGCATCTGCGCGTCCGCAGTTCAGAAGTCGGCCTTGTAACCCGTGATTCGTGTGTTGTGGCGTCATTTACAAGTCAACTTCGATGGGGAGTTCAGAACGGACGCCCCGCTGAGAGGACTGATGATTACGTTGGATACGTGGAAGAGATTTTGGAGTTGGATTATCGCAACCACTGCACAACAGTGCTAGTGTGTGATTGGGTTCGAAATTCTCAAGACGCACGATATCCAAGTGTACAGAGGGACAAATATGGATTCACTGTTGCTAACTTTAACCGCATGGATGGAAAGGTATACGCCGATTCCTTTGCATTTCCCTTACATTGCCAACAAGTGTTTTTTTCAGATGATCCCAACAGACGGGGCTGGAAGGTGGTTTGTCGAACTGATGTTCGTGGTAGACGTGGACAACTACAACTTCCTGATTTACAAAACAACATCATAGATGTTGGGAACGACTCAGACTTTGTAGGCTTACAACCGCTAGCGCTAGCAAACGAGCCTGTACGGCAACCAGCAACAATAGGGGGAACGTACATCACAGTACCTTCTGGAGCAGCAACAGAAGAAGATGCACACATGCAAGAGTAGAAGAGAGGTAGCACTCTTGAGACGGAGGTCACATTTACAAAAAACGGTAGTCCAAACTACAGTGTTGTCGAAATCATAGGTGCTCCATTAGAGTGTCTGTAAATAAGTTTTTATGAAATAGGGCGTTTGCAAATACTTGAGCACTTTAAGAGGATGTTCTTCATGATAGACAAGGATGTATCATGTTCATTACTGCAAGAGAAATATCCATGTAATACAATATGGAATCTTCTCAACTGTTTTGATATTACACCTGCTGTAGGGGTGACGATGTGTAGGCTCTAATGCTTCCTGCCGTACTACCATACAATGAACATGTATTTAAATAATTATGTAATACATTTATGACAATGAACAAAACAACAACTCTGTTGTCATGGAATAGAGGAATAATATGCGAGCACGTCATATCATGCAAACGAAGAGGTCAAAAAGTCAACCACAATGAATTGTAGCTATATATACTGTTGGAAATTGAGTGCGGCACTGCTGCCTTTGAACATGGCAAATTGTCTTACAATGAAACATGAAACTGCTGTATTGTCAGAAATTGTTGAAACCAAAAAAATTGATGTCATTCCTCAATATGAATTGTCGCCTCGATGGACAATTTGGCCATTCGGCACATTCTTGTGGGTGGCAAATGTACCCGAATGTATGAAAACTTTTTTGCAACATAAACACTCTGATGACTTGAGTGCGAATATAATTTGTATTAGAACTGCTTCAAAAAAGCAAAACTTATACCACAGAAATGCAGAAACTGAATTTGGCGTGCAGCACAAAAAATATTGTAAAAGGGCAGTTGCAAAAAACACCTGCCGATTTTCGTTCGAAACGGCAATTTCACTCTTGTTCATGGATTTTGGAATAATTTTTTTTTTTTATTTTAAATATGGATAATGTATAAAGCATTAAGAAAATTATATGTGCAAAAATGCAGACCTAAAATTTTTTACCTCTAAGAGTTATGCACGGTCAAAGAGGGTTGAAAAATGGAAAAAAATAGACAGTTTGGAATTTAATTCTTAGAAAATAGTAAAGAATTCAAAAAATTCTCCAAAAAAATGACACTTTTTCGAACTTATAGATACTCCTTTTCACCAATTTTCAATATTGGAAAAATAAAATTGAGTTCTGTACACTTGCGCAAAGGTAGTGCTCTTTGAGCACATGTGGAGGGTGGACTGTTTACTATTTTTAGAAAAGAATTTCGTGAGATTGTGTAACTTTAGTAGAAGTCCTTGTATACCAATTCTGAGCTTCAAATTCTTATTTTTGGATAAAAAATAGTACAAAAAACCCCCAAAATGGCCAAGGCAGACATCCAATCGGGGGCTGTTTACAAATAGTAAAATAATTTTAAAAAAACCCAAAAAATTATTCAACATTTAAAACTACCACATGTACCTTCATTTCAAGTTTTATAGAAGATGGACACACGATGCAAAAGTTCTGAGCAGAAAACCACATGTCTAAGGTCAAGGGGACAAAAAATAGGACAAGTTTTTCTTGCAATCACCCAAAAATACAGAATAATTTTTTGCAAGACTTTGTTCTCAATAATGACGTAGTTCTCTATAGCTGAAGTTTATCCTCATTCTATATTGATACATGATGGGAAAGTCATGAACAAGCTTATCTTTTGGGGAATCTGAACACTTTATTAAAAAAATTACTTGTAGGATACATTTCGAAATGCACATCTTCAATTTCAAAGAAAATGAGATTCCATTGCAAAAAGGTTAAGTGCTTTTGCTAGAATAATATCAGAGTTGCGATTATTGTATTCAATCTCATATAAGACCTTTGAACAATGTAGTTCTTCTTCCATTGTTCAACCAACTTCCAGTTCAAATTTGTATAAAGTTTGAAAATAAAGTTTTTAAGTGTCGAAATGTAAGCAGTGTACAAATTTGTAACGCATTCAAATTCAAATTCCATTTCAAGACATATGCAACACCAACAAAGAAAACGTGTTTACAAAAATGCATGTACAGTCAGGTCCAACTCATTTACGAATAGCCCATTGGAGGCTTTCAAATTATTGTGTTCAATGTGTAGTGTAATTGCAAGATTTTGGTAGATTTAATTATCATTGCATCCTTCTGCAATTGCACTCAATTCTACCAAATTTCAGCTTCAACAGACCACAAGATCATTTATGTTGAATTCTTAAATTCAATTTTCATGGTTTTACAAGATTTTTTTTTGCAAGTAATTGGTGTTGAATTTTTGAAGTTTGATTATGGATATATGTAGAGAACATCCATACGCACAGCTTTTCCTAAACAAGTTTCTTCAAAGAAGTTTGACAATTCTTTTAATAGAGTTTTCAGTGTTATGATGACAATGTTCAAATGCTATAAAACAGATATTTCTTTATTATAATTATATTTTTATATTTTTCAATCATGCGGTCACAAATTTGGTACAGTTTAGCCCAGTGGTACAATTTTGTGGAAAAAATGTAATTCAAAATATTGAGATATCTATTTCACAAAGTTCAGTCGTCATATGATGCCTCAATTGAGTCCTTATTGGGAGTTCATATTTTTATTACTGAATGGGGTGTTTCTTAATATGAAAGATGTGCATGTGGATGTGAACTACATATCCGTGCAATCACCCTTCAACTTGCGGGGACAAGCACCATTTCGAATCCACACGGTGAAACCTTCGAATTACAAAAATTCATCACCAATTGAATTCTATAAAATATTATGTAAAACCATGAAAAATGACTTCAGAAATTCAACGAAAATGAAATTCTCTTTTTTTGAACACATTTGTTGAGCTAAAATTTGGTACACTTCAGTGGGATTCTTTGAGAATTGAGTGTAATGAATTTAAGAAGAAAAATTTCAATTTTCTTCCATGCTATGCAAGAAAATGCACACAGTAGAAATGGGCAATTCGTAAATGAGCTAGGCCTGATTGTACATCGTACATCAGTTTTTGGAGTAACCATTTTTTTTTTAAGAACTTCGGTGTTGAAGAACACTACGAAGTCATGCACTTGCAGTCCACATTCATTAATGAAAGGAAATTGTGAGAGCATGCGAAGGACCTACCTATGGAGATTCCCTTTTTTTAACAGTGGGCAGCTTTTACCCTGAATGCATAGTAAGTCCTGAACACTTCACTATAGTGAATCCGAATTCAGCTGCTGACGTGGCAGCACCATGTACTGCACTGCGTTTTGTCAGACGTCCACATGTTTTTGTCGATGTCCACAGAAACATACACGTCTCAAAAAACATGAGCATGTTGGACCTACGACGTCCGCGTGTCTATCAAAACATACACCACAAATGGCCCTCCAAAATCAGAAAACCCTCTAACGAAGGGATGTCACAGAAAACAATACCCGTTTTTCCCTAACACCACTAAAAACACAGGTTTCTTATAGTGTTGTGAATACGGATTTTTATGTAAATTTTGTTTATCTATTTAGTAAAATTTTAAAATTTGATTTGAACATACTTTTACTGGCGATACTGAATTTTCTTTTAGCAAATCAGTGTGGAAATGTTCTTGTATGTTTTTTTTTCTTGAGGTCTAAGCTAATTTCAACATGTCCTTGTCTAGTTCAATGATGTATTTAGTTAGTAGTCAGGTATCTTTGGGCCCAGGATAATTTGAAAAATTATTGTGTTTCATGTGGGTTGAGGATTTATGGTTCAAGTTGCCATATACCTTTGGGTGGATGATAATTTCTGGAGGTATTCAATTCATTTTATCTTCTGTAGGTCGGAGGGTCCATAGATGAACTGCTTCGGTGTAGGCAGCTAATGATCAGGAGTCTCTTGTCAAGGTCCGATGTGCCGCTGTCAAGGTTCTCAGCTTCGGCTGGTGGAAGCGGCATGCCCTCGTCTTATTCTAGGCCTTTCTTTCTTGGCACTGCCACAAATGCGGCTTCGGCAGCCATTGACTTCTCAAAGGGGAATGTAGAGGACGGTGTGGTAGACAACCCACCAAGTCGGGGTCCAGTGAGGACCCCGATTTGCTCGCCATCCCCCCAAAAGATGTCAGCATGTACGCCAAGTTGATTGCGGTCGCAATTACCAACTCTACGCACTCGAAACATTCCACATCGAAAATTGTACGTGGATGACAATGTACACGTTGATAATCCTCAACGGCAAGATGGAGGTCCGTCGCCAATAGCTGCTATACATCGCCTTCTTCAGAGAGACAATGGCAATACTGATTCCGCGGATGCGAATCATGGAAAGAAGATTCGTTTGATGGCTTTGTCTTCGGGTCATTTACCGCCCCTTCTAGAGAGCGCTCGTTCCGAATCCGTGGGAGGCAAATCTTTGCCTCTTGCTAGGAATATTTCTCGCCAAAAAAGTCTTGCTACAGACTTTGGGCGGTCAAATTACACACGATCTATTGCAACTGCCCTTCCGTTCATAAACACTATTAATAGACCGATTTTGAGGCCGCCTCATCGAAGCTGTAGATCTCTTTCCAATGATGGCATTTCCGGACGCGAACACAAGCGGCGGCGAGAGATCAAGGAACATATTCAAGATCAGTACTATGGGCCTTCTCAACGCGAGGATATTTGCAGAGGTTTGGCAAAGTTGAAAGCGGCTGAGACAACAAAGAGTAGTTCGTCCACAAAGAACAATAGTTAGCGGATTTTTGTAAAGAAATCAACTTTGTATAACTTTTCTTACTATTAATAGAATTATCATTTACATACAATTTTTAGCATAGGCAAGTGTTTCATGTGCACATGGCCTCTACATATTTTTTACACAAACACATTCAATCATTACAATTACTGAGGTTATAATTATTGGGATTAATTTCATTATCAAGGATGTGAAATATATGTACAAGTCACATAAAAATGTTTCATATGTAGATGAGTTCACAAGGATATTCATGTCCTTCAAATGTAAAGTGACCATTTTTTATAAAAATGTCACATAAGTTTTGACCAGTCACTTGGAATTGCATTTTTCGTCACTTCATTGGTGATGTGCTGGTTGGATTTATCTTGGCCTTCAACAACTTATCTTTGAAAGTCAAAGGCATAAGTTCTCAAATTGGCCAGTTTGTCTCGTTTTAATGAATATGCCCTTACATATGATTTCCTTTCTTCTAAGATTGTGTGTCACTAAGTGCACCAAATATTAGGATTGTAGAGCAATTCCTTCTTCCAAACATTTGTATACTATAGATTGAAGACAATTAGGTGATTACAAAAAAAATTCTCAAACTCCTTTATTTTACAATTATATAAGAGCAAAAACAATATTCCTTTTTTTGCTAAGATTACATGTCACTAAGTGCACTAATCCCCAAAATACATGTTAGTGCACTTAGTGATACATGATCTTACTTTAAATAGATCATGTGTCACTAAGTGCACTAATATGTATTTTGGGGGGTTAGTGCACTTAGTGACATATGATCTTCTTTTGTTAAGATCATGTGTCACTAAATGCACTAATCCCCCAAAATACATATTAGTGCACTTAGTAACACATGATCTTACTTTAAATAGATCATGTGTCACTAAGTGCACTAATATGTAATTTTGGGGGTTAGTGCACTTAGTGACATATGATCTTCTTTTGTTTAAGATCATATGTCACTAAGTGCACTAACCCCCAAAATTACATATTAGTGCACTTAGTGACACATGATCTATTTAAGGTAAGATCATGTGTCACTAAGTGCTCTAATCCCCCAAAACACATGTTAGTGCACTTTGTGACACATATAAACACAAAAAAGGCCTTATTCGATAAAATGAGACAAGTTGCAGTCTCATTTTAATTCATTTCTATATTTAGGTTCAAGAAATCTTTCATTAAATTGAGACTTAGAAATGTCAAAATATGTATTTGATTATTTTTCAACCATTAAAAAATAATGGTTAAAATTCAAAATCACATTTGGATTCACAAACTTATTTGTGAAAAGGGGAAAAAAATCCTCAAAGACATTATAAAGTGAGACATTTCTTTAAATTGAGACTTAAAAATGTCAAAGAACTAATCTACATATTCAAGGTATGTCCAACTTTGATATGAAACACATGAAAAATAAACAAAATATATCAAAAAATTAGTTAAATATAAAGCTTGAAGATGCAATAGTATGAAATAAGTTTACTATTAATAGAAATAGGATTTCCTTACTTACATAGCCACACTATCATAATAAAACAAATACATATATGATCATTGATCAATTGAAATGATCATTCTAATTGTAATTGAACTACCAAAACAATAGTCTACTAGTAATAGAACTATGAACTATGAACTAATCAATCTTCTTCCATAGAGTCATCATTAGTTGCAGTTGTCGTAAAGGCCGCCACTGATGCCTTTATGATATCAATTTGCAAACTTGGAATTGTCACTTTTGGATGTTTAGTTGTTTCACGAAAACGTGGCTTCCAAGCTGTCATGATACAATCTGTATTTGCCCAATCTGAAGGTATTACGTGATCCTCACGCCACACATTCCCTTCTTTGGTGTCCCATCCAGCATAGTTCACCATATCAATGTGCCGATCCGAAGTAGGTGTCCAATATTGGATTTTGATCTTATGCATATGCCCCGGATCTGGGCTGGGAGCCGTAATGGCCCTGGCAAGCCAAAATGGCTTCGGGTCATGATCTGCGGGACGCACCACAACAAAAGAACCTGCGTGCGTATCATGATTAACACAAAAGGAAGGACGTGGACAATCACGTCTACGTCCAACAAAGGGTGCATCCTCTGCATCTTCTTCACACAATGTGCCATCTCTTTGCATTCGATCTGTCTCGTCAGGGGCGATCCTCGAAGCTGGCCAAAATCCATCAAGTAACACCTCACGCACTTGAAGAGGAGCATCCAAAGCACTTCTGACGCCTTTCCAATAATCTTATAGTAGGCCATTCTTCCGCCTAAACTCTCCAGTATAATCGTCATTTGCCATTTTGTTCCAATGTCCAACATAACCATTCAAGCCCTTCTTTATGTCATCAAGAGCTTTCATCGGTTGAGGAGCCAAAGGTAGAGGACTACCACTTGGCACTATGGGAAGTCCATCTTCACTCTCAATCCACAACCTAATTCCTTTGCCATACTCTGGCAACCACTTATCGTCTGTACACAAATTCTTATACTCCATCAAAGGCCATCCTGAAGAATCCATGAAAAACTTAAATTGTTGGGACTTCGAATGTCCTTCAAGGTAGTCCCCGCGAGAGCCCAAGTAACCCTCCACAAATTTCTTGAAATCAGGAAGCTCCTCAATGAGATGAGGAATCACGGGATGCGTTTCACAATCCATGAAGGATTTCATGAGCAAAGGAAGTGTTGGGTAGTTATTTGTCTTCAATCTTGACCTCCATCGACCAAAAAGAGCATCAATGTCTTCGTGAGTGTGTCCTACAATGAGGAAGTTGATGTACACCTCACGAAAAATGCCTTTATATACAAGCAAAGAGCAAAAGGCAAAAACATATCGATTCTTGTTGTCCCCTGAAGCATTATCCAATTGCAATACTAATACTGGTGGGAGAGGTTGAGCCAAAATCAGTTCTTGTAGAGGTGGAAGGAGGGAGTCCAAGCAATTCTCTGCTCCAATTAGAAGTGCCTTCGTCAAGGTGGATTGGTCTCTCTTGATAGAAAATAACGTGCGTGATGAATTCTTTGGCGGTCCTTCCAAATCACGCAACAACTTCGCAATGGACCCAATGGTATGATTTGAATCAGTTGGGTAAATGCCCAAACCGTAGTGTGCATATCGCACATCTCCATGACCATGAGCAATCATATCTGTAACAGCAACGGGCATTTTCATGAAGGACTCTGTCACTTTGGTCTTGTGAGAAAAGTGTGGAGAAGACGTCTTTGAATGATCCATTTTATCATGAATGATGCACAACATCTTCTCTGGGTATGTCTCGAAAAAATACCGATTTCCGTAGTAGTATTCCCTATGGGCCTTCTGCCCGGCAACATGGATATTCAAAAGATTAGTCCACTTATTTTGTGTCTCCGAACACACACAAGCACTCCTCAATTGCTTGTATGTATCACAGAGGCCACACCTAGCGAAAGTGTCTCCACGAGCCTTTGCAGCAAATTTTGGGAAAGAAGCACGGCGAATGTTGCTCAAGCCACTAGAAGAAATTAGTTGCAAGTCAAGTGATGCATTACACTCATTGATTTTTGGTAATTGCTCACTCCAACAAAATGCAGAAGGTAGAACCATTGATGGGACTTTCTTCCCAGACTCTAATGTTCTTGTCTTGTGTGGCATTTTATCTGCATCAGACTCAATAAGTTGTCGAAGTGTGGCAGTAGCTTGAAGAGTATGCATGTGGGGCTTCTTTGATCCCACATTTCCATGGACCTCAGATTGCTTTCCAACTCTGGATTTTTCTTTATACCTATAGTAGGTAGCTTTTGCAATCCCATGAATGATCCACCACGTTGTGGGACACACTTCCCTACCTTTCAAAGTTATCCATTCCTTGCCATCAACGTCTTTGTGGATTTGCCTATGCACCTCTAAAAGTGTCTTGTTGCGAGCCTTGAAGTCATAACCTCCATAGAGGTCAGTCCGAATTGCTTGAATTTGCTCACGAGGAAAAGGCTGCACACAATTTCTACTACAACATGTTTTCGTGGAAACTATTGTGATGGATTCCATAGTGAAGAGAAACTCTCTCTTAGGAGGCACAACAGGATCAACCTTCTCACGAGTTGTTTCATATGATCGAACCCCTTTATGAACTCTTCTGTTTGAGGCGTTTGCAGCCATGTTGTATATATAGGTCTGGTCATGGTCATCCAAATTTACACCATCGTGGAGAAACACTCGTTTAATGTGCCAAGAGCGCATCAACCACATTTTTGCAGACGAGAACAACTCTTCATTCAAAGACTCTGCAATCTGAATGGCAACTCGATCATCACCAAGAGGCTTCTTATCCATGTCAATGATCAAGTCCGGGTCAACATTTTGACAAACACCCCTTGCGACGTCCAACCCCTCTTCATTTCTTAGAGTGATGGACAATGACACCCATTTTGCACGAGGAATTCCTTCGCAGACTTGAACACCAGCTGCAAGTGTAGGAACTGGATTTACAAACTTATGAGGTCTATGAAAATCCATTCTGAAAATATGAAGACAAATAGTTAGAATTATCGTCGACTCGAGGATGACAAATTTCAATGCAAAAAGTCAATATACAAGAAAAGTAAATCCCTCAATACATGGCAAATGCAAAGTAAGAGAAAATGATACAGATGTTTCAGCATATCGTGTAAAGGACAGAGGTCAATACTACATCGTCGACTCGATGACAAAGTATACCCACGATTGTAGGGTTTATAGTAGGATTCCAATTTATCATCGAATCGATGATAAATTATTATTTCACAGTAAACCACACATGTACTGTGATTGCTATCAGTTGATTTCGATAATGATGTTGGATTGTTTAGCAATTTCTTGACAATAGTAATCTCTCTGACAAGAGGAAAATTATCGTCGACTCGAGGATAATATACTGACTCTCAACCTAGAAGCTATTCTGTAACTTCACTGTTAATTATGATAATATACTTCTTAAGTTTGTCTAGCAGACGGGGTCATTATCATATTGTCGAGTCGATGATAATTTTTTCTGATTCAGAATCACAGTATTGTTGTCAGTTTGTTATCCTCGAGTCGATGATCTCGAGAAATGCGGCTAAATATTTGGAAGCCTCCATGTTCATACATTCTTCACATTTCGTCATGAGGAAATGATTACACCTGAGAGACTGCACTACAAAAATGTTTCCATACTCCCATCCTATACAATACTTTCAAAACCAATGACATAGTGCACACTATCAACCTCCACATCTCTCTACATTCACTACAAGGTTATTATGTAACCCAATGCAGTTCTATAACAACGCAAATGACATAATGACTCCAATGACATAATGACTTTGTCAATGCCAACTGGAGAAACCTATAATACATCACATACAAACAAAACAACATCAAGTAGGAACCATAAATGAGCAATACCATTCGTTTAGTGCAGAAAATCATACCCAAACACAATCACTCGACGACAACATGCACTACTCTTCACTCCAAACGACTGAAAATGATGCGCATCAGTTGGTGGTGTTGAACTTGCTTCCGAATACGGAGGGAGAGAAAGGGAGAGAGGGCGGGAGTGAGATATGGCGGGATGTATGAGGCGGGAAACACAAATTCAAACGGAAGTTTCCAAGTTTAGATTTAGATCCGCTTTCAACTTTGGCCGATATTCCCGTCTCTAAAAGGTGCTTCCATTAACGATGTCACCTAATTTTGGACACGAAGAAGTCCTTCCAAAAAGGCTGCTCTAGTCCACGGATTCCACAATTGGAGGAAATTCCGTGGTTGCCAGCCTGCGAGCGGGAAAAAAATTCTAAAGAAGTAAAAGATAGGAACCTATGACCGTGGATTTAGTTAATTTTTTAGTAACATAAATGTTAGTTAATTTTCCTAAATTTCGAATCAATTACAAACCTTTGAAAATAAAGAAAATTGTAGTATGCAAATGTTATAGATTTCTATAAAAAAGTGTAAACAAAAATGAATCCTGAAGCACATGTAGGCACTAAACATTCAAAGCAATCCTTGTTTGTTTGTTTGTTATGTTCAAACCTCCCAAATTGAAGGATCCCCCGATTGCATGTTGCGTACCGTTGGAAAGCCCTTGGCGAGGACATTGTTTTGTGACGTTTGGACACATAGTGCAAAAATTCTTTAATTTTGAAGGTATTTATGGATTAAAAAAATTTTAAACTTATTTTTATTCTTGATTTCAATGTGCTTGGTTCCGTTAGAAAACCCTCTGCAAAGAGGCCGTGGTGCATACATTTTATTTCTTGATGTTTAGACTCATGATACAAGAATGAAGTCATTCGTACATTACAAAATTTAGAAAATTACTTTTAAGTTTGTTTTCATTGTGGCAACGACACAGGACTCTTTAGTAATAATTAAAATCAATACAAAATACACTGGCTTATAAGATTTGTCAATCTCACAAGTCCAATTTCTACATGTAAAAGTTTGGAAAGCATATGTACAAGTTTGCAAATACACTTTAGATTTGTAATCCATAAAATTTTTTTGCTCTTGACCATTTTCTAAAAACATATACAAGAATGAAAATATATAAAATTACAGCAGGCGCTCTACTTTAAATTCCAACACCTATAAACTCATGAGTTTTTCACGTGAAAGAATTTGGAAAGCATATGTACAAGTTGCAAATAATTTTAGATTTGTAATCCATTAAAATCTTTGATTTGCTCTTGATCATTTTCTAAAAACATATAGAAGAATGAAAATAACTAAATTCATGACAAATAAAAAATAAAAGTGACGAAGAAATTATGTGGTTATGAATGCAACATCCTTCAAGTATTAGTAACTTATTCGAAGCATTTGGCATCTTCTTATATGTGCATTGTATGGGATATAGAGTTTGATTAGTTTTTCTTAAATACAGGGCATGAGTCATTCTTTTTTGCAAGCATCAAAATTGGATAATAAACAATAGTGACCGTTTCCTTGCGCAAAATAACTTTTACTATTTAATTTCATTAAGCCATGTGTAACTGTTGTAGTTTAAGAAACAAAAGGCCAAAAAATAAAAGAGAAATTGAAAACAAGAAAATAAAAGAAATATTTCGATGTTGTAAAGTACAAAATAATTAAAATTTCATGAGGAAACTAATTTTATGCTACTTGTATGCAATCTTCAATCTACCAAAGAATTCTACTTTCATATGCCTTATGTTATTGTCTAGAAATCGTAACTTTTAATTGAAACAAAATAATTTAAAAGATATATGTATACACTTGATGGCTTTTAATTAGGACTTCAGGGCTTATAAACTGCAACGCTTGGTTCATTTGCGTACAAAAATGCATGAAAGTACCATAAATTAATTATTTCCATGATATTTAAATGTTCAATTAATCTTGAACTTCTAGTCTTCTACATATTTTTATGATTCCATTTACTTAATTTATCCCATGGCTTGTGGGCTTTAGTATTTGTCAACTACAGCGCCTGATTCAATTAAATAAAAGTTCCTTGGTGTACAAAAATGCATGAAAGTACCATAAATTAATTATTTCCATGAATTCTAAATGTTCAACTAATTTTGAACTTCTACATATTTTTATGATTCTATTTACTTAATTTATTCCATGGCTTCTAGGCTAACCTTCAGTATTTGTTAACTAGGGTAGAGGGCTCATTAAAAGATATGATTCTTGGTGTACAAAAATCCATATAAGTAGTTTGATTTATTTTTTCTAAATATTTCTTAGTGTTTGTATAAATCCCCAAACTATAAAAACTCATTAAAGGTTTGGGGTTGTAAATGTTGTCAGAAGTTGAAAGTTTATTTAGAAAATAATCATAAATTGAATACATTGAGTGCAAGCTATTTTTTTTTATACATTATATATAACAAAAATGGTACAGTCCATCGTATTTTGGGTGCAGGAAATGTTTAATGTCATGAAGAAAGATTGAAAGAGCATGTAGATTTTAAATAATAGAAGTTTTGAAAGAGACAAGGAGAGCACTATCAATTATGCCAATCATAAGTCACAAATCATTGTACCTAGTGGCACACATTCAATATCTAGTACAATCATGAATGACAATTATAACAGTGAATGTCTATTTATATTGACTAACTATTTTGAATGAGTGGTGAAACGGAACAAGTTAATTTAAACTACTACGTATGATTGTGAATTTGAATTATTTGTTATATTAATTAACTATATACTTTAAATCCAAAAATATTCATTTGCCATCCAATGCAATTCTGATAAGTTTGTGAACTTCATTTAGCACGAAAAGAAATCAACAAAATATTCATTTGCATTTCTGCTACAAAATACATGCTAAAGATACCTGAATTGTGGAACTTCAATTTTAATAAGGTACTAGTAGCATTATTTATATGTGTTTAGAATTATATTTTAAAGTATTTTCATTCTTGTAAAATTATCTGAAGGCCATTTTTGAACAATATAATCTATGATTCTAAAAAATCGTAGTTTTAAAAAAAAATTATAATTGATTCATTCTAATTTCTAAAGAACAAAGTCTTACTTATTTGGAAATAGTCTATTTCATTGGTTTATATTTTTCAATGGACACTTTGTAATTACTGTAGAGTAGAAAAAATAAAACCATTTAGGATTCACAATTAAGGATAATTAAGAACCAAAATTCCTCTAAAAAAAAAATTAGTGGGAATCAACTTTTGTTTAGGTGGAGGGCTAAAGTTTATTTGGAAGAATTTTGGACTAACATTTGATCTTGCCTTTACATTCTCTAATTTTCTTAAATATATACCTAACTTGGATTCTTTTTTCTCCAATTTCTCAGAACATCATACAATTAAAAGTACAACAAATTCTAACGTAAGTTCTTTATCTTTTTTTTGGACTTTATAAATTTTCAATGTGTTCTTTCTCGCAAGACACTAAATCATGCTCTATTATGAAGTGGGCCAATAGAGTAATTTGGGGGTTCATTGGGGTACAATAAAAATTAAATCCTCATATTTTGAGTTCTGGGTATGGTCTCTACAGTGTGAAAAGTTTAGTTCTTCTTCAACAATCAATATTCAAAAATTATAAATATAACCTATAGGTTTCAAGTACTTAACGTCTTCAAATACTTTAAGTAATGGCACTTGTAGAACTAAAATAATTACATAGAACTGAATTGTTTTCAATGAAAACCTTTTTAATACGTGGTATGCATTTTTATACCTCATATGGCAAAAACACATGCGCAAATTGCTTAACTTTAAAAAAATAAAAATACTATACAAGATGTTCTTTTTTTTTAAAGAATTTCGAAGATAAATAGTTGCATTTCTATTCTATATAGAAGAATTCACTGTCATGCATTGGACATTTAGTATCCATGGTAGCGTTACAGGGCTAAGTGGTTCACAATCAAAGGTTACAACATACATGAACTCTTACGTGCTTTTACATTTATATTCTGGACGATGAACAGAGGTCTTGCAAGCGTTGTTTCATCCAACTACCTTGTCATTAAAACAGATGTAATACTTGAATCTTGAAAAGACAACCTTCTTTTATGCACAATTTCATGAAATTCTAGTGAATGGTGTTACTTTTCAAAGATATAAGCAATTTGGTAAATGGTGTTATTGTACAAAGGTATAAGCAAAAATGTGTCCAAATTTCAAAAAGAATCTATTTGTTACAGGGTTAAATATCGATGAAGAAGTTAGACCTTCGTACTAAGGAAGGTTCGCCCCTCAAAGCAAATATTGTATGTCATACACAAGAGGAGGTTTTCATGTACCTGGGCTTCAATATTAACATGGTCCGGGTATGAACCTCAGGCGGGTATGAATACCGCTGCACCGGGCGGGTATGATTGCAGCAGGGCGGGTATTTGTGACAAAGGGCGGGTATGATTGTAGCGGGGCGGGTATGAGTGACCGACGGCGGGTAGGGGTGACATCGCCGGATTGAGTGTCGGGCGTTGGGTGGGTATGACAGTAGGGGCGGGAATGAGTGTTGGGCATTAGGGTTTGGTGTTGAATCTTGCTCCATCTGGGCTGAGCTTTTCTTTGCTGCGTTTTTTTCTATTTTCTTAGTGCGCTTGTTGTTTTCTGCCGTGTGAGTTCTTATTCTCTGTTGTGTGAAGTTCCTGAACTTGTGAGGTCTTGGCGGAGGTTGGAAAAGCTTGACGGACTTCGAGGAGCTCAACGCACCTTGGCAGAATCAGTGGAACTTAGAAGCAGCTTGGAAGAGCGTAGCGGAGCTTGAAATCTGATTTGCGGAGCTTGGAATCTGATTTGCGGAGCTTGGAATCTGATTTGTGAGGTATAGTCTTTCTCGCGTTTGATTTTGGAAAGTTCATTTTTCCGCAGTTTATGGGGATTTCATGTTTTCGCAGCGAAGCTTCCAAGGTTTCAAGCAGGTTGTGAATATTTTTTTCGCACCTTGGAAGCTTAAACCCTAGTCGCAGCTTCCAGTCCAAGCTTCGAATTTGCAGCTTTGCAGTCTGTGAATTTGGTTTTCTTACAAATTTAGACTTTGCGTTAGATTTGCGTGGAGGGTTTAGGGATTTGATTGAGTAGTGTGTGATCTTCCGTGCTGTGCGACTGGGTTTTTGAGATTGCGAATTTGCGTTGTTTTTGATCGCCTTGTGTGATCTTCCGTGACTATTGCTGTGCGACGTGGGTTTCATTGTTTTTGATCGCATGTGTGTGATCTTCCGTAAGTATTGCTGTGCGACTGGATTTTTGAGGTTGTACAAAAACCTCACATATTTCCAAAACGGTTTTGAGGTTGTATATGGAAATACGCTGAGTGTTTCGAGGTGAACATTGAGAGCTTTCTAATCCTGTTGCTGTGCGACTTTGGTTTTTGCATTTGTATATGTTTAGGATTTATTTCCATGTCTGATTGCGTATCTGTGAGGTTTCAAGAAGCTGTGAGATCTCTTGTTCAGATGGTTGTCAATGTTTGGACTCTATTTTTTATGTTTTGCTATGAAATTGTTGTCGGGGTACCAGGAAATCTTCTAGTGCACGACAAATTTTATTAAAATTTTTTGACATGCTTACACGTTTGTAGGTCAGTGTAACAAAAACACAATTGTGTTGTTGATCAGCATTTACACATACTTTGTCGACTATTGGCTCTAGGTAAGTCAGTTGCTTGAATAGGAATTAGGGTTTAGGCATCCAAATTAGGGTTTAGAATTTACCAAATATGACCACAATAACCTACACAAAAATATATCCCCGATGCGACAATAAAACCCTTTCTTCAAAAGGCAGATATGGTCACAAGAGTGGAAAATGGAGTCACCGACTAATAGAACAGGAACAAAGAACTCCCTTAATTATCCTCGACTCGAGGATAACATACAAACCGATGACTGCTACAATTCTCATTCTATATTACTCACAATCCAATAAAAGAAATTAAAATTATAGACTCTTAAAACTCTGTAAAAAATCTAAAATCTAAAATAAAGATTATCCCCAAATCGACAATAATCCGCAGGATTTATAGATTCAAATCACTCAAACAAACATAGCATTCTAACTTATATATATATCAATGAACAACATTAAAAAAACAAATTAAAAAATTAAAAAAATTCAATCAATAGTTGAGGCACACCTAAATTGTAAGACCTTATCCTCGAGTCGGTAATAATAGAACCGATAACATAACAACCAAGAGCTGCAAAGATAAGAATGTTCGTATCGTCGTATCGGTGATAAAAACAGACGAAATGATTCGCGCCATTATTAAAAAAGGATAAAAAACTGACAAATAAACAATCCGGCCAAAATAAATAAGAAGGAAATTATCATCGGTACGATGATAATCAAACTCATAAGCAACTATCTCAACCCACTGTAGAAATTAGAATTAATGCAATCCCAGAAATCACCAAACACAACACAATCACCAGAAGCAGCAATGGGACGAAAGCATTCAAAAATTATTGAAACGTTTTAAAATAAATGAAACCCAATACTAAGAATTCATTATCCTCGGATCGACGATAATGTACCACTGAATGACCGACATGTACATTGATTGCAGGTACATCACGATGGAACCAACAGATGGGTATGACTACTCGGCAAGCGGGCACCATCTAGTTCCCTTTGAGAATCCAATGAAGGACGAACCCTTCATTGCCGAGATGGAGGACACGTATGGAACACTCTGGGAGTTTAAGGACTACATCTCGACGTGGTCATTCGGAGTGAATCGGTTCAAGAATTACGTCTTCCTCCGTTACCGTGTCCGAGGGACAACTACCTTCATGCCCTGGAACATTAAGGAAAAAATCAAGTTAATTGAGGAGCACAATCAAGACTACGTTGTCCTAGTGCTCCGTGAGTGCGATGACAAAGGAAATCCTGGAGATCATTCCCACTCAATTGTCATCGACGTAAATTCAGAGCATGCAAAATTTGATCTGGACAACCTCATGGACTTTCTCAAGGGATCACAAATGGAGTCCCTAAACGACCAATTCGTGAAATCAAGATATGTTCCGTGGCTGAACACCATGGCAAAGTCGATTGCCACGAGACTGCGCATAATATTCCAGACGCTAGATCGATATGCACTTGAACATGTCGAGGCGGAACCGGCAATAGGTCGCGCCGCTGTGCAAGGACGACGGAAGGAGGCCGAGTCATTAACAACACCAGCATCTGTCGAGGGGGTGTCGGGAGGGAGAGCTGCAAGGCCGGGACAAACCAGATCCGAGCCTCAAAAACGAGACTCAGCACCCTCTGAAGAAGCAGGGCCATCCAAAAAAAGGAGGAGAAGTCATCCAGGTGGACCTGCTGGTGCAGGTAGTTCGGGATCAGCATTGACGACAGTGTCGACTGGTCCAACAACTTCGTCAGCTCCAGTGCTTGAATATGAGAAGTTTGCAGAGATTCAAAAGAACTTTGGGCGGAGCACAAGAACTGTTTCCTATTCGATGATCAATCCTTGCAGGTTGACATCAACCAATGCATATTGGCTCTTCCCCAGTATGTCATTCGGACCCTACAACGGGACATTGTCGATGCCAACAAGAAAGAACTCATTCAATACATTGACATCAAACAACGGCAGAAGCTGTGTCTCACTCCAGTTGACGGCAAAAATAGATTATTGAAAAAAAAGCCTGAGAACTTGGATGATATTAAGAATGGTCGATTCATGATTATCAACGGCCAGCACAGCATAACAGCTTCCCAAAAACTCCAAGAAGGAGGATGTGGAGAGGCCAGGAAGGTAGAACTTTAGAGATGGGATGCTTATATTGTGTGGACGCTCGATCCCGCTAAGCTCAGGGGTATTTCGAAGTTCTACAATATCACCAATCATTTGGACCACGCCCAACCAACCTGGGGGAACCAAATGATCAGCTGCAGGCAGATATGGATGGCTTACAAGCGGCCAATAGACACCCGTAGCGAAGCTCAGACACGGAAAAATGAAGCCGTGTTTCACCTGAGCAATTTCAAGGTACATCCACGTTATCACCAATTCGGTGATAAGAAGAACCGTCAATTCGAATGAACAATCGATTAAAACATTTCATTGGATATTCAACATGAATAGAATACGATTCAGCCAGTGTTAATTTCACTTAGCAAGTGTTAATGTGCTGGTTTCAATTAGCTAACCTCATCCTCGAGTCGAGGATAACCTGTTCTGGACATTCAGTATGATTTAGTCATTCTAACATTCTCTATTACCGGATCTTGTAGAGTTTTACTGACGCGGTAATCGAAAGGTTCCAGAATATTAATCTTGAGAAGGATGGTGCCTTAATTAATGGAACCGCGGATCTGAAACCTGAAATCCAGATCATTACGTTGCCGAACGATCTTTGGGCGATGTGGGAGACTTTTCTCACAAAGCACTCCGAGGGCGAGTTGATTGATCCATTTTACCTGACAATGCACAAGGACGTGAAGGGATTCAAGCTCAAGAATCATTCTCTGAAAAGAGAGTTCTTCAAACATTTTGGACACTTCACTGACAAAGACTACGGGGTCAATGCGCAGCACCTGATCGGTCAAACCCCGGGGCGGAAGGCTTTGTACCCGAAAGTATCCGTCGGGGTTCCCAAATTTATTGTTCCTGACAATATGACGCACAAAGACTGGGTGGATCGGAGGAAGCGCAAAAAAGTTGTGCTTCAGGATTTGATGGCAATCAAGCCCGCCTTAAATTTTTTTGATAGTGCGGGTAATGTTGTCCATGAGACGTGGCACTCTTGGAAGGCAAGGCACAGGTTCACTTCAGCCTCGTGGGATTTCCTACTCACGCACCCGAAGGCAGAGTACTTCAAACGGCGTTTGCGCAACGATGCATGGTTGAAGCGGGCGAAGGACCTCGAGAAGTAGTTTCCCGAGGTCCATCACATGTTCGTGCGGTTCATGAAGCTGAAGTACCAACTTCCTGAACCTGCTGGTGGGGTGTAGATCAGGGGGATAGATTACAGCGCGAAGGCGTTGATGACGAGTTCCAGTTACCAATACCACCCCCTGAAGGTCAACCTGGCTGTCGTGGATATGAGAGAAATCCCTATCCACAAAGAGGGAGGAAACCCCATGGAGCCCTTCCTCTACTTCCTAAAGAAGAAACTCGAGCCAGAAATGACAATGCCAAACGTGTGGCTATTCATTCTGAAGTGAAGAGACGAAATCAAGACTGCAACAGTTTTTGCAGGTTTGCACCTCAACGAGTATGAGTGTGCGATGTCAAAGTATGTACCGAGCCGAGCCGAGCTGTTAGACAACATTTCAACTCGCGCGACAGCTCCAGACTTGCCACTGCTGTTCTTTTTCAAAAAAGGAAATAAATTCGCAGAAGCGGCTCGTACCTTGTTGAAAACAAGGTACGTGACGTCCAACCACAACGTGTACTACTACGAATTCGGTAGGAACACGGAGGACAAGTGGAGATTCGAGGCCTCCGAACTCCGAATGGAGTTCTACCTCGAGATTCTTCAGCTATTTGCGCAGCCCAAGGAAAACGTTTTGGGCATCTACATGGGAGCCAAGTTCATGCTAGCCGCCAAGGTATAAGACATTGCCACATAGGCTTTTGTTATCACCGTGTCGAGGATAAGCCTTTTAGAATTTTCCATTTGAATGTCATTACTATCTGTTTTTTATCAATCTCGTGTGGTTCACAGGCCGGACTTATCCTCGAATCGAGGATACCCCTTGTTCTACTTAATGACCTGTCCTATGTGTGGCAGATGTTCGGGGCGTTCTTCTATGGATTTGTTGATAAGGAAGACGTCAAGACCTACCTCAACGTCTCATACTTGGCAAATAAGATGGACAAAAATGGTTTCATGATGTCCAATTCACCTTATTCGATGCTATATGAAAAGTCACCTATACGTGAACCTGTCGCGGATGACTCGAACCCCCCCACATCGCCACCGATGACTCTCGTGTCTCCGACGGTTTATAGTGACAGGGAGACTGATGGACCGCAGCCCAGATCTGACCCCATTGTCGAGGGTATCGATGAGTATGGAACAAACACGTTCCAAATTTTCACGTGGATGGCCTCTCTTGGTGTCTTACCCTCTGAAAGAGCCGATCCTGCGGTTGAGGAAACGGCGACGGAGCCGGCTGCCCTTCCAAGGTCCACTCGACGTGCAAGGACCAATACACCTTTAGAAACCTCAACGCTTGCTAGTTCCTCTGCGCCTATAGGGTCCGATGTACCTGCTGCACCTGTCAATGAGTTTCTGGTTGATGAGGGCATGGAGACGGACTCCGAGTTCGATCGGCAGCGTGCAGCGAGCGGAGGAGGGGGGCAAAGGGAAACTCAAGGGCAAGAGGATGCCGACGCTCTCGGCGACGAACCCCTCATCACCCAAAAGGGCACCCAAGAAGAAGCGCGTGAAATCATCGATCTGGGCGATGACGATGATGAATTAGATCACCCTCGAGAGTCGGACGAGGACAAGGATGATCTAGACGGCCCTCCCAAGGTGACGGAAGTTAAGCCTCTCGTTTTACCTTCTAGCTCCGTTGTGAAGGTGGAGAAGGACTTCTGGAAAAATGAGGAGGAGAGGAGGAAGAGGAGGATCGACCGTTTCAAGCAAAGAGAGGCCGAGAAATTGGAAAAGGAAGCGAAGGACAAAGCATTGGCCAAAGCAAATGCGAAGATTGTTCAAATGCAGTTGGATTCGAGGAGAGAGATGGACAGTATCACTCTCAGCTTGTAGAGCTCAAGAAAATGATTAGTTCACAAGGGAGTCAAGGAGTGCCAAGTTCCTCTGTTGCGTCTCAGGCGCCACCGCCACCACCTCTTCCTTCCTCATTCACTGCTCCATTAGGGCATGATGAGGTTATCAAGTCAACCCCGGCATCTCAAATGCCAAACGTGTCCTCCCATGACCACAGCAAGTTTGGAGGCCCTCCCACAACTCCAGAACGTCGCAAAGGCTGCAAAGGATTATCATTGAGTCGGTGATACTGCCCAAGCGCTTCCTGGACCATCGAGCGGCAAAGGTCCACAGCTCCCGTGTCAAGTATCGGAGCAGGTCATGTCGGAAATCCAACCGCCTTCTGATCTTGATGATGAGGAGAGAGTAGACTACGGAGAAGACGAGAAGGATCCAGAGGACGATATCCCGATGGAAACCGATGGTGGTTCCTTGGAGGTCCCCGTAGAAGGGAGGACTGATTCTCGACCGGCCGATACTACACAGGTACAGACCTCTGACCCTTATAAATTCGATTAATTGAAGGAATTCTTCTGGTCCAGTGTGTTCGTAGTTTCCCGAACTTAATTGTACTCCTGCTTCGTGACAGGAATGCGAGCCCCGTCCTTGATTACCTGGCGCAGACGGCGCTGACGGAGATTCCGTCTGTACAATAGTGTAGCATAGTGTTGACTCTGCATTTTTGGCGGCTTAGTGGAAAGACGAGTTTTCGACATGTATTATTTAATCTATGTAAATAAAATACGCACATTTATTTATATAAGGTGCAAGTCCATCTAATTGTATCCCACTGTCCATGTTTTTTTGGCTCAGCTTCAAAAACATGAAAGCGTACACCGTCCACTACCAATGAAAGCACTTCCTCTCGGGAGCCCCCGGTCAATTAGTGGAATTAAATGCATCTCTCAGCTTTCTGGCTTTGCAACTTCTACATTTAACCAGGTACCTTCCATTCTTTGTTGTTTTGCTTTGATCAGGTAGAATCGGAGGGGCAGAAAGAGGTGGAGGCCAGGATTGAACGTCCAATGATGCCTCCACCGCGGAGGAAATGGCTGAACATTGTCATCGATCTGAACGGCGTGTTGTGCCAGATGGCGCAAAAATCATATGGCGAGAAAATGAAGCCCTATAGGCTCGAAGACAATGTTCTCTACCATCGGAATCCAATAATCATCAGGCCCAAGTCGGTATTCGCTCGGCAGAATCTTGGCCAATTCCTCCGGCAAGCTTCGGAGATTGCACATAGGGTCATTGTGTGGACCACCATGTTGAAGCACAACGCTGAACCGATCGCGGGGCACTTGTTTTCAGGCTGCAGAACCCCGTACAATATCCTAGGTCAGGAGCAGAGCACGAAAATAGAAATCGCTAAGGGAAAATTCTTCCATTTGAATAAACAAGTGCATTTCATGAAAGTGCTTTCGGACAGTTTGTTCACGAGTAATGGTGGGGGGCCATCAATAGACTCGTCCAACACCCTTCTCATTGACGATAGTCCTCACAAGAGTATCTGCAATGAGAATGGGAACGCCATATTTCTCAAGTCTTGGGATCACACCTACCGAAGGGACGATGTTCTCTTGGGCATCCTCCTTCCTTGGCTTCGGCGGTTGCATTAATCTTGTCCGGACGGCGGATTGTTGCAATATGTCAACGAAAATCGAATCGGTTTAAACCTGCTCGAACGTGATGACTATAACATGAAGGAGGTCATAGAGGGCATGATGGAGTCGGCCGAGGTCATGGGTTCGCGATTTGATCTTCGGGGTATAGGCCTAGTGATAGAAAAGAAACGCAGCCGAAAAAAATAGACTTCCGTATAGACGCGCATTCAGGGGCCCAAGCATATCATATTTTGTATTTTGTATTTTATATTCATGTATTCTACATTTATAAATTGTAAATAATATATGGAGTTCTTCTTCATCATTTCTTCTATTCTTCGCCTCATCTTGGACTCTGCGTTGTATTCCATGTTTTCATCCTTTAACAACTGGAGGAAAATGTGTGTGGGTTTCCGCAATTATGTATTGCAGGTTGAAGGTCTCTGTTTTGTTAAAACAGCGAAAAGGCAGAAGCTAACAAGGAGTCTCCTTTCCGGTTCCATGAAGTCGGTTTCCACCAAGTCCGAATCGGAAGGCAGAAGCTGCGATACGGTTCCCTTGTCTAAGCCCTACATGTTGCGTTCAGCCAAAGACGCCGCCTCGGCCGCCATAGACTATTCGAAGGGGAACGTCGAGGACGGGGTCGTAGACAGCCCCCCTAGTCGCGGACCCGGCAGGACTCCCATCTGCTCCCCTTCGCCGTTGAAGCGCGCATCCTCGAGTCGTGGGCCATCGTTGTCGCCAGGTCTGCGGACGGACGGAGGGACGAGCCGCAAACTGCAACTTCCTCTCGAAGACACACTCGGTCATCCTCAAGGCGAGGATGTCGTCTCCGATCCGTCCACACTACCTACTGTCTTCAAGGTTGGAGTGATGTCATCGGATGGGGTTGAGGACGAGATAACGATTCCAAGTCCCGGGCCGTGTGCTGCGAGACGCTTACCTCGACTCAACGATAACTGGACTTCTTCCTCCAAGTTGACGATCCCCAGACGGTTACCGTCCGCGGCCAGTCTTTTCCGTCATCAAAATCTTAGAGAACTTCGACGGTCTCTAGGCTCTAAATCAACTAGTACTGGATTTTCGTACGGAAACAATGCGAAAGTATCGCTGCCAACCGTGCCTCCACGAGGATCAAAGTCTCATTCAGCTTCGGAAGCTTCTCATGCCACATACAATTCGAAAAGGAAAGCCAATGGATCTCATAGTCTAGGGCTATGTGATGCTGTGGATAGTGCAAACAGGCCGCAATATCATTCTCGACTCGAGGATATCTTGAGAGGCCGAGCAAAGCTAAAGGCAAAAGAGATTGAGAAGAGCAATTGTACATCCATGAGCAATACTTAGGATAGCGTGTCTAATTTTTGAAGCCTCTTGCTTCTATGATTTTTTACTATAAATACCGTGGTAAATACACATTGAAAGTGCTTATAAAAGTGCAAGGCTTCATGTAATACAACTATCCAATTCTAAGCCTTGCTTACTATAAATAGAATGTAAATTTTGGACATAAAAAAATTTTAGAAAAAAAATAATATGCTTCTTCAATTGTACTTCGATTATACAAAATTATATATCTTGATCATTGGTATCGTAGACTTCAATGCATTTTGGGAGCAAAAGTCACTTACTCTATGTATTTTCTAAGGACCAAGTGAATTGAATATATTGAACTTGCCACTACAAGTTACTTCTCTTTTACTCGAGCATATCGTTTGAATGTATGACTTATCGTGTGATCGTGCACATCCACACCTTTGGTTTAAGACATTTAAGTCAAAGTTTATAATTCTTGTCGACGATCGGCTCAATTTTTCATGGGGTTCAACAACTCTATGCTCTATACAACAGCGCTACTCGTTTTCAAAGTCTCAAAATGACCATTTCGTCTCATTTTAACGAATAAGCCCTTAAATGTACTATACATGTGAACCTCCTCAACTAATTAGTTATTCATTTCTATGTTTCCGGGTATGAATTATTACATGGCACTATGCAAATTGCAAAAGTGAAAGGTTGTTCCACGAAATTGACAATTGAATACGATGACCACTCATGTACGAGAATTAATGGAAGGAGAACCTCACATATGATCATTTGAACGTTTTTTATTTACTTGTAAAATGTACATGTAAAATGTACTACTCATTCATGAATTCATGACATTGTAATATGGAATATTTGAACCATATAACCTATATTGATATATTTATTCATTTCATTGAAAAGGGGGAGAGAGGGGTCAACTGTAAGGCCTTCACCAATTTTTCTAAACTTGAATTCATTAATCTATTAATTTTTGTCTCATTAATTATGTGTATGACAAAATGTTAAGCTTTCATACCTTGCAGTATTGCACAAGTATTTGTTATGAGAGAATTATGGATAATCTTTTTATTCAAAGTTCTAGCCTATTAGAGTATGTTCTTAAGTGTTGACAAAATAAACCTATAAATTTGTAGTGTTCATTTGTGAATGCAATTGTTCGTGAGATTGATAACTATTAACTAGAAAAGAAGTTCTAAACGGTTTTGAGGAATACAAGAGAGTGGGCACATCCGAACAAAAAAGAATTATTTCTTCGAATATATTCTTTTAGGTAGGTTTTCTACTTTTGCATGGTCAACAATTAAGGAATCTCTATTTCTTTACTCAAAAAATGAAGTTGTAAGTGCCCTATAACCGTAGTTGATGAATTTCTACAATTCTTTCAAGAAAACAAATTAGAGGATGTACATGATTTATTAAAATAATTACAAATTTTAGAGCAATGGAATCCTAATTTTTCAAGGGCATAGCAAAACCCTATTGAATTTTGCAATTCAATAATTCCATACTTCTTTCTTATTATTATTTTTCTTCTATATGTTATACAATTTCAATTAAAGAACCGTATAATTTATATTGTATAGCATTTTCTATAAATTATCACAAAATAGCAAAACATTGCACAAACACCTCCATAGTAGACAATTTTTAATAGTGTTATGACTTATGACGTGCTCACAGGGGGTCCTAAAAAGGGCACGATGAATTGCCCCTGCAGGACAAACCCTGCAATTATTTATTTGGAAGGTTTAATTTTTTTTCAAAATTCTGAATTCGTAGTTGCAATCAAAGGCCCCAAACTACACTACGGAGATGCAAGAATTACCAAAGAATTGGCACCACATAGGTGGCTTTTTTTCCAAACCAAAGTTGACCGGGGCAATGAGGGGGCCCATTCTCCCAGCACTCCTAAAATTGCGCTGCTGAAAAAATGAAGGGTAAAGCAGGAGGTCTCTAAATCGCTCATCTAAGAGTTGAAGGTGACTTTTGGGGAGGTAGAACATCTTAAAATATTTATTAGTAAATTTTCCTTGAAAGGCAAGAGAAATTGGCATCTAACCCAAGTTGTTTCACATTTCTTGCCGCTTTGTAGAATTAGTTATGAATTTCTGAAGTTGCAAAAAAGTGCATTTTTGTGGGCTCTAAAACCGACCACCTCCTCAAATGCACACCACTTGTACATTGGAAAGTACAAAATGTACCTCGAGAGCCTGATCATTTTTAGAACCGGCTCCATTTTAGGACCTCCTACCTCCTCGCTGGACGCCCCGTCCGATCTTCCGACGCACCGTCCCCTATTCGTCCGCCTGTCGGTGTATCCGCACTTTCTCGGTGACCGTGCGATCCACCGGGCAACACTTTCAGTCCGCACGATGGGGGTGTCAGATGCTTTGCCGTCCGATTCAGACAGACCCTAAAGCACCGTCGAAAGCCATAAATAGCATTTTGGACGCCTCATTTTTCCACAGTTGTTTCCCTCCCGGAGTGGGTTATCCAGTGCCCAATGTGAAACCGTGGCTCTGCGCGCCCCTTCCGGTTTGGTGTGTGAACGGTTGTGCTTGGATACTTGATTGTTTTAAGTGATGTGGTTTGAATAATTATTTGGATGTAAGGAACTGTGAACCGTAAAACCGTTTGACTCCATTGCATTCCAAGTGAGAAGCACTTGGTGCACTTGGTGCAAATTTTTTTGAAAACTTTGTCATCAATTATCTTCATTGTAATTAACGTTACCATGTCTTGCCCTAAACCATCAAGTAAAAATAAGAAAGACAAATCTCAAGACATGAATTGAGAAGACTAGGAAAATACAAATTGTATAGCTGAAGATGGATGGGAAGAAGAGCCAAAGAAAGTTTTGGGATTGCACAACATACAAGAAGTACGTAAAAATGACTCACCTCTCCAAAATGTGGCCACGAGAACACACTGAACAAAAAGTTCGTTCGATGGGAAGGACAAATGTCCACATGTACGAGCAAACACTTTGTTCACCGTTACAAAGAAGTAACGCGTTCAGCGGGTTTATGTGACTTTAACCCCAAAAGTGATTTTGTCAAGCAAAGGGGGATAAAATGAATTTTGGGCAGGCTCCTCTGATCTCAACTTTTACTAAAAGTTTTTGGAATTTTTTCATAAGATAGATAAATTGATGAGTTTTTTGGGAATATAATTTTTATTTCAGTTGGTGCCCATGCGCAAAAGTTATTGCACCATAACCTATAAACTTCAAAATGGGTGAGACCGGGAAACCCAAAAAATCCACTAGAAATTTGAATCAAAATTGAATATTTTTTTTTCTTGTACATTATATTTTCTTCTAAATGGGAAGCTTTGATTCATTCCAACTGGATTAATGATGCGAAAGTTATGGATTTTCTTGTTTTGTAGGCAATTATAGGAATATCTTGAAAGAAATTTTTTTCTTCCACTTGGAATGCTAATATTTTTCAAGCTATATGGTCAAACATAACCAAAAATTTATAACATGATGTAAGACAAGTGTAGGACAAGATCATTCTAATTTTTTTTTCAAAAATTTACTTCATAGGTGAACGTAGTAAAATTGACAATTTTCAATGAGTTTGGCCTAAAAATAGCCTTAACAGTTGGAACTTTACGAGTTAGGAACAATTCTACAGAGTATATTATAAAATAAACATAAATGTGTATATCATGTTGGAATTTATATATGTATATAAAATATTATATTAAAATGATAGTTATTGGAGCTGTTCGATCTGTCGCACGACACAACATCCGACTCAAGGGGGCCGTCTGATTGATCGGACGACCAAGCTTCCGACGCACGGAGGCCGTCCAATCGATTGGACAGCCGATCAGTCGGACGCGTTGTAGGCGTCTGATTTCTGACGTGGACCGTGCGTCGGAAAAAGTGCGTCGAAAAGGTATAAGAGCGTCGGACGGGCCTGTCCAATCCGCACTTTTATTTTCTCCCTTACATATTGCAAGAGTGAAGCGAAGAGCTTAGTGGTTCATACCCTCATTGGTTCCTCTTCTCGGGAAAGCAAGAGTGCGATTTTGGGGGCCCCTTATTGCCATTTTTTTTAGTGTTGGTGCGAATTTCACTTGAAGTTGAAATTATCATTTCACTTTGCAAATATTCATTCGTACAAGATGCCAAGAACCAAGAAGGATGCAAAGAGAAAACCAATGGAGCACAAAGGAGGTTCACACAATGAGGCAAGTAGAGACATTCCCTCTGATGCATGCAAGAGATTTCTAATCAAGTTGATCGTCAATTTCTATGAGTCGGAAACCACTATGTCACTAGACAACAAATACGTTAGGTACAACAAGGAGTGCTCGCAAAAATTCAAGGTGGACATGTGGCAACTGATGACAAATGCGCTTAGCGTTCCGGAATGGCACCATGAGACAGAGAAGAAAGACTTCCCAAAATCCTTGGAGAATAGGGTCCACGATGCATTGTGTAATGCATCAATGGTGCTCGAAAGGTATGGCTCTCAGTATCGGGAAAATGATGAGGCTTTTTGTGAAGTCATTCTGAAAGCTGACTTGTTTGTTGCACAATGCAAACCTTTTGCAAAGAGCCGTAATAGACAAGGATCTTTGGGTTGGTGGAATAGCACTGATGGAGTAGCTGAACTAGATCGGGGCAGACAACACCTCATAGCGCTTCCAGACACGGCACGAGTGATTGCTCAAGACCAGAAAATCATGAAGGGTGGATATGCAACAATTTGTAGGGTTCGAATTGAAGGGTGTTCAGAGATAGCTGCATTTTGGGAGTTCGCAGCAAAGCTATCCAATCAACACTGCACACAACCTTATCTTGCGAGATTGGAACACCAGAACGAGTCAATGGCAGTGCGATTCCACACCCTGAAGTTGTACGGTTTGCTGCAGTTCATAGAACAACAAATGAAGGGTATTTGTATTGGTGGAATGGCGGAACACTACGACACATGATGAACCTGGATAATGATTATCCAGATAACATCGCCATTCGATTGCAGTATTCGAGGCCAACAGAGATAGAATTGATTGAAGCTTACTGTCTTGGCCGATTTAGGAAGAAGCGCACGTAGCTCGCATGGACATTGTTGCACATCATGAATGCAATGCATGTTTCTGGACATCTTCACAATGACATCTCTCCAAACAACGTAATGTTTCACTTTCCGGAGGACAAGTCACGTGTGTACATTGGAGTCTGTGATTGGAGCATGACTACCGTAGCTTCTGAACCAACAAAGTCTTTATACACGTTCACATGTGCAAGTGACATGGAGGAGACTTTGAGAAAGAAGTGGCGGGTGGACCCAAAGATTGCCTATGTGCACAAAAGAGATGCAGACGTGTCAATCATTCCAAATCTATCACGTGCATCGGAAGAATATGTGGTTTGTAAACTTGTTCAACGCATCAACAAGGATTGCATGTCCAAAGAATACTACAAGTTGCATCGGGAATCGGCTGAACTGACGAATTTGAGCCACCACGTTTTGGCCCTTATGTTTCACTCATACATGGAGCGGCCTTGCCGTGAAGGTTCGAATTATCGTGGCGGTTTGTCCCACATCATCAATTTCTTTTCCAGTAGGTGCAATTGGCTTGTGCCGGATGAGCACTTCCACCATTCATATTAGTAGTTCAACATACTTTATAGTAGCATAAAACTATAAAAGTACGTAGTAAATATAGAATGAGGATGTACGCGTGCACACTATATAGTGCCTAATTATGCAATGTGGATGTATGACCATATATGTGGAATATGATAATTATATATTTTAAAAGTTTGGTGTATTTGAATAACTAATGATTATGATTTATTGTCACATCAAAGATATATATGACTTGAACGAAAAGGGCAATACTTATTGTTGTTGAATGCTGAAGTGGCAATTAGCAAGGTTGTGTGGAGATTGTTTTCATTGTATGCTCTATTAACCCCATCGTGCCAGGGACGTAAAGTTAAATTCAAAATTTGGAATGATTTTTGGCCTCAAAAGGGCCTCGATCCTTTAAGGCTAGAAGTTCAATAGTGAGTTTATTTATTGGGATTCTCCTTTACACCTGTAGGTCCTCAGGAGCCTGAAGCAACTTCTTCAATTCTTCTAGAATCAAATTTGCATACTAAAATTTTATGATTTAATTAGAATTATTTTTTTTTCACAAATAAGCATTCATATTTTCTCTCTGATATGATTTTTCATTCTTTTTGGGGAAAAAAATGAAATTGATATGATTTTTGAAAGTCCATTCCAATGAAAAATCATAGTAATTACCAAGAAGCTCCCTTTATCGTGAAATTATTATTGAAAATAGAGTTCATTATATTGAACATAATGGTAAAGTTGACGTGCTCTCTTTATTTCTACACAAAAAAATTCAATAGAGAAACATGATCCACATTGCATTTTGAAACTCAAAATTTTCCAACTTGAAATGCCATAAACAAATCATCATTGCTCCAAATTTGATGGCCAATGGCTCACTAGAAGCAAAATACCCGTGCACTCACATCTCATTCACACCTCAAGAGCAATTAAGGCCAAGATTCCCAAAATCAAATGTAAAAAAACCAAAATTGGCATGCTAGGCTTTAAAGGGTAAAGAAAGAAATGGTTAGAATAAAAATGTCTTGAATTCTACATTTGGGAACGATATAGAATTTTGATGAATTTTGATTTTTTTCAAAGTCAATTTACTTTCATGAGTTTGAATGGGGATTATTTGAAACTCCCTAAAGTACAAGAATGGGTTAATTTTTGGGCCTAAATCCTTGCTAATTAAAAAAATGGCATTTCTATAAAAATATCTAAAATAGTATGATCATGCATTTTGACGCTATTCAGTATTTAGAACTTGTACCTTTTTCTTTTTCTTTTTGTTAGAATAATTTTTGTGACCGTCAATAGGGGTTATAACAAAAGTTATTGTATCCCGAAGTTCAACAATGGGTTCAATTTCTTTTCATAGCTCATTTTAACCCCTAAAGGACAAAGTGTCCCTTCGGGGGACAAATGGATTTTGGGCAAGTACCTATGGGCTGAATTTTTCTCCTGATTTTCTTAAACTTTTTTTGAAGATAGAAAAATTGATTACCTTTGTGGAAATATAATTTTTTTCTCAATTGGTACCCCTCTACAAAAGTTATACCCATGTAACTCAAAACTTGGGAGACCGGGCAACATGAAGAATTTTCAAAAATTTGATTTTTTATTTCTAAATTTTTTTCACTCATAGATTATATTTTTGGCAGGAAAAGAGCTTGGTTAAGAACCATTTGAGTTCTTAATGTCTGAATCAGACCATGCTATCTGGTTAGGTCGTGAGATCGGAAGTGGCCATCCAATCAACCCGTCAAAAAAGGTTGTCTGAAGAGGCCGTCCAAATCAGGCCATTAGATAGAAAGTGGCCGTCCAATCAAGCCGTCAGATCGAAAGAGGTTGTCTGACCAAGCCGTCCAATTGGAAGTGGCCATCCAATTAGCCCATCCGATTAGGCTGTCAGATCGAAAGAGGCCATCCGATCAAGCCGTCCGATTGGAAGTGGCCATCCGATTAGCCCGTCCGATTAGGCCGTCGGATCGGACCTGCTCGTCTGATCAACCCGTCGGAAGAGGTTGTCGGAAGAGGCCGTCGGATCGAAAGTGGCCATCCGATCGGACCAGGCCATCGGAAGACCCGGACAAACCGTCCGACATTGGGCGTAGTAACTTTTTTTTTATCCTTGGTAAAAAATAAAAAATTCGGACGTCGAGGGGGGTGCGGACGCGGACGCGGGACGTCTGGACATGAGTCCCAGCGTCTGGACACCCTGGCAACCCTGTGCAATCTACATGGTGGCAATTTCTGAAATTTTTTGCACATATTTTCCAACCACCGCACTAGAAGATCCTATACTTACAAGTATGTAAAAATGTTATTTTTCTAAAATGTGGTACTTGTTCCAAAAATGGCAATTTTAGAGCGGTTTTGGTGAAAACATTGTCCAATCATTTCAGAGTTAAAGTAAATAGCCCTACACTAATTATAAGTGAGTTTCGATTAGAAGAATGCACCTTCATAGTTGAAGGGCTAAAGCAACTTCAATTGGAAGTATCTTGTATATAGAATATTAGAAATAATAAGCTCGAACAAACTATGTGCCACTTTGAAGCTCAAAGTAAATCTTCTTTTTCATTTTTCATTTATCCATTTTTTAACTTAACAATTCATAAGTCCATATCATACCATTACATATTTTCAGAAAAATTATACTCCAAAGTACATTTTTATACATATTTGATAAATATATTGTTTGTAATTTTATGGGAATAAGAAAGTAAGAAAATATAAAATTATAACATATTCCTTTTTTTTTAATGAATTAATGTCATAATTAATATTATTAGAAGATGTATGTGCAAATAAAATAATATGCATAGAATAACTATTAATATGTATACATTTTACATAAATATATTGCATGCAAATTGATTGGAAAAAAATCACGAATATGTAATAAGATTACATATTTTTTCCTTTTTTTTAATCAATTTTTATACAAATATTTGAGGATGATGTATATAAAAATAATAGAATTTTTATAGCATATATACTAATGTACACACATCTTATAAAAATATTAAGCAACTAAATTGATAAAAAAAATATATAGAAAAATGATTTCATTACAAAGTTGTTAACTTTCTTATAAATAAATGTCATTGCAAATATTAGAAGATGGATGCATATTAAGAGAATACAATCATCATAATGAATTATTATCAATACTTAGAAATCTTTCCAAAATATGTTACTTAAAAATATATAGAAAGAGAAGCATTAAGTAAACATCTAATGAATTTTTAGAAAACTAAATTTCATAGGAGCCATAAAACTCAATACACAATCCACCTTACAATTGTTGAAATGCATTTTTTTAAATTAGTAGAAATTGCAAATAATTCCAAATCAAAACTTGGAAGTTTGAATTATAAATGGTGAAAATAATGAAAGCACTTCACAAATTCCATTAGGACAATTTTTAAAGCAAATGGATAAGTACAATTTCTAAGATCTCAAATGATGTGAAACTGACAAACTTTCCTAAAAGCCAAGAAACCGAGGTAAAACTGCAAGCTATATACTTCCACTAATGGTACATATATGCTTTAGAGAACCTCTCAGAAATAAATATTTTATATTTTCTACTAAAAATAAAAATTCCAAAAGTGAACCTTCAAGACTCTCCTTTTAAGGG
The DNA here is from genome assembly GCA_947034895.1 of Rhytidiadelphus loreus. Classification (NCBI taxonomy): domain Eukaryota; kingdom Viridiplantae; phylum Streptophyta; class Bryopsida; order Hypnales; family Hylocomiaceae; genus Rhytidiadelphus; species Rhytidiadelphus loreus. Next base: position 56,499,312 of record OX344763.1, on the reverse strand, counting down.
GGAAATTGGATTTTGGGTAAGTATATACGGTCTCAATTTCTGTCATGCTTATTTGAAACTATTTTTGAAGATAGAAAAACTGTTTATCTTTTGGGGAATTGAATTTAGTGGCCTACTACACTAAAAAGGATATTTAGTGTTAGCGACATTATTTACGAACCTTGACACTAAATATCGTTAACCCTACTAAAGTAAGTAACATTAAATCTAATTTCTAACACTAAATGTACTCTATGGTAAATTTAAAATCTAAAATCTGAAATCTGGTAAATCTAAATGTATTCTATAGTATGCATTGAAGTCTAATATTACACTAATTCCCGCAAAGTTCAGATTTAGTGTTGTGTGGAGTAGGGTGGTAAGTATACTAAGTGTAATCCAACACTAAATATCCTTTTTAATGTAGTGCTCATGAACAAAAGTTCTATCCAATTAAGCTCAAACTAGGTAGCAAAGAATTTTCATTTTCATTTTTCTAATTTTTTTTCTCATAGATTATTTTTGTCTATATGGAAGCTTTGATTCATGTCATTTGGATGAAAGATATTATAGTTGTGGACAATTATATTTTTTTTTAGGCAATCTAAGCATTTTTTTCTAAGAAATAATTTGTAGGATTCATTTGTGAAAGTAATTTTTACAATATGTCCCCCCAAAAGGTCCACATGGTGTAGTTAGTTTTCTAGAACAATCTCACTATTGGAATTAGTGGATTTTAATTCCATTTTGGAGATATCAATTATTTAGATTTTCCTTTGGTCTCGTACGTACTACTATTAAAGGGTGTAAATTAAGTGTATTTGAAAAAAAAATCCCCTACACCCTCAATTCAATTCTCCACCATCATGATTCAAACTTAACAACTCAATAGTGCAAAATATTGTAATTAAACAGGTTGTCAGTTTAAAATAATGTAATCTTGCAATGTGATAACAATTTTTTTTTTCCAATGAACCCCTAAAGGACCATTGTTCCTTTTGGAGGATAAATAGGATTTGGGTAATGGGCTGAATATTTCTCCTCAATTTCTGAACCTTTTTTTGAAGATAGAAAAACTGAATGATGAACTTCATGGGAATAATGGGTTTTTTTCAATCAGGGCGTGAAAATAAAAGTTATGTCCAAATAAGTTGAAAACAGGCGAAAAAGGACAACAAAAAACAAATAGGAAATTTGAATTTGAATTTTAGGAATTTTATTTTCTCATACATTCTATTTTAGTGTACATGGAAAGCTTTTTCTCACTTGAAATGTCTTTGTTATGAGAAACTTATAGTCCATCTTGTTTTTCGAGCAATTAAAGCATTTTCTTGGAAAAATAACTTATAGGATTTATTTTTAAATGAAATTTTTACAAATAAAAATAAATAAAGGTCCACATGGTGTACTTTTTTTTTAAGAACAATCTCACCATAGGCACCATTTTTTTTTAATTCCATTTTAGAGAATGTAATGATTTAGATTTTCCTTCTATTTCAAACCTACTTCTACTTAACAATCTTTCAAAGAAAAAAAATTAAGTTTTTTCGAATGTTTTTGCCCTTGGACTATCAATGCAATTCTCCAAAGAAAATATTTGAAGCTCAAAAGCTTTGTAGTGCAAAGAATTTGATTTAAGAAGGTTCAAAGTTAAATAAGATAGTCCCACTATGTGCTAGAAAACTTATTTTTCCACTTTGAACGCACATATCTTGCAATGTGTGTAGTTAGAATTTCTAAAAAAAGTTCACACTAGTTAGGTGTAAGATTGTATGGTTATATGTGCTGAAAAAACAATTTTCACATTCTTTTACTCTCTGCTATAGAAATGGCAATGATAAGTGTTTTTTCATAGAAAAAGGCATCAAATGGTCCTATAGAGGTTAAAACACATATATTTTGCAATCTATATGCTTGACATTTCACAAATTCATTCCACACATTCTCACAATAGTTAGGCATAAGATCATATAGTTACATGTACAAGAAAATAATTTTCAAATTTTTTTAATTCTTTGCAATAGAAATGGCAATTATGAAGGGAATGCTGGTATACAAGCGTAGAGCGTAGAGTGTGGATTTAGGAGTGAGGAGTGGCACTATTTGAAGAGAAACTAACAAAAAGTGAAGGGCTAGCTTGTTATTTAATATGATATGAGTTTAAAAAATAGATGGAAGAGAATGGCAAAATTGGATGAAAATGGATGGCAAAAATGAATGAAAGACAATGGCAGAAATAAATAAAAGTGGATGGCAAAAATGGATGAAATTGGATGGCAAGAATGGATAGAAGTGTACTCAAAAGTGGATGGAAGTAGCAAGAAATTATGGATGAAAATGGATTAAAAAAATGAATGAACATAGACGAAAAAAATGGATGATGGTGGATGAAAGTGGATGAAAAAAATGGATGAAAGTGGATGAAAACAATGGATGAAAGTGAATGAAAACAATAGATGAAAGTGGATGAAAAAAATGGATGAAATTTTCCAAAATATTGGATGACAGTGTATGATTTAAAAAAATGGAATGACAAAATAGATGGAACTGTGTGGACCATAATAAAACTGCTGATGGAAAATTTGGATGGGAAAAATTTGGGATGAAGGGGTTCAGGGCAATTCCGCATAACCACAAGCATGTTCAACGAATGTGATGTCCATTGTAACAATTAGAAAAATTTTAAGTGTGAAAGACTAGATCTAAATATGAACTCCAATTCTTCAAAATCGTGGGTATATGGTCAGAAAGTAGACACGCATCATAGGCGTCCACTTCCATAAATACATGAGTACATTTCGGCAATTCAGACGATGACAAACAAGGGTCACTGAAATGGTGTAAGACCCAACTAGTAGTGTGTCTTAGAGATTTGATGACAGAAATATCTAGAATCATATAGAAGAGGTGAAAGCATTAGAAGAGTTTTGGAGCCACTGGGAGACCTCCAGTTCTCCGACGTTCCTGGACTATGGGAAAGTCGGAGAACCAACAGTCCGACCTGGCACATAGACTGCCAAGTCGGACTGCAGTAATGAATTAATTAAAAAATATATATTTTTAAATATTTAAAAATTAAAATATATTTTTTTAATTTTTTTTAATTTTTTAATTTTTTAATTTTTTAATTTTTTTTTATTCAGACTGTCCGGCCATGGTTCGCAGCATGGGGAACCATGGCCGGAAGGTCTCCCAGAGGCCTCAATTCCTTTCTAATGAAAATACAAAATACGGAAATAAGAGAGTATCCTCCCACATGGAGCTCCGTGAATTGAACCATAGTACCTACCCCTTTCATTCGTCATCCAGAGTTCACTGGTGTTGAACTTCCTTCACTGTCTAATGTTGAACTAGTATAACTATCTGATGCTTCTGAACCTGACTCTACGGCCTGATCAGATAGAAAGTGAAGAACACGAGGATCTACGAAACGTGCTCTAGAAGACGGCTTGGGGTTTAGGGCAACATAATCATGTGAGCAAGCCTCTACATACACGGGTAGTTCGAATGATTTTGGCGGGCTTGGAAAAAATCCACGGTTTGTAGAAAACGGTACATGTCTCAAGTTCTGGGATTTTCTACAAAATGCAGTAAACATTATGTTAGATCATAGTCATTTCTGTAACGAAGCTTCATTAAATACAAGGTAATCAAGGGAAAACTTACTTACTAAATCGTGACATTTTCACTATCTTTTGAAACAGAACATCATTGTTGTCCACATCTATTGGTGCAGTAGGAAGTGGCGATGTGGCGGTCGACACCGCTGCGTTCCGCATTACTGGAACAATGACGACGTCAAATATTGCCTTGTCCTCCTCAAATGCCACGATGTGACGACGTGTAGCTCGGCAAGCTTGAATGCAGGCACCTATATACATGTAAAATATATGTGAGACAAAGAACTGGCAATGAAAATGTCTTCATACAAATCATGTAAATAAAGCATGACAAGAAGTCAATGTCACATGTAACCGCGGTGCAGTCCACCACAACATCCCCAAGCTGAGAGCATGCTTCAACAAGCATTTGCATGAATTGGCGGACCTTTTCATGAGGTCCACGCCAAGGTATGTTTCCATTCATTATAACATCCTCTTTGTTACAAAAATTTTGTAGGATGTCATCACGGGCAACATTGACCCCGACTGCGTCATGAGAGGGGACAAACTGGAAAGCGTACTTTGCTTCCATCTTTGGTCCACATTCTCTGACAACAAGAGAAATTGCAAAATGCATAGTTTGTAAATGTAGCAAAATTAGATACAGTGCTCACAAAAAACGAAATTTGTAAAGATGCACAAGCACAGAATTGAAATCAATAGGAAATTACCGTCTTCGTTGGATCAATAGGGGACGTCAAATGTAGATGGTTCATGCCAAACCAAGTGAAGAGTATCTTAAAACCATATTCTTTGCAACATCCAAGGAGGTGACTTCGGTGAGGTTGAGAAGGGGCTGGATACATGACTAGAAGTCCACCGTCCACAAAGTCAAAAATAGGCATCAACTACTTGTCGTGAAACTGGTTCCAAGGAGGGATCGGTCCAAGTGGAGCCGAATAGTAGGAACATGGAGACCCTCAGGCACATCTACAAACATCAAATCCACCGCACTGTGTTTACCACTCACACCATTCAAACGCCGTTTCTTGTATTTGGAGTGCTGTACGATGCAATTACGTAGACATGGTTTAGAAATTGGATTAGGGTACACAGATGTAGCATGACTGCCTTGCTCAGTTTACGACAGTGCATGGCACCGATGCACAATGGAGAGGATACAAAGTCCAATTGAAATACAACAAATAAATGATTGGAGCATGAAAACAGAGAATGCATTTACTGAGGACAAGAAGGCCTTCACGTTGTCAAAGGCCTTAGTATTACTTGGAAGAATACTAAGTGATAGATTCAATATGCACTCGTCCGTATCCGGAACAAGGTCGATAGTATGTGCTGTCAGTGTCAGCCCATGCATGAGGTGCTCCTACGTGAGTGAGAAACCAAATGACCCTTCCTTCATGTTGGCCGTGCTCGTTGTTGGTTCTTGCGCAGGCCCTTGCACAGGATCTTGTAGCGGCGTTTCGACCTTCCTCTTGGAGCCCTTCTTATTTGCCTTCTCCTTTTTCTTTTTTGCTTGGGCCTCTAACTTCTTTCTCTTGTTCTCTTTGGTCTTCTTCTTGGCTTCTTCTAGTCTCTCCACCTTCCTCTTGTCCGAGGCCTCCCGTTTCTTCAGTGCTTTGTCTCTGGCCTCCGGATCCAATCCTTTAAACTCATCAAAGTCCGACTCCACAATTGCTGACTCCTTCAGCGTCTGAAATAGTGCCTCTTTTTTGGGTGGAGTGATTCCAAAGTTGCATTCAAGGTACCACGGACACGCCTGCAAATGCGAACTCATCCAATTCTTCATCTGCGTAGGAGAGAACATGCAGTTGGCTGATGTACGATCTAACCACATTGTCAAAAACAGAGGCAAATTTGCCTTTGAGATGGCCTTCTTTGCACACAATTCGAATTTGAAATACCTACACTCAAAGTCCACTATCAATTCTTAATATCCATAGAGCTCTCAATGACAGTACACCGTGATGCCACATGACAACACAATGGCACTTGACACGAAGTTGACAACGTACTAAAACAGATACAAGAGGATTGTCGGCAGTGGTTAGAGGCTGGGACCACCAATGAAGTAAATATCTCCATTTGAAAATACGGAAGAACACAAAGTACTAGATATAAATGGAGAGGCTTGAAATGTAGTCTATTACTTGTATATTAGCCTCTTCACAACAAGTAAAGAACCTCTGTAATCTTTGAACGAGTCCAATTTCTTAAACGCATCTGCTCCCTTGAACATACCCGTGTATGCATGATCCCATAGTTTCATCCTCCACCCCTCCAAGTAGTCGCTCAATGTCTAAGGCTCAGTGGACACCTCCATGTCCACTGTAATGTTGTTTGTTCGCAAAATGGATTCAAGAAGCTCATTGGCTCCTTCCTCAATCTGTATAGTATAAATATCAATGTTCAAGAATGAGGTGAATTAAAATGTACCAATACATTGGAATCCATAATTATGGTACTGATAGTATGATATGAAATTCAAATAAAACACATGAACGGGCTCCATTTCATCGAGGAGTGCATTGAGTACATACCCCTGCATACCAACAAGCTTTGGCCAGAAAAAGCTGCAGCTTGTCTTCATTGACTGGACGGGGTGGGAATTCCGTGCCTCCCAAGATGGTGCAGATGCGTTCATCCACCTAAGCCATCTCACTTTGAAAGTGGGTTGATGTTGGCGGTGGCAATTAGCTAAAGCTTCTCAAGGGTGAATTTTGGTGTGGAAAACATGCTCCAATGCCTCTCAATCTGCCTAGTAAACAAAAACATGAATTTCGAGTTTACGAAGAATTAAGTGTGTCACTTCATACATAATCATGCAAATGTATAACAAATGTACTTCAAGTAACCAATCCTTTCCAAGCGTAGGCGACGCTACCGCCACGATTTTAGATAGTCTCTTGTACAACTTTTCAATGGAGTTTTTGATGGAACATTGCATTGCATCTGCAACATTTTTTGCCTTGACCTTGTCCTTTGGAGTATCTTTGTAGTACTTTCGGACTACTAGGTCTGTAGCAACTGCAATATCTTGTTGGAAACCATAACACAAGTGATCAGACACTTGTGGCGACCTAGGTAGGTTTGTCAATTTGGATCTTCATACAAATGTAACAAATAGTAATAAATTCATTTTAAAAATAAATTCCCATACCTTGAAAATGAATAAAGCGAACACCTCCAGAGGCATCTTATACCAAGTCTTCTGTGTAGTTTACTGGCATGTTCGAACCTCCTCTGCGCTCAGAAGCTCATTAAACTTCTCAATGTCCATACCCCATACTTCTGAACTCTATACAGTGTGTGCACAAGGTTTGTCTTCATGTGAGAATGTTCCGTGCTCCTGCCATAGTATCACATTATCGAGTTAAATGAAATCAAATAACAAAAAGCCAAACAATTTAGTAGAGAAGCACAAGATCATCATTCAAGCTTTAGTAGGAAAGACTCACTTGTTAATATCATGCATAGCCTACATGGCTACACCAATTCTTTGTCTTAAGTCCAAGACAATTGAGTCCATACATATGTGTCAATTCACATCCAACGAATGAAGCCAAGAAATGTGGTTCATCCAAGCAATTCGTCTGTGATTTCCATCATAGACAAAGAACTTGGAGTCCCCTAAATGTGCCAACTGTGGATTGCTCTTCAACTGCATGCTGAATTGGTCATTTACAGTATTCCATAGAGGACCCAAAGCTTCCCTCTCGGATTTAGTGAATTGAGCAGTTTTGCCTTATTCATCTGCAATGGATACATAGAAGACCCTTGCTCCTTCATCGTATCCATTTGTGAACTTATTTTCAAGGAGAGTCAAGTTGCATGCCAATGTCGGTTGGAGCATAGGCATTGGCACTAACCTACACAAGGAAATTCTCATGCATGAGAGCTCAGCAGGTGTCAACCTCAAACTCAATATGACAAGAATGATATCCATCTTTTGGGTTTGCCTGATGTTGAAATCCAATAAATCTTCCTGGATTTCCAGAATCGTCACTTCCGACTCATCCTCCATATCCGTGTCAGAGACAAGCTCTAGTTCTTGTCAATCATCCACCATCGCGGATCCAACGGATTTCGGAGGCGTCTCTTTAGGACGCAACTCCTCATTGTTCTACATCACATTGACATGGACGACGTCAATGTGCGTAGACAATCAAATTCATTTCCTCGAGCTGACATCATTGGATGAAGACAAAATGAAAAACACATTGTGTTCGGAATGAAGGACAATAGCAATTGGATACATAGAATCAAATCTACGATAAATCCAACGTTGAATGAATACAAATCAATGATAGCGTGCCTCAAACAGCGCAATTGTATTTCACTGAAAGGAGTCTATAATCACCACAACAATAGATAAGAACATCCCAATCAGATTCTGCAGACGAGAAAGTCAATATCATAGAGTCCTCGCTACCTAACGAAGTCACAATCAAATGATTGGGTGACGCTACAAAACGATCATGAAGGTCATCAAAGTTTTCTTCCAAGTCCCTAAGAAGATTATCTAGACTTAAAATGGGCCATGGACGTGGAACCTGTGGAGGGTCCAAGGGGAGCATGTCAGGGACCATGTCTTGATTGATGAATGCTACCACAAGCTCTAGAGGTACAAGATTCTCAACGATAACATCTACATTGTTGAGCGGATACTCCATCACAACTGTTGAAGACTCTGCAACGGCGGAAGGATTGTCAACAACAACCTACACATGTCCAAAGACAATAACATTAGGCCTCTTGAATATAAAATCGTCACACTATAAATAACTCAATTAACCGGCTCAATACGAATCCAATTTTGTAATGAACCCAGTTATTACAACAACCTTGAATCCGTATCCCGCATGCATACCCTCCCAGCATGCATACTCACTCCAACCCCGAAATCGCTCTTGGCACCAAGACCTCCCAAACCAACCCTCTTCGTATACACAGAATCCCAGTGTGCACCTCGACCTAGCCCTCTCCAATAAGACATCAACCCTATAGCAACCAAAGGTATCCCATGAAATCGAACTCGAGCCCACCCAAGTGCATACCCACCCCTGTCCATCCAAAACTCACAGCACTGAGACCACCCAACCCACCCTCCTAGCATGCATACCCACCCCATCCTTTAAGACTATCCTGGCATCGAGACCACCCAACACCCTCCTTCCAACATGCATACCCACCCCATCCCCGAAGGCTCTCTCAGCACCGAGACCACCCAACCTTCCCTGTATATACAGAATCCCAACGTGCATCCCAACCTCCCTTCCCGTATACATAGAATTCCAATTGGCCACCAAACCCACCCTCCCCGTATACACAGAATTCCAGTACGCAAGCAAAACCACCTGCCCCACAAAGACAACAATTTCATATCAACCCGATGGAACCCCAAGATGACCCACTCCTCCCCACCCGAGTGCATACCCACCCCATCCCTTAAGAACATCATATTCATTAAAATGGGAGTTTTCCAATGAAATGGGAGTTCTACAGGCTTCATAAGCTAAGAACGCAAGAAGAATTTCATGCCCACAACCATAAGATAAGAATACATTAACAGACAAACATACACAATATGTCCAAAAGTAAAATCATAATGGCAATGTACTTAGCATTATGGAAGCCTCAACATGATGCTATCTGTAGATACTATGAGTGCAATAACCATGATGCTAACTCTACATGCTATGACTGTAACCTACTCTTCAATATCTCTATTGCCTTTAATATTTGTGGCCCTCGACTATATCCTTTACTCCTAGCGGATAATTGTCGCACATTCTCTCGCTATTGTTTCTTCAAGGACCTCCACTCCCAAGCATCCCACGCACCAGTCCTACAATAAAGAGGAGGCAATCCATCATTTCTTTTGCATTGTCGTTTTATGATATCCAAAGAAGATAGACGAGGTAGTGCGCCTTCAGCTATTACAGTCCCCTTCTCCAATTGTATACTCTTCATGCCTTTGGAAGTGTTGCCCAACATGGCAACAAATATAGGCATTGAATCCTCCACCTACCATAACCAATAAAATAAGACATTCATAACCCACAACGTCTACAAAGCAAGATAAAGATAGATACAATTGCTCAAACATTTCACTCAATCAATGATAACATACCTCCATAAAGGCCACCACACTCACTTCTTCATCGTAGAGCTTCCTCTGCGTTTCCAGATTCACTATAGATTGATCCCGGATAGTTTGCGAACGGGACTTCAGAGGAGATGGAGAGTGCATTACTTTGGGGCACTTCCCTCCATTGGGAGGACTATCAACAACGCCATCGTCTATGTCCATCATTGAAAAATCCATTGTTGACTGTGTAGTGGCCTCTGAGTACATGACATGCCAAATTACAAGAGCCATAGTATTCCTTAACTCCTGGGCACAATACATAAATATTCCACTACAAACGAATGAAGAATCGTATATGATAAAACAATATAAATTACATTTTAAGGCATACCCTATGGAAATATGCAACATCCAAAAAAAAAAAAAAAATAGGTAACAGAAGTAAAGTAGGGTAAAAAATTTCAAATTTTCCGTATAGGATAGGGAATATGAAGCCAAAAATAAGAAATAGAAAATAGGGTTTCCGTAGGTCTTAAACTGTAATTAGAATTACAATGGAATCCGGAATCACTAGTCGGAAACCGGAAACTTCTGGCCGACTAGGCCCTAGAGCCTAGTTCTAGCTAGGGAACTTACGGGAACGGCGACCCCGATAGTACTTAATCCCCACTGCCACCTTCATTCTCCCTCTTTTTTCCGCAGATTTATCGCGTGGTGCTTAGTGAATGAAAGTGTGGTGAGTTAGGATTGCGCTAGGGAGAAAAAGGGAGGCCAGTGCCAATCGCACCGGAAGGTAGGACGGAAGGTGGTGTTCCAGATCCTTGGGGATAGCTAGACTTATCATCCAGGTAGTGATCATTCCCTACTTTCCGTTGTTCACTAACTTCTACCATAACTACGGACATTCCGTCTTCCGATGCGAAGTGGAGGATGACTTGACAGAGATGGGTTGTCTCGGATTCCTCAAGAGGCCCTAGACCATCCGGATTGAAGAGATGATTGAAGAACTTACTCATTTACGGAGCTCCTAATCAGTACCACTTGACCTGTCCATTAGGGGTCGTCTGAAGTCTTGGACCATAGAGATGTGGCCATGTGGGCAGGGGTTTACTTTGCGTCCAGTAGAAGATCTGGATGGGCCGGGCGAACGGATAAGTTCGATGTAGACAAGTTTCGGAACCAGGCCGATCCAAAAGAAGGATATGCCGCAGTAGACTGCCGGAACCTTAGAGATTAGCGACTGCTAGAGTTTCTCAGTTCCATCCTGTATCCGGAAAAGCCCAGCCGGATTACAATAACACTGACAAATACGGTGTTCGGAGCCCTAGGGGAGAGAGGACAGCCAACTCCTCGTCCTGTTAGTTGGGGGCTCATTATCCACTCTATCGTGGATAAGTTAGCCGAAAATCTGGTAGATAAGAAGTCTAGCCCCATCAGTCTGTATCTCCTGCATCTGTATCATATGTAGGAAATGCTTAGCAATCCAAAGACCATCACGTACCGACAGGGAGAGAGCCTCCTGAAGTACGGTCTTCCCTCAGATCAAGATCTGGAAGCATGCGACACAGAAGAAGAAGAAAAGCCGGGTTCGGAATGTAGTTTGCTGGACAATCTGTCATCCCAACGGAAGAGTACTAATCCGACTGTGTGTAGGAAGAACGAGGTTCTGGATCCTATCCCATTTCGGAACCCTCAACCGGAACCAAACCACTTCGAAGCAACAATCACCTAGTTGAGGAGCACGAAGGCAACCAATGAACGAATGGCGGCACTGATTTGGAGCGTCTGCAAGACATTGGGAGTGGCAGACAAATCGAAAGTAGTTGAGGCCATTAACAAGAGGCTGGATCCGAAGATGGTTCGGCTACTGGAGGGGAAGATCCAAAGCTTGGAGCAAGAGCGGAACCATCTCCGGGAGCGATTAGCATGGGCGGAAGTAGAGATGAACACCGCCAACAAGCGAGCGACAAATGCTACGGATCTAGTCCGGAAGCTGAGGGACTTCATCGATCCGCCGGCGGATGTCACCACCAAATTTGTGCTCTGGAATAACCAGATGAACCAGGAAGGTCATATAACCGGGACAAAGGTGGTGAAGATCTTAGTCAACTTTGAGGCGCGGATAGCGCTCAAGGAGATGTGGTAGTTGCTGGGCCACCTCGATCCGTTGATGGGGTTGGACACCTCGATGTCTCCGGAAATTCCCGAAGCAGAGTTCATCGAGGCAATACAATTGAACCTCAGCACACGAACCATGACCCAGCCAGTGCCAACACCCGGAAGTTCCTCAACGCAGAAGGAAATCACGGATGGAAGGAAGATTCTGGATCCGGTTTCGACGCCACGGACTACACAGGTAAACCTCTTTCCACCCCTTCTTGTCTCTTCCGCAACAATTACGGAAGTAGTAGCAGCTCAGGGGACGATTATTCAGAATCTAGCTCGAACCCATCTGGACAAATTCACGCATATGTGGCAGCAGACGCCTCTACGGCCTCCGCCATCCACCCCGATTGACGTGGTGGACCTCACGAAGAAGAAGACGACAAGGCGGAAGATTGCCAACGATCCGGAAGAAGTGTTAGAGTCGGAGGAAGCAGAAACCAACTCCACTTCCGGCTCGGAGTATGCAGAGACGGATCTGGGTCTCCCAAGGACCCGATCCGCAACGAAGACCACCCTGACAAAGAAGGTTCATCAGAAACTGGCAGCACATGTATTGAGGGGCGGAACAACATCGAACAAGGCCTAGAAGGACAGGTGACTGGTTAGGGCAGTTAGTTTGCTAGTTTTGGCTTTTTGCTTCCAGCGCGGGTTTTCCGGATGTGGGACCCGCTATTCCGGAATTTTAGGATGTTAACGGCTTTCCAGTTTTCTTGGAACGGTCACTTGGCCGTTAGCAGGATTTTCAGCTGGCCATTGGCCGGGTTTTGCGTTGGACCGTTTGGTTGCTTTTGTTTTGCTTTTTATTGGGCAGGCCAGCTTGTGGCCTGTCATTCCTTTTTTTGTCATTCAATCTAAGCATCCAAGAGAGCACTTTAGGAATCATTTTCTTGCGTATCGCGTGCTGGTTACTTGTATGTGGGTGTGTAAGGGAGAGTGTATAAGGGAGGAGTCCGGATTGGTTGGCATTCGGATCCGGTTAAGGGCGCTTTGCAGATAAGTTTAGGTTGTACTTGAGGAGCTATGCGCGGTGCCTTTAATTTGCCGTAATGGTGATCCGGTGGGATCCGGTAGTGGTCAGGAAGCTAGTCCGGAACTCAAGAGTAGTTTTGTGCGGAAGTCAGCTACTGCCAAGTAAAATATTCCCAAACCACCGGAAGGTCTGCCAACCTCAGGAGCAGTCGTTAGCTACGAAGCAAGTCCTTTAGTTCCGGAAGTCAACTATTCGTGATTGTTTTATGGATGAGTGCGTGGTGCCTTTAATTTGCCATAACGGTGATCCGGTGGGATCCGGTAGTGGTCAGGGAGCTAGTCCAGAACTTGAGAGTAGTTTCGTGCGGAAGTCAACAGCCGCCAAGCGGAATATTCCCAAACCACCGGAAGGTCTGTCAACCTTAGGAGGAGATGAAAGCTAGATCCGGAAGTCAAGTGTGTGTCGTTGTAGTAAAGACGGGTTAGGGTGTATCTCTGTGTAACCTACCTTCCGAGTGAATAATCTGAAAAGTTGTGAGGGTGACCATCCCCCCCCCTTACCGGACTAAGAACTTTTATGCGGATGTGTGTGTTGTTTAGAAGTTGATGTGTGTGTAACTTGAGTGGTGATGTTCCCTACCCCTCGGAAAGAGCAAATGAGGACCCTCTGAGGGTAAAACAGAGGTACTAGAAACCTGTGTGTTAGATAGTGGAAGTAGAAATCCGGATCAAGTCAGATTCGGATCAGATTCCGGAAGGCAGTAATTCCGGAACCTAGTGTGTGTGTGAGACCGAATTGTACAGTGAAGTGTAAGTTTTAGATAGATGCAAAACGCCGGAAACCTAACTATCAAGACAACGTCTGAAATTCCCTGGGACAATAACTCGTGTCATCTTAATGCATTTGTTGTATTAAAGAAACCTACACCTAGACTGTGCGTGCGACATATCCTCTCAACACAACTACGGCATCTACAAAATTCTAGAGGTCCTACAGACAAGTTTGGTCGGGAGGCGGACAAGAACGGAAATAGATGTCTTCATGACTAAGCTCCTAGCGCTTCGTTGCACGTGGTTTTGCCTAGGGGACGCTATGCCCGAATTCATCCACTTTCTGTTGTCTATTAAGTTTATTGGAGACCGCAAGTGTCCTCTGAAGTTCCTTGTACTTGGATTGGTCGAGATCATGCTTGAAGTAGATCCCCTCCACAGCATCATCTCTACGGAAAGGAAAAATTTTTCATGGCCTCTCTACATGCAGTCTCTTAATCCAAGATAGAAGTTCAAATATGAGGACCCCGTCTTTTGACATGGGGTCGGAAAGTGACCCTTTCCATTTCCATGATGAAGCTCTGTGCTCTCAGGACTACCTTATGAAGAGAGCATACTCTCCTTTCTTTTATGTGATATCTCATATCATTATAAAAGCACAGTAGTCCATTTAGATCTAGAACGACATTGAGCCATTTCTTATTGAATCTGGATGTGAACGGACTACAAATTTGCACATCCGCCATTAAATCACCTACGATTCCCTCATTGGTACCCTACTCATAAGGAACAAAGACACATCAAAAATTAAACCAGGTCAAATTCGATGGCAAAGGTTGCACCGAAGTCGGGCATAGCAGACTATAGAACACATCAATGACGCCAAAAAATAAACAATGTTTTCAACGAAGGTGAGACACAGCGACCACGACACGCACACTACTACATACATGGAAAAGTACATACCGCATCTTCTACCAAAACATTTCGCTGAGACGATTCAGGATCCTCTTGTTCATCGCAAGGAACATCATTTGTAACCACTTCCGCGACATCGTGAATGACTTCGAGCACCTCCACAACATCGGGAATGACTTCGAGCACCTCTGTGTCGTGTTGAGGAAGAGCATCATCTTCAACCTCCACTGCCACAGGACACGAAGGAGACGCCTCTGGTGGAGGATCATCCACAACAGGACTAGGACATGGAGCAACATAATCGACACATTGAGAGCCTGTGGCAGTTGAACACAAAAAGGATGTGGTAAGAAAAAAATATATTACAATGTCTCACGAAGAGAGAAAATGATACAAAGCGCGTATAGTTTGGCCTATCCTTGAACTAATTGAAAGTGTTAGTGCTAGTCAAACTAATACACGCACAGTGGAAGGAGCTTCAACTCGAGTTGAGTTGAAATAGAGGCTAAGAGAGTCACGAGGAACAACCTGAAGGAGCCTCAGTCACAGAGTCCCGTGACTGCTCTGCATCTACTCTTTCCACCGGCATCCTGCCAACTATATCCTCGGCCTTAGGATCCAAAGGGATGTCTACCGAATCCTCTACAATGGCATCCTGACCTTCATCCTCGCACTCCTCATCGTCCCCAACCACAGCATCGTCAGTGTCAACGTCAACGGAGGAGGGAGTTGGCTCTAGAAGGACGGCCTCGGAGGCCGTTGTATTCTGGGATGGATTCCACGACAACGTCGGCTGCTACATGGCATTATCCGCAGAAGCGTGAGGGCGGTTGCCAATCATGAGTTGGAAAGAGGTTTCGGCCAAAGACATTTGTTGCAATGGCACAACCGACAGCAGAAGGTCCAAGTTGATTGCCCGTATGGTTGAAACTACCAACTGAGGGATGTTTGACACGATGTCCTTAATCATTTGCACGTTATCTTCTTTCACCCTTTTCTTTTCCTCCCTCATCTCCTCCCGGACCCTCTAGTTCTTTTCCTTATTAGCCTAAATTAATTCAATCATCCATTTCTGGTTTGGGGTGATTGAATCAAAATCAGGATTCTTCCTCTTTTTCGAAAGGCACCTGTTGGAGACCGGAGTCAGCTCCGGCTAACTGGATCGAGGAGTAACATTCATCTGCACCGAGGTGTCTGACAAACCCCTCATATCGCTAGAGGCAAGAAAACCTTCCAACAATCTTCTACCCTGAGGAAGCAACTCCTTGACGACATGGGCTGCCGAATCCTTCCATTCCTCTTCCCTCTCGACGTCGTCACCTTCTTCCTCAGCCAAGTTAATGGTAACATCCCTCCGAGACCCCTATAATGCAGCTTCGTCGGCCTCTGTCATCCTGTCCTTGCCTTTTGCAGAGCTAGAGGCACCCTTGGTCGCCTTCCTTGCGTGAACTCTTTGGTCCATGAAGTAACTTGAATCAAGGAAATCATCCTTGTCAAGGAACTTGGATGACACAGCCAATGCCAAGAACTTCTCATTGTACTTGGAGTCCCCAATGACGAAGTGCTCTATTGACTACATTTGTAAATGATCACGGGAATGTAGAGATCATATATCAATTCAACTTCAATCGAGATGAAACTAATGTCCAAATGAATCTAGCAATTCAACTTGCATCAAGATTAACTACAAGATTGTATATAAGAAAACTTACCCATGCCGCGCAAATTATTTTGCCGCCACCAAAAATAGAGAGAACATTCTCCTGAGGCACAGCAAACAGACTCAACACTTGCAAATAGAAATCCATACGCAATTCGGTGTTGTAAATTTTGTAATCCAAGTCATTAGTGGCCCTTGACCTGGAATACCTTCCTTCTGGGTGGGCCTCAAATTTCTTGGGGTTCTTCTTGCCTAATTTCACCCCCTTCTTGATTAAAAAGATCAAGTGCACGGATTCCTTTGCCTTATTAGATTTTTCAAGAGCATCGCGAATCTGCTCCCAAACTGATGGAACGTACTCGGCACAATGTACCATGTACACCTCGCCGTACGCTGAAGTCCGGATATGCGACCTAAGATCGACTTGAAGGTCCATATCACCGCATATCCACAACCAAACACTTAGGTCCTTAGTTGTGGGCTGGTCCATCGTCGAGAGAATACTCATGGAGGGCTTGAAGTACAAATCCAAGTCCTTCGTCTTCTCCCTATTGATGGATCCTGGGATGTTGCGGAAGTCCATCACCGCCAATTTGATGCTCTGGCTGGCTTCCTCCTCCCACAGATTGGTATTCCAGCCCCCAAACTCGTCATTCTTCATGTCATAAGGCCGATAAAAGGCTCTCCCCTCGGGCTTAACGAACTTGCCCTTGCTACCCATAAAAATCTTGAAAAACTGTGCAGCCATTGGGAAGAGCTCGTCAATGTTCTTATTTTTGTTGCATGGCATCTTCGCGAGGGAGTAGAATTCATCCAGTGGACCAGAAATGAGGGTGTTCTTTGTGGCCCTCGTCACATTGTACACCTTTTTGAATTCCTTCTACTTGTCCCTTCGAAAGTTGCCTTCGTTGTTATACAGGCTGAGACTTTTCTTGAGGAAGAAGATCTGCCTATGGATGATTTGCTTCCTTTTGCACCTCTCCAGCCACTCCTTGGCAGTGTAGCAGTCCTCAAGAACCCCGGTGGACTTCTTCATCGTCACCTTCGGGTGAACTAACTCCCTGTTCGGGGTCTTGTCGAGGAGATGCAAAGCCAACCTCTTCAAATCCCCCTCACTGCAGTTCCCGAGCCACTTGAAAAGCTCCCAGGTCATAACCCCGTCTCTTTCTTGATCCCAACCCTTGGTTTGCTTGAACTTCAGCAAGGTATCGGGATCTGTTAGCTGCCTTTAAGAATTCATGGAGATCACTTCGCTCTAGAGGTCATACACTTCCTTGGAAGTAGTGATGATCTTCAGTTCATTATGTATGTCGAGGTCCTTCTCCTTCTTTCTGCTCACTACAACAATGGCAGTGTTTTATGACTGCAAAAATATGACTGAGGATGACTGGCGACTACTCGCAGTCATATTCTTGGAGGTCAATACCTTGGGGAGAAATATGACTGCAAAATATGACTGCCAGTCGTTTTTGGGCCTTGTACTTCACGGGCGTATATTATACGTCCGTTGGGAACACCAAAGTATTTCATAGGGAACGGTAGGGAACTCGTTTGAGAACATTGAGTTATATTATTGGTCATATTTTCATGGTAGTAACATTTTTTTGTTTTTGGACAAACTAAAAAAAACATGGGCAATGAAAAAAAATATAGACAAGCCATTGTTTAAAATTTTGAAACCTAATCACCACTTTTAAAGGGTTTTGAAACCCTAGCCGTCATTTTTTTTAGGGTTTTGAAACCCTAGCCACCATTTTTTAGAGTTTTGAAACCCTAGCCATCATTTTTTTAGGGTTTTAAAACCCTAGCCACTATTCTTTTTTACTCTTCTTCCTTACCTTTTATTGTCTCTTGTCTCTTGTTTCTTTGAGTTCACTCTTGTTTCTTTGAGTTCACTCTTGTTTCTTAGTTGTTGTGTTTTGTTGCATCTTAAGTTCACTCTTGTTTCTTAGTTGTTGTGTTTTGTTGCATCTTAAGTTCACTCTTGTTTCTTAATTGTTGTGTTTTGTTGCATCTTGAATTCACTCTTGCTTCTTAGTTGTTGTCTGTTGTTATATCTTGAGTTCACTCTTGTTTCTTAGTTGTTGTGTTTTGTTGCATCTTTGAATTCACTCTTGCTTCTTAGTTGTTGTCTTTTGTTGCATCTTCACTCTTGCTTTTTGTTTTTTTCTTCTTGTATCTTAATTCTTTCTTCTTCTTCTTTCTTCTTTCTCACTTTTTGTTCTCTCTTTTTGTTTCTTATATTTCTTTTTGTTGCATCTTAACTCTTTTTTGTTGTTTTTTGTTACCTCTTAGTAGTTGCTCCTTATTGTTTCTTGTGCATCTTAACTTGTATTTGTTGTTATCTTTTAGCACTTGTTGCCTTTTTTCTTCTTGTTCCTTGCATCACCATTGTTTTTCTTCTTACTCTAAATTTGTATTACATATTTTCTATTGTTGTAAACTTTTGAAGATTGAGCTTTGTTGTATGTTCATTAAAAATTAACCTCCTATTTCTTTAATTGTATATGCAGGCAACAAAATTGGAACAAAGTCGTTAAAGGCTACTTACAACTCACTTCATATTATTGTAAGAAATATAGTCTCTATTGACTTGTGTAAATAATTCATTGTGATATACATATTTTGTATTTGTGACTAATAAATTATAAATGTTATTGAAAAGAGTCATATTCCTTCTTATATATTCCCTCTCCAATATAATTGTTTCTTGTATATCTTTAAAATCGTATGTATTTGTTTTTAACTACATGAAATCTTTTATTCAATTGTTAAATCATTTTAATGTATGATTGCAAATATGCTTAAGTATCCTACAACCATTGTATGATTTGTTCAATTCATAGTTCAAAATACATATCAATAAAAAAATGACTACTTAGAGTCACAAAATGATTATAATAATTTCCAAAAAATGACTAGGTACTCTCAATATGACTGAAAAATATGACTGAGAAGAGTCGTTTTATAAATCATCAAAAAATATGACTCAAAGCAGTCATAATCCACAAAATATGACTGACCACAATCATATTCCACAAAATATGACTCAACGAAGTCATATTCCACAAAATATGATTGACCAGTCATATTCCACGTCATCAAAAAATATGACTCAATGCAGTCATATTCCACATAGGATTTTTTCATTTACCCGGGCAGCTCAATAAAAAGTCAAAGAAAGTCAAAATATACGCCTTGTTGGCATACTATGGCTAATTATGGGTATTTATACTCCTCAACTTATATGACTGTCAATATGACTGATGTCTGAAGCGACTGCTTCTAAACGACTGCTGCAGTCATATTCCGAGTCATCTACAGTGATTTCTACACCAGTCATATTTTTTGATTTTTCGACTGACTGCAGTCGTTTTTTGCAGTCATAAAATACTGCTTTTGTTGTAGTGGCTCAATGCTCCTTAGGACTTCTTGACGTCAATCATAGCAAACCTTAGCCTCATTGTGCCCGTAAAGTCCTGTAGTTACATTTAGATATGAATCATTAATCACAATTCAATCAACTCAATCCGATTTGAATGCTTACACGAAGGTAATATTTCAGCATATTCAACAAATAGGAAATTCAACTCGGGCCGAGTTGAATTGCACTTCTTACCTTGAACTTCTTCTGGTTATTCATGTCCTTGATGGTCTTTCGAAGCCTATCTGAGGCCTTGCCCAACTCAGTGGGCTCTTTGTCACACTAGTAGAATCCCATGTTTTCCTAGACAGATTTTTCTAGACATCCACATGTTTTCATATTAATAGTGACGCCAAATAAAACATCAAGATGTTTTATTTGACATCTCTGTTAATATGAAAACATGTAGATGTCTAGAAAAATCCGTCAAGAAAAACATGGGTTCTTACTAGTGTCAGGAGGAGGACAATCCATCTTCTTCCAGACAAATCTCGCACCTATGATGTTGGTGGCCTAGGTGTGCATGAAGTTTTGAAAATGATTCACCCGATTATAATAGGCAAAGATTTTTCGAATGACGTGGTTGTTTTTGTTCCAGACAACGAAAC
Organism: Rhytidiadelphus loreus; assembly: GCA_947034895.1. Classification (NCBI taxonomy): domain Eukaryota; kingdom Viridiplantae; phylum Streptophyta; class Bryopsida; order Hypnales; family Hylocomiaceae; genus Rhytidiadelphus; species Rhytidiadelphus loreus. The sequence continues at coordinate 56,479,103 of OX344763.1, read as the reverse complement.
ACTCCTACGTCTTAAACTTCTTTGCCTTTGCTTTGATTGCGGGCATCAGCTGCATGCGCTTCGATGCAGCGACGATGTGCTGCCCATTCACCATCCAAAACCTCATATCCTTGATTTCCTCAAAGCTTTGTGGCTTGCTCTTCAGGTTTTGGGGCATGACGCACAACGTCATCTTCTTGTCGGGGTCAAGCATGTTCAATAAGAAGTTCAGAGACTTCATAATTCCCTGCTCTTCAAGGCCCCGGATGTTCAAGTTCTCGGGGGGCATCTCCAACTGCTCAATCGGAATGACAAACTTCATTCCGATTGTTGGCACATACGAGTCAGTGTACTCACTCCAATAGGCTTCGTATGTCTGGTTGGAGTCCTCGTAGTCAATTTCCTTGATGTCCCCTCCTAGGTCCTTTGGAATGTCCGTGAGGTCCGACACCATACTCTCATTAGGTTGATGAGATGTCCCGGCCATGGCGGTGCCCTTGTTGGCGGTTCTCTTGACTCCAGACGGAGGGGTCGACGATGGGTTCCCTCTGGCAAACTTCTCAGTTTGCTTAAGTCTGGTGTGACTCCGCCCAGTTCCTGGTGTCCCAATGGCCAGTGAACTATGACTGGCGTTCTGATTGTTGTAGTCCCTGACTACAGAGGTAGATCTCATCTCCTTCTTCTTCTGCATTATCATCACGTGACCTCGCTCGAAGTCCATCTTGAGATGGTTCAGCCGGGACAGAAGAGTTTTTGGTGCTAGGGGTGCGCCTTTATTTGCCACCCACTTCTTTTGGTTGATGGCGGTTTGGATTGGTGATATGAGGTCCTCGTTATCAGTGTCCATTAGATTGCAAAGATACTCAGAGATGCTGAAAATTGTCTTTCACGCATCGACCTTGTAGAAGAATATATATGGATTCTCCTGCACTGGGTCTACTATCTCGCAGGATACAAATATCACACCTTTTGGTCCACTACTGAACTCCATAACTGACTCTATTAAAGAAACCGGAAGGGTGGCATTTGACTTCCTGAACTTCGTCCTGAATGCCAAGTGATTTGTCATTGGCACTAAGACCACAGTCCAGAACTCGACTTCGTGGGGGTCCTGCCACTCCCAGCACTCGCCCAAAATCGTGTCATCGCTTAAATCATCGATTTGCTTTGGAGGGATGTCGTAGTGCTTGTATGTGGCTTGGAGCTTTGATCTTTGACCTTCCATATCTGTAATATTTTCCAACAAATATTATATCAGGACCACTATATTTAACTTGAGTCGAGTTGAGTAGTTGCATCGATAGGTTATCAGTTGTTTTCATCTATTTGATTCCGTGTACCCTTGAGGATACTCCTATCGGGATCTAGAGGAATGTTGGTTTTATGAATTGATATTTTTCATTCATCGTTACAGAGTGATGAAGTTTAGTAGTGTTCAAATCAAGTCGAGTTGAATAGGACAGGGGAGATTATTACTTATTTAACTAATTGGTGTGATTCAGACTAAATATATTGTCACGTCGTCATGGTTTATTAGTTTTGATGTGTCGTTCAACTCGAGCCGAGTTGAATAAACACGAATTTCAACCTCGTTTGTATATTTATTCTTGATTTCCTGCAATTTAACTTGGGGCGAGATGAATTGTATCATTAATGTCATCCATTTTCTCGTTGAATTTGCTTTAATGCACTATTGATCGTGATTGTTGGTGAATTGAGAAGACCTTAAGCCTTTTTTCACCAATGTACTTAAATTTCTGAAGGTTGTGATTTCCAACAATAATGCAATTCAACTTAGCTCGAGTTGAATTTTAGTTTAGGGGTCTCATTTTTGTAGTTTGCGTTCGCTTCTTTGGGGGTTCTATCAAGTTGAATTGACATCGAGTTGAACTGACATTGACCTTAATGCACCTAATTCAAATGCAATTCTGAAAACAACAACAATAACAACAATGCTTTCAATCATTGTTGCATTTCAATCAAACTCTAAAACCATACCCAAGTTTCAAGGCTCAAGCAACAATCCTACAGTTGTATCCAAACTACACAACTTTTGTTATTGTGGAACAATGGTTATAGAACAATGGTTAATGTGGAACAATGGAATTCGAAGGACCTTTAACTCTATTTCCGAATTTCAAGTGACCTTAGCATAAAAGCTAGAAGAAATCACTGAAATCACGAGACATTGATTTCATTCATACAAAACAGAATGCGATAATGCCATAATGCATTGAAATAGACATTCCAACAAGTGCAAGAATGCAACACAGAATGCAAACAACACAAAACAAATACAGATTTCATACATAGTTTGTCAATATTTTATTCATTATCATGTAAAAATCAAGTGCAATTAAAATTTGAGGGGTTAATGAAATTTTATTTCTTCCATTATATCAATTGTGATTAGTGTGACTTCTATTTAAGCAGTCAATGACCATCTTTTGAATAAAGAATTTAAGCAACCTCTTTTAAATGAGTAAAGAATTTCAACAAACTTTTTTTCCATTGTTATCTAAATTCATTGCAATGAGAATAATAAAAGTGTGCTTGGGGTGTGCTTGAGCTAGTCCTCAAGCACACCTAAAGCATAGCTAAACCCAAAAATATCTATGCTGTTTATTTGAATTTCAATTGTATGGATGTCTTCTAAAGAGGATGACACACATAAACTCTTTAGAGTTGAAGGTACAAAAATGTTATACAAACATAGTTTATAATAGCTTTCGGTATCGCCTAAAGTCTTCACTCTTTAGACACCTAGTACGGATTAATGTTTACAATAATTTTAGGCCTGAAGTCTTCAAACATCTACGGATTAATTTACTTTTATGATATAAATTCATATTGTACGCACAATTTTTTTTCTTTAAATGTTTCACTTCCATTTTCCTTTACATGTTTAAATAAGATTAAGCTTTCCAAAAAAATAGTTTACATTTTATTAGTGTGACTTACCCCTACTTTTGAGGTTAGTGTCATTAGTCACATGTGAATTAACAAGCTTTTAACATTCTATAACTTTTTATAACATATTCAAATAATACTCACCAATGTACATTGGAATTGCCATAAACTCATATATAATAAAACTTTTTGAATCTGTATAAGATGCGCATATATTATTGAAGCAAGCAATAAAAACATGATACAAATTAATGTTACACATAATATATGCTAATACCATAACCATAATAAATTGACCATTAAAAACGCTATAATTTGAATCTTCATTAAATGAATAACACCGAACAACTAGTTTTGTGATGGCTTGAAATGTAGCACTCTAAGATTAGTGATTTTATGCATACTTTTTATTCAATAATTATATGGTCTAATTGAATAGCACTATTCACATTTTAATCTTAGATTTTATCTCTTCCATTATTAATACACTTCAATAGGTACTCTTAAGATGTAAAGAAAAGAACATTCAAGAGTATTCAAAAGCATTGGTGAAATCTTCTAAACTATGGTAGGGATAGGGAAGGTTTATGGATTGGTAACGTCATAATCATAAAATTTAAATAGTGATTTTTGTCATACTTTTATAATAGTGATGACTATATATGAAATATTAAGAATCCTACATTTCATGAAAATATAAATCCGTAGATTCTTTAAAAGTTTCGCATTCAACCTTTCTATTGATTTTCATTATACCCCTTACAAGGAATTGAAGTGTGCCTCAATGCAAATGACACGTGGGGGACATCATAATGGGTTTTTTCAAACACTCATTCAACTCAAGTGCTACATTTATGTTAGTGAAAGCCCAATCAAGATTATTTGAAAGCATGTCCTAGTATTGTATTGCAAGTACTAGTAGGTATTCATGACCAATCATATAAATTTTGTATGAGTGCTTTCATTGTTTTTAGTGTTTCAATAATGGGATTATTGTCAAACAACATAAATTTCACAACATGATTTTTTTTTTAATAGCATTTCATTGACAATAATGATTCATTTTATAGAATATTGTTGCCATTCTACATGTTAAAAGTACATGTAAAGTATGATTCTTCCATGAACCACAAATAATTTAGTTCGGTATTATAGGTAGGGTTGTCTACCCGGACAACTCGACAACTTGACAAACTCGACGTCGAAGACGTCTAGTACAGGGTCCCGTCCGTCTAATAGAGTCAACTTTACCCTTTGACTTTTCTGGAATTTATCCCCCATTTACCTAGGCTTACTTGGTTGCCATGTGGCAGGCGTGTGACAAATGTAGGGCGACTTTGGGTGGGGGCAACTTTAGGTAGGGGGCGACTTTGGGTGGGAACGACTTCGGGTGGGGGCGATTTCGGGTGGAAGTGACTTTGGGTGGGAGCGACTTCGGGTAATGGGGCGACAACGGATATGGGGCGACTACAGGTCTCAAGCGAACACGGGTACTAGGTCGCGGTCGCCCCTACCCGCACTCGTGGTCACACTTGCCCTAATCCAAGACCCGCACTCGCCCTTCGTCACCTACACGCGCCCCCCCAGGACCTAAAGTCACCCCTCTAGAATCCGCGGTTGCCCCTCCAAGACTCGAGGTTGCCTACCAAGACCCATGGTCACCTCCTAGGATTGTTGGTCGCTCCCAAAACCGTTGGTTGTTCCTCTAGAACCGCTGGTTGCCTAGGTGACCCGCACACGCCCATTTTGCATCCACACCTAGGTTTGCCTACATATGAAGTCGCCAAATCTTCATTCTCCCATGTTCATCACTAAGGCTTCTTGGCTTGTATCCCTTTCTGGCTACATGCATAAGCATTTGGTGTTGAAAATTTACTATTGACTACTTTCATGCAAGGTTCTTTTTCTGGTGGTTTGATTTCAACAATCCCTCTACATTTTTCTGGCACCTTCATTTCAACAATCCACCATGGCTAGTGGAGACAATACCACTGGAGAATTTCTTGCTGAAATCCCTCCACCGGCTCCACGTCGTGTTGTGGGATTGCGAAAGATTCAAAAAGACAAGGAATGGAAGTGTAGGGGTACTTGTCACCAAAAGCGGTTGCATGTGTTGAATAGTGCTAACCACATTGCTTTCAAGGGGTGGAACGAGGAGCTTGAGCCATGGTCAATACAAACTTGCAAAGATTACATTGAGTGGTGCCATATCAGCAAGTTCTTTCCGGCATGGTGTCATCATCATCATCGATACACCAACAAGGCAAACTCGAAGTTCTGTGAGAATGAAATATTCATGAACAAGTGCATTGAATTGTGGCAAGCTCTCTACAATACGACCTCTGAAGAAAGGAATGAGGCCCCTCTTTTCCTTGCAAGAAGAGCCTATGCTGAAGTGGCATTGAAGAAAGAGGTCGATTAGAGCATGATCAAATCCAGTCCTCACGTAAAACGTCCAGAAGACGGGTGCATACCAAAATGAATTCTCCTTTTTCCAGAGGGTGGATTGGGTCCTTTTCGAAGTGTTCATAGGAATCAAGCCCCGGTTGAAATTGACACAGAGTCATCAGAAGAGGATGACAATTTAGATGGTACGTGGGTTCTTCAGGTAGAACGAGCCACGGAACTACCTATTGGCCTCCCCCAAAATCAGAATGAAATTGTCCACGGCGTCGAAACATCACGGGGACGTAAATCTGGACAATCGTCAAGAGTGCGACGTTCCACTACACGAATTGGACCACAAGGGGCTTCTCCATCAGCTTTGAATCCACCATTGCCTGCACAGAACCCAAGTGATGTCTTCGAATTCAATTGCAACGATGAAGGGCCCAGTGAAACAATTGTTGGTGTATCAACTCTTCAATCCCGAGTGGATGTAGGTTACAACACTATGACCCTAGCAAAGGCTCAAAACCTCTTACAGATCAAAGACAACAAGATTGCTTCATTGGAAAGTGACTTGAAGAAATTGCAAGGACAATGCGAACTGAAAGATGCTCTCATTGCACGACAATCTACTGAGCTTCAAGCCCTCCGAGAAAATCAGGCTGGCACTTTCACTTTGTCGGATATGGATGAAGCTTTTGTTGACCATGATCCACATCATCTAGACAAAGTTGTGGGGGACCTTACCGACGATGTCCCTTGCCATCCACCCCCTTCCCAGCGTGCTATGGTTTTGCAAAATAATCGAAGTGCGTTCCTCACTATGATTGGCGGAGACACGACCACTGATACGAACGATATTCATGAGACCCAAGATTCACTCTCATTTCCAACAGTTCAACAATCAAGGTAGAGTGACAAAGAAAGAGACCTTGAAAAGCAGAACGAAAAGCTTTAATGACGATTGGATCAATTGGTTGCCATGTACTACCATTGGAAGGTGGCGTGCATTCTCTCCGTAGATAGATCGCAGTAAATAGCCAAGGAATTAGATAAGGTTTCAAAGAATTTTGTTGCAGCTTTACCTAAACGTGAAAATGGACTCACGTCTTGGGCACTCTTAGATGACATGTTTCCTGAAAACATGTCGATGTTGCCAGACACAAATATTATAGATTGGGCACAACAGAGCTGGGACCATGCAAAACAAATGTCTAGTCACATGGAGGTGAAGGACCAAAAGCTACTATGGCCACAACCTGCAGCTTTTGTACTTGACCATACAAAATGCCCCATTTGTCAAGAGCAATTTGGCCCTAAAGGTGGTTGGGCTCTCGAGTCATGTGCACATGTGTACCATCCTCAATACCTCCTTATGGGATGCCTCATTAGACGACGTTGTGTATTTTGTTTAGCACCATTCCATGATCGCTTGTATGCCATGTTCAACTTGATGACGTACATGCCACCTTCTTGGGAACATAGTGCTGAAACAACGACTAATACGACATTGTAGGGTCGTGACCTCATTTGGAGCTAGCGTCAAGGCCTACATGATGATGAAAAGGCACCTAGTAGCTCTCAATTGAACTAGAAAATTGACCCGGCTGAGATTGTCAAAGTGGCACCAAAGTTGATGGGAAAAATTCCACACAACGAAGGGAGGAAGGCATTCTTCTACCAATGCCTTGGTGGATACTTCGAGAAGAGCTCAGGAGAATTCAAATGGGGTCCTCATTCGGAAGGACACCGTTGGGATAATGAAGGTAAAAGGGGACCCGATCGCAATCAATTTGCCTCTCTTGAAGACATGACTAACATGGCTTGCATGGACTCTACGTATGGACCTTATTACCAAAGTCAAGCATTGAACTATCTTTTGGAAGCACATTCTCCACAAACGACAAGGACCCTACAAGCTCTCCAAGATTCCAACGTCTTGGAATTCATTTTGAATGCGGAAAGATCAGCTTCACGAACTCGTGCAAAGAAGAAGATAGTCCTTCAAGAGGCACTTCAACCTTCACATGGTGAAGCAAGTTCTTCTAAGAAGTAAAAACAATCCAAATGGATTTGACGTTTGAGAATTTAAAGATGGACTTCATTTCTCCTTTGGTTATTTGGTTTACGTCCAAGGATATATAATGTCAAACCCCTAGTATATAGAAGCGTATTTTATATGATAGAAGCGTATAGTTCTCAGTGTTTTTGTTTTGTTGCACATAGGCCAACTTCGAGCCTTCTATGATTGTGTGCTACACATTTGTATTGCAATATTACCGAGAATATTATAGTGCCTTCATTTTTGAAATATATTCTACATTATTTTCTACTCCAAATACTTCACTATCTTCAAACAAAATCAAATATGTGGTACAACTGATTGTATGAAGCTTATTATCAAAGAGCTAAAGTTGAAATCACTTTGACATTGTCATTTGCATTGACATTTAAGCTTCTAAAATTAGTTCAACTCTAAACCTTAAATTTTATTACTTAGAATTCAAAATTGTATATCATTGTAAGCAATCCCATTATCTCAATTCATTTCATAGAAGATTGTAATTGTTATCATTTTAGTTGCATAAATAATAAAGTGAATATGATGAACCCCTAAAGTCCCATTGTCCCCTCAAGGAACAATTTGGAATTTGGGCACATTTCTATGGGCTGAAATTGTACCCTAATTTTTTGAAACTTTTTGTGAAAAGAAAAAATCTGATAAGCTTTGAGGGAATATAATTTCTATTTCAATTGGTGTCCGGAAGCAAAATACCTAGAACTAAACTCGGCGGGCAGTACAAAAAATTCAACAAAAATTCAAAATAGATTTAATTTTGTTTTTGTTTTTGCTAACATTAGGTTTTTGTCTACATAAAAAGCTTTGATTCATTCCATTTTGATTAGTGATGTGCAAGTTAAGAGCTCTCTTATTTTTAAGGCAATGTAAACAAATCTTTGAAAAAATAACTTAAAGGCCTTATTCGTTAATTTGAGACAAAATCGTGACTTTGAGACTTTGAAAAAAGAATGTGAATTATTGTCGAAGTTATAGTTGTTGAGCTCTACGATACGTACTACCGAAATGAAAGGTATGATTGAAAGATTATAACATGTCGACCATTAAGACTTTGAGGAAGCGACTCCAAATGCATTCATGCATAAAAAGACATGGAAATGCAAGTGAATTTAAATACATTCACATTGCTTTATTGGTGTAGTCCAAATGCACACTCTGTATGTAAGAGTCGCTTTCAATGTCCTCTAAACGAAATGAAGCCTGAATCCAGAAGATTTCAAAGAACATACGCAAAGGCAGTCTAAAAATGATGCATACAACTAGTGTAACTCTTCTTTGTAAAAAGTCCTATTAATAGTAAGTCTCAAAGATGAAAGTAAGATGTTCCAAAAAACTTCCATCTCTTTCCTAGACGATTTTCTTCGCATATGATGCTATTAATAGTAAGATAGTTGTAGAAGGTGAGGTGATTAAAAATTCACATCGCCTCCTCAGGGTTGGCTATCAACTGTACAGTTGCTATTGGCTCCATCCATTGCTTTGAACTTTGCTAGCCCTCTCATAATATCCTCACGTCGAGAACGAGAGAACGGCGTTATTGGAACGTCCACTATATCATGTAAGGGGTGCCGTTGAATTCCATTCACATGGCACTTTGACTTCTGGATGCTTTGGGGGACCTCGGAAGCTGAAAGAGACCTCGACCCTCGAACAGGCGGCCTTGGTAGCGACGCATTTCCATTTTCTATGACGGAATGTCCTATACGAGAACGCCGTTGTTCCCTACAAAGTTGCTGACGGAATACTATGCCACCCGACAAACACCGCCTAGGGTGGATGGAGTGTGAGGGACGAAGTCGTATATCCTGAAGTTCAGATACAGCAACAGGAGCATCCGTCTTCAGTAAGTCTGTATGTAAGTCAATTTCCAGCAGAGACGTGGACCTCAGCGCCAACAGCATACTCACGTCAGCACTAGGAGGAGAGGATAGAAAGCCATCCTCGCCTCGAGGAGAACCGGGTGCCTCCACAACGGAAAGGTTTAACTTTCGGCTCGTCGAACCATCCATCCGTTGATCAAGTGGCGAAGAGCATCCTCGACTCGAAGAAGCCCGTTTGAGTGGCGACGGAGAATACACGGGAGTCCTGCCTGGTCCGCAGCTTGGAGGACTATTCACGACCCCGTCCTCAATGTTTCCTTTGGAGTAGTCAATGGCGGCAGATGCCGCATCTGTTGTAGAGCGCAGCATATAAGGCTTGGAAAGCGGAGCAGTCCCACAGCTTCCACCCACAGAAACGGACCCCTTGGAGAGGGACTTTTCAGAGCCTGAAAGCAGACTTCTCGTCACTCTTTGTCTTTTTGGCGGATTAGTGAAGTCCCCAACCTGCTTCAACTACAGATTCCACAAGCATACGTTTAATACGCTTTCACGAGAAATGAACAACTTCAATATCAGTGAAAACAGAGACGAACTGGTAGCCATTGATAGATATTTCCGGATAAGAAGACAGGAGAATCAAGTGTATCAAATAAAAATTCAATATATTATTTACAAAAACGTCAAGATATAGAAGAAGGTCAACAAAAAGTATGAATCCTCGGAGACAGCAAATCTACAAACAAATTTATACAAGAGCATACTTCCTACATCGCCCTTTCTCTACGACCACCCCTATCCCAGGCAGCTCAAATCAGGAACCCATCATCTTCGAGGACTCTCTCATTCCGCCAACGATTTGCTCTAGGCGGTCGTCACCTGCCGATAGAGGGTTCCTTCCAATCATATTCTCTTCGACGTATCGTCGCAACTAGCCAGGACCGCAATTCGCATCTAGACGACGGAGCCACGGCAGGAGCTGTCCCAAGAGCACGTCGTCCCGTCGCTTCTCATGGCTCCACGTTTCTAAGAAAATGGCATTACCATACTCATTACAGACGCTCTTATCCGGAGAGTCGTCAATGAGAATGGTGTTGTCCACGGTAAACAAAGAGGTCCCGCTATTGTTGTTAAACAATGTCTCGGAAAGAACTTTTATGCAAAGCATTTTGGCCCACTGATGAAAGAACTGTCCGAGTGAGACCTCTATCTTCATGCACTCTTCCTGTCCTAGGACAACGTAGGGCGGTCTGCACCCATTAAATAGGTGCTTGGCGATTGGATCGGCATTACGTTTCAACATCGTGGTCCAAACCACGACGTTGTTCGTGATCGCCGAGACCTGTCGGAGGAATTCACCCAGGTCTTGTCGAGCGAATACCGCCTTGGGTCCAATCACGGTGGGATTCCGATGACATAGAACTTTCTCTTCGACTCTGTAGGGCCTAAATTTATCAGCATAAGACTTCATGGCGGTCTGACACAGGCCCCCGTGCAAGTCGAAGACTATGTTCAACCACTTCCTCCGCGCTGGAGGCACTAACAAGGGCACATTCCTCGGCACAATCTCTCTTCCGCACTCCGTCTCTACCTGATCATAGCACGACAACAAAGAAATGGGGTTACTTGTAACAATGCAGTAGAGGGAGAGCCAAAAATCGGTTGTTTACATTGAGTTTCGTTTAGCAACTACGGTCGTTCGTTAGATAAAGCTTTCAATGGCACTGGATGTTGCACGCTATAGATTCTTTCGAGCTGAGAAACCAAACATCGAAAGCAAAGTTTCATCAGATTGACGAACACTAGATGATTTGAAATTCGCATATTTTATTTACATACGTTATATAATACAGACGGAAAACGTTTTCTTTATCGACCGATAAAACTGTACACTCAAAACTATGCTGCACTATACTACACCACGAGGCACAACAGACGGGGTCTCCGTCCGCGCCTAGAAATCACGAAGTGGCCACACCATCCTGTTAGGCAGCATGAGTAGAAATGAGATTCAACACTACTCAGAGAATTGCAGGCAGCACGAACACCAGACAATCGTGACCGATACACATTATTATCTTGGACTCAATCAAAATCGTAAGGGTCAGAGGGCTGTACCTGAGCGGATTCAGCCGCCTGAGGCTCAACCCCCTCCACAGCTGCCGAACCAGAGGGCCCTCCCTCTTGTACCGCATTTGTGTCCCGCATGTCATCGTCGTTGGCCTCGTAGTCGACCTTCTCCTCATCAACTGACATTGGCGAGGGATTGTCATGCAGAGAGTTGAAAGATGTTCCACAAGTCGAGACAGGTTCCACTATGGCAACGACATCGGGTGCTGTTGATGCTCCAATTCTATCATCGCCTCGATGATAAGCCCGCCTGTCACTCAAACCCGCTCCGGATGGGCTGACGTCCACACCTATAGAAACAACAGCTTCAAAAGCTTGTCTATCTGGAGACAGACGCCTAGGAAGTTGGGATGCTGGAGTGTTGGCTATAACATCTTCCACAGGAGCAGGCACTACATCAGCCTTATCCTCGATTCGAGGATAAGGCAGCCTCGAGGATGAGGGAGTCTCATGCGAGACCGGAACCTGAGCTGATGTTGCAAGAGAGTCGACAAGCGCTGGTTGGCTTGATTGCGACTTCACCGACTGCAAAATTTGCGCCACTTGACTTTGGAGAGCGAAATATTGCGCTTGTGATTCCTCCTGCATCTTCTGCATCTGCGCCTTCGACTCCTGCTGGAGCTTCAGCATTTCAGCTTTCGTCTCCGCAGTGCCAGCAACTACTTCCTTGAGCTCCTTTTCACGGGCCTCCCTCTCAGCTTTCCGTGCAATTCTTCGGTCTTGTCTCTCCTTGTCCTTCTGCCAGTAATCCTTCTTGATTTTTACCACGACGCCGGAAGGCAAGAGAAGTGGTTTTGTCTCGTGTACCTGAAGAGGTCCACTGTCGTCCTCCTCCTCATCGTCTGAGGAATGAGGACGATCAATATCTTCATCACTACTCAAGTCAATGACGGGAATCGACGCCACTTGTACATCGGGAACATCTACCGTAGCCTCCATTACAGTGTCCTCCTCAACCTGAGGACCTTGTCCACCCGAGGACATTGGCGCATCCCCTAGACGTTGTCTAGCGTAATCAGTGTCGGTCTCGTAATCTTCTTCCTCATGTCCCGGTTGATGAGATGAAGACGGGAGAATCAAGTCCGGAACACTGGGCACGCCAGGAGATGTCCTCCACGTATGAATTTGGAACGTGTTAGTTCCGAACTCGTTGATTTCTTCAACACCCAGCTCAGAAGCGACATGAAGACCAGCAGAATCCCTCACTCGGTTCGCAGGCAAAGGATCTTGTATTGGTGAATTCAACGTCATAAGCGGCGACTGTGGTAAATCCATATCAACCAAGACTGGTTCCCGGGGGGGCGGTTTCTCATATGATAGCGAGTAGGGAGAATTTGAGAAAAGAAAATCGTTCTTATCCATCTTGTCCGCTACCTTCGCAATCCTCAAATACGGTTTGGCCTCTTCTTGATTCACGAAACCGTAAAAAAATGCTCCAGACATCTGCAAAGACAGATTCAAGCACACGAGACTATTTAGTAAATAGGCAGAATCATTAACCCAGAGATCAACTTATGTTATCCTCGACTCGACGATATCCAGCTCTCACATACAAGCATTAAGGCACAAATATAGCTATCCTCGACTCGAGGATAGGCAGTTAGTTCTCACCTTGGACGCGAGCATGAACTTCGGGCCCGAAAAGATTCCTAGAACATTCTCGTTCGGTTTAGCGAAATCCCGTAGAATGTCTAGGTAAAATTCCATTCAGAGTTCACTTGCCTCAATTCTCCATTTGGCCTCCGTATTTTTTGAGGCCTCCAAATAATATACGCAGTTAGCTGGCATATCATACTTCGGTTTCATCAACGCGCGCGAGGACTTGGCAAAGTCACTACTTTTCTTAAATAAGAAAAGTAAAGGCACGTCCGGAGCAGTACCACAATTGGTTACATTATTTATCATCTCCGCTCGGCTCGGAACATATATGGTCAATACTTTCTCGTATTGATCCATGTGCGAAGACGCAAAAGCAGTTGCATCTTTAACATCCTCCTTGTCTTGCAAAATGAAGAACCAAATATTGGGCTCTGTCATTTTGGGACTCAGTTTATTGACGAGGAAGGTCATGAAGGGATCGATAGAGCTCACGTTCTTCATTGACTTTGCTCTTGGAATTTCCCTGACATCAAGAACAACGAGGTTTACTTCACGGCGTTCATACTGGTACGCCGTGCTTGCTACCATGGCCTTCGCTTGAATGTCGATGCCCTGAATTTGTATTCCCCCAATTGGTTTCGGAAGTTGATATTTCAACTTCATGAACCGGGTAAACATATGCAATACTTCTGGAAACTGCTGCTCAAGGTCCTTCGCTCGCCTTGTCCAAGCGTCATTCCGAAGTCGCTTCTTGAAGTACTCAGCTTTGGGATGAGAAATGAAAAAATCCCAGGAAGCCGAGGTAAACCGATGTCGCAACTTCCACGACATCCATGTTTCGTCAATAACGTCTCCACCAGCATCAATAAAGTGTAGAGACTTCTTGACATCCATTAAGTCCTGAAGCACAACTTTCTTGCGCTTTCTGCGTTTGACCCAATCTGCATGTGAGAGATTGTCCGAAATCAGCATTTTTGTTCTGGAAACAGAGACTTTCGGATAGGAGGCCTTCCGATTTGGAGTAGTGCCGAGAAGGTGTTTGGCAAATACTCCAAAATTGATGTCCGTGAAGTGGCCACAGTGTTTGAAGAATTCCCTCTTCAGGGCCATATTCTTCATCTTGAACCCCTTGCTGGCGTTGAACGGTTCCATAGTGACTGGGTCGATCAACTCTCCGGCCGTATGCTTTGTAAGGAAGGATTCCCAATGAGCAAAGAGCTCGTCCGGCAAGGTTATAATCTGAATTTCATTTTTCAGATCTGCTGGTCCTGTGATTGAAGCGCCGTCTTTTTCTGGATTTATATTTTGGAATCGCTCGACGACTGCGTCAGTGAATTTCTGCAGGTCAGGTACAGGAAGAGGTTAGACTAGTGGCTGAGAATAGCTGTCTGTATCATCGAGTCGATGATACCAGCACGCGAGTTTACATGATTCACTTGTGGAGAAATCATATGCGAACACCTAGATAATCTGAATAATCAAAATCAGTAATGAATTAGAAATCAGAAGCCAATGAAGAGTATCATCGACCCAACGATACTTGGAATGACCTGAATTTGATACCTTATAGTTCTGCACGTTGAAAAATGCATTATTCTTCCTGTGGACGGCCTCATCCTTTTCGTCCGTCGGTCGCTTGTAGGTCTTCCAGATATTGCGGCAGGCAATAATTTGGTTTCCCCAAGTCAGTTGAGCGTGGTCCAAATGGTTCGTGCAGTTGTAGTGTTTCGAGATATTTCTAAGTTTGTTGTGATCTAGAGACCACACAATGAGAGCATCCCACGTTTGCAGCTGTACTCTTCGCTCTTCTCCGCAGCCTTCAATTTGAAGTTCTTTTGAAGCTGTTACACTGTGCTGGCCATTGATAATCATGAATTGGCCATTTTTAATGTCATCCCAGTTCTTGGGATTGACTTTCAGCAACTGCTTCTTAGAATCGACAGGATTAAGACAAAGTGTTTGCCTTTGTTTCATATCAATGAATTGAATGAGCTCCTTCTTGACTGTGTCAACGATATCTCTCTGCAATGTCCGGATCACATATTGATCGGATCGCGCCTGAGAAGGCCGATTAGCTCTCGATCCAGATCCATCGGCGTTGGATGGAGCTGTTGGTCTTGTGAGTCCTGTTGACAACTGACCCAGCGTTGGTGCTTGCTCAACGTTTGCCAGCGCATAGCGATCCAGCGTTTGGAAAATCAGACGAAGCCGAGAGGCGTTTGACTTTGCTGTGCTGTTTTTCCATGGCACGTAACCTTGTTTCTCAAAATCCTCATTTAAGGACTCCATTTGAGACCCCTCGAGGAATGTCATCAAGTTATCCAGGTCAAATTTGCCTTTCTGTGAATTGACGTCGATGACAATGGAGTGACAATGATCCAAATGTTTTCCATTGTCATCGACTTCACGGAGAACGAGCACCACGTAGTTTTTTCGGTGCTCTTCAATCAAGGTTACTTTCTCCTTGATGTTCAAGGGAGTGTAATTTGTCTTCCCTTGTATACGGAAGCGTATGTATACATAATTTTTCCACCGGTTGACACCGAATGTCCAATTTGGAACATGATCCTTGAACTCCCAAAGTGACCCAAATGTGTCCTCCATTTCTGTAATGAAAGGCTCGTCGGGAATGGGGTTGACAAATCGTTGGAGATGGTGACTTGTTTTGGAGTAGTCGTAGTTGTCTGGCTGCTCCATTCTTGGTGTCCTGGTGAAGTATTCTGTACATGGTTTAGTTTTTTTAAACTATATCGTCGACTCGATGATACTCTGTTGTTCAATGTTTGTTTTGTTTGTTATGAAGTATTTTATCAGTATTATATTTTGTCATATTTACATCTATGGCTTTGAAATTTCTTTTCCGATCTTTCAATTTATTTGGATGCGTTTCTGTTATTAGGATGTTCAATGTATTTTCTGTCTATCGTCGACTCGATGATATGTTCTTCTTTGTTTATAGAATTATGTTGGATGCCTTGTTCTCATTGTTTTGATATAGTCTTTTCTTCTCAAATTGATGAGGTCTGATTTAGCTAGTGTTTCTTTCTTTTCAGCTTTCACATTCATTGAGCATTGACTGGACTTGGTTTTTCCTTGTAATCATTTTTATCGTCGACCCGAGGATACTGATTTTTTAGGTAACTGGAGGAACGCATGATCGCCTGTTTTATCTTGTGTGTTTTCTTTTCTTTTCGCTCGTAGATATTACTGTATCCTCGAGTCGACGATAGTATTAGATTGCTTTCCTCGCTTGTGAAATAGGTTATAATTTATATATTCAGTTACTTATCGTCGGCTCGAGGATACTGTATTATTTGAATCCTTCAATACTTTGATTCGAGTCCTTCAATTGTGAACCCAAAACCCTAATGCAACATAGTGGCGGTAATGTTTTAGATCAAACCCTAAGACCCTAAACCCTAATCTAAAACCCAAAACCCTAATACAGACAGATGTAGTATTCTACCTCAAACTGAGAAATCCGGAAGTAATATCACTAAATTCTTAGTAGAATTAGAAAGACCTGCAATCAAAAGAAATGGTTGTCAATTTCACATGTACCAAGAATGAAACTGCAGTTGTTCGGGATGCTTGTAGAAATGTTTTAAAACTGCTGAATGATTCCCAAACACCCAAATACAGAATTCAAACACCCAAACAACCAAACACAATCACGGAATTCAAACACGCAAACACCCAAACACAAATACGCAAACACCCAAACACCCAAACACAAATACAAAATTCAAACAGCCAAACACGAAATTCAAACACAAAAACACAAAAATGAAAACGAGC